>JABAKD010000026.1:8542557-9142557 GCA_012845835.1 Undaria pinnatifida
AAGGGGGGGGGGGGGGGGGGAAGGAGGAGGGCGGAGATGAGTTGGAGCTACGGCATGGATGGCTAGAAGGATAATGAGATGATATCAGCTGGCTGCTAGTGTTTACTACTCTGGAGGATTTTGATTTCAGGTGGGGCGTTTAAACAAGAGGGATCGAGGGGGGGGGCGGGAGGGCGAGAATTTCAAAATGTGCGCGGAAACTATAATAAACCCTTAAAGGGGACGAATCTGACGGTTTTAGCAAGAAGACACCTCTTTATATCACCCGCCTGGTAATGTTTATTATTCTAGAAGGTTTGATGTTACGTGTATTTAATAGTATGCAACCCAGGTCTTTGGTGTAGTAAACAACGTGTTGAAAGCTTCATAATTTGTTATTGGTCATGGATCGAAAGATAGAACATTTCAATCGATAGGTACAATCATTATTTTCTGACATCGCTAATCGTAAGAAAGAGATACATATTGCCAAATACAACAGGCGAGGTGATGTGGTCATGCAATGTCACCGCCATTGAGAACGGAAGAGAGAAATGCGAATCGATAGTGTTTTGAAAGGAAAGCTTAGTGTACACGCGCTCCATTACGTTACTTCGTTAGTCATACTTCGCTTGGCATAGGTTGGGAGGCGATTTTGCAGACGGTATGTACGGAATACCCTACGTAATAAGTTGGTAGTGCGGTTTACCGCAACTTTAACACATCTGTCTGTACCTCCTTTCCACATTATTATTGTCTCACATATACGATTTTTCGCCTGTGATTTTTACCGTGCCGATGTGGGACTCTGAGGTGGCCAACTCTAAGACAGAGCTACATCTTACAAATACACCAAGCGAGGTGATGTGGGCATAGGTTGGGAGGCGATCATGCAGACGGTATGTACGGAATACCCCACGGCGCATATATATATGTTTTGTTGTTCTCCATTGTAATGGTAAGTGTTGGTATTTTTACATTAGATGGGCAATTTTTGAGCTAGATCTGACATCATATCTATTTTATAAATGTAGTACTGTAGTTTCCACTATACTGCTCTATCGTATGTATGGTAGGTGGTTTATTTTGGTTTTTCTCCCCCCCGGCTTTAATATCGGGAGGAATACCAATACAGAGTAATACTATTGCTAGTTATCTAATATGTTAATATTAATACAGCATTCGAGAATAAAAGTCGGCTACTCCTCCCCAAAAAAAACTGTGGGACACGAAGCCACGGTTCCAGAATTTGATACGCTGTCACTCTAACATTTTATATAAATATTTTCAGGACGTCAGCTGTGAGTTGTACGAATTTCGGGTCAATAAGCATCTTTTTCAAGGTGCTTGTTGGTACTTGTAATGTACTATATGGGTAAAAACATTATCGATGGGACTAGTTCCACACGCGCCACGGACGAACTGAACGCATGCAATTCCTCGAAGCAAAGGCATCATCCTCTTTTTCCTATACGCACATGCCTTCAAAGGCATGTGAAACCCCTTTATATAAGTACAGTGTCTAAATCTTATGCCTTCTTAGGTTTCCAGGGCAATATCTTAACAGCGGTCCGCCCTGATGAGCCGTATATTATGCAGAAATATGGAAGAGAAAGCTGAAAGCACCGGTTCCACGGTCTAGAACATGACTCGAAGATGAGGCTCTTCAAAAACCTACTCCCACACTTCTACCCTGCGAGGCTACGAAGCCTCGAGAAAAATGCCAAGACAGAAAATCACCAATGAAGAACGGAACACGGGAAAAGGGGTATAGAACACTCGAGCGAGTGGCGGGATCAACAGGCGCGAGAGCTATCACTTCCGCAGATTAGCGAGGGGGATAGGGCCAGAGAAAAGGAAAACGGAAACCATGCAGAAAAATAGAAACAAAAACAAAATCAGAAAGCGCTGGGATCGAAGGCGAAAGAGTCAAAGACCTCGCGCGCAAAACCCAAAGCGGTCGCAAAAACGTATCAGGACGCGCTACGTACGAAACCCAACTCGCGCGCGCGGAATGGACAGCGCGCCTCTCACTCTGCGGGGGCGACGTCGGGACCTTCTTAGACTTCCAGCGCAATACCATAACATTGATCCACACGCTACGGATTAGAACTGACCGCGAGCAATTCCTCGAATCAACAGCATCACCCCATTTTTCGATACGCACATGCCTTCAACAAGGCATTTGAAACCCTTGTATATCCGCCCGTATCCCAGATCTTACGCCTTCTTAGGCTCCCAGGGCAATACCATAACACTACCCTCGAATGCTACTATTAATATGGTTATTGATAGATAATGTTGCTTATGGGGTTCGAATCTCCCTTGGGTCGGACGGTTGACTTTATTTGCAAGAACGAAAAATCAAAGGAATCGACTGCTAAGAGCGCCTTGCAGCGTGGGTAGGCGAAATTCGACGAGAGTCGACGAGGGAAGAAAGGGCTGAAGAAGTCTTCTCATGATCAAAATGAAGGCACGTGCCGTAGTGGAGAGGTTTCATAGTATCCTGGGGGGAAATGGAAGGTGGTCGGTGTTGGGGAGCGTTCTCCTCATGGCTCCGGTGGTTGTTTTATCTCTCCATAGGCTCGCTGTGACTAATCTCAAGGATTATACATTATTAATAGTTGCTCTAAATAGAACGCTAAAAGACAGACAGGACGGGGCAAGGCAGTGAGGTGAGGAGCGTCCTGCTTGATCCCTCACCGCCACTTACATTATCGCCCCTTTATGATGGCCTTGACGTGAATGTGACATCTGCTATGGCGTGGTTCACCCCGACCATGCCATGGTTTCATGTCAAACATGTCGAATCTAATGTCAAACATGTCGAATCTAATGTCAAACATGTCGAATCTAATGTCAAACATGTCGAATCTAATGTCAAACATGTCGAATCTAATGTCAAATATATCGAATCTAATGTCAAACATGTCGAATCTAATGTCAAACATGTCGAATCTAATGTCAAATATGTCGAATCTAATGTCAAACATGTCGAATCTAATGTCAAACATGTCGAATCTAATGTCAAATATGTCGAATCTAATGTCAAACATGTCGAATCTAATGTCAAACATGTCGAATCTAATGTCAAACATGTCGAAGCTAATATCGAACATGTCGAATCTAAAGACTATCCGTCTACGGAGGGCACTCCATAGCATTAGGCCACCTTGAATAGCCGTGGATGCAGATCACATGGCAATCAAAGGATGACAACGAAACATCCAGAAATCGCAAAGGGGATCGAAGATGTGGTTATTCGAAACAGACGAAAATGAGGCTAAAGAATTCCTCATACCTCGTAATGATGAGGCTAAGACGTTTCATTGCGATATAAAGATATACAACCCTGTGATGGAGCTCACAACCGTGAGAGCTCGAGAAAGGGTGTATGTACCTACGTACGGTATACCAGTAGAAATCGGTCAACAAAAACACGAAGGGCGACTGAATAGAACGCTAAAAGGCAGACAGAAGAGAGCAAGGCAGTGAGATGAGGAGCGTCCTGCTTGATCCCTCACCGTCACTTACATTATTTCCCATCTATGATAGCCTTGACGTGAATGTGACATGCACTATCACGTGGTTTCACCCCAACCTTGACATGGCTTCATGTCGAATCCAAAGACTACTCGTCGACGGAGGGTATTCCATAGCAGAGGGGGAAGAAGAGCCTGATTAGTGACCATGGATCTGAGTTATGCCTAGGGGCGGAAAAAAATGAATCAAAAGTGCGAAAGATCATAAATGGGATGAGCTGGGATGAGCAGAAACAAATAGTCTCTGGAGCCTGTCCTGTAGTACTATTATAAGAATAGTCGTGTGACCAGGACTTGACTATGCGAGTTAATGTGAGAACATCATAAACAGCTGTTAGGTAGCTCTCAAAGAAGACAAAAAACTATGAGTGAGTGCTGCTATGTATTAGAAGCCCCCGAGGAGGACGTAGGTGTTAAGGTATCCCCGCTTCTCAAGGTATCCCCTCTTCCCCGTTGTGGCATTATGATTTATAAAAGTTGTCCCCTTTATAGCTGGCAGGCGTTATCGCCTGCCTGAACGAAGGGTTTCGCCCCCTCTTCTGTCAGAAGGTATCCGGCGCCTTATAGCATTGCTTATCTAGGCCCGAGGTTATAGATTTCGTCACTCAACGACCGTTTGCCGATTTAGCGTCGACCAAACTGATCGTTTTTCTTGCGCCCCGCCTTCCCGCGCGCTATTGCGTAGATCGTGACGATGTCTCCTATTTTCTACGTTCTTTATAAATATTAGCTTGTGCGCGCTCAGAGTAGGTCGAAATTCCGCATACATCTGTTTCGTCCACTTGATCGCGCGATCGAATATTTTGCCGTTTTCCGCCTTGAGTTTATCAGTTTCTATACTCATTCCTGGAGTGAGCTGCGTCGCGTAAAGTACGTGTTTAACTTTCTGCCCCCTTTTGTTGTCCTGGCTCGAAGTGCTCCATACCTTCGCGTGGATTGCCCTGGTTAGAAGTGCTTCGCACCTTTGCCGTGGGTCGGCTAGCAGAGTTTTTGTTACGCTTTTAGATTTCCAGTGGCAGACCTGTCGTGTTCCGTTTTCCTGGCTTTAAGCGCTTTGCGCCTTTGCCATGGATTGCCTCGGTCCGAAGTGCTTCGTGCCTTCGCTGTGGATCCGGTAGCATGTTTTTGTTTTATATGTATGGATTTTCAGCAGCAGAACGGTGATTCGCCTGACTAGTCATAGCTCATGTTGTTGCTAGTTATACGAGCGACACCGCTCTCCAAGTATGGATATTCGTTTTCAGCTTTCCGGTGATTCTATCTTGCTCTTTGGACTTTTAATGCACCGGTATGCTCAGATCTTTGATGTCTGACTCGCCTTGTACGCCCTCCATTGGCTTTTCACGTTCCGGTATGTTCGGACTTTTGACGTCTGCTTCGCATTTTACGCGTTTCAATGACTTTCACGTACCAATATTATTGGTATTTTCAGTTTTGCTTCGCAACATACGCGTTCTGCAGACTTTCACGAACTGGTATGTGGGACGTTTGGTGCCTGCTGCACTTTGCACCCGTCCAATTGGTTTCTGTCTTGCAAGTTAGAGGTGTGGGAATGGGTTGTGAAGCGCCGCATCTTCGATTCATTCTCCGAATTCTTCGGATGGATTTAGTTCCACCTGATATTTCTATCAATCTGCATATACGGCCCTTCAGGGTGGGCTGGTGTTATGGTATCCCTTCTACCCCGTTGTGGCGTTATGGTTTATGAAGTTGTCCCCTCTATAGCTGGCAGGCATTTTCGCCTGCCTGAACGAACGGCTCCGCCCCCCTTTTTGTCAGAAGGTGTGAGGGGGACAGCAAGCAACTAACACCAGAGACGTGACATCCAAGTAACCCACGTGTGAGTGACCATTTCAGAGCCAGAGGCACCCCTGCGTAGAGGTAGTCTGTCCCTATGTTCATGTGCCCCAAATACTACTACACAGGGTTGTCGGTGCTGGGAAGCGCTCTTCTCATGGTTCACGGTGGTGTCTCATTCAGCTCTCATTTCGCTCGTTGTTTAGACATAACAAAGCTGACAATATCATACCAGGTACTCTATAAAACCATATGGAACGGTGACGAGGTGGGATGTGTCCTGCTTGGACCATCACCATCACCTGCATTATCGACCGACTATGAAGAGTTTTGACGTGACATACTGCTGTGTAGGCCATCATATAGAAACGACCTGGTCTCACATCAACCACGACATGGTTCCACGTCGATCCATATCCTGTCCATGTGTGTAGAGCACTCTACAAAGTTAGCCCACCCTGAATAGTCGTAGATGCAAGGCACATGACAACCAAAATAGATATCAACACAACATCCAGAAACTGGAAAGGGCATCGAAGATGTCGCTATTAGAAACAAGCGAAAGTGAGGCTATAGATTCCCCCACACCTCGTATTGAGGCTAAGACGCCTCACTGCAAGAGATACAACCCTGTGATGGAGCTCACAGTTGTGGGAGCTCGAGATCGGGTATGTACCTACTGTCGCAATTGGCATACGAAACACGAAGGGCAGGCGACTGAACGCAAGGATGCCAAGGGAAATAAGAAAAATATATAGACGCGGAAACAAAGTCAAAAGGGGGAAAGGGAGAACATGCCACGCTGTGAAGGGCAGAAAGATTTAGGGCCTGTAGCGCGGGGCGAAGGGGTTGGCGGCCGGGCCATTGGCCGAAAGACAAGAGAGAAAGCAAGGCACACTGCCCAAAACAATGTCAGTGTCCACAACACGTCGGACCTGGAAGGCTGACGTGGGGCCCTTGGTCGAACGACAAAAGAGGAAGAATCAGAACGCGAAGAAGCACGCTAGCATGGGGCCATTGGTCGAAAGGAAGAAGAGGAAGCGCCAGTATACAAGAGAAGAAACGGTAGTCGTAATCTTGGGCAAGTAGCGTTGCTCATGGGTGGAGACGTCAAATGGAGCATCCCGGTTGGGCTCTGCGTCTTGACCTCCTCCCACCCACACCTCAAATCAATTTCTGGAACAAGGGGCGCAGTCTTGAGCAAGCGATTCATGTTGGATCTGGGCGGGGGGGGGGGTTGTTGGGGGGCCAGGGGTGAAGCTAGTCCTGTTGAGGTCGAAGCTGGATCCTCGTCCCACAAACAGAATCGGTACAACAAGCGTGTAGCGTCCAAGGCTGCGGTGTCGAAGTTGTTGCCGACCCGCCACGCTGTCGCTGTCAATGCTGCCGTCGTCGCTGCAGCTGTTGCCCGAGGAAGAAAGGCGATCACTTCTCTTTTGGCCCGAAAACATATTACCACGGTAGTTATTACAAGCGGTGTTGGTTGTCGTAGGATATGCCGGGTGATGGCGGCGGGTTTGGTATTCACGTTGCCCCAAGTACCGTACGCAACCCCCAGCATCTTGTGAAGTATGTCCAGGTTTGGATTGAGCGCGTCAGAGGCGTAGCGGTGTGCTGCAGTGAGACAATGTCGTCACCAGGGCATGACACAAACTTCAGAAAAACGCCCGAGAGCCAGCGGAGGTACTCGATGGCCAGATGATTGAGAATAATGCTTGTCGTAGGTTGTCCCGTTTGGAAAAATGGAGTGGTTGCGAGCCGCCATTTGTTACGGTTCGTGAGACTGATGCAGGTACCGTGGGCGTCATTCGGGGTGGTCGCGGCCGCCGTCGCGGCCACTACAGATAGGACGGCGTGTGCATGGCTGGGAGACTTCGCCGTCGCTGCTACTGTGGTCAATCGCGGTGATGCAGGTGGCAGTCGGCGAAGAACGGCGGTCTTGGCTCGGGCGGTAGGTGATGCGATGGGTGCGCGCGGCGTTTTCGTGCTTGGTTGTGGTGTGGGTCCACGGGTGGTGGGCTCTGGGGCCAGTAGGGGCGTGAAACGGCAATGGTTGCGGCAATGGAATTGGTGGGCGGCTCTGTGGCCGTAAGGGCAACACTACCAGTGGCGGAAGTGGCTCAAAATTTCAAGGAAGAACAGACCGAACAGATCGTTTGCCGAACACGGAGTGTCCAAGGGTGGCGACATTCGCGACGGAAGTCATGGCTGGGTATAAACGTGGTGGCATCTAAACCAACGAGTATTAAGCCGCAGACGGGGTGTCTTCGGGTGCCGCCCGCTTGAGACCGCCGGCGCGCCGTGTGCAGTTGTGTGCGAAAGCGAGCAGAAATAAACAAGGGAGGTTGGGCGCAGGGGGTTGAGCGCAGTGGACGCGGATGGGAGCACCTGAATCATAGTGTTATTATAAAACAGAGGCGGTTGGGCGCAGGGGGTTGAGCGCAGTGGACCCGGGTGGGAGCATCTGAACCAAAGCGTTGTGGGAAAAACAGAGGCGGCTGGGCGCAAGATGTTGAGCACAGTGGTCGCAGGTGGGGGCATCTGAACCATAGTGTTATGGGAAAAACAGAGGCGGCTGGGCGCATGACGTTGAGCGCAGTGGTCGTGGGTGGGAGCATCTGTACTATAGTGGTAACAGGCGCAGGCCGCCTGACGTGGGCGGCTATGGAAGCCAGAGGTGGGGTGTGCATTGGGGTGGGAGCAGCAACGAGTCGGTGGGGACGGTGGTCGTGGCTCAGATGGGGGGTGCAGCGGTTGCAGGGATGAAGGAAGTGGTAAGCTCGAGTACACGAGCTGGTGGGGCAGGGAGTACAAATCGCTGTAGACGTGGTGGCATACCATGTGGTAGCCATCGCGGCACTGACCTCATTGCTGCCGTCGCGGCGACATACTCCGTGGTAGCCGTCGGTGCACTTGCCATGTTTTGGGGATCCCCTGCTGTAAAATAAAACCTCTTGCCCACAGGCACTAGATATCGCTGTCGCGGCGTGTAAGGTAGTCGTACCAAACGCCGAGGGATCGGGTTTGGCTGAAAGGGTCGGGGACAGTGGCGGCGGTGTAAGGACCGTCCCGGTGCCGGCCGCAAAATGCGTTCCAGGCATTAGTTGACTTGCTTGAACATAATCTCAGCGTCCTTTGCCGCAACTGTATCATCCATGACTACACCAGGTGAAGAACGCGCACACTGCTCATCGCGAGGGTTGGGAGAGAATCCATTTTGGTCCGGGATTAGATTTGTTGAGATGGTGGGAGGTAACGTAAGCACCGGAGTAGAAAGGTATGATGTAGTCAAGTAGTATCCGAATGTCGGTAAAGGGGCCGGGAGGTGATGGAAACTTGTAGATATACCCGAGGGAGGGAGTTTTTGGTGCTCGGGAAACGGCAACAACCACCCCGAATCCAGTTGAAAACGAAAAAATCAGACCTTACAACAAGGGAAAGTATGTGTACCTCTAGTACCCGTCGAGCACGTAAATAACAATAGGAGATTTCCAAAACATTGCCGGGACCTCAAATAACCGTGTATGTTTGGCGCTCAGTGTGTATAAATAACTGGGCGAGTTCCGTGGAACACACAAAACATACTCGTAGAAATGCGGGGAAGGTAGCACACGGAGTGCCATTGTACTCACGCAGTATCCAAATACAGCACTTTGGGTCTTTCCGACGCTGCTTAAGGTCGGGTGTGCATAGCAGCAAAATACGGGAGCCTTTCAAGCATAGCTCAAACACGCATGGGGGTATTAAGCGAATAGCCGAGGCTCTTAGCAGGTTGCGTCTTCACCTACACAGAGGTTTTCCAAGTGGAACAGTGATCCGGCGATAATTTTTAATGAGACCATAATACCGATAAAATATAATGGCGGGATTGCTCGACGTAGAATACTGGCGTTCACGTCATAAAACGTTAATGCATCGTAACAACGTGTCAAGACAATTATGTTAAATTGCATGAAATTATTGTTGTTGGCGGCGCGTGTTGATGCTCGTGACACGGCGATCGTTGTTGCGCGTATTGCACGAGATGAGCATCAACGACGTCCGATTTTGTAACGTTTGTTGGCACTCTGTTGCTGTCGACATGAAAGCAGAGTGTGCAGCGTAGCGATGGTATTTTTATGCAGGCACGAGAAAAAACACTGGCGGACATCATAACGGAAACTGGCAAAACAACGTGTTGACGCGGCTGAAAAGCGTGGGAGAATGTCAGGTTCGCTCGCGAGATCATCATCATACGGTTAACAGCATAATGAGCCGACATGTGTTCTTGTCTACGTGCGCATACAAAACGGCTTACATTAGCCCAACATGTTTCCGAAACTCACGGCGCTGTGGTATCGGTGGTACTAGGCTTGCAAACTACTGTAGCACTTCGAAGTATAGCCCGATTGATCGACATGGTCAAGTTACGACAGCAGGTTTGCGTGTGCTGACAGTGTCGGGTGTGTTCAGATAGCGCTGATAAGCGATGGATGAGTAAGCCCCAACAGCTACACTAGGCTGGGAGCCGGGCACTGCAACACACACAGTGTGCAATACAAGGTATTGTAGTATGTGAAGATAACTTAATTATGTCGTCCCGGAAGCAGGCCAAGGCAAGGAAAAACGTCGAGTGGGCGTGTGGGTCAACTTACCACAGCTCAGTAGCAGCTGCTCCAAGTCGAATACCATACTCCGTGTGAGTCTACTCGTATACGATGTCACGAGACGCTCTCTGTAACCGTAACTCCGAGGCCCTCCGTATGCAACCGTAACTTATTGTTAGGATGTTCGGTGAGACAAGCTGTATCGAACACATTCCCTGGCGTAGGATCAACTAGCAAGTCTCTTAGCGCATCAAGTATTCACGTTTTTTCGCAGAATAGCCGAATCCCGCCAGCACCGCCGTGTACCACGGGTGCAAGCCAGTACACGTGCGATGTAATATCATTCCATCAAAGAGCATCTGTGATCGAATTATACATCACAAGTTCGAGGGTGACGAGAGGGCTGAGGTAGTCGCGTATGGTAACGCCTCTTTCGTGACCAGGGGTCGATTCCCAGGCCCGGTGAAAGCCATCCGGCGGGAAGTTGCGAAGAGGGTTGGGATTGGGACAGGGCATGGTGGAGGAGTGCGCAGTGTAGAGTTCAGAGAGGTGACCGAGGACTACACCTCCAAGCTGTGCTCGAAGGTCGATTCCCAGGCCCTGTGAAAACCATCCGCCGGGAAGTTGCGAAGAGGGTTGGGATTGGGACAGGGCATGGTGGAGGAGTGCGCAGTGTAGAGTTCAGGGAGGTGACCGAGGACTACACCTCCAAGCTGTGCTCGAAGTGCAACGAGGTGCTCGAGCGGATGCGGGACCAGTGCAACAAACTTACCCACGCCGTCCGCCGTTGTCTCACAACAAGCTGTGTACGCGTGTGGCATCTGGATGTCAACGCTTGTCGCAACATCTTCGTCGTTTTCGTCCACGAGAACTCGCACCAGGGTCAGAGACCCGAGAAGTTGACGCGCAGGTACCCACAGCACACACTGCGCAGTGGACAACTTCGGTCGAAGCATGCCACACTCGTTGTCTGGAGATAACCAGTGTGGAGGAAGTGCTCGAATGGCCAAACGGGGGCCAGGTTAGGCGCTTGTCGCAACATCTTCGCCTTTTTCGTCCACGAGAACTCGCACCAGGGTCAGAGACCCGAGAAGTTGACGCGCAGGTACCCACAGCACACACTGCGCAGTGGACAACTTCGGTCGAAGCATGCCACACTCGTTGTCTGCTGATAACCAGTGTGGAGGAAGTGCTCGAATGGCCAAACGGGCAAGGTTAGGAGTGGTTGTCCACTTCTCTCCACAAAGAGCTCGTTCTATTACAGTTAGTGCAAACTTACGAAACAGGTCCTCTCAAACGTGTTGGGACCTGTTCAGTAGTGAGTTTCGGGGGTAAAAGACGGAAAGCAAAGTGAAAATGCTCAGGGACGGTTGTTCATGGTCCGGGTGTGCTTCCAGGGTTTATAATTTGAAATATGAAGAAAAACAAAGTGCTCAGGGGCTCTCCACTGTGCTCTCCAGTGGAAGACCTGCGCTCGACTTGCAACGAGCTTTGAGCTTCCTGCCGATTTACCACGCATTGTGCTCCACCACCTTTCGCCCCGACCTGCCCCCTCCGCCTCTCCAACCCAATATCACAATTTCCAGCCGCCGTCGCCGTCCTCCTTGCCGTCACCCATCGTCACCGCGTTCGATTGCACACTCGAGTGCCACAAAGGCAGCGCCAACGGCAACGCCGATTTTCTGGCCGCTTGTCAGAGCCTGCTACGGAGCACAACCGCAGTGGCCTGACAAGCTTCAACCCCGTTGGAGATAGCGGTATCTACCTCCTACGAACCTGCGGGCTGCGCACTCCCTCTTCGCCGATCCCAGGGGTGGATTTGGGTGGGCTCGTGCCCCGTACCAAAAGCACCGCCTTGGGTGGGCTCGTGCCCCACATTGAAAGCACTGCCTTGGGTGGGCCCTATCCCGCACCGAAAGCACTGACTTGGGTGGGCTAGTGCCCCACGCCCTGCGCCGAAAGCACTGCCTTGGGTGGGCTCGTGCCCCGCATTGAACATGCTGTCGTGGGTGGGCTCCCCCTCACCTCTAACGATTTTCACGATTTTCGCACACACGAGCCACATTTAAGGGTTGGTGACCTTTCTGCTTCCCCGGGGAGATTCGTCGTTCGTGTTTCTGCCTCCGT
This sequence comes from Undaria pinnatifida, assembly GCA_012845835.1. Taxonomy (NCBI): domain Eukaryota; class Phaeophyceae; order Laminariales; family Alariaceae; genus Undaria; species Undaria pinnatifida. The sequence continues at coordinate 8,554,589 of JABAKD010000026.1, forward strand.
CGACGCTGCCGAAGGCTGTACCGGCCACGGGTCGATTTCGCCTGCCGCTGGCACCGTTTTCGCTTCGGTTGTTGCCATACTCATCGAGGGCGCCACGGGCTCCGCAGAAGCCCTGGCTGCAGCGACGACTATCGCACAGTCGACGACTATCGCACAGTCGACCCCTCTATCAAGGAGTTCTACACAAGAGACAGACTCCACCGCGACCACCGGTTCGACCGTACCCGTCTCTGCCTCGCTTGGCACTCCAGGGGCTCCGTCGGCGACGCCGCCTTCGGACCGCATCTCAGCTGGGACACGCCGACGAATAGCGACAGCAACCGGTAATGCATCCCCGCAGTAGTTCTTTGGACGATCCGCGGCCGATTAAACTTCCTCTCCCTCCGGCGCACTACACGACTTCGACGGGGACCGTACGAGGCTCTTGGTATCTTCAGGTCTACGTCGGCAGTGCCTTCTCGCGGGGGATCCAACGTAACGTATAGATGAATCTCGAGGCGCGGCCGTGGTCGGTTGAGTTTCAAGCCGCCGCCGCTCCTCGAGGGTTTTCCATTATTCGTTTTCTAGGTTATGAGGTTTGGAGTTATTGTCCTTGGGTTGTTTGTTATATTTCGAGAGTTTCGACTGGATGTAGGGCGGTTCTTACCTTTTTCTTTTTTCCAAGTCCTGCCGACCCCCCCGTTCAGTGTCGGGCCAGGGTCTGGATAATCTAGTCGATACTTGGGGCACAGGACTATCGGATTTTCGTCTTCGTTCAAATTTGCCCTACCGACGCACTCCTTAGCCCAGAGCCGGGGGGCGACCAGGGTACCCTGTTCACGCATAAAGTGGTGCAGGGCTGTACGAGACTGCATGCTATTTTTGTTGTGTTGTATTTGTTCCGCTTTTTTCGGCTAGACACTCCTCCCCCTCGCGGGGCTGCAGGTAGTGTCACCTTCCGCTTACGGTATTTGTTGTTTCCTCATTTCCCCCCCCCCGCCGTGCCGGTGGGGCTGCGGGAGATTTTTGGCATGACTTCCCATTGTCTTAGCGCCTGTGTTCCCCTTTATTTCGACGAGAGTTTTCCTTGCCGTAGGGCCTTCTTCGGTGTTTTTTTTTTTTGCCATGGTGCCTTTTCCGTTTCGCCCTCCCCCCGCCACACCGGCGGTACGCGGCAGGGTTTTGATCGGTGGCTTGCCTTCTTACAGGGTCTGCATTTGCTTCAATTGCTTTCCTTTGCGTTTTCCTGGATTCATAGCCAGACTATTTAGAGGTGCGGGAGTGGGTTTTGAGGGGCCGCATCTTCGACTCATGGTCCACTTCGTAGAACCGGATTTTCTACGAATCTCCCATAATTCTGCATATGCGACTCATCAGGGTGGGCTAGTGTTAAGGTACGGCCTTGAAAGGCCGGCAATTGCCTTATTTAGATAGTTAATTGGCCGTTTTCGATAGGATAGCATTTTATAATCGGGGTACAGTAGTCAGGGGACGGAGAGTCTCTTGCCGCTCGTCCCAATTGTCATCTTCGGTTCTGGTGCAAATAATGAAAGCTGATCCTCTCCCGCTTTGAGCTACGAAAGTGAGAAACACCGGGGACATGCCCATTTGGTCGACCTGTAGGGATGCTCTGTGTCTCACCTCAAGCAACTTAACAAAACCCAGTGCTTGCTTAGCTGGTTGCGTTGCGTTGTGAACACAACAACAACCACCTCCCCTCCTCATGTTGCCTGCCTATATTTAGCGTGCTGTGCTGCTTTCGCCGCTACAGCAGTATCACGAAGCGACAACTGGTTGGAGGAGCTGGCATGCCCTGCTGCTCTACATTCTGCGAGTGGGCGTCCGCCTCGGTAACCCTCCTCGCCGTGACCCAGCTTGAGAGGTTGCTTGTCATATTTTCTCTCCTACTCGCACGAGTACTAACATATATCCCTGCCTGCTGAGATTGTAGAACTCAATTATTAAAACTACTCCTTAGGCCCCCCCAAAAAACTTGCCCACAGCGTCACGAAATCACTCTTTGTTCGAGGAGATGGCGCCCCCTACCGTGATAATCATTGGCGGCGAGTTTGCGTTCGTTTTTGTGGTGGTGTAGGCAACCTTATACCGCGTGTGCGCTGTTCCCTAACTTTAACCGGTTGTAGTTTGTTGCTCAGGGTTGGGACCTATTTTTGAAGCCCCCCCCCCGAGCAAGCAGGTTGGCCAGGTGTTTTTTTAGCCATCAACGTCTTCTATGCGGCTAAACTTCGACAAATCTTGACCGACGCTACCCCTGAGCTTTTCATTTTCTATGTTTTTATTTTTCCGAAACGTGCCCCTCGGATCTTTGCGAAACCGTCGTAACATAGACATAATATACGACATTGCTCAAACTGCCCCGTGCGAGTGGAGGCACTTCAGATTGTTTTCGCTTCAGACCGGATTCCGCTCGGAGTCCGTCCGGCGCCCTCGAGATCGCTTTCTAGCCCGCTCTTCTCGTGGGTCGCGTTCCTCAGCCTCCGCCCCGCCTATTCCCAGCGCGCGCACGCCCGGGTCGCGCGCCGCCGCCGAGCGCGTCGACCTCGAACTGGGCGGATCTTGCGGAGATGGCGAGAAAATTCGAGGTCGCTTAGGAAAATAATTGTGGCGCTGTTGTTGTTCCGCGGAGACGACTCGGTCCTACACTCGCTGCTGGAAACATATTTGTGGTGCTTGCTGTGCTGTTGGAGCATGCGATGCTACCCGCTAAGAAGTCAGGATCTGGACTAAAAACCCTGCTATTGTACGTTGTATGGTTGAGCCAGGTCGTTCCGAACTGAGCTCATTGGAGTGGATATTGCGGAGACGTCTCGATTCTGCTCGATGCTGGAGGTAAATATAAGATTTGCGGGTTGTGCCACGTCGTTCCAAACTGGGCCTATTTGGGTGGATATTGCGGAGACGTCTCGATTCTGCTCGATGCTGGAGGTAAATATAAGATTTGCGGGTTGTGCCACGTCGTTCCAAACTGAGCCTATTTGGGTGGATATTGCGGAGACGTCTCGATTCTGCTCGATGCTTGAGATAAATATATTATTTGTGGGTTGTGCCAGGTTGTTCCGAACTGAGCTCATTTGGATGGATATTGCGGAGACGTCTCGATTCTGCTCCATGCTGGAGGAGATATTATTGAGTTTTCGATATTTAAGTTTCGTTTGTAGAGCCTCTGTGATTATACGGGTCTATTCGTTCGAAGATTCAAGCACGACGCGTTTGGAAAAATTCAAGGTTAAATTCATTCGCAGAATATATGATTGGTACAGCTAGATATACGGGTATTCGATATATGAACAACACCTTTCGGCACAAAGCCTCTCTATTTTACGTTTGGAAGATTGAAAGGTCACGATCATCTGACTTCAACATCTCTGGGCTATAAAAACGCTGCTACTATTTTTGTACGACTCATACCAGGACCTGAGGTCGTTTCTAATGACGGTAAATATAACATTTGCGGGTTATGCCAGGTCGTTCCGAGCTGAGCTCATTATAGGATCTAGCAGGACTGTTCATGGGGAGGGTCAATTCGTTCGCTGTTTACGGGTCGATTAGTTCGAAGATTCGGGAATCTAGAGGAATAATAACTTCATGTCTTGAAGCAGATTTAAGCACGTTTGGGATTTTCAACGTTTAATTTGTTCGCAAGATATATGATGATTGGTACAGCTAGATATACGGGTATTCGAGATAAGGAACAACACCCTTTGGCCGGACTGCTAGTGGTGCGGGTCAATTCGTTCGCTGTTTACGGGTCAATTTGAACTATGTATGATTGTAGTACTGCTGTACGCAGTAATGCTGCTGTTCTTGTAGTGCTGCTGTACAACAGTAGGAGTACTGCAGCGGTAAATCATTCAAGTCTGCTCTGAAGCGGGCCCGAGAGGAATGAATTATAGACGAAAGGTAATACATCCGTATTAATAGTACATTTAGACTACAACTGCGGTTGTAGTATCTAAGACCTCATGAGGGTACCTATACGATAGACAATAATAGGCACCACGGGCTCCGCTCGGACATGCGGAGGGCACCAGGTTTCGTATTTTTCGCCACGCGCCAAGAGTCTTTCTTCTGGCGCCTCCCTCCCCTTGCCATTTAAACGTCTCGAATACTGTTATCGTCCGTGCCGAACCGCTTGCTCGGCACGAAGTGCTGTCGCGGTACCAAACTGAGCCCACCTCGACTGTTGGCGTATTTCTGATACTCGAGACTGAGAAACGAGGTTGCGAGCTGAGAATAAACATATTGCGGCATTTCCTTCGTCCTGCAACACTTGGCATTGCCTTAATTCTTGACGTACGCACCTATGTGTCAGATATCGAAACACGAGCGAGCGCCATCACAGTGCATCTCACACCTAGAGCTCCTCTTATTATCCTGAGAATTGGGACTATTCAGAGAACACCTAAAAACGAGCGACTGGTTGATCTTTTTCTGAGACCGACTGAGAAAGCGAACTAAACTTCAACACTTGGCATTTTTTCCTTCTTCCGGCAACACATGGCATTGCCCTGATTGTATTATGCGTGTTGCTATGTGTCGGACATGTCGAAACACGAGCGAGCGACATCACATTTTGTCGTACATAATATATAAGGATGGTACCAAACAAAATATCATGTATATTTCCTATCCGAAGCATGGGTGCCGGCGATACGGAGCCCTTGTAGCATTGTATGTAGTGGAGTAATAACAAGCCTCACACAACAATAAAATAACTCACAATGTTGTCGGGGAATCTTGTATCTCAAAGCTCTCTCTTCCAATCATCCAATCATCACCAGCACCAGCACCAGCACCACCATCACCACCTTCACTACCAACAGCACTACCACCACCAATACCACCAGCTCCAGCACCAGCACCAGCAGTAGTACTTGTAGCAGAAGTGTAGATCGTAGAATCTCTTACGAAATTCAAATTATCGTGGCCGAATTTTAGCTTTTCGTTGTATTTTCTAGGCAGGTCGACGCGATTTTGAAGTGAGATTCAAATCTTTCAGCCCCTCGGCAGGCATAGCACCAACTTAGAGAGGGCCTCCTCACGGGATGGGTGGCAGCAGGGTCACAGCAGCCGCCTCTCGTCGCATTTACTGTATGGTTACACGGTTGCGCAGCAAGGGCAGAATGCTGAACCCTGCTGTTATCGCGCCGCGTTTTCCCTGTATACCTGATTCCATTGGTTGGATATACGATACAGAGATGCTGATTAGTCAATGTTCAAGGGGGCCCCTGTGATATATCCCCTGTGAGACGTGTTGATTAACACTTTTCATTGGTCGAGGTTTTAAATAAGTATCGATGATTGGCCAAGCCAAGGCCCTGACAGTCCCCCAACACAGCAGCAGAAGGGCAGCCAAAACAACGCAACCCAACGCAAGGTTGATGCGGTTGCGCGTGACCCGGTTGAGCACAGCTACCAACCTTTACTGTCAAGGTACCTCCATTATTTTTTAGGCGAAGCGCACCTCGCAGAATACCGCGTACTTGTAGAATAGCGCGTACCGGTGTTCAATGCCCAGCACTTCCTGAGCATCCGAGCACCATCCTGACAGCGACCATTATTGACTCCTGCGTGTGGAAGGATTGGGGTGCTTCTCGAGATGGCATCGTCAAGCCGCAAAAAGTCCAGAGCAGCGTTAGTGCTGGCCGCCATCACGGTGGTCACTGTGGCCATCCTAAACATGACCGCTACTGTCAAGACCGACATTACAAGCTACGCCGTGGCATCGGGCCCCAGCGTCGTGACCGTCACTCGAGTAGTCAGCAAGTTTGAAGACCGTGTTCGTGATGGGGCTCAGAGCGTGCTCGCGTCGGAGTCGAGCGCCGAGGTGGTTCTCAGCGTTCGAGATGGCTTCGTGCTCGAGAGGGGAGTAGTCGCGGAAGCTAGCACGGGTGTGGTGTTGGCTGTCAGCGGGGGATGCTGCCTGGAAGACGCGACGGTTTACTCGGTGAGGTTCTGTGGCTGGCCGCTGCGGTGGTTCTGGCTCGTCTGCAATATTAGACTAGTCTAAGGACTTTGTTTTGTGTTGTAGCATCCCATTCATCTACCCAAACGACTCAAACCTCGTTCGAAAACGGCTATTAATAGAAGTGAATACGCCAATACCCCTCCTCTGGTCCTCCGGTACTACAGCAGTGCATGATACTGCTGCCGGGGGACTTGCTGCGAGTAGCGTCGAACACAATATCGTTTTGAAGAAGCATTATGACATGAACCAGCGTGATTTACTCGTGTGCCATACGTACTGCTGCTTGCTGTCGTATCTTGTGTTCGCAGCAGTTCGGTCACGAAGTTTTTTTCGGTTTTCAATCGTATGCTACCGACGCCTCCGCTACCTCGTTACACGTACAGCTGTTCTGATACGTTTGGTCTAAAGCTATACCCGAGATGCATACTGCTGTGCAAGCCTATTGGCCGTTGTCGGTCTTGATTGTAGTATGCCGACCAGACAAGCGACGAGCGCGATATACCGTATTTTTTTTTATTCTTTTTTTTTTTGTCCTTCGGCGGATGGGGAAAAATAAAGCTTAAGCTCACCACACTTCCACGTATTTTCATACGCGTCGTGTGTCGATTTAACTCAATCGCCTTCGCAACCCAGGGCTAGCTGGCGTGTTCTTCGAATCCCACTATAGCGATAGCGTGAGCTGTCCCTATCGGCGGTCCTTGTTACTACCCCGGCGGCGGGTGGTAATCGTCTATGATTTTTACCCCCGGGTTACGGATTTACCCCCCCCCACCCACCTGATTTACCCCCGGGGTGTGTACTTTTGCCGGAGATCCCCCCGGGGATAGAAGGTATTTTTTCCGCATTTAACACAGTCAATTGCGGTTCAGAAGAGTATTTACCGATTGGGATGGAATACGTCGCCTACTTTCGGCAGCGAGTGCGCAACTGGGTGTTCACGAGGCAAGAAATGGCAAAAGTGTGTTGAATTCGTCATCTCGCCTTGCATCAAGTGACATCCAGAACCTGGAATGTCGTCGTGAGTATTCCCCGGCATGCGGACCCTTGTTTCTTTTGGAGGACTCAGCGCCGTCGGGACGAGCGAAGCATCCCCACGTGCTCTCCTCCTCCTCCTCCTCCTCCTCCTCCTCCTCCCTTCTCTCCTTCCTAAACTGCTGCTCGTAGATATTGTCCGTGTTTCATGTGTGTGGTGTGTGTGTTTTTTCTTGCTTTCCCCCCGGGTAGATGTCCCCTCGGGGTATTGTTGAAGAAAAAAAATTCCCCCCCCCTCTTTCTAGTTTTTCCCCCCGGGGGAGGTGCATTCCCCCCAAAAAATATCCCCTCCCCGGGGGTAAATCAGAGACGATCACGGCAATCAAGCCTCCAGAAAGAGCACGCAGCAGAAAGAGTGCCATCGGCGTGCTGCACGTGTGTCCTACAGCTCCCCGCGTTGCAGTTCGGGCACATCTCCTACCCCAGCAGCTCGGAATGATTTGTGTGTCCGATGCTGTACTCGTCAGTTTTTCCCGACAAGCCCCCACACTTACGAGGACAGATGAGCTATCCCCACCTGATGATCTAGATGTTTCCGGGAAGACCTGTATGATCTGTATGGGCTAGCTCATGTTACCGGGGAGGTGCCATCCGATCTGCACGATCTAGCAACCTTTTCCGGGGTTGGATTTGTACTCTATATGAAGATCCTGCACATTTTTTCGTAACGGCAGATACAGGACCTACTACTGTAGACTAGATGATATATATGATCTAATCGTAATCTGCCCGAGGCGTGCAAGGTTCCCTCTGAAAAATCGCAAAGGGATTATAGGATGCTTCGTTCGTATGCAACCTTTGCTGCGCAGAGCTCTACTGCGCGCGCAGGTAGTTCTACGTAAAAACTGTATGCAACACAGGGCAAATCATACATTGTTTAATAAGACGTGTCAGGGAACCGTCATAAGAGTATTGTACAGCAGCAGTAGGTTAGTATACAGGGCTAGGTTTCCCTCCTTGTTGGTCGTAACGACTTTTTCGTGACCGCGGTACTCCCTCCGCCGCTTCCCTTCTCCGCTCCTGCTTACGCCTTGGCGCCCCCCTTGCCCCCCACTCGATCAGCCCGGGGAAGAAATCGAGGTTCAATACCAACCAAGCCCTGCCATTTCGCGCCCGGCGGGTGATCGTGATCAGCACCAACAACTCCGAGTAGCCTCCGGCGATATCGCTATCGCCGACGAGGCACCAATAACCTCGGTCTGCATCCTGGAGCACTCCCACAGCGAGACGTACTACCACTTCCTCATCGAGGCCCTGCCCCGCTTGGAGCACGTTTGGGGGATGGTCTCGCGGGACGACAGCGTTAGAATTTTCCAGACATCGATTTTTGCACCCTCAACGTTCGCCCTGCTCGGGCTCGGGCAGAACCGGGCCTGCGGCGAACGCCGCACCGTGTACCCGACGGTTCTAATCCCGCCGCCGATGCAGGACCCGCGAGATGAAGCCACGGTTACCCGGGTCAAGAGCATGGCGGGCCGGCTAGTGGCAGCAGCGGGGCTAGCGGACACGGGGCCGGACGAAAATCCAACATGGGTGGTGATCAACCGGGCGGGCGCAAAAGCTCGACAAATTCTGAACCACGAAGAGTTGATGACGGGCCTGCGGGAGTCGTTTCCAGAGGTAGTGTTCCGCGAGTTTGGCGGCGGTGGGGCGTCGAATTCCCTGAAACCGGAGGGTGGTGGAAGGGGCTTGGGGATAAACCGCGAGGGCTCTCTTGGAGAGGGCTCGCACGATAGGTGGAGTGCGGAGGAGGACGCGGAAATTGGCGGGGTTGAGAAGTCGATCCGGGCGTTTCGGTCTTGCTGGGGGGTGATTGCGCCGCACGGGGCGGGACTGTCGAATTTGGTGTTTTTGGCGAAGAGTAATGCCCCAATTGTTGAGATTGTTGGGGAAAATCAGACGGGGAAGGTGTACGAAGCTCTTGCTGGGCAGTTCGAGCACCGACATATGTATATCACTGCCCCGCATGTCACCTGGCAACGCAGCCATATGCTGGTGGATGTGCCCGCCGTTTTAGAGGCCGTTGCGCCTCTCTTTGAGTAAGCTTCACGAATAGGCTAGTTGAATTCGTTTAAGCTCTTTTGAGTAAATAGGTGTGAGTTGGCCGACTGTAAGTCGCCGACTAGTTGTTTGTTGTGTGCGGTATTTTTTGTTTCGCGGAGTTTTGCGGCTTTGCAACTGGCTGACTCATTTATTTGTGGCTCGACGTGTGATATTCCATGTCTTGATTACTATAAAACTACCCGTTGGTAAGTCGGCTTTTTCTCCGCCATCCAAAACTAATAGACAGCCTTGAGGTAGGTCCGGCCCTCACGCCCCCCGTACGTAGGGTTGGGGTTGGACAGCAGACATGTGCTACGACGATAAAGGTAACACTTTCTGGCCGAAATATTCCCGACTGGAGGGGTTTCCCAACTAAGAAGCTGCCCAGGATCGTCGAGGCATCTTTCGTGCTTTGGGATATAAATTGGCTACCAGGATGCACTTTATTTTTTTCTCTCAAAAATCAGTTTTTGTCGCAATTAAAAACGTATTCAAAATGAGAGCCCCGGAAGATGTAGCTGCTATCATATCATACCGCTACCTACCGTAGCATGCGTCAGCAGTCGGCTTGCCTAGAGAAAGACATTTCGTGCCCGCAGTTTTCTGATTGGTGAATTTTCCAGGTTGGAAGTTTTGATTGGTGGAAATTTCATTGGTCGACATAATTTGTCGTCATCCGGAATTGTGACACTTTTCGGAAAAAATAATACCACTACAAAACTGACTTACCAGAAAACTGCGGGAACGAAATGTCTTTCTACGAGATGGTACCAGTATTATATAGTCTCAAGTAACCTCTCTGGAAGTGCTCCAACGCCTTTCTTAGCGGGTATAATTGGAACTTGTGTAGGGTAGTTTTTCAGTGTAGAAAAGGGGTCAGTACCTATGCTCGTACCTGGTACAGTACCAGGTACTGTAATTGTTTTTTGTTTTTATGGGGAAACATAAAAATCAGCCGTCGACGAATATTCAAGTACTTGAATACCAGCACAGTAGTACATAGGAATCCCACCGTGTAGCTCAAGGTCGCACAGGGTGTGTGAAGTAAATTCTCTTTGAGGCTTCAGAGGGGGGAAGCAACACGAGTGTAGTGTCAGAAAAAAGACGACGATTGGAACATGGTCATATAAACCAGCCCGGGCTGCTGGGATATATATTTAATTTTTATAATTATAGTCTATACGGTATACTCAGGATGCGTCCGAAATGCAGAGGATCCTCCCGTTGTTTAGATGGCCGTAGACGTCGGTCCCACAAGGAGTGAAAAAGAGTGTTCCGGTATAATTTTGAGTTGTGTTGTCAAGGTATAACTACCCTGGTGCCCACCCGGGTACAACTCCCCTCGCTTTGCATTTGTACTACAAGCACTACCTTAGTAAATATTAAACACCAAATGCTTGAGTATGGTCTACAAGGGCCCGCTCTGCGGGCGGCCGACGCCGCCCGCTACGCTCGCGTAAGGAAGAAAACAACAAAATGTGAAGGGGTCAGAAAGGCGGCCCCCATGATTTGGTGCAACTAGCGACGTGGTAATGCCAAGCTACTTGTGCAGAGCTGATTGCCCTGAGCTTCGATGTGTACATGCTGGCGGCGTCACGTTCTGGTCGGCAGTATGTACGGGTGTAATTTGCGAAAAAAAGATGAAAACAAAAAAACATAAAAGGACAATCAATGAAGAAAGTAAAGAAGAGTGTTTAGTGTGTCAGGTACACACGTTAATACCGGTACTCGGTACCTGGTACTGCTGTATGCACGAAAGAGAGCACAGCGCAGACCGGCGCAACACCACACCGCAAGGCAGGGTGCCGCACGGCGCTGTGCTGATCAGCTAGCTGAGCTGAGCTGGGATTGCATTTTTGGTGATTTAGTACATGGTGTGCCGATACCTGGTATCGTACTTCGCAATGATACCTGGTGTGTACGAAAAAGCAAATACAGCACAACAGAGCGCGGCAGCGCACGGCCGCGCGCGGCGCTGCGCTGCAGAGCTGAGCTCAGCTATGAGTGACTTGCGAAAATAGAGAAGAAAGAAAAATAAAACGTGAAGAGCAAACAATGAAGACAGCAAATAAACTCAGGAATGTTCCCCCAACAAATAGTATGTCCGTCGGCAATTAAGAGCTGAGGATAGTGAGAGGTGGGGAGGATATGCTGAGAGGATCCAGGGGGTGGGAACAACTGTAAGTATTTGTATATTATTGCGCATGTTCTTTGAGACTCCATAGTTCAAGAGCTGCATGCAGGTATTCGGAGGGCTTTGGCACATTTTTGGCTACAGCCACCATTGCCTAGCTATCAAGAAACATGCATTTCTATGAGAAAAAAACACACTGTCATAACGTGCAAGCCGCGATACTACTAATCCTGGTACTTCGTTAGGCTGCGTACTGCATGTTGCTTACGACTACATTCCATTCATCCCGAGAAAAGCAAACACGAATCCGTTTCGATTGAAAGTATCATATATACGCAGATGCAGCGCATGTGTAACACTTTATAGGTGTACGCCAGAGCGACAGCCACGCATCCCGCCCAGGCAGCCCCGGGCCAATCAGGTCCAGGCCAATCAGCTCCGGGCCAAATCAGGCCCGGACCAATCAGCCCCAGGCCCATCAACCCCGCGCCAATTAGCTCCAGGGCAATCAGACCCGGGCCAATCAACCCCGATTCAATTAACTCCGGGCCAATCAACCCCGGACAAATCAGCCCCGAGTCAACCAGCCTCGGGGCGTTGAACCCTGGAACAATCAGCCGCGGCCCAATCAGAACACTGTTGATATTTCACTGGTGCAATTGTACTGCCTACACGTCAAACACAACGAGCCCTGTGTCACCCCCCCCTGCCTTCCCAACCCCTCAGGAGGGTGGGCGACTAACCCTGAGGCTCCCGTTGCCTTCGAAACCCAACTAGAACTGCACCCTCGTTTGGGCCAAAAACTAGTCAAAATTAGAGTTGCCACTATTTTGCAGTGGTAGTAGGGTTTACCTTAAAACACCAGTGGGTTGGGCCACCCACACCCCTTCCCACGAAAACGGACCAAAACACCACAGCGGGCTTTATGAACTGCCGAAAGACGCGCGGCTATTAATACCTGTACACGTCGATGGCTTGGCTGTGCGTATCATAGCAGACTCAACCACCGACAAAAAAAAAAAAAACTCACGGACGACGGCCCAAAAACTTGAAAAAAATGGTCAAAAAGATGAGGGGTCCCCCGCCGGACTTGGGCGATTCAAGTTTTGTCGCGCTATGATTATGATTTCCGAACGGGCAGATTAAGGCAGAATGCGGCACAAATTTACAGGGCAAGCTGCCATCGGACCAACCCGGCACGAAAAGACAGCAACAGAAACTAGAGAAAGCGATTTCATCTCCGCAATTTTCCACTAATTAGAACACCCCTTAACCTCCCTCGACCAATCCGACAACGACAAACCACCCCGGTCGGTACACCTACTATCACCACAGCGCCACCCCCAGAGCCAGCTATACAAGAGACTCTCCTCCGAAAAATGAAAAAAAAAAATGCCCCTTGCCGCTCTACTCCGCTCCGCTCCGACCAAACCAAAAAAACAAACATAAAGTACGAAACACGCCAAGGAATGCCGGGAAAACCTCTGGTAAGAAGCCACCGACCAGCCACATCCTAACGACAAAAGGCGAGCCAAGAACCCTCGGCCACTCGGCAGAGGATCTAATGCACTCCCCGAACAAATTGTACCCCCAAGAGAAAACCGTGTCCCGTTCATAGCAAGCAACATCACACGCACACGACACACACCTCTCGCCTGTTGCGCGTGCCCTCCACTTCTCACCGGCGTCAGCAAACAGAAAAATGGCATCCCGCGACGACCTAGACGCCCAATGCGTCCAGAAATGACAAACACATCTGCCGCCGCGCGTTCCGGGGGCGGGGGGGGCGCGGCGCCACGCCCCATCCCCGCTTCTCGGCAACTAAAAAAGCATGCCAACATATCTAATAGCATGCCCCACACCTTTGCCACCCCCCCTTCGGACCCCGGACCCCGGACCCCGGACCCCAACCGCCAACTAAAAACACACACACACAATTGAAAGCACATCCACCGGTTTGACAACAAAAAAATGCGCGGATATGAACGTTTCATAGGCCGCGCTAATTCCCGCACATATCATGTGGGTGCCCTAGTCCAGTCCGGTCCAGTTCAGTGCGGTCAAGTCCGGTACGGTTCACCCCGGTTCACCCCAGACCAGTCCAGTTTGGCCCGGTCCGACCCGACCCTGCCGGTTATGTCCAGTCCAAGTCCAGCCCAGCCCGGTCCGGCTCGGTCCGGTTCAATCCCGCCCAGTCCAGTCCAGTCCGGTGAAGTTAGGGTCAATTTCCATCCACAAGCGATACCGCCTCCTTTTGGGAAATCCCGACTGCGTCAGCCGGAACTCGATCACTCCTATCTTGGGCGGGTTTACCGCCATTTGCTGTGTTCGCAGAGGTACGTGCGGGCGACGAGGGTCGGGAAGGCCACTGTCCGAAGAGACGAGCCAGCAGGCACATCACCACCACCGCTACGCCCTGCCAGCGAAAATGGAGGGAGGTCGCCGGTGTTAGTAGTTCCAGCCAGAGCGCAAAACGAGGCGTGCATGAGGCGGGAAGCGGGGGGTGAAAACGCGCGACGTGGAGTGGGGTGGGACAGGGAAGAGAGGAAAATCGTCATGTTGTACATGTATGAAACAAATGCTACAAAACTATTTACACGTCACAAATGTATTGACACGTTAGCGCAAAGAGCTTTTATATACCGAATTGGAAGCTGAAAGGAAGGCGAAAGAAGCCTGACTTGGAGGGAGCTTCGAAGGGGCTTCAAATAAGGCTGAAATTATCTTCAAAAGGGTCAAAATAACGTCAAGGGGTCATCAAAGTGGTCTCAATACCTCAACAGAGCCTGAAAGCAATCGCCATAGAGCACCCTCGAAATTACCTCAAAGGGCCCTGAAAACAGCCTCAAAGAAGCGTACCAAAAGGAGCCTCAAAGGACCCTCACGCCATCATCACACAGCGAACCTCAAGGAGTATAGTTAAAGGCACATTCAAAGAAATCCCATGACAGAAGCGCGGAAGCTCAATGGCGACAGTAAAAAAAAACGCCAACAGGTTTCACTACTGAACAAAAATCGCACACTAATTCCAAGTAAGATTTTCCCCACAACGGGGTGCAGTTCGAAAAGGGAAAACGGTTACATAACCCTCTTACGTACTACCGACAACAAAAAACCACACAAAAAAATCCAAACAACCTGCCCCTCAAAACGAGGTTCCAAAGGGAAAACGGTCACAAAACCCTCGTATATATGTACGATCGAAAACAAAAATCCATGCGAATTCCAAACAGTCTGCCCCTCAAACCGAGGTGCAACTCTAAATTGGCTAGTAAGGGTCCACGCCTACACATAGGGAAACATATGGGACAGAGTCATCCACGCCACGGTAGGGCGCCGTATGTTTTGAGCCAAGCTTTTCTAACCTTGTGACGTTCTGATTGGTTGAGCTCCTCAAGCGTGGACCTATCGGTCACTGTGTTAATTTTACGAGTACACGTGTTTTAGGACTACTGCTAATAGCGCATACCAGGTAGAAATGTTCGCCGGGTTGCGCGAACGAACGAACGTGTTCGAAGTCATGTTCGTGTAAGATATTGAGCTCATGTTAGGAGCTCAAAAACTTCTTAGAAACTTCTGCTGCACCCTGGCGTGGGATGGCTCCACAGTCCCCGCAGAAGTTGGGGATACTTCCAAAACAAAGACTAAGTCCTATGCCGGGGTCGTAACGAGGATCGCTGATAGGGACAGCTCACGCCATCGCTATAGTGGGATCCGAAGGACGCGCCAGCTAGCGTTGGGTTGCGAACGCAACTGAGTTAAATCGACACACGACGCGTACGAAAATACGTGAAAGTGTAGTGAGCTTGAGCTTTATTTTGCCCCATCCGCCGGAGAATGAAAAAAAATAAAAATAAAAATTCTCAAGTCCCTTACTAATAGTTGGTCTATACTCTGCCACCTAACCAGTAACTAGCGGGCGGCTTACTAATATAGACTAATCGTATAGTCAGCCAACCCTTAGCCCTACCAAAAACGTTGAGAGACCCAACAGTGAGGGTCAGCACCTGAAGCACTATGCAGGACACCCCCCACAGAAGTCGGTAATATTTCCCAAACATCTCGAGCGAGGCCGGGGGCACCGACATGGTCGCCACGTTGACCCCCGTGACGATGTTTACGGGAGCAAGCCACCACCAGTGATAGCACGCCAAAAACAAAAACCCAACCGAGTTCCACCAGAAATCCCTGTCATATTCGGAATGCGAGGGGAGGCGGGGGGGGGGAGGGGGGGGGGGGGTTACTCGATATTCATGCATGGCCGCAGTCGTATGACCAAAGTGGTATGACCCTCGCATCCCTGCAATGGCGGGACGGAGCATGTAGTGTTTTCATCGACCAGGCAGGCATTGCCTGCACCAAGCAGGGGAGGGGGGGAGGGAGACAAGCGGAGGGGTGGGGGGTGCTGTTTTTTCGGAGGAACGATCGTGGCATTTTGATAACTAAGTGAGCGCAAGCGAACAGCGAAAAATGTCATCGGAGTTCCACAATAAATATCTTGCCATATTTCGGAACTCGGAGGAGGGGAGGGCACTGGGGGAGGGGAGCTATGTCCACAGCAGCAAAACGCCGCGGCATTTTGAACAGCAACTGCGAGACGCGAGAACAGAGTTTCTCGATTAGTAACAGCGCACAATTCAGCTCAACCTATTGTACAACGAAAACTCGTGCCCCTTTTGGGGGTGGGGGCATCATGCGTAACAGCATATCCTCCGATCCTTCGTTCCTTAGGTTGTTTAGGCCTCTCACCTATACATCCACTGCGCCCCCATCACTAGCCTGAAGAATGGCACCATCAGCATCAGTGTGTGCTGGCCCCAAAATATCGCAATCTCCACAGTATCGTTCGGCAAGGAGGGCGCCACAAACGCCAAGAACGGTCCCCACCACAACGTCGTCGCAACGTGCATCACCAGTAGCGACCACTCCGTCTCGCTAAACACGCACAGGCCCATCACCAAGCTATGCACGTGGCAAGGCTGCCAGAGATAGGCCGGGTGGGAGATAAGCTCGTTCATCGTGAACTTGAGGAATGCCCCAGCGACAACGTGGCCTACGAGCCCGGCTCCCCACAGCTTGATGAAGAACGGGGTTTTCTTTAAGTTGAACGTGCCTTCGGCGCGACGGAGTTTCACGCTCGCCCGGCAGAGCTTGAAGTAGAGGTACACGAGGGGGCTGAGGACGAGGATGGAGACGGCCATTTCGATCACGTGCTGCCTGGGGCTGAGATACCACTGGGAAACGAACGCGTCTGCGGAGGGAGGGGGGGGGGGGGGGGGGGGGGAGGGGCATGCGCAACGCGAAAGGCGGAGAAGGGAGCAAAAGGAGCGAGAGAGGGGGGCGGGCAGCGATGAAAGGTCCCTGTGAGGTCAGGGGTCGTGAGCGAAGGTACTTGTGAGCGAACGCATTCTCGAGTAAAGGTATGAGCGACAGAACGTATTTGTGATTGAAGGTATTTGCGACATCACATACATGTGATTGAAAGTATTTGTTACTCACATCGCTGCTCACATCCTGTCCCCGGCTTCCATAGCCGCCCACCCCATGCGGCCTGCGCCTATCACCACAACGGTTCAAACGCGCACGCCCATTACCAGTGCGCTCAACCCCCTGCGCCCAATCGGCCCTGCTTTTGATTGCTCGCTTTCGCAGAGCGTAACGTCGGTTTCTAATCAAAGGGTCGGCTTTTTCGAGTAAGAAAAATCTAGCCTATCAAACCAATACGGGTATCTCGGTTTCTTATGAAACGGTCGGTACTACAGTAATAAGCTCCATCCTGGGCCCCGAAGCTGTACGGTCGAGTGATGGTCGCGGACAACGACCGTAGGGCGTCCGTCGTCCTGTCCTCACGAGGGAGACGGCATACAAAAAGGCAAGGGTAGGTAAATACATACAACCGTCGTGATCTTCTGCAGGTTTTTCTTACTGGCTCACGAAAAAAATGCTGACGTCGTCATCTTCACGGTATTCCGTACAGTTACAACATCTACGACATCCTACTGGTCGTCGGCTTTGCCTGCCTGTGCCTTGCTGGGCTCCCCTCCTTTTGCCGCTGTCGCTGTCCTTGTAACATCACGCGAAAGCAGATGTTTACCACGAACTTAAGGGAAGGGTTGCGGCATGGCATGTGCTGTCTCTTGACTGCTGTGATTATGTGCAAGAGTAAATGGCCCAGTCCCCGTCCTCGTGAAATCCATTGAGGTCACGGTGCTTCCGCTGGGAAACACCTGTCCGATCGCCATCCCCGGCACATTGAAAACCCCTCGCGCTTCTTCGTCGTCGCCGCCTTCGTCGGCACCCTTTCCATTCTCACCTTTTATCGAACTCCCAGCTGACGTCTTTGGAAGTTTTCTCTTGTAAATACGTCAGCCCCACCCCATACGACACTGGACGCAACCATCCTTCACGTTATGTCGCAGGCGCAGCTACAGGGGCAGGTGCAGTTCCCCTCCAGCCATGGACGGGCCCATGTCGAGCGCATGAGGAAGCATCACCTTGGTGCTCAACTAGACCCATCCTTTTTTATGCAGCAGCGCATGCAGCGAAAAAAGGATGGGCCAAGCTGAACACGAAGGTGGTGATTTCTCAAGCGCTCGACATGGGCCCGTTCATGGCTGGAGGAGAACTGAACCTGCATCTGTACCATCAAAACAAGGATGGGTCAAGTTCAGCACGGAGGTGATTCCGCAAGTCCTCGACATGGGCCGACATGGGACCCTTTAAGGGCCCATGTCGAGGACTTGCGGAATCACCTCCTTCGTGTTCAACTTGACCCATCCTTTTGTGCTTCATGCAGATGCCATCTGTCATGCCATCTGACTTGTGCCTAAAGCAAACAAGGCTGGGTCACGTTGAACAGTAAGGTGGTGACTCCGCAAGTTCTCGACATGGGCCCATGAAATGAAGGGGGCCCATGTCGAGACTGGGGGAATTACCACCCTAGCGTTCAACCTGACCCATCCTTACCTTCTGCCTGCAGCAAAAAAAGATGGGTCAAGTTGAACACGAAGGTGGTGATTCCCCAAGTCCTCGACATGGGCCCATGAAACGAACGGGCATATGTCGAGGACTTGTGGAACCACCACCTTCGTGTTCAACTTCATCCATCCTTTTTTGCTGAAGGCAAAAGACAGTGTATCTGCTCGACATGGGCCCGTTCATGGCCGGAGAGGAAGTGCACCTGCAACTGTGCCTGCCTCTGCAGCTGCGCCTGAGCCATACCGGAATTGTGATTGAAAGTATTTGTGTCTGAACGTGCGTACGACTCAAGATACTTATATACCACTGAAGGTAGTTCTAAATTCAAAGTGCTCGAGACAACAAAGGTTGTATCTTGTGGCTGAAGGTGCTTACGGGTAAACGTGCTTGCGGCGGAAGGCATTCCTGACTGCACGTATTCGAAGGCATTTGTGACCTAAGGCATTTGAGACTGAAGGCATTGGTGGCCGGAGGTACGGTAGTCTGTCGCCGAAGGCGTTTCCGTGACCTCTGCCGTGAAGGGAGGCGAGTCTCTTCCCTCACGCGACGGCACGTATTGACATTGACGCGTGCTACAATAGAGGTAGCGCTTTTTGGCTGAAACGATTTCAGAATTACGACGCTCCTTAAACCCAAAAGCGTCGGAGATTCGGTCTTAAGCACTTTTGTTTTTAGTACCTAGTACAGTACCGACCTAGTACATGGGATTGTTCATCGGGTTGCACTTTTCGTTTTTCTCAAAGTCATTTTCAAAGTAATTTTCTAAAACGCCTTCACTACTGGAAACCCTTTCTGGGGACAAATTTACTTCAAATTAGTATAGGAAAGGATTTCGGGGTTCTAAAGGGGTTAATAAGGGAATACAGCTCCTGAACTTGGGAGCCTAAAAAAAAGGGGGGTGAACCTGTACCGTACCATTATTGTAGTCTATAAATACTCTTTACCACCCCCGGGGGATAGAAAAAAAATAACATATATATATACGAGGTGGGACTTCGAGGGCGGGTGGTAGCTAAACTACCCCTGGCGATAAAGGACGATACACGGCGCCCGCAATCCAGGGAGGGTGCTGGCAGGGCGGGGGCAGTGCTTGCAAGGGACTTGGTGTACTGGCACAACCGTTGGCAATCCACACTATACATAACTTCTCATCACATTCTGATGCCGAGAAATTTAGCAGGCGGTGGTGGTAGGGTTTAGGGTTCGCAAGGCACTTCTGTGTTTATACAGCCCACCCAAGCAGAGCTGAAAGGTGTCGAACGACAGTCGGTCACCGAAATAAACAGGACCGCCTGCGCGTGTATGATGCGACCAACGTGTTCCGTACTAAAACAAATATACCCTGGTACCAAGTACCAGGGAATATTTACGTATTTACGGCATTTTTTTCATCTAAGGGGAGTCGCTGACCTATGCCCTCAACGCCTTCACCACTGGAAACCCTTTTTGGGGACAAAATTACTTGGATTTAGTATAGGGAGGGATTTGGGGTTCTAGTCTAAAGGGGTTAATGAGTGCAAGTATACACACAGTAGTACGCGCGATCGGAGTATCACACACAGTATGCCAAGGTGAGTTTCGACGAAATATTGAAATCTTTTCTTCGATCTCACAGCTGGAGTGTATTTTTATTTTTTACGTACCTGGTACAAGTTTAGCAAACGTCTGTCAGGGCAGCATTTTCGAAATCACCCTCCGCCTCACCCAAACAACGTGTTTTAAAAGCTGCCGTTCGAAGTATGAATGAATATCCTTAATGAGGACATCCTTAATGAGGATACATACCAAGTAACGCGCGCGATCGAAGTATCACACACAGCTTGCAAACATGAGTTTCGACGAAATCTTCGATCTCACAGCTGAAGTGTTCCTTTCGTTGTTAGTTATATAGTACTTTCGGTCTTACGAGGGGGATTTCGGCGCAAGAAGTATTGAGACTTCGCGTCGTTCGTCCAATTTGATGGTGATTGTGTGTCGAGAGAGCTTTACTATCAAAAGGCACCAGCGGAGAAGCCACTATAAGGTAGTATTTTTGGATTGCTTGTGTTTTTCCCTGGGGTACCCTTCCACTCCAGAGCGACTGGAGCTTATCCTGTGACCGCGGAATTGATTATGCGAGTTAATGTGAGAACACCAACAGCACACAAACAAGGGTTTCGAAGGGGGACCTGAGAGGACCTTTCCCAGAACATTCCTAGGGCTTGGGTTAACGAAAAAAACGTTCCCGGATTGTTCCTAGAAAAAAAAAATGACGGACGAGAAAAGTTGGCAGGCTGCTCGCTCCTGCATGCCACCATGATCAGACGCCGACCTGAGCCCTCCACACCACACCACACCACACCACACAAACAAGTGTAAGCACGTTAGGAGCGTTGCGGACGGCACTTTCACGACAAAGTCGCCGCGTGACGAAGGCTTGCTATATCCGAATATAATCGTACCTATGTGGAATAGCACCTGGTAATTGCTAGTGTGGAGTGCTGTTGTTCTCACATTAACTCAAGTCCGTGGTCACAGGTCAGGCTCCAGTCACGCTATGATGGAAAAATGTCCCAGGAAAAAAAAGCTAAAAGTGGTACACGTGTGTATCGTGTATCATATACAGGGTATAGCTGACGCGAGTCGTACATCCGCCAGATAAAAAAAAACGATGTACTTTTCCGACCTGGTTTTAGTCTAGATTATGTTGATCATACTATACGTTCTTGACCGATGCTCGCTTTTCGGGAACGGGCCGTCATTCAACACACTAATTGATCGAAGCTGGTCTTTGATGTAGATTGCGCGAAGGGTTGAAGAGCGAAGCGACTGGTCAGCCCCAGCCAGTCACAAAATACAAAATCAAATTCGCCAACTCGGCCACCCCAACAAAACGTAACGGTCATGAAAATGTCGGTCGATGTACATGCAGACTGTGTACAAAAAATCAAGGAACGTGTACGAATGACATCATGAAAACACCGCTCGAAGTGTACAAGTACGTATTAATAGTACGAAGTCTAGACTAGTCCAGTACTGCAGCAGTTTACTCATAATACATACCTGCTACTGGTGTGTCATTTAGTGCTGCTCAAACTATGCTTTTATCTTGATATAATGATAAATACATCACAAAAATATCCTTACTATTGCGGAGAGATAGGCATGTCGAAGGAGGAAATAGTTCGACAACAGGTGGAGTTGCCGTGCTCGCACAACTGCAGAACAATCACAGCAACGGCAAGGCAGCGGTTCACGGTATCGCTCGCATACGACGCACGGTGCGGGGTAGACGCGAACTTAATGCTTGTGGGGCTTTCGCTCGTGGAGGCCCATGACTCACCAACAACGCGATCGACAGTAGCATCACACGCGGCTTGCAAAGATGAGTTTCGACGAAACTCTCGATCTCACAGCTGAGGTGTATAATAGTAATATTAATAGTACAAACACCTGGTATAGTATGTACTGGTATATTTTGATAAAGCACAGAAGTTAACAAAAAATGAAAGTGAGACCGGAAGAACAACAGTAGTAGTCCCTTGTTTATCCTGGTACATGTATTTGCCGAACACAATAACAGGTACTCGTATAACAAAGTAAAACACAAATACCACACCGACAACAGATCACGGACAAAAAAAATGCATTCCTACCATGACACGTAGCGGTGTATTATGAGCAATGTACCTCTACTTGATATACTACTAGCAGCATACCGATATACCTGGTACCAGGTCCCAACCCGACCAAAAGCCTAAGCCTTAACCTATCCAACTAGCCTAGCCCGAGTATCATACGGGGTGGGATCAGGGTGTATATTTAAAAAATGAAAATATATAAAGTACAACACGTTGGGTAGGGATGCATGGCTCAGGGGTATTCGTACAAATATTTATAAACATAGACTAATACGTACAAGGTTCCCCTCCGGGGAGTGCCTAAGGGAGTGGCGCAAGAACAAAACCCAAACATCCAATATCTGACTGTCTGTGGGTAAATAAGCTGTACCTGGTGGTAGTAAAAACTATGCTTTTGTCCGCAGCTCGAGAAGCGGAGTGTGGGGAGGCGCCCTCCCGGCTACGGTTCGCCCTCTCGCCGTCGTCGTGGAGAACCGAAAATAAGTGGTAATCCCATCAGTACGTACGTGTCCGGCGCCAGTACTCGTACGATGGGGACTTTTTATACGGGCGACTCTTATGCAGTAAAATTTGCGTGGTAAAAATAAAAGGACGAACAGGTGGATTTTCAACCGGCAAAAAAACAAATCAGCAGCCAGTTGTTCCGTGCGTCGTCTTTCTATCGTGGTTTTGATGTTTTTTTCTTTGTTTCCTGTTGTTTCGTATGGAAATCAACAGTTGATTTCAGAATAGGTACTCTTCGTGTCTTGTTGAGCCAGATATTGAACTTAACGACGAGTGATACACGCCAGGATGGGCAATCATCCCCCTTCACCGCCAGTTCATCGCAGAGAGTGCGCGGAATGAGGAACTGTAGGGCTTCTATTATTGTCGCTGAGACAGAGAAGCCCTTTCTCATGGAGCATCAGCGCCTATATCCACTGCTGTTTGCTTTTTAAATTCAATAAAAAATACGCTGGATTGTTTTGGTCGACGTCCGATTCAAAATCGTCCCCTCGTGGAGACGAAAGCAACTCGCCTCAGCATAGCGAGGACTCGCCACGCGCACATACATGATGTATCCTACTACTGCTGCTGTGATCTCGGCTTGGCTCATCATTTCTGCCCAGCTCCGCCCAGTACCCCACCGCAGCGCTATAAAAGCTCAGCAGCGCGCGCCGTGCAGTGCCGTGCCCTGCGATGCCCTGCCGTGCCCTGCAGCTCAGCTCAGCAGCGCACCGCAGCGCTAGCTCAGCAGCGCACCGCAGCGCTAGCTCAGCAGAGCGCAGCGCCGTGCGGTGCCGTGCTTTGCCATGCTGCGTGCTTTGCTGTCTTTTTACTAGTTCGTGCATGCCAGCAACAAACGAAGTATCATACTACGTACCGGTACTATTAATACCACACCAGGTTTGTACATATTACGTTGTTGGATCACAAACAATGCACCCCCAGCTCAGGTCAGCCCGACTATATATAGCTCAGCAGCGCAGCGCAGCGCAGTGCGGTGCCGTGCCTTGCCCTTCGTTTTGCGGTGCTGTGTCGTGCGGCGCTGTGCGTTCTTTGGAACGTACAGCAGTAGTACCAGGTATGATACAGGTACCAGGTACCATCATGTACGTGTTGTGTACTCGTCTTTTTTAGTTAATCAGTTGTGATTGTCCTCTGTCGGTCCCCATGTTTTCCCATCCCGCAAATACCACACGTACTGCCGTTCAGAACGTGACATCAACAAGCACACAGCACAGCGCAGGGCAATTAGCTCTGCACAAGCACGTCAACTATCAATTCGCACCAAATAATCACGAGCCTCTTCTTCCTGCCCCCAAATTTCATGTTTCAGTTGCATTCTTCCTTGCACGAGCGTAGGGGGCGGCGTCAGCCACCCGCGGAGCGTAGCCCTGTGCTTTATCTAGAACACACAAAGTACCACCAGGTATGAGGGGAAGTACCAGGTACCGGTAGTACGAGTGTGCACTGGTCTTTTTGCTTTCGTCGTTCATTTTGTCTCCATCTCGGTCCTCTTCGCGATTTTTTCTTCGCGAATTTCACCCGTACTACTGCCGCTCAGAACGTGACATCGCCAGCATACAGCATGGCACAGACAGGGCAATCAGCTCCGCACAAGTAGCTCTTGGCATTATCGAATTGCTAGGTGCACTATTTAATAAATCATGGGCCTCTTCTTTCTGCCCCATTCACATTTAGTTGAAATCTTCCACCTTGCGCGAGCTACTGACGCCGCCCGCGGAGCGGAGCCCTTGTAATATTTACTAATAGAAACAGAACGTAGAGTTTGTTAAAAATAGTTTAGCAACCCCGTCAGGCAAAAAGTGCTTAGCCGAAAGTGCTAATACTAGTATTATAAGCCCTATCGTATCATATGAATGCCACTCCTCACTCTCATTACTTTGATCATTCTCATCGTCATATCATTATTCAAAGCCGGTCGCCCCGGTGGTCTAGTGGTTACCCTCGAATACTACTAACGTTGGTCCTTGAGTTCGATTCCCACCGTGGGGGTCATATTTTGAATTTAGTTGCAAAAATACAAAAAAAGGGACCAACTGCTGAGAGCGCCGAGCAGCGTGGGTAGGTACAATTCGACGCGAGCCGACGAGGGAAGAAAAAAGCTGAATTCTCCTCGCGCCCGCGAGGAGACCACTGTTCTGAGTTACTACTGGGAGGGTGCACGAGTAGTGCGAGGATAATAAATGGGATGCAAGAAAAAAAAAGGAAAAAAAAACGGAGAGGCGGGATTATGTTCTTTTTTTTTTCGCACACTTCCACTTTCCAGTTTCTGGACAAGCCGTGGTCACAGGTGTCGTCCCCTCTCCCCCCCGGTTCTTGCCTTCATTTTTTTATCGCGCATAGGGTTCAGCAATCCCACTGCTCGTCGATTTTTCATCGAGTGTTGCTAACTCACGCTCTCGCGTTTTCCGCAAGTCAATTTGTGCGCAAGAAAAAGTCCCCACGAATTTATACGAGGAGTTATGAGATACCGGGTGACGCTTCGTTTTGCAACGACCAGCCATGTCGAGCGCCTGTCGTCCAAATAAGAACGAGCCGATCTTCGTGTGATGGCTAAAAGCTTAAATCCCATAGCTCCTCTATCGGGGTGGGCGTGCAAAAAGGCCGTCTGAGGTCGTGTCTTTGTGGGCAATGATTTGGTGGCACAAGATGCAAGGCACATACATACCAGGTAAGTAGTAGATAAGTCCCCGTGTGGCGTGTGGGGGGAGTCACGTCAAGCATCTCAGCATCTCTTCCGATACCGTTCTCCACCACAGATATAGCACTGGCTCGGAGAACCACTTCAACTTGATTTCAAACCCTAACCCCGCCCGCTTGGGAATATTCTCGGAACGTTCATGTAACGAGGAGTTTCTGTGGACAATCAACCATTTTGTCGACGGTGGGAGAAGTACACTACAATACACAGTACTGTAACTGTACTGGACGCGCGAAGTGTCATCAACAAAAGAACCATGCAGCGTTTTTTCCTTGAATGTTCGTTGCTCGTCGCTCGTCCAATTTACGTT
The DNA here is from genome assembly GCA_012845835.1 of Undaria pinnatifida. Lineage (NCBI taxonomy): Eukaryota > Phaeophyceae > Laminariales > Alariaceae > Undaria > Undaria pinnatifida. The sequence continues at coordinate 8,579,882 of JABAKD010000026.1, forward strand.
TCCCGCTCGCTCGTGAAACCCGGGAATATGGGTGCGCAATTTTGTCACATACTTCGAAGTAATTCTTAGGGCCGCATAATTCTTGTGGTCACAAGAATTCTTGTGGCAAAAAACCTTCCAGGGGCAGCAAAAGATGCCGAAAGATCATCGGGAAGAGTATCGGAAGAACTCACGGCTGGCAGGTTAATAAAATAACGCGCCGGGGAAAAATTCGCTGGAATATGGGTACGTAACTTAAGTCACATAATTATCATGGCCGACAGGATTATTGTGGTAACACCTCTCCAGGGGTGGCAAGAGATGCCTAAATATTGTCAGGAGAACTCACGGCTGACAGTTTAATGAAAAAACGCGCCGGGCGCAGGTGGGAAGTCACAAAATAACGAAAGCATGGTACAGAATAGCCTCCGGTAGGGAACGGGGGTGGTCCTTGTGCTCCTGAACAAAACTCATCATGTGTGATACCCTAAGATATCGGGAGATACTAGCACTTTCACCCCTTGACAGACAGTGTCAAGGCAAATGCCTTGACAGACAGCCTTGTGAGCAAAAAGCAGGGGACACGATGGAATAATCTCCGCTTTTTAAAAAACGCCTAACCGTTTTATTGAAAATTCCGTTTTTTGCAAAAACAAAACAAAAAATGAAGTGTTTAAAACAAAAAAAAAACGGCGTTCAGATCTGCATTAGTAATCATCGCTTTTGAACCAAGTACAGAAGCCGCACAGGCGCAGGGAGCAGGGAGTAGGGCCGTACATAGCAGCGTACGCATGGAGACATTGATGAGACACAAGACGACGGCCATGAAAGGGTGAATGTCACATGTTTTCTACAGGTTCTCTACGAAATATTAAAAAAAAAACACTCTAAACGAGGAACAAGCAACAACAATAACACGTCATTGCTCTTGACGTTGATACGTACTAGTACGAAATAAGTACATAACACAGCAGTGCTGCTGTACGTACCTCGCATGTACCAGGTACATGGTTGGTATACATTGTTTTTCGCGTGCTGCATGTTGCATTAATTGTTGCCTTCGCTCATCATCAGCCGTCATCCTACCGCCTGCCGATGACCGCATCACAGCTTCCACGTTTTCAAGTTGAATCATATGCCAGATCTGTTGCTGGTGCCAACCATCTACTGCTGACTGCTGGCTGCCGGCTGCCAAAGTCTGGTGCGGTCTGCTAGCGTGGCCGCTGCGGCTGATGTGCTGCTCGGCATGGCAGCAAGCAGCACCCAATAACATAAATGTTATACATTTTGTAGGGGTTTCCATACAGATAATGAGGTATTTTTCTTCCGAGGATAGGGGTCGTATGCCTAGACATTGATAGTTGCCTTGACAGACAGCCTTGACAGACAGCATGACATTGACATGTCTGCTGACAACTTTGGGGATACCAGGTACTGTACCTCTTTCGCATCTCCGCGTGCCCGTTGTGTCCTTTGACATTACAAAATACCTGCCCTCCGATAAGAAAACGATATATAATATCAGTTTTAGCTTAGCTTTCTTACTGCAGAAAGGCGGTGTCCTACACCAAATTCAGTATACTAACTGTCGGATTTATTATTTCCCCGCAATTTTTCGGCCAGGTTTCTTGTGTGGCTCCTTCTTATGAGACACGAGAGGGCCGGGCCGGCAGTGTAACATTTTTCCAACTGCAGAAATGAGAAAATACTAGCTCCAAGTTTTTGTCTCCGAAGCGGGAGCGCAGTCCTAAACGTCATTTACCCTTTCTAATATTTGAAAAAAATCTTTTGAACCCGTCAGCTGTGAATTCGATGAATTAGGGTCGATACTCATCTTTGCAAGTTGCCGCCGCTCGTTTGTTCTACGGCTGTTGTCAGGGTGAATAAACATCAACAGCAATTGTGACAATGCTAGTGCTACCACGTAATGATAAAACATTCATCACAAGGTAGTAAGATGAGATATGCACACCCAGGCGAGACACCAGGTGTCCGTGCGGACTGTCCATCCTAGGACAGGTACCAGCTTTGTGGCCACAGACCGACAGAAAGAATGGTGGTCAACAAAATCTGAGAGATAGAGCTCATCATGGTCAGACAGAGAAACCGTAATGCCTTGTGGTACCTTTTATCGCAAACGAAGAAGAATCGCAATGACAAATGTACCGGATATAAAAAGTACCAGGGTGAAACATAACATACACCAACCTGCACTCGCCTACAATATGCCCAGGATAAATACACCAGGTAATCGTTTTGAGACTAAAGAAAAACGTGCCGACCGACAATATATCACGAGGCAAGGGCCGCACGGGGCAACCTAGGCTGCTGGATCTCGTCTATTGGTAGATTATTATTATTAGAGTCCGCGCTAAAACTGCAAGAAGCTGTACGTCAGGCGCGCTGTGACATGCCACAGCAGTACTCGCGTTGCTACACTCGTGTTGTCGAGCGCTGAATGCATGGCAACGCCGAACTCGTCGTTGTTTTGGTCGGGTTTTAGAGGTATTAATAATACTGTAGTATCGAAATATCTAAGGCCTACAGCAGTACAAGGGTCAACAATTAAAATTAACCCCCCCCCTTGGAACCGCACCCACGTATTGGGCGACAAACTACTTGAAATTAGTGTGGATCAGTTTTGCAGTAGTACAAGGGTTAACAAATACCAAGTACCTGTGGTATGTGTGTTCTTCACATTAAACTGATATTTGCAACACCCATCTGCATCCAGCATAGCCAGTGTCCGTGCTCATGCCTCATGCAGAGACGAGCTCTGTGGTCACAAGCTACGAGACAGACATTCACTCTGCAAATATAGCAAGGTGATTGGGCCACGCAATGCGGTATACAAGAACATGGTATAATACAACAAGTGACCAACAAGTGATACACTTTCTGTGTCTATACCAGCGGGTGAATACAGGGAGAATAACCGCCGAAAGCATCCGTCGGTTACCCCGCGGCGCGCCTGGGACACCCACCCCTAGACCTCCAGCCTCTAAGTGCCTTGGAATTTGCTAATTGCATCCAAAAAAGCAAAACAAGGAAATCGCGACGAAGACTACGACAACGGTAACACCGACGACGACAACGGTTCACAAGGACAAGAATAAGAGCAAGAACAAGCAGACTTTTCGTTTTCTGTTTCTTCGCCACTGACGCTCACGCTGCCCGTTGCGGGATGGCAAAATAACGTTAGTGGGACCAAGAACAAGAACAAGCACCTACGACAGTCTCACATAAAGGCGGGACTTGGCCTCCTCATCGAGGCAAACACTACGACATACAAGAACACCAGCAAGAACAAGAATAACAATAAGAACAAGAACAAAATGCTAGATCTCACATAAAGCCGTCACTTGGCCCTCCGCATCGAGGCAGACATTGGCCCCCTCGTGGATGCACTTCTTCGCCTCCGCGATCGCCCGCTGCACAATCTCCGCGCCCGCCTCAGCGTGCGGCATGACGTTCGGCGCAACCGAGTGCAGCCACTCCCCTACATCGTCCGCCCCTGCCAAGAGAGCCGCTGCGGCGGCAACGAGGCTTACCCCTAGGGCGCCCTGCAAGGCGCGCTTCAACGCCCGCTGCGGCGGCTTGTCTACGTTGACTGTACCGTCTGGTTGTTTCATCTGCTGCTGGGATGCTGCTCTTATTATCCGAGTGCTGGAGTCCCCTGCTGGGGAGGGAGGGTGGGAGAAGATTCGGCGCGCGAGAAGATTCGGCGCGTTGGTGTTGGTGTCAGCAACAGAGAGCGCTGTAGGACGTCAGATATTATAGCGATATGATAGCAGTACCTGGTACAGCAGTAGTCATGTAATGCGAAAAAACACACGACACACGTACTCCACTACTGCTGTTATAGCTGTTATACCCGGTATACCAGGTGCCACGTATCATACTCGTACTCTACCGGGTACTGCTGTACCACGGACCTGGTACATAACAGCAGTGCGTACAGACGTACAGCAGTACTCATCACGTTGCTATGGCTGGTGTCGACGGTCGGGAGGCAGGACGGGTCGGGAGAGGCCGTTGGGACTCGGGACGGGCAGATTATTCCGCCTGGCATATTACCGCGGTAAGGTTTTGTCCGTGGTTTTCGGGTCCCGCTAGACTAAAAAACGCATGACCCAGCGAGCCAGCGAGTCAGCGAGCCAGCAAGCCAGTGTCACGGGGACACCATATGATATGGCCATACTACCAGTACGCTGTACTCAAGACCAAGTGTTTGGGCTTTGATGACAAGACCAAGCCAAGGAGATGAATGAGAGTCAAGAAGAGCGCAACGACAAAAAACACAAATTTAACCACTGCTGCTGTATCGACGACACTCCGTGCGGCCTCAACCTAATCTTCGGTTCGGTGATTTACATTACCCTCCGATCGTCTGCAGAGCTTATACTAGGTCCGTCGTTCGTTCCAACTCGCACCTTGGCACATTTCCCTCGAGTTCGCTCGACTGCAGGGAGCAGCAGCAGGTGATGACAGCGAAGGGGTCAAAACGTTGACGTCGCTATCTGGGCCGGTTGGCTGGCATTCCAATCCGGGGGCAAAAGAGAAAACCGCTGGGTCCTTCCCGGCGGAGATATTGGACTCCACGTAAATGTTGCTCCCGTCGTCGTGCGGGCGTGGGCTTCCTCCCGCGATGGCCACCATGCGCGTCTGCAGTAGAGGGCAGAGTTCTCACGGGGCGCGGTGCGGGATCGGAAAAAATATTGGTGGTACCAAAAAACTTGAGTTCCCTATTTGCTACCGCCTTCTAATCTCTATTAAACCTTAAGTCAAACCTCAAATGCCTCAAAGCCTCAAACAAAAGACGTACCCCCGTTCAAGCGCGCGGAGCCCACCAGAACCAGCGAGTAAGCGCGAGGATCTCCGATTACCAACGCGGAGAGCATCATCAGCAACGTTATCTTTGTTAGTTGATACAATTTACAGTGCATCATAGCAAGCAATCTGGCACAGGCTAGTCTATGATACTGCTGTGGTACGCCTGTTGAACGCCCAAGACAACACGTCGCCAGCAGCCAGCAGCATCACATCAACAAACATGGACGATAAGCCAACACCACCAGCAGGGAGCTTTTGGGAGCATCCAGCAGCCAAGGTGTGTGCAATGTGCAAGTGCATTGAAAGGCAGCTGCAGTGAAAGGCCGGGACTGCAGGGGTCATGCTGGTACAGAACTCGCATATCTGGGTTGGAAAGCCACTGGCGTTGTAGTCTACCTGTGGTAAAGGATTAGGTGCTGATTGAAACGCTGCTGTTCGCCATGTGTTTTCAAAACTCGAAACAACCCCGAGATTCAAGATTCCATCCAGTTTTTTTTTGTTTCTTTTTCGAGGGCCCGAATTAAGGGCCCGAATCAACGAGGAACTTGCCAAATCGAATTTTGATTTTTTTTTAGAATTGAGTTTAATTTGCGTCTGATCGGTCAAACAATGGATCACCAAGCAGGCATTCCCAGAATTATTACGAAAAATCAAATTCAAGAAAGAAGTTAAGGGCCCGAATTAACGAGGAACTTGCAAAATCGAATTTCGATTTTTTTTTTTTTTTTTCATGAAAAATACATGAAAAATTCAACTTTGGTTCTTATCAAGGAACGGCGTAGTGCGTTCTAGACAATAATAAAAATAAAAAAAACGCAAAAGGGTCAACGAACACCCGTGGGCAACGACCGAGGCGAGCGATGGCTCGCGTACTCCCCGGAGCGCCGCGGCCAGCCGCAGATTGTTTTGGCCGGCAGCGGCTTGGAGGCTATGGCTCTAGGTGTCTCTTGGATGGGCTGGCGCCACCCCGCCGCCCGACACGGGCAGCAGCGACGGGGATATAGCGGTCGAACTTCTGAGCGAAGTCATCATGTGGTAGTTGGTCGTGTAACTTTCGAGGTGCAGGGCGACGAAAAACTGGGTTTGCGGCGGTCTCGGTTGTTTTCGAAGCGTCGCAGGCGGTCTACGCTGTGCTAAGGACCTTCGGAGGCCGCGCTGCGGCTGCTCCGGTGGTCCTACCTCTCGCAATGTTGGCTTCTCGCCTCTCAGTCAGCCGACGACATGGCACCAATTCGCGTGGCCGGCTTCGGTTACACAGAACAAGCCATGTCTAGGTGGACAAACTCCTCAAATTCAATTTCGATTTTCGACTAAATTCAACCGAGCAAGTCTTTTTTTACTTCTTTGTTGAATTTGATTTTTCGAATTAATTCTGAGAATGCCTGCTTGGTGATTCAAGCGACGGGGATATAGCGGTCGAACTTCTGAGCGAAGTCATCATGTGGTAGTTGGTCGTGTAACTTTCGAGGTGCAGGGCGACGAAAAACTGGGTTTGCGGCGGTCTCGGTTGTTTTCGAAGCGTCGCAGGCGGTCTACGCTGTGCTAAGGACCTTCGAAGGCCGCGCTGCGGCTGCTCCGGTGGTCCTACCTCTCGCAATGTTGGCTTCTCGCCTCTCAATCAGCCGACGACATGGCACCAATTCGCGTGGCCGGCTTCGGTTACACAGAACAAGCCATGTCTAGGTGGACAAACTTCCTAAATTCAATTTCGATTTTCGACTAAATTCGACCGAGAAAGTCTTTTTTTACTCCTTTGTTGAATTTGATTTTTCGAATTAATTCTGAGAATGCCTGCTTGGTGATTCATTTCTTGACCAATCAGATGCAAATTAAATTAAATTCTATAAAAAAAATCGAAATTCGATTTTGCAAGTTCCTCGTTAATTCGAAATGAATCATCAAGCAGGCATTCTCAGAATTAATTCGAAAAATCAAATTCAACAAAGAAGTAAAAAAAGACTTGCTCGGTTGAATTTAGTCGAAAATCGAAATTGAATTTAGGGAGTTTGTCCACCTAGACATGGCTTGTTCTGTGTAACCGAAGCCGGCCACGCGGATTGGTGCCATGTCGTCGGCTGATTGAGAGGCGAGAAGCCAACATTGCGAGAGGTAGGACCACTGGAGCAGCCGCAGCGCGGCTTCCGAAGGTCCTTAGCACAGCGTAGACCGCCTGCGACGCTTCGAAAACAATCGAGACCGCCGCAAACCCAGTTTTTCGTCGCCCTGTACCTCGAAAGGTACACGACAAACTACCACATGGTCACTTCGCTCAGAAGTTCGACCGCTATATCCCCGTCGCTGCTGCCCGTGTCGGGCGGCGGGGTGGCGCCAGCCCATCCAAGAGACACCTAGAGCCATAGCCTCCAAGCCGCTGCCGGCCAAAACAATCTGCGGCTAGCCGCGGCGCTCCGGGGAGGACGCGAGCCATCGCTCGCCTCGGTCGTTGCCCACGGGTGTTCGTTGACCCTTTTGCGTTTTTTGAATTTTTTTATTTCCTAGAACGCACTGCGCCGTTCCTTGATAAGAACCAAAGTTGAATTTTTTTTGTGTATTTTTCATGAAATAAAAATAAAAAATCGAAATTCGATTTGGCAAGTTCCTCGTTAATTCGGGCCCTAAGGGCCCAGATTAACGAAGAGCACGGAAAATCGTAATTCGATTTTTTTTTAATGAAAAATCCACGAAAAATTCAACTCTGCTTCCTATCAAGGAACAGCGTAGTGCGTTCTAGACAAAAATAAAAATCCAAAAAACGCAAAAGGGTCAACGAACACCCGTGGGCAACGACCGAGGCGAGCGATGGCTCGCGTACTCCCCGGAGCGCCGCGGCTAGCGGCAGATTGTTTTGGCCGGCAGCGGCTTGGAGGCTATGGCTCTAGGCGTCTCGTGGATGGGCTGGCGCCACCCCGCCGCCCGACACAGGCAGCAGCGACGGGGATATAGCGGTCGAACTTCTGAGCGAAGTCATCATGTGGCAGTTGGTCGTGTAACTTTCGAGGTGCAGGGCGACGAAAAACTGGGTTTGCGGCGGTCTCGGTTGTTTTCGAAGCGTCGCAAGCGGTCTGCGCTGTGCTACGGACCTTCGGAGCCCGCGCTGCGGGTGCTCCGGTGGTCCTACCTCTCGCAATGGTGGCTTCTCGCCTCTCGATCAGCCGACGACATGGCACCAATTCGCGTGGTCTGGTTCGGTTACACAGAACAAGCCATGTCTAGGTGGACAAACTCCTCAAATTGAATTTCGATTTTCGACTAAATTCGACCGAGAAAGTCTTTTTTTACGTCTTTGTTGAATTTGATTTTTCGAATTAATTCTGAGAATGCCTGCTTGGTGATTCATTTTTTGACCTATCAGATACAAATTAATTTCAATTCTAGTAAAAAAAACGAAACTCGATTTGGCAAGTTCCTCGTTAATTCGGGCCCTAAAAGAAAGTATTTCTTGGTCGAATTTAGTCGAAAGTCGAAATTCAATTTGGGGAGTTTGTCCATCTAGACATGGCTTGTTCTGTGTAACCGAAGCCGACCACGCGAATTGGTGCCATGTCGTCGGCTGATTGAGAGGCGAGAAGCCAACATTGCGAGAGGTAGAACCACCGGAGCATCCGCAGCGCGGCCTCCGAAGGTCCTTAGCACAGCGTAGACCGCCTGCAACGCTTCGAAAACAATCGAGACCGCCGCAAACCCAGCTTTTCGCCGCCCAGCACCTCGAAAGTTACACGACCAACTGCCTCATGATTACTTCGCTCAGAAGTTTGACCGCTTATCAAGGAACAGCGTAGTGCGTTCTAAAAAATAAAAAAAATTAAAAAACGCAAAAGGGTCAACGAACACCCGTGGGCAACGACCGAAGCGAGCGATGGCTCGCGTACTCCCCGGAGCGCCGCGGCTAGCGGCAGATTGTTTTGGCCGGCAGCGGCTTGGAGGCTATGGCTCTAGGCGTCTCGTGGATGGGCTGGCGCCACCCCGCTGCCCAACACGGGCAGCAGCGACGGGGATATAGCGGTCGAACTTCTGAGCGAAGTCATCATGTGGCAGTTGGTCGTGTAACTTTCGAGGTGCAGAGCGACGAAAAACTGGGTTTGCGGCGGTCTCGATTGTTTTCGAAGCGTCGCAAGCGGTCTGCGCTGTGCTAAGGATCCCCGTCGCTGCTGCCCGTGCTGGGCGGCGGGGTGGCGCCAGCCCATCCAAGAGACGCCTAGAGCCATAGCCTCCAAGCCGCTGCCGGCCAAAACAATCTGCCGCTAGCCGCGGCGCTCCGGGGAGGATGCGAGCCATCGCTTGCCTCGGTCGTTGCCCACGGGTGTTCGTTGACTCTTTTGCGTTTGTTGTTTTTTTTTACTTTCTAGAACGCACTACGCCGTTCCTTGATCACAAGCAGAGTTGAATTTTTCGTGTATTTTTCATGAAATTAAAAAAAAAAAATCGAATTACGATTTTCCGTGCTCTTAGTTAATCTGGGCCCTAACGAGGAACTTGCGAAATCGAGTTTCGATTTTTTTTCGAGAATTGAAATTAATTTGCATCTGATAGGTCAAAAAATGAATCACCAAGCGGGCATTCTCAGAATTATTACGAAAAATCAAACTCAACAAAGAAGTAAAAAAAAACTTGCTCGGTCGACTTTAGTTGACAATCAAAATTCAATTTGAGGAGTTTGTCCACCTAGACATGGCTTGTTCTGTGTAACCGAACCAGACCACGCGAATTGGTGCCATGTCGTCGGCTGATCGAGAGGCGAGAAGCCACCATTGCGAGAGGTAGGACCACCGGAGCAGCCGTAGCGCGGCTTCCGAAGGTCCTTAGCACAGCGCAGACCGCTTGCGACGCTTCGAAAACAACCGAGACCGCCACAAACTCAGTTTTTCGTCGCTCTGCACCTCGAAAGTTACACGACCAACTGCCACATGATGACTTCGCTCAGAAGTTCGACCGCTATATCCCCGTCGCTGCTGCCTGTGTCGGGCGGCGGGGTGGCGCCAGCCCATCCACGAGACGCCTAGAGCCATAGCCTCCAAGCCGCTGCCGGCCAAAACAATCTGCCGCCAGCCGGGGCGCTCCGGGGAGTACGCGAGCCATCGCTCGCCTCGGTCGTTGCCCACGGGTGTTCGTCGACCCTTTTGCGTTTTTTTTATTTTTATTATTGTCTAGAACGCACTACGCTGTTCCTTGATAAGAAGCAGAGTTGAATTTTTCGTGTATTTTTCATGAAATTAAAAAAAAAATCGAATTACGATTTTCCGTGCTCTTCGTTAATCTGGGCCCTAAGGACGTCAGCCGTGAGTTTCTCAGGAAAATTCAAGGACGTCAGCCGTGAGTTTGACGAATTTCGCTGTTGCTCGGCTTATAAGAGTCTTGGGTCGAGGTCTCTGGTCTCAGCCAGGGCAGCAACAGCACTCAGTGCAGCAGCAGCACCGCACCAGAACCGCACCCACCCACGCAGTACACAGCAGTACTGACTGACCTACTGGCTTTCTCTATCGACCGGTACGCAGTACAGAATAAACTACACTACCGTGTACGACAGAAGATAACACACCCACATTAGATAGCACACCCCCCACAGAATACAACACCAGGTGATATTTTTTTTCTAATCTCAAACTATAAGGATAGTTATCACGGGGGTTACATAATATAACACCCCCCATGAGGTTGCGTCACATGTATCCACGGGGCCCCTGGTACTATCACCCGGGTGATACAGCTCCTGTCCTGTGATCCCGCACATTACACCCCTGTGTGCGAGGAACCACCCCGTATGGACCTCCAACAACATGGACGTGGAGGGAGAACAGAATCCCGCCGGAGCTCACTCCGCTGCTTTGACAGCTGCTGCGACAGCTGCTTCGGCAGCTGCTTCGACCACAGCAGCGCAGGCTCGCCCGATTACCTCGTTCTTTCAACGCGAGGAACTTATTCTACGCCTGTTGCTGCTGCTGCCGCTGCTGCTGCAGCTGGCACAGCGACAGGCGCCAATGTAGCAGCCACCGCACTAGCTCAGCAGCCTGTTGCTGAGACTCTTGCAGCGGCGCACACAAGTGCCGTAGAAGAGTCAACAGGCACCAGTCAAGCCTCCCAAGAGGACGCGGCGGGGCATCAGCCCAGCAATCCCGTCGGCATGTTACCACACCCCCGCAATACCACACTCCTGCAAAGTGTGCGGCAGCAGCAATTCTTTGCTAACAAGTGTTATCACCCCCCCCTTTTATCACCCTTTCTCATTACCACACCCTCCAAAAGTGTGCGGAAGTGTTATCACACCCCAAACTTCAACATACCCCCTTCATGGGCCCTGTGACCTGCACGTCATCACCCGGGTTACATATGATAGCACGCCCCCCACATAATACCACACCCGGTGATACTTTTTTTAAACTCCAAATTTTCATCGCCGGGGTTGTTATCTTCTGTCGTATACGATATTGTCGGTCATGCTGCCACTTTGGTAATACGGGTTGGCGCAATCTAGTTACCAGGGCATGTCCTCATAGATAGTCTTCTTCGCTTTGCAGCCACTCGTCCCATGTACTCGTACGAGCACGGAGAATGGGCAATGGGCAGTGGGTTCGAGTTGGGCCAGCCATAAAATTGTTTGAAAAAGGAGATTGGCCATGCAGCGCTCATTTTTACACAGGTGGACGTGAGTTTTTGACACGGGGACGTTCATGCAGCAACCAACACATTCCGGGATGAACCTTTTTTTTACTTAATTACTCAAAAGATACGACCTACCTGGTGATCAAAAACGCGAAAAAAGAAAATGGTCCCAACGTTTCCGAAAAAAACAAAACGAAATGGTCCAGCTTGGAATAATGTTGCACGTAACGGCACCGGCTGTGAGCTGGTCTACGGCAAGGGACTCTTCCCGGGTCGCTCTGCTTTTCGCAGAGGTACGTGGGGAGCTCGCGCCAGGTTGGTTCATCGGCGGGGGTGAAAGAAATACGAGAGCTATTAATAATCGCGTACTCTACTCGTGAGTCGGAGCAATAAGTGACGCAAACGAAAGAAAAACTACCCAAAGAGAATGTCCTGCCGACGACGCCATATATACTAGGATTAAGGGCTGTTACAGACACGGGGCACCCTTTCTTTGCAGGTCTCTCTACTATTAATAGACAATTTCCACGTTGGTCACTCACTTGTTGTATTAAATAAGCTCTTGTATTAGTTCCACACACGCCACGGACGAAGTGAACGCGTGCAATTCCTCGAAGCAAAGGCACCGTCCCCTTTTTCCTACGAGCATACGCGAACCGAACGTGTGCAATTCTTCGAAGCAAAGCAGCCATCCCCTTTTTTCCTACGAGTATACGCACATGCCTTCAAAGGCATGTGAAACCCCTTTATATTATTTCAGTATCTAGATCTTACGCCTTCTTAGGCTTCCAGGGCAATACCATAGCAGCACGTGCGTTACAAACTTATTTTTTACGAAAAAATCCAGGCACCGTGTCAATACTTCAGATCGAAAATCTCACTATGGAGCGCTGCATGGCAGTGTTTGTTTTTCACGTTAAACTGATATTTGCACCCATCTACGTCCAGCACAACCAGTGTCCGTGCTGATGCCTCATAGGGACGAGCCCTGTGGTCACAAACTACATGACAGCGGTACGTTGCAAATCCAGCAAAAGGTTATTTGGCCATGCAATCGCCCCGGTGGTCTGGTGGTCACCCTCGAATGCTATGTACTGTGTATTAGAGTTGGCTCTGGAGTTCGACTCTCACGTGGGCGGACTGTTGAGTTTATTTGCACCAATAACAAATCACAGAAACCCAACTGCTGAGAGCGCCTAGCAGCGTGGGTAGGCACAATTCGATGAGAGTCGACGAGGCAAGAAAGGGCTGAAGTCTTCTCGCGATACAGCTGAAGGCACGTACCGTTGTGGGGAGGGGGGAAAAGAGCCTGCTTATACTGTAATGACTTTGGATCTGAGTTACGTCTAGGGAGAGAGAAAGAACGAGTGCGAAGATACTAGACGGGATGGAGTAAAACAAGAATAAGACAACCACAACAAGCACTCGGGCTTAAAACAACAACATGCAAGCCAGCACACCAGACTATTTGCAGTAAAAATGAAAATATAATGGAAAATATTAATAATAACGAAGAAATAACGAAAAGGAAAAAGGAAATTGGAAAGAAAGAGGGGAAGCGGACGGCCCTACAAATCACGAAAACAAAACACAGCAGACAGCCAGCCAGCAACGAGCAACAAGGCAGATGACATCATCCAGCCAACATCGGGGGCAGCATCCATGTTGGGTTTCGAATGACCTCGCTGCAGGAGTAGGAGCATTGCCGCATGGTCTATCATGGTGTATCAGCTAAGCACTGTTTCTGACGACAGCAGTGTGGTGCCAACACCGTCATCGTCGCCCCCGTACCGAGAAACAAACGAAAAGCCTATTAATAACTATTAAGCAAGCGAAAACCCAGCAACAATGGAGATGACACCACCCAGCCGGCGTCGAGGCGGCACCCAAACAATAGAACAATGCACATTGGCCACTGCAATAGCAATGGAATATGGTGCAATGGACGGGGCTATTGTCGTCGGCCAGCTAGCGCTGGGTTGCGATAGCAACTGAGCTAAATCGACACACGACGCGTATGAAAATACATGGAAGTGTGGTGAGCTTAATGAGCTTGAGCTTTATTTTTCGACCCCATCCGCCGGAGGATGAAAAAAAAAGAAAAAAAAAAGTCGTCGGCAATGCCGGTTGCCCCGGTGGTCTAGTGGTTAACCTCGAACACTACTAAGGTTGAAGTCAGGGGTTCAAATCTCGGTATAGAGATTTTAATTTTCTTGAGACACCAACTGTCGAGAGCTCTTGATAGGGTGGATAAGCACAAGTCGACGCGAGCCGACAAGAGAAGAAAGTTCTGAGGCCGTCTCGCGATAAAACTGAAAACGCGTACCGTAGTGGGAAGGGGGGACAAAAGCCTGCTTAGTGACCCCGGGTCTGAGTTATGTCAAGGGAGGGAGGAGGAGATAGCCAAAGCGCGAAGATAATAAACGGGATGGGCAAGATATAATAAAAACTAGTATCGATGGTTACCTTCCCCAACGTATGAGTATGGCCTGCACAGGCTATGGGTAGATAGCTTGCACAATCTGTTGTGGTGGACCATAGCTATCAATGGATGGATTGCAAAACCTATTGTGCGAAAACAAATTATGCGCGCCTAGGAGGCTCGAACGCATGATCTGCACGCATAGTTTGGACACGCTACCGCTGGGCCAAAAAATATAGTGATGACCAATCTCGAGCGAATAGTATACACTTCTGTACGGAAACGAAGACATAGAAGGGTTATATTGGTACGAGCTGGGCCGGGCAAGAAGCTGAAAAAAGCTTGATTTCGCTCTGCCCCGCTCAATTTTTCGAGTTCGGATCTGAAAATTTGAGACGTGATTCTTATCAAGCTTACAAAAACACTGAATGCTGATCAAAAAAAAAATATTTTTTTTCGAAGCATTTTCCCTCGATTTCATGATTTCAGAATTCTTTTGACCCGCCGTAAGTCCGGAAGATTTTTTTTTTTTCGAGGTGATCAACATTGAGTGTGTTGGAAATATTGATACGAATCACGTGTCAAAATTTCAGGTCCGAACTCGAAAAACTGAGCGGGGCACCGCGAATTTGTGATTCACCTCTGCCGTGAGCAAAATTCCCACCATCGATTCGGTGGCGAATACGCCCTCCACTGTCCCAGTAATGTCATGTTTGCACTTGGAGAAGCGTGCAATGCGTGTGCATTGCATTTCAAGACGTTTGGGTTCAGCTGCAACAGGAATACACGGTGATAAAATCTGTTTTATTAGTATGATAGGTACTTTACTGCGCAGCAGGCTGGCTACATTCTTGTTTCACTCCACGAGAATAACTTCGGAATGACGCGTACGAATGCTCGCGCTGGTCATTTCTCGTACAAAAAACGCCCGGATCATTCCAAACAATACTCGTACGCTATCGCGAGCACTCCCTGTATTTAAGAACACCCCTGTATGAACACGAGCAACCAGCAACGGGAACCTACCGCAACCTGCAAGTACTTGCATCTACCGGGCAGACGCCACTTCGACACCTTGGGAGAATTCATTCGTTTCATCAGACCCACCACGCACCATCACACAGCGATCAAATACAGCTGTAAAACAGCGGTCTGCACAGGTGCTGCACAGCAGCAGTGGAGACTGCTGTAAAACAGCTGTCTGCACAGGTGCTGCACAGCAGCAGTGGAGACAGCTGTAAAACAGCGGTCTGCACTGCTGCTGCACAGCAGCAGTGGAGACTGCTGTAAAACAGCGGTCTGCACAGGTGCTGCACAGCAGCAGTGGAGACTGCTGCATGTGTGCGCTGGTAAACAAACGTACAGGTAGTCACGGAATACAACACTACAGCGGCAGCGCATGTGGTACAGCAACGTAAGGAGCGCTGCAACTCGTTGTTGAGCAGTTGTTTTGACCACCACTTGCAATTCCGCCGCATTTTTCAAAAAAAATCGCGCGGAAATGACGGTTTCACGCCGCTTTCACGCCGCATCATAGCGTGCTGTGATTGGTCAGTTTCCCTTCGTTTGTACAACCAACTCTACAGGGCTTGTGGAGGGCTCTCTGTTGCAGCCCTGAGTTCAAGGATTTCAGCAGTCTTTTCGGTTTGGGAAACGAGTTAGGAGCAGCAGAGATATGCTTTTCTGAAGAAATGTTAGCTTCTTGCCCGGCCCAGCTCGTAGCATCCCGGAAAAAACTTGAAATTATTGAAACCCCCGAAAAGGGGACAGAATCGACAAATCCTTGGAACATCATGCGTCATGATTTTTTTAGAAACCACACCCCGGGGCCATTACAAACCCATCCCCTGCTGAAGAAACTATATTCGACGCCCCCACTGCTCGCCGACTACGTGGGCGACGCCTCTTTTTTCTCCGGGGATGGAAAGGGTCGGTGTGGGAGGGGGGCGTGCCACGGCCGCGTGGTCTGGGCAGGGCTTGTGTCGCCCGGATGCGGTGTTGATCGAATAGTATAGTGTATCGCATTTATACTAGAGACTAAACGCCACTACTAATATGTCAGGTACTACGTTAGCGCATTATACAACAAGTATTTTATTATATTGTAGTGTACTATTAATAGCTACGCCAGCCAGTAAACCCAGCCCTGCCTGTTGAACTTCTGTTTACCTTGACCTTGCTGCGTGTCTGCGTTGCTTTACTTGTCGTGTCTCTTTCCTTGCCATTCGCATAGCTTTTTAAAGTCCAAGTTCCAAGTTTAAGTGTTCGAAGTTCAAAGGCCCAAAGTTGAACTTGTTGTTCGGTGCACGCCGCGGCATCGGTTATTGCGTTTCTCAACGTATATATACCTGACATGCCACTGCTGCTGCTGTTAGCTCAATGAATGCGCATCTACGGCTGCTGCTGTCCCGCAAGGTAGCACCATGGTAGGGTATTCGTTTGTTTTTTGATCATTTTTTGCTTTCCACTTCAGCTCGTTTTTTACCCCCAGCGACCTTACGGACAAACTGTGGTCGCAGGTGTCGTCCTTTCTCCCCCACGGTACGTGCGTTCTTACTAATTGTGCCGAGGGTTCGCCGTGCTCACTGCTCGTCGGTTTGCGTCTACTTGCAATGTTGTCACACTTTCGGCGTGTCAAGTTTATAATTGCAAGAACAAGTCACTTGCTGGACTCGAAGTCACGAAATCGTCCTTCGTAGCTACGAGGTTTACATGTAGACCACCGGGGACGCCGGCTTGCATGCAGTATGGCAGTACCGTACGGCAGTACGACTCGTACGAGGGTCGACCTTTCTGTCGAACAGTAAACCTGCTTTGGCCAACTACTATGACCACAACAACCAGGCTTCGTACCTGGATACCCCAAAAGAGTATCTACCTACGGCACCAGGTACTAAACAAGCCCTTCGAACTTTGTATTATGCAACTGGTTTACACGGTACGCACTGCTGTTGTCCTGCTGTAATGCTGCACTATATTACTATTACTACCAGGCGCGGCAAGTTAATGAAGCAACGAAAGTGCTGAGGATGTCCAGCAGGCTGGATGGCACTGCCTCCAGCAAGCCTTTGGACAATGCCATCCCCGTCACGTCCTGGTGCTTGTTGGCTTGGATCGAGGCTGCCGCGGCCGCTGAGAACGAGCGACGATTCTTCCACCCTGGTGAGTTGACTCATACTTCAGAGTGGCAGAGTTGCAGCTGCATACCTGGTTTTGGTATCAATACGAGTAGCAACGTCGCGTTAGTGGAAATGCGCTGATTCAGAGTGGCCGAATTGCAGCTGCATGCTTTGTTTCGGTATAAACGCGAGTGGCGGCGATGCGGTAGTGGAGAACTGGGGTCTGACGTCGTCCCGGTGCTATCGCAGCGATACCCATGTTGCAAGGATATACAATCTAGATGTACCCGAGCATAGTTTACCCGGGCATATATTATACCCGGGTATATCGAAGATTATGAGGGTTGGTACCCGGGTACCCCCGAAGTGTATACTTCGAAGTACCCTGCTTTAGGAACCCTTGAATGTTGGTATCATCGATCGTCCGTTCGCTATCAATTGATTGACGTTGGGCTCGGCCGTGCGCCGTCGTTCGCTCGCTCGTTCGGCCGTCGCTCTCGTTGATGACGCTTGCCTCAATAGAGGTGGCGCTTTTTCGGCTGTTTTTCTCTTTTTTTTTTTTGTGAATGACGGCGCTCCTTAGCCCAAAAAATCGTCGGAATATCATTTTTTTTTTCGCCATATGTTTTTGTCGTATACCTAGGTCGTAGGATTTTCTCATCGGGTACCATTTCTATTTTCTCCAAGTCAGCTTTTGGGTGGGGGTATAGCGCTCAAGCGACTATCCTCAGAAAAAAATGGTGCGCCGATACCGTAGCGTGCGTATAATGTAGTCTAATGTAGTATAATGTTAGTAAACTTCCTATCTCCCATAGGTCTGGTCGGTGATGTTTGTACGAGCCCTTAACCGTGTCCGATCTGATTTTCGTATGTTTTGTTCAATGTCTTGGCTTGGTGCTATATGATTTCCGAAGTATAAATGTATACTGCTGTGGTGCTATTAATGGACTACCTGGGTACATGAGTACAAAACACAGCTCTATTAGTAGCGTGAGGATTGACCCACTCCTCGGCAGCAAAAGCCGCGGGTTTCATGTACAGAAGGCGCTAAATGTGCATCATAAGCACTGACTATGGGCCAATGCTTATGGTGCTATAGTTAACGAAAGCACACTCCGGGCATTTTATTGACAGCACTCGGTGGCATGATTGCACCAGAGATGCCCGCAAGGGTACTGAGTGTTGTTCGGCGCCGCTTTCACTGCCTTGAAGCTGATGTTATGTGCTCTGCGGCGTTTTCTTGTTGGCACTTTGCTTTGCTGTGCTTTTTTGTGCCGTGCGCGCCGTGTTGTGCTGTGGTCCGCTGTTCTGTGATGTGCTGTGCTGCGTTTCATCTTGTTTACGTACGACCCTTGGACACGTGTATATACTGCTGCACCGTCTGCCCCAACGGCAGAGCTTCTGACCAGTTGTTGCAGATATATGGAGGCGTTAGCGACGGCGCACCCGGCCCGCTTCTCGACAGAGTGCCAGTCTTTGGCGCCGCACACTGCGGCCGTGCTGATGCGCGCAACCGCCAGTACCAACAATACAGAAACCTCTAGGGCATCGGTCGACGAAGATGCGGAGGAATTACTGACCAATGAGAATGCAGAGACGGACATGGGTGTGGCGCCATCGACCAATGAGATCGAGGAGCGGAAAGCTCTCGAGCTATGGGTGGACTTCCTCGGGATTTGTCTGTTGCCATTCTGCGGCAGGCGTAACGCTGGAGAAAGCCGTGCTAAAGGAGATAACGCCGATGGAGAAGATATCGATGGGTTTTACAGTGATAGCGATAGCGACGATGAATCGGAGGGCGACGATGAAGGCGACGGGGGGGTTTCCCATGGAAAGGCGAGGTCGGGGTGGGTCAAGGGGTGGATGCGACGAGCGGGGATGGCCGGCACGGAGACTCCGAAGTGTCCTTTCGATCTCCGATCCGGTGGTCGGGATGAGGATCTGCCCCTTAGATTGGCCGTGATGATCGCCTCGCGCGTAAAGGTGATTGATCCGGGTCGTTTCGGTTGGACTTCTTGTTTTCCCATTTTCCGAAGGATTATGAAATATTGTTAATTAATTAATCGGCGTGCATGCCGCACCTAACCTTTTATCTTCTAGGTGTGTACGTGTTTTGCTCACTTGTGTGATTGGTGCCGACGCACTTGTCCGCTGGAGCGTGCAGCAGCCACCTTTGCTTCTCGCTGATGGTTGTGTAGCACACTACCCACAAGCGTGCTTAGTCGCGTGACTACTGTAGTTAGCTCTCAGGGTAGTGCTGTAAAAACCAACAAAATACGTTATTTCGTGGGTTCGAGACGGTTATCGCTAGCGTTGGTCTCCGGGTCTATCCCCTCGCCACGTCTATTTTAATAGACCACTCTGGTAGATCAAGCGCCATCATGCCTGTTTCACGCAAGAAAAGGCGACGATACACCGCTTACCCCATGCTCAGAAGTGGACGTGAAACCAACACTCACCTTTCTTGGGCGACTTTCGCAGCCTGCACAGCGTCCACCCGCTTTTATACCTGTATTTTTCGTACCCTCGTCTGTCTACACTCCCGATTATTCAGCTCGTAACTAACCGATCCGTTGCCGTGCGGACACGCGCTTCCACGATCGGGGTGGCATTGCTTTCCCTAAACAAGACTGACTAATGCGCCCCCTCAACGGAAAAGCCACCCGCTATCGTCGGAAACCTTTTGGGTCACGACCTTATTCGTTATGCAAGGTTCCTCTTCGGAATGTGGTTGGCTTGAAATCCCGGGGGCGTCGCAAGTTGAAAACGGGGAATACAGGCGTTCTTATGATACGAACTTTTTGTTATAACCTTAATAATTAATAAATCTCTTTGAAAAAAAATAAAGAATAACCGATTTCAAGGTTCCA
Organism: Undaria pinnatifida; assembly: GCA_012845835.1. Classification (NCBI taxonomy): domain Eukaryota; class Phaeophyceae; order Laminariales; family Alariaceae; genus Undaria; species Undaria pinnatifida. The sequence goes on from JABAKD010000026.1 coordinate 8,599,702, forward strand.
GGTGCGAGCCACCGCGCAAGCAATTGGTCAAGCAACAACCGACCTAGCCCCAAACGAGCTTGTGGCTTAGACTAGCATACGTCATACCTACAGTAGGCCATGAGAGTGTTTGTCGGATGGTATTTTCGTTTTGTCTTGGAGTCGGTTGTCTGGGTGAAGAGCACAGAGGTCCCCATGTGAAGAACCTCACGAAAACTAGATGCACCCCGATCGTAGCGTACATCTGCGGTGCGGTGCGGTGCGATGCAACCCGAAGGATGGATCAGCCCGTCGATCGGCCGCCGTGATCCAACTGACCGACCAAATAGCGCCGCCATATCCCCCCCGCGCCAAGCCGATTTTTGCTCCACACTTGTCGTTGCAGGCCGCGGCGGGCGCGTCCCGCCCTGCCTCCGTTTCTTCCCTAGCCACAGCCCTGGCGGTTCTCTGCGCCTTTACAGTGGCGGAGGCGGTGGCAGTGGGGGAGTGTGGGGGGGAGGTATATGATGGACACCAGAAGGCAGCGGAGGATGCGTTTACGTGCTTGATTGGCGTGGCGGAGATGGTGCCGGAGAACAGCGCGCAGGCGGAGTGCGTGAAGGCCGCTTTGGTTTCGCTCAAGGAGTGCGCAGAGGTGGGAAGGACTTCTTGAAGATGCGCAGCGGTATAATAGGCTGTCGCCACGGACTAAGGCCACCGTGGGGGTGGGGGCGTTCTCATTTGTTGCTTGCCTTAGTCATTTGACCTTTGACCAAGCAAGCATCCCTCTCGAGACGGAGCTCTAACGGTGTCGGGGACGGGGGCGTACTCATTTTTTGCCTACCTTAGTCGTTTGACCATTGACTATGCATCCCTTCGAGACGGGGCACCGTTCCTACTCCTAGTAAAGACGCCTCTAACATTTATGCGCTAAGTACGGTTATTCATATGTTACATACAAGCACCGTTTGCTTATCTTGCCTCCTTCCAAGGACGTTTTCGTTCAATCGCTACCGGCCAATCGCAAAAGCGTCTACCCTCTAAAATGTAAAATGTGGCCATTCCATTAGTGAACAAGGCTAGGTAGGGGGCGCAGCCCTAGTTTTCACCACCAGATTTTGAGCTATCATACTATCATACCATCATCCTATCATACCATCATACTGGTACTATCATACTATCATACTATCATACTATCATGCTATCATACTATCATGCTATCATACTGTCATACTATCATACTATCATACTAATATACTATAATACTATCATGCTATCATACTCGCTCGAGTTACTCTGTACCTCACGGACACAAAGACTTTAGGCGTATTTTTTTTGACGCAGCGTAGATTACCATTGTATTGAGAATACATGCCGCATACTTAAAACAGCACGAAAGCTAAAGACCGCTCAGTGGGGAGTGCTATATATAACCAACGAAATGTATATTTTCGAGTTCGTAAACAGATTCTCACCGGCTTTTACTAGCAAGGATCTCCGAGGCATCTCCTACATAACCAACAGCTCGCGCGAGTGACCCCGCGAGTGACCCGGAACCTCTGCACAACAAAGCCTCCAGGGGTGAACTCCCTACCTGCTACTGTAGATGTGGTCCTGCTTATGACGATTCCGGTATCGACCGCACGAATCAGGACAAATTGCTGGGATAGGGAATACGTGAAAATTGCAAGGCAGGGAGCTTTGCAAGGTAAGGAGCTGCACGCCGCGCGCGCAGGCAGCACAATGGCACTTTTACTGCTGATTTTCTCCTTCGCTCCCTGGACAGGTGATAAAACATCATTTTTTTGCTTTTTTCGATTGCTACACTTGGGTCCTGAAGGCTTAACCCCGTTCGAGCTCCGAAACCCCTACCTACATTCTGTCCGAGCAAAAAAATCCCGAAAACGGGTTTTCCAGTTGTAGAGGGGGATTAACGCCTCTACAACTGGAAACCCGTTTTTGGATACAAGTCACTTGGAATTAGTATTGGGAGGAGTTTCGGGATTCTGAAGGGGTTACTCGTCATTTTTGCCCATTCGCCGGGGGATTGAACGAATACACTGTCATAGCTTTTGCAAGGAACTCGCGCAGGTGGACGTTTGTAACTGTTGTCAACGCACCCAACCCAACCCAACACAGCATAACACAACCTTGCCGGTGAATGCTACTGCTGTGCTGCTGCTTTGGTGCTGACGTCTCAGTAGTCACGAAATATTTATTTATATTGTTACAAGGGCTCCGCATGGTTGTCGGCCTACCTGGTATTTTTCGGGAGGGGGAGATAAGGTGGTCGGGCGGGACACGGAAGATTTGAAAAATAATCGGGCGCGCGATGATGGAAAGGAGTGCCTATAGGCATTGATGTTTGTTTGGCGCCATCGTACATTAAGAAACCCGCGTCGCTCGTACGATAATAGAAAAAAAACAAAACACGTTTGACGTGGACGGCGTTATTTGCCGGGCGCTTACGTCGCCACAGGTGACGCTGTTGATATATTTGGAGGCGCACGCGGGTTTAGCGCTGTCGGCGCTTGAGGGCTTACCTTCAAGGATGAAGTTGCTGCTTACGAGGTAAGACCCAGCAGCATGGTGCGTCCGGTTTGTCGTTTGTTTTGTGATTTGATGTTTCGCATACGAGGTGATAGTAATGAAATTTGGGATGCTCGATGTATTTGGAGTACTGCTGTAGATACGATAAGATGCTGTGGGCTGCTGCATATATGTGTTGATGAGGTGCTGTGGGCTGCTGTTTATACGTGAAGGGCTGTGGGCTGCTGTATATCATGAGGTGCTGCAGGGTGCTGTACATCTTGTACTCCCACGTGCATGGGATTGTGTTACATATCCCAGGTGCCCGGTGTTCTATATCAGATACATCGGATTTTGTTTGTATGGATGTTTATTGTTTTCAACAGTTGCTGTATGCCTGACTCCAATACATGAGGTGGTGTACACGTTCCAGGTGCCCGGTGTTCTATACCAGATACATTGGATTTCGTTTGTATGGATTTTTATTGATTAACAGCTGTTGCTGTATGCCTGACTCCAATACATGAGGTGGTGTATGCCATGTGCCAGTTATATCTATGTCAGGTAGATGGGAGTTTGTTTCATGTAGACTTTTGTTGTTCATTGACACATATGTGTAAGGTTATAGGGTGGGGACACAGAATGCCCCCTGCAGGTCTGCCAATTGAGCAGGTCCTCGGAGAGTAGTCACTTTATTTTCCTTCGTAGAGACGTAGCTTTATTCGATTCCATCAGAGCCCCGGATAGCTTCTGAGATCGGAGGCACGTGCCTCCGATCTATTTCCTAACTTTCCCGAATACAAAACGCCAATCTTATCATACGAAACCCATCCAAATTATGTCAAATTCGGATAATTACAGGCCTTTCGAGGCCTTATCTTAACACTAGCCCACCCCGATGAGTCGCATATGCAAAAATATGGGAGATTCGGAGAAACTCCGGTTCTACGAACTAGACCATGACTCGAAGATGCGGTTCCTCAAAACCCACTCGCACACCTCTAACGGTCTGGCTATGGGGCCAGGAACACGCGAAAAAAAGCAGTTGAAAGAAACGCAGACCCTACAACAAGGCAAAAGTCACCCATCAAAAACCTGCCACGTGCCGCCGGTGTGGCGGGGGGGGCAGAAAAGGCTCTAGACCCTGCCGCATACCGCCGGTGTAGCGGGGGGGGGCAGGAAAGGCTCTACGGCAAACCAACCACAGAAAAGGCACTGTGGCGAGGCGAGCCCTCGTCGATATGGAGGGGAACACAGGCGCTAACACAAGGGAGAAGTCATGCGAAAAACCTCCCGCCTACCCAAGACAGTGCTTTCGGCGTGCTGGGCGAACCTTTATTGTGCTACCCCCTACACTGCACCTAGGTTAAATGCGTCCTGTTTTGGTGCGATGGGCGTGGGCTTCTTGTGCAGCCCTTTACTGTGCTACCCCCTCCCCCCTACACTGCACCTAGGTTAGATGCTGCCTGTTTTGGTTGCCGTCCCACGCTGAATGTCCTCTCGCGCCATTCCTCCACCCTCCGTTGCCTCCTCCAGAGCTGCGGCCAACTGACCCGGTTGTTGGACCAAAATTGCCCCCTCGGCGGCGCCCTCAGCCACACCAGCACCCGATGCGCCTCCCCCGCCTCCACCACCGCTGTCACCCCTGCGGCGGTGGTGGTGGGTCGCCACCCCCACAATTTTGCCGCCACCCCCACGATTGCGGTCCTCGCGGTCGCGACTGTCGCTGCGTCGCTGTTTCCCCCGGTTTCGTTCTGCCAACTCTTCCTCCGGGGTTCGGCCAAAAGACAGGGTCGGGGTCCTCGTCGTGGGCACCGGATAGCTTCTGAGATCGGAGGCACGTGCCTCCCTGCAATTTCCTGACTTTCCCGAATATAAAACGCCAACCTTATCATACGAAACCCATCCAAATTATATCAAATTCGGATAATTACAGGCCTTTCGAGGCCGTATCTTAACATATGCTGCTTTAAGTATTCCTGCGCATGTCAACCCCCCCCCCCCCCACCCCGTCCCGCATCTGCCTCGTTGGTGAAAATGTGCTCCGTCCCGGCATAGTAGAGATGCGAGGGTCTATGTTCATACGACTACGGCCATGCACAAACTGAGTACCCCCCCCCCCCCCCCGCGCGACCCATCACCTACCACAATCTTGCCCGGCGATTCCGCTTCCCCTCGATGACACCAGGTCCAAGAGCGAAGGGCCGAAAGCCTTCTCCACCTCAAGATCGTTTTGCCGCGAAGCGCTGGCGGCCGCTGTCGCCTGTGCTCGCACGCTGATTGGCCGAGCGGGTGGCCCAATCGTAACCGACAATCCGCAATGGTTCCTCGGGGAGTTCGTCGTGAAGATGGCGTCACCGATGTTGTTGGGCGATGCTGTGAAGGCGTTGCGCGATATGGCGACGACAGCAGTGTTGCCTTCGAGAGGGCGGACGGTTGGTAGGGAGGAGGAGGCATGGCATGCTCTCAGGGAGGTGATGCCCGGGGCGGTTGAACGAATTGCCAAGGTCAGTTTGGAAGAGCTTGTCTGCAATGTTATCGTCTTTGTGTGCTTGTGCTGCGTGTGCAGTGTAGGTCTAATATTAGTATTTATTCGTGTTCCTTAAAGATTTGTTTTGTTTAGTTTGCTTCCTGTTCACCGTAATTTCTTAATTTCGGAGACAAACGATCGAAGCTACTCGCTACTGCTCGATGTTTTGATCGTGGTCTATTCGGGCCGTTGGGCGGGGACGTGCTTTTTTCGGGCTTGTAATACTGGCTTTCGAAGGCGTCATAATCGGTCATGCGGGGGTGCAGTTTTCGGACAAATGGGGGACAATTAATGACAGTCACAGTGGGGTACATGATATATTTAGTAGATTTTGTGGGGTATACCCTCCCCACGTTTCAGTCAAAAGGGGGGATTAGGTTGCCCCCTCCTACGCCGCGACCCCGTTAGCCCCAACACCGTGCCCGAAAAAAAAAGAAAGAAATTGTGCGTGCTCGGTATGGGCTGCGGGCGCCATGACGGCGCGTCAGAATTGAATATTAGACCGTTTGGGGCGAGCGCGGGCGCGTTCCGCGGGCGTTTTTTCTCTGTACACCAAAATGACCCGAAAACCTGGGGGTATACCCCCCTTTGACCATTTCCCCTTTGTACGACCCCCCCGATATCTCGGGGAGCGAGCGAGCCGCCACCACCCACCACCCACCACCCACCCACCGACCTACCCACCACAGCAGCACAACAGCTGTGCAGCAATGCGTGCCGACCAATCCACAACGGCAGCACACAGCAGTGCAGCAGTACGCACCACAGCACCTCGGGTACGCGAGGAACTGGGTGGGGATTTCCACTTCCTTACGATTCTCCGCTTTCCTGGGGAGAGCCCGAGCCGTCCCCGGGAGAGCCTTTTTCCCGCTCCCCGCTCGCCGAGTTGGGAACCGTCGGCCGCTGTGTCGCCGGGGACACCGAGGGCTGATGTGTGAGGCGGGCATGGCACGGGCGCGCGGTCGCATACGCAGCTCGTACGGTACTCCTACCTGGTATATAGTAAAGCATAATCCGTACGAAGTTGGTGCTTCACAGTAGTTGCCAGTAGTTGCCAGTAGTTGCCAGTGGTATACTGTCTGTTGCTGAGCGAAGACAGCGCAACACAATCGCGCCGGAAAAGACAGAATAAGCTGCAATTCAACACTCATCGTTGCCTCCCTTGCTCAGTCTAAGACAGACCGTGTTAGCGCAAATGTCGTGCATGCAAAACACACGGCTTACTCCCTGACAGAACCACCCCGCTGCCGCCACAACTCCCAGACGAACAGCTCCCGAACGATTGGAGTCTGCCAGTGCGCTTGTTAATCTTGGTGACTTTCTCTAAGAGGCAGTCGCGCCTGTTACCATTGCATACGTAGTGAGCAGGAGGAGTGCTTGTGTTACAATGAAATAATAAAGGCGCAAAAAATAAATAAATCGTACAGAGGTTCGTTATTCCGAGCGCAGGGCAACAATAATAATGCAGGTTCACCTGTACTTCCAATCAACGTTGTTATTTCGAGCGCAAACAAAACGCACCTGTTACACTGTTGCGAGGAGTGAGCGGCGCGCGGTCCTCCGCGGGTTCTTCCCTATTGATCGACCAGGCGTCGCTGGAAGTGTCAGCAATAGACTTACGTTTGTCACCAGCCGCAGGTCGTGTCTTAAAACTGGTCGCCGGCAGCCAGCTCCCCAGCACCACGGCTGGGCGACACACTCACGTGGTGTCTTGAACTGGTCGTCGGCTGCCAGCTCCCCAGCACCATGAACAGACGACGCATTCTCAGCACCAGCAACAGACAGCGAAACTCCAGCACCAGCACCAGCACCAGACGTTGCGCAGCCTGTGGTCCCAGCCGTGCTGTCGCTCGCGCGCGTCGAACGAGCCTGCGCGACAATGGCGAAGCCGCCTGCAACCCCCTCAGCAGCAGCAAGACCAGTGGTCGCAGCTGTTTCGGAAGGATCGGCAGCCCCAGTAGCCCCAGAAGTAGCGGCTCTCACGCCCGAAGAACCATCGCTCGTACCTCGAGCAACGTTACCCTTCCTCGTGTGCATTTGCGAAATTCCACGGGGAAGCTTGACACCGTGCAGTTGCGAGCGGTCTTACAGGTGAAGCTTTTCGCAGGCCTCACGTCGATTTTTAATACGCAACATGCGCCTTGCCCACATCTAGTTAAACGTCATCTGGCAGAACGACAGCTGCGTCAGCTAGCCATTACACGAAACGACAGCTGCGACCACTCCAACGAAACGTCAGCTGTGACGTTCAACATGTGTGAAAAGACTACCGACCAGCGGCGAAAGGCCCGCCAGCAGGAGGGAAAACCATGAAAGGTCCGCCAGCAGGCACGGAAGCCTTACCGGCCAGCCGCATCGAATTGGTACATGGTTCTATATTTGTTGTCGCACTGGTGGCACTTTTTTGGCTGACACGGTTTCTGAACGATGGGGGTCCTTTTCCCCTTTAGAAGCGCACCCATGTTTTCTGGGGACACACTACTGTACTTGAAACTAGTGCGGGATAGTTTTTGCTGTGGTCCAAAGATTATAAAACCCAAAGCCGTGGGAAGTTGGTTCTTGTTTTGCAACGTGTTTTGCTTTATACCTTTAATAGCGCATGGGATTGTGTTTCACGAAAGTACTTTTAATTTTCTCCAAAATGATTTCTTGGCGAGGTACACTATTAGTAGTACGGTATACTATTAATAGTAAGGTACAGTACGGTATACTACCAGGGGGAAGGGGGGGGGGCGGGGAGGGGACTGGGGGAGGGGGGGAGGGGGGAGGGGGGGAGGGGGGAGGGGGAAAGGGAGGAAGGGGGGAGGGGCGGAAGGGGGAGCGTCATGCCCAAGAGACTGAAGTCTGGGTTTGGCCATCATCGTATTGAAAGTTGTGGGCTTTCTAATGGCCATCACAAGATAGCATAAGACCGCCCTGACTTCTTCGCCATGTTGCGTTCTCTCCCAGGTGCCATTGATGATGGACGTGATACTCTCTGTTAGCCCAATGCCATCCTTAGCCAGTTCCTAGGGTCTGCTAGTATGACATTTTTCTTTCTTTTCTTTTTCTATTTCTTTTTTCTTTTTTTCTCTTCTTCTTTCCTTGTTTTCCTGTCTTGTCTTTTCTTGCTTTTCTTGTCTTTTTCTTCTCTTTGCTTGCCTTTTTCGTCTTGTTTCGTTTTTTCTTCTCTTTTCTTTCCTTTCCTTTATCTTCTTTTCTTTGCTTTGTTTCTTTTTCTCCAATTGACTTATGCCTGTCGTGCGTATGCGTAGTGATAAATACTACGTGTAGTATATACGTGGTAGTCTTCATTGGGTGGCAATCGGAATATTTGGTTTCTCCAGGCGTGAGTAGTGAGACGTATGCACCGGCCTGGACCTGGCACATCGTAGACTGACTCCCGATTTCACTTTTATATGTTTCTGGTGGAGGCATGAATTGCGTCAGCTGTGATATATGCGTGTACCACCTTGGGCTGTGTGTGTTTTTTCCCTGGGGTATTCCTCAGCTCCAGAGTGACTGGAGCCTGTCCTGTGACCACGGACTTGATTATGCGAGTTAATGTGAGAACAACAACAACAACAACAACAACAACAACAACAACAACAACAACTACCAATGGTATACAACTCCTCAGGTGAGGAGCCTCGGATTTGAATGGCTGCACTCCTATAATACCATTAGTATTAATAGTAGTATTATTAATAGTATGATTGTAGTACTCTTTGTAGCACCATTTGTAGTACTAGTAGTACCGCAGTAATGTAGTACTACTGAGTGTATTTGTAGCACCATTTTTTAGTGGTACTACTAGTAGTACTACGGTACTACTGGTACTACAAATGGTGCTACAAATAGTACTACAATCATACTATTAATAATATGCGTCGCAGGTACACTTTCTACCGTTACGTAGGCAGATCTTCTCGTGAAGATTTGTATGAACGGTAGCCGTTCCAGAGGTATTGGATATTGTGTCTTGTTGTACTAAAAGTGGCCGTGGAGTCTCCGCAGATTCTGATGACAGAGAGGCGGGTAATCACGTTTCCCGCTGACAAGTAATCACTGCCGATTCTCTGTTTTGGCCTACGAAGCACCTCGTTGCCTCGAGGCACTTCTATTGTTACCGTCGCTTGGTTCGCCGTCGAACCTTGCCCCAACCTGGCGTGTCCTCCACGCTACGAAGGACAAGAAGAGAAGTAGTTGCAAGTTGCGAGTCGAACCTGGGTTACCCCAACCCCTCACTAATGGCATTATATATTAATTGTACGAACCACTACTATTAATAATACTACGGTACTAGTAGTACTACAATTGGTGCTACAAATGGTACTATAATAATACTACTACAGTACTATTAATACTAATGGTATTATATGAGTGCAACCATTCAACCCCCGAGGCTCCTCACCTGAGGAGTTGTATACTATTAATACTGTACCGTACTGTACCTTACTATTAATAGTATACCGTACTATTAATATTAATAGTATACCTTACCTCACCAAGAAATCATTTTGGAGTTAATTATAAGTGCTTTCGTGATGAACAATCCCATGCCCTATTATAGTCTAGATATACAGCGACACACATTGCAAAACAAGAACCAACTTCCCACGGTCATGGGTATTAGTGGTGCTACTAGTAGTAGTACTACAATTGCAGTAGTAGTATTTGTAGTGCTATTTGCAGTACTATTGTTAATAGTAGCATGCGTCTAGGTTAAGGACGGGTGCAAGCGGGTTGCAGTGAGCGAGCGGTGGCTCGCTTCCCCACGTCACGACTCTGTTCACTTGTCGGTCTAGAGATGCAAGCTGTCGCTCGGTGTCACTCGGCGTAACTTACTCCGTTTACCGAGGCAAGTGCATGCGCCCTCGCTTGCGAATAGCTTCTCTCGGTCACCCGCCACCTTTTTTTTGCGGGGTGTTTTTCGTGTTTTATCACGTACCACTAGAGTTTGATGTGTCCCCACGTAGTAGGTTTTAGGTTTAGGAGTACATATTCGAAGTTATGGACCCTTTTCAAGTGTACAGCACGTGATATTCGCAAATCTCGCAGAAATTTAGCAACAAATCGCTCGATGGGTTGAAGGCATGGCGGTGGAATGCCAGCTGCAACGAAAACCGTACACTTGGTTCAAGTAGTTTGTCTCGAAAAGGTGGCTCCAGTTTGGCAGGGGCTGTAAAACCCCTGGGCCTGTTTTGACACACGCCTCCGCAGGCTTTGGGAAGCATCAACAGATACAGCGGGGATGCGGCGAAGGAAGTTCTCAAGGCGGCGGCGTGGCTGGTGACAGCGGCGCAAGAAGAAGTGCTGCCACACCGCGAGCGACTGGGTAAGCGCGCGAATGGTTGAGGGGGTTAACCGCGCAGCCATTGAAAAAAGGGTGTTATTCGTATATATATATATGATAATTATCGGCACCCGTGGTACCCAACCGATGCGTGCCACGATGGGGGTATACCCTTGGTATGGTATACCACTTTTTGGCTATTTTTTTTTCTGAACAGCGGGGCTCCTTAGCCCCTTTACAACTGGAAACCCCTTTTTGGAGGACAGATTACTTGGAATTAGTATAGGAAGGGGCTTTGGGGCTCTAAAGGGGTTATAACCCATAACCCTCGGATTGTCATTCTTGTTTTGCAATGTGATTTTTTTGGTATGCCCAGGCCAAGGATTTATTCATTACAATGGTTGAACTTTCAATTTGCCCAATTTTTTTTGTTGGGGGGTTGTATAGAGTAGGTTATCAAGCAACTGCCCTCAGAAGGCGAAAAAGAGCCAGTGCACCTCTACCTGTGGATGTGTCAGCTACCTCCTTTTTACAAGTACACCCGCGTTTTCGGGTATGCATTACTTGGAATTAGTATAGCATTTTTTTTTTCCAGCGGTGAAAGGGATAACTAAGCGATTTACTTGTTTGCTGGCATTAAGTTGAAACGTGTTCGCGTTGATCCGTCGTCCCCGATGTCCTTCCTAGGAATTGCCGTGGTGGAGTGTGCCACAAGCCAAGGTCGTGCAAGCCGCGGCGGCAGCGGTAGCAGCAGCGGCATCGAAAATAACGACAAGATGCGGTTGTGTCTGAGAGCGATCCGCGCTCTCGTTGCCGTCCAAGAGGGTGCCGCGGGTGCCACCGGTGGGGATGTTCCCACCGAGTCGTCGTCCGCCGCGTCGACCGGCCGCTTCGCAGAGGCGGCCCTGGAGTTGACCTGTGCCGTGGTGGAGAGGGAGTGGGTTGGAAGGTCGGGGGAGGGAGGGGACGGGGGGCATAGCACGAAGGGAAAACAAGGAGGGGAAGACGAAGAGGTGAGAGAATGAAAACGAGTGTCTCGCACATCCAGTAGGTCTCGATCTAGAGAGGTCTTGATCACGATCTTTAGGTTGATTGTTAATACACCAGGTATCCTTTTGGCCGCTTTTGTACGTTGTGCAAGAGCCGGGTCATGAAGGTCCCGCCTGGCAAACATGTGCACAAGGCCCTTGTCTTACAGGTTCACAGCAGGCGAGGTCGGCATGAAGACAGGCAGTTCCAGCCAGCATCTTATTTTTCGCGACGTGAAGATTCTTGCGGAGTTTAATAGTTTTGCAGCTCGACAATAATTGACACTGTCATGGAGGAGATGGTGGTGGTGGTTGTGGTGATTGAGTCACGGTCAGTCTTGGGTGCGCGAGCCCCCGTCCTCTGGATGGCCCGCAAACGAATCTGGTTTTCGCGTGGTAGCACTGCGGTGCGGTGCGTCCGCCGACGCGCGTGTGTGGTCACCGGCCACCTCACGCTTGTATTTCACCGCAAGCCCCCCAAGAACACCAGCCCCGCGCGTTGATTTGATAAACATCTTCCCAGCAAATTTTCGTTTACGTTCGCCCCTCCTCCCCCGCCCCCCTTCCCCTCTTGCTTCCCGCGAAAAACGTGTTCCTGGCAAGCGTTTGTTTGCTTCCGCCTCCTCCGCCCCCCCCCTCTTTTCTTGCTTCCCGCAAAATATATCTTCCTAGTATTTTCGTTTACGTTCGCCCGCCTCCCCCCCCCCCCTAGTTTGCGTTCGCCACCCCCCCCCCCCCGCTTAATATATACCTGGTATATAATAGTTGGCCTCGGTTGGCAACGAGGCTGTAAAACGTTATGTGCATATTGAGGTTGGCGTTGGTCGGCAACGACGCAGTAAGACATGCCAATCACCGCGTGAGCTAGACAACCACGGATGCCGTTTTTTTGTTTGTTTGTTTTTTTGGCGGTCACAATGCGGCCACCATGATGGTTTTCTCGTTACTACGGTAGATCATATTGTGCGGGGTGGAGAATCCTAACTCCGCGCAAGGGGAATGATCGCATCACGTCGTGTGAAAATGGTAGGGCACCCACGAGGTAGTTACATATTAACACCCATTGCTGTCTCTGGAGTGGCCACAGCAGAAAACAAAGTATAACTCATTGGTGCTGCCACCTCACGGCGCTTCGCGCTTGGTGCAAGCAATGCTTGCCTGGCTGGTGAAAACCCGACGTACTCCGTCCCGGCATAGTAGGGATGCGAGGGTCATTGGTCATACGACTACGGCCATGCACAAACTGAGTACACCGCCAACCCCCTCTTCATCTCCCCCCCACCCCCTCCCCTCTTTCTTCCCGCAAAGTCGATAATCACAGTGGTGGAAGCACACTTAACTTTGGCGGCGCTGCTGCGATCGAGTATGCGAGTGCCCGGCTTGGGGCCACACGGCGAGCGGCCACCGGTGGCGGATCGGTTAGCGAAAGTGGCGTGGTCGTTCGCCTACCGCGTAAGGAAGGCGGCACAACCAGGGGCATCCGCTTGCCTGGCGGATGATGACATCATGTTGCTGTGCCAGGGATCTGAGGTGCTGGAAGCTCTGACAGAATGCGCGCAAGAGTTCTTCGAGGCGGGCGAGAACTGTGAGTCTAAATTTCGAGCATAATTCGAAGGCGCAGGGGGGGGGGGGGGGGGGTGTACTCTGTGCATGGCCGTAGTCGTATGACCATAGATCCTCGCATCCCTACTATGCCGGGATGGAGCACGTCGGGTTTCACCAAACAGGCAGACATTGCTTGCACCAAGCGCGAAGCGCCGTGAGGTGTTCGGCGAGTCGCATGAAGGGTGAACTGCATCCTTCCAAAAACCGCTCAGTCCGGCACCTTGTGCCTATTTTCTTGCTCATGGATGATTGCGCCAATGAGCTTCTTTGTTTTGTGGTGTAGCCACTCCAGAGACAGCAATAGGTATTACTAGGTAGTAACTGCCTCGTGAGTGCCTTACCACATTCACACTACGTGAAGTGATCGTTCCCCTTGTGCGGAGTTAGGGTTCTCCACCCGCACAATATGATCTAACTCGATAACCATCATGGTGACCGCCAAAAAAAAACAAAAAACGGCACCCTGGTTGTCTAGCACACGCAGTTACTGGCATGTTTTATAGCGTCGTCGCCAACCAACGCCAACCCCAATATACATGTATTGTTTTTCAGCGTCGGCGCCAACCGAGGCCAACTATTATACATATATTTTAAGAGGGGGGTAGGCGCAGGGGGGGGGGGGGGTACTATTGCGCTGGGCGGGGGCGGGGGCTTTAGTTTCACGTGTTTGTGCGTGTCGGGTAGTTTTCATGGGTGACCACCGGTCCATACGACAGTTTCCTTCGTGACGTGTCGTAAAACGTGTACAAGTGTGTCAATGTACCAGTTTGTCTCTACGGTATATATTAATGTTACATTGTTCAGATATCTACTTCGTATTACAATGTACCGGGTGCGAGGTACTGGTAGATGACACCTGTTGCATATTATAAGACATAAGACGCACGTGGTTAAGTGGTACTCACGGTTCCTACATGTTCAATTTGCAACTCTCAAATAGCAGTGCACCAGGTACTAGTAAATGTATAGTGTGACGTGCGCAGGGCTCAGCAGCGTTTGCGCAACGCCAAGCAAGAGGGACGCGGGAAAAACAGCAGGGCTACTACGCATGTTCTACACATACGCTTCCAGCGGTACAAGATGGAAATCTATGACCGCCCGGGTGTGCGCTTAAGGTTGAAGGTGCGGTTGCTGAAAGCCGAGGTGATCGAGACACTACTCTACGGTTGCATGACGTCTAGCCCGAACAAGCCTGACTATGACAGGCTACGACGGGTTCACCATTCCACGCTCCTCCGATGCCTCGGATGGCGGAAGCGGAAGCGAGACGACCACACCCTATCGTACGCCGACGCGCTTGCCAAGACAGCTTCCGAGAGCATAAAGGCGGTAGTGCGCAAACGGAGGATATTGTTTGCGGGATTCGTAGCACGTATGGGGGAGGAGCGTCTGCCACAGAGGGTGATGTTTGGGGAGCTTGTTGGTGGTAAGGGCTACTCAAGGGGGCAAGAGAAGGACTGGTTCGTTCACCTGAAGGAGGATATTTCGGTCTTTGGAATGAAATTCGAAGGGTGGCGAAAGGCCGCTCAGAAGGCCGGCAGATGGTTTCGACGGGTAAAGGAAGGGGCCGAGTTAATGCGGAAATGGAATGAGGCAGAGAAACGAAGAGCTGCAGAGCGACGCGCAAAGGCCGCGGCAGCACCATCCACCGTCGGCATCCCTAAACGGCCGGGGGGAGGGGGGGGGGGCGGGGACGGGGGGGCGTCCTGCCCAAGAGACTGAAGTCTGGGTCTGGCCATCATCGTCTTGAAGTTTTTGGGCTTTCCAATGGCCGTCACAAGCTAGCGTAACGCCGCTCTGACTTCTTCGCCTTCGTGCGTTCTCCCCCCAGTGCCATTGATGCACTTGTTACCCTCTATGAGCCCATTGCCGTCTTTAGTTGCTTCCTGGGGTCTGCTCGTATGACGTTTTTTCCCTTTTCCTTTCCTTGCTTCCTCCTCATGTCTTGTCTTGTCTTTTCTTTCCTTTCCTTTTTCGCTTTATTTTATTTTAGTTTTTTCCGTTTCCTTTCTCTTCTTTTCTTTTCTTTTCTTTGTTTTTTTCCGATTTACTTGAGTCTGACGTGCGTGCGCGTAGTGATAGGCACTACGTGTAATATATACGTGGTAGTCTTCCCTGGGTAGCAAGCTGGTATAGTCCGTTTTTTCAGGCGCGAGTAGTGAGACGTATGCACCAGTATGGACCTGGCACATCGTAGGCTGACTCCCGATTTAACTTTTTGTGTGTTTCTGGCGGAGACATGAATTGCGTCAGCTGTGATATACGACGTATGCGTGTACCGCCTTTGTTCTGTGTTTTTTCCCTGGGGTATTCCTTAGCTCCAGAGTGACTGGAGCCTGTCTATGACCACGGACTTGATTATGCGAGTTAATGTGAGAACAACAACAATAACAACAACACATAGGGGCCCCTCAATAAGGCGGTCTGAGTAAGGCGGTATTCCGATATAGGGCGGTCGAAATCGCTTGGCGCAATCCGGGAATACTTAATAATTGCACTCGTAACGTGGAATGAATAAGGCGGCTTCCCCCTATAAAGGCGGTCACATTGCTCTCTATACCACACCACCGCCTTACTGGGGGAGTAGGACCCGCGCCCGCTATGAGATGTCCGTTGTCAGTCTAGTTTGTCCCGTCAGAGCCTCATTAGACGTAATACATAGTGGTTTTACTGTATTATCAAGTGGTCCTTGACGGCTGTCCGTAAAAAATGTCAAGAGTGCCGTCAACGGACATCTTTGCTTTGATATGATACCAACATCCTTAGACTTTGCCTTTCGTTTTTAGTCCCTACTGTTGGTAACATTGGAATCATTTGTTCCCCCCCTCCGATAATGAGTGCACTCTCCTCCCCGCCAGGACTAGAAACGACGCTTCGTCTCGAAAGGGATGCATGGTCAATGGTCAAACGACTAAGGCAAGCAACAAATGAGCCCCCCCCGCGCCCCCTCTTGGCTCCCTCTGCTGCTGTCCGCCCGCTTTCCCTGCTTGCCTCGTGCCGTGCCGTGCCATGCCGCGCAACAGTGTTGTTATTTGCCAGCGAACCGTCCCCGGTAACGGTCCTCCGCCACTGTCACGACAAGGCGACCTTGCATCCCGTTGTGTACGACGCGTGCTCTTGGGTGCAACGCCATCCGCTATCGCCCTGTTGAGTGCTGTCGGTACAGCAGCGGTCTGACTTTACTGATTGCCAACCCGGAGCTACGTGCGTGGTATTTATCAAAGGGATCGGGTGAGATTGGTGGTATTCAGTGCATTGCTTTGTCAGCATTTGTATTCCGAGCCACCGAACGAGAGACGCGAGTGTTCGTTCCATGTTGGAATGAGTTGTAAGCTGCACGTGGATGGAAGGCGAGCATAACGCTTCGTCCTAATTTTTTCTTTGTACGCTCAGCAGTAGAGCTGTGCGATCATATAATATCGGCATGCTACTATGACTTATTCCTGGTGTTTTTGTTGTACTGACTGGTGTTTTTAGTTTTTGATCAGCTTCGGGAGAAGCCCCTGAGTGTGCCCCTCAAGTTGAAACGCCAGCAGTTCTCTTTGCGTTTGATGGCGTCTGATTAGCAAAGGACGGAAGACGGAAAAGTTGGGAAAGTTGGCCTTCGCTTCCTCCGCTTTACACATCAATTATGTTGGCTGATGGCTTTCTTGCCTCTTGACGGATATCCGTCAAGGACAGCGGTCAAGGAAATCCCCATACTATATCTAGTATATTAAGTCTAAGGAGGACCCTTGACGGACTGCCGTCAACGGCCTCCCCACTCTAAAACTACTATAGCAAGTCTAAAGAGGTCTTGACGGGCCAAAGCTAGGCCGTCAACTGACACATTTGCTTTTGACGATGTTTTAGGAATGGGCGGACTTTTGTATTGATACTGGTACTGCGTATCTGGGATATCTTACCAGTGGTACCAGGTGCTTAAGAAAATATGTAGCCTCAAATCTTGATGACGGATCTACTCCATTGGGTCTGGAAAATACTATGGATATTAAATCTGCGCTTTCTCTAGGGATGAAGACGGACTGATTCCTGGGTACGCATGCTCCGTCCTGCTGTTGTTACGTACTAGGTATGGTCTAAATACATGATACGGTATTAGCCCTGGTTCATGATAGGTATTTGCTGGATTTCTGCTGTGCATGTACAGGCAGGAGTGACAGCATTGGCGTAGAGTATGCGGACCGGGACCCTGGTTGACTACTGTCCAGCGACGCGAGCGCTCCCGCAGCAACGACAGCGTAGTCTTGAGTTAGCTAGACTGGGGCTGACCGCACTTCCGAGTGTACTGTGGAGCGTGCCCGTGCTCTTGGATGAGAGGCGTGGGTTGTGGGTCTCCTGACTTGGTTGTTGTTGAGGCGGGCAGTTTCGGTGCAGAGCAGAATAAACAGAGAGCCCTTAAACGTAGTGCATGCCTGGTATGATACTGCTAGGGCTGGGAGTTGGCGGACTTTTTTTTTTTTTACACTTCTACTTTCAAGCTTCTGGGCAAGCCGCGGTCACAGGTGTCGTCCCTTCCCCCCCCCCCGGTTCTTGCCTTCAATTTTTATCGCGCATAGGGTTCAGCAATCCCACTGCTCGTCGATTTTTCGTCGAGTGTTGCTAACTCACGCTCTCGGGCTTTCCGCAAGTCAATTTGTGCACAAGAAAAAGTCCCAACGAATTTATACGAGTGTGCCCTCGGCGGGGCTCGAACTCACGAAACTGACCTAGACCAGGCTCGAGGGTAACCTGATATGGACTATATGTCGCCGACTACCCTGTAGTTTTTAGTTGGCTGTGTGTTTCAGCTACAATAGGTTTCTTGCGGTGATTGTGCGGAGTGTTGGGTTTTTGTGTCCGACTGGGTGTGTTCGTGGCTCGCAACGTGTTTTACACCGAGAAAGACTAAAAGTCTATTGGTTGGCTTGGTTCGCCACCCAAGACCATGGACCAAGTCTATGCTAGGGGGGGGGGGGGGCACCCTCACTTCACTGTCGTGTTGAAGCCACTCGCGTCAGTCAGTGGCAACAGTAATGTAACTCAACCATAATCAGACTCGAAACAGAATAACTTCGTGTTGACGGAGACATTAGGGTTATAACAAGTGTTGTAAGGCTTAGTTTGAGTAAGCTATATATATATATATATTGATTGGTTAACCTTTGGCAAGTGGTGAAACGGACTAATACCGCACTAATTCCTCAACAAATGGCGTCGTCGGCAGGACCATGGGTTTTTGGAGTCGTTGGTTCAAGTCCCACATACACCATAATAAACTTTTTCAGACTTTCCCCAAGTCGAACTTGAAAAATACTCTCTGGTATACCCAGGAAACGAAATCACTTGGATATTGACAGGTCCGCCCGTATATCCGGCCGACCTGCTATCCCGCCGTTTCAGGGGGGGAGTGTTATAAGGCATAAGGCTTTGTTTGGGTAAGCTATTGGTTAACATTTTGCAAGACTAAGTGGCCAAACGGACTAATACCCCACTAATGTATTTGCGAGCAAAAATGAAAATCACCAAAGAAAGGCTGCTACTACTGCTACTACTGCTACTACTACTACTACTACTACTACTACTGCTGCTACGACTACGAGTACTACTACTACCACTACTGCTACTGCTGCTGCTACTACTACGACTACTACTACTACTACTACTACTACTACTTACCCCTTAAATGGCTTTGAGCAGCTGAGAACCAAGGCCATAAAAGTGGCCCCGCTAGCGTAGCCACAGCAGGCCCAACGGCTCAACTGGTGACTACACTATTAATAAGATAGCCGTAAAGGCCCAGTCAACTCACAGCCCGACGAAAGTAGATCCTACTACGATATTTACCTAAATTTTGACCGCAAGCAGCAGCGGTGCGCCTACGCACGAGAGCAGCGCACAGGCTCATCAAAATTCGGCGCAACCAACAAAATTCGACGGTTGCGTCGACGTCGTTGGGTTGACGATTCCACATACATGTGCCCACGCACTAAGCTCGGGAGGCCTGCTTCAAGCTTTTGCTACTTGATTGAGCTTAAACAGGGATACTGCTGCGGAAGCTGTATTCTATAGGTACCAGTACAACAGTAGACAACCGGTTGCGGTGAAATATGAGGTGTACACACTTGAAATTTATTTACACGCTGTTTCTTGCCGTTGGCTTCAACTAAAGTTTGCTTACTGCACCCTGGTATACGTACATATATGCACTAGATTGTACACGTACAACGAGCAAACGTAAACGGGAGGGATGCACGATATATTTGATGATTCCACTCCCTAGCTAAATGTCCATGCGTGAACGAACGTCATGTACCATGTCTGATTATTATCCTCCAGCCGCCCTGTGGGCGGCATGTTCCAGGTTGGGCTGCTCCTCTCTCTTTCGTAGCATTCCTTCGCTATTCCTTCTATAAGCATTCCGACCTCGAGCTTGACGACGCTGTTTATAAAAAATCGTAATATATACTAAAAGCACGACACACAAGGAGGTGCGTGATGCGTGGGTGGCGGTTTATTCGGTGTTTCTAGCCCAATACGATATTCTTGGTTGTTGGTTAATGTGCCCGCGTTAGAAAATATATATCGCGAGCACACACAGCAACAGAGGCTACATCACTAGACTATATCATATATGAGTATTATCATGTGGAAACGCTAGATGTGCTCAAGGCGTCTTTTTTTTTATTTGTCGATACTTCGTATAATACCACGAGATAATAACAGCATATACCTGGTATAGCATATGCGTGTAGTAGAGGTCGTCTTTGCCTTCGCCTCTGATCAACAACAATATATATGTAGAATGTGCCCCAGGCTTTAATTTGTTATTATTAATGGGTCGAACACGGGGCGCGGAGGCCTTCACGCGGAAACGGCGTGACACGGAGAGGGGTAGAGCCGAGGCAGGGCGATACGCGACGGATGCGACTGCGACGACCCGGACCGTTGACTTGGCGTTGACTTGGCGGCGATGGGGCACGGGCCATTTCATGGGTGATGGGGGGTGTCCGGGCGACACGAACCGTTGACTGGGGGGGGTGGGGGGGTAAGGGGCGGAGAGGGGATGGGGGCGAAGGAGGGGCTGCCCAAGAAACTAAGGTCTGGGTCTGGCCATCAACATCATCACGATGATGGGTACCTTCCTATGGCCGCTCGGACTTCCTCGCATCTTGCCTCCCCAAATATCATATACCTGTGGAACAGTCTTTTTTTTGTCAGTTTTTAGTATCTGCCGGCTACCAGGTGGGGGCGGCGGGAAGGGAGGGAAGGGGGGGAGGGGGGGGGGTACTCAGTTTGTGCATGGCCGTAGTCGCATGATCATAGACCCTCGCATCCCTACTATGCCGGGACGGAGCACGTCGGTTTTTCACCAACCAGGCAGACATTGCTTGCACCAAGCGCGAAGCGCCGTGAGATGTTCGGCGAGTCGCATGAAGGGTGACTGCATCCTTCCAAGAACCGCTCATAAGACGGATATCGGCAACTTGTGACTACTTTCTTGCTTATGGATGACAACGCCAATGATTTACTTGGAGCGGGGGGGTTAATTGAAACTTGACAATATATAAATATAAATTGAATGGAGCTAATGCATGGGTGGCTCGAAATGTGAAGATATGTATAATATCACCTGCCGGGTGGTGTTTGTACCTCTGGCGTTTTTTTTTCTTGGTGGGGCGGAAGGGTAGGGAGGGGAGAGGAGTGGGGGGGGTTGGGGACGGTGGAGGGGGGTTGTTGGCGGGGAGGGGAGGTGGGTCTGACAGCAAAATATTCTAACTGCATGCTAGATGCAGATGATGCCCAATATTCTAAAGTACTACTACAATATTATACGGTGACATCGTAATAAAAGCATTATGATATGACATCATAATAAGTACTACTACTACAATATTATATGACATCAATATAAAAGCATCATGATATGACATCATAATAAGTACCATCGTATTTCCTTTCCTTTTATCTTCGTATATTGTCTGTTTT
This sequence comes from Undaria pinnatifida, assembly GCA_012845835.1. Classification (NCBI taxonomy): domain Eukaryota; class Phaeophyceae; order Laminariales; family Alariaceae; genus Undaria; species Undaria pinnatifida. The sequence continues at coordinate 8,620,595 of JABAKD010000026.1, forward strand.
CGTCTCCTTTGAAATGCTATTTATGTTTCCTCTTGTGATGTGCCCCCCTCGGTTTATGTTGCAAAAAAAGTCGTACACACCATGATCCAGTACAACGACGGTTAGTTATTCAAAAATATAGTACTACTGCAACGTACGCACCTATATATTATAAAAATAAAAATACACTCCAGCTGTGACATCGAAGATTTCGTCGAAACTCATCTTTGCAAGCTGTGTGTGATACTCCGATCGCGCGTATTACGGGTTGTGTGTCCTCATTAAGGATATAGGTCGGCGACTCCCCTTGGAAGTACAGTGTAGCTTGTACCAGGGGCAACAGGGTGATGTTAGTCAGTCTGTGCGCGGAAACTATAAAACTCGTTTTTGAGCGGGGCAAAATCTGACAGCTGTGGAAGGAAATGCATCAGTTTATCAAGTGAATACTGTAAGTCGAATAACCGGTGAGGGGAGGGCGGAGTTTTTAAGGGCGCAGGGGTCTGGGTTTGAACAAGAGGGAGCGGGGGGTAACTCAATATGTGCGCGGAAACTATGAATCCTTCAAGGGGACAAATCTGACGGTTGTGGAAGGGATGCATTATTTTGTAATGTATATCCTGTAAGTCGTACAATCAGTTAGGAGAGGGCGGAGTGTTGGAAGGAGTGGGGGGATTGGGGGGTTGGGGGGAGGGGAGGAGGGGGATTTTCAACAGCTTTAGGTCGCATAGATGTAGGGGCTTGCTGCACGCGTGGTGCTAGGTCTAGGCGATGGTGGGGGTGGTGGGGAAGGAGGGGACGTTGGCGGGGGGGAAGGGCGGGAGGAGGGGAAGGGTGAATTGGAGCCACGGCATGGATGGCCAGAAAGATAGTTAGATTATATCAACTGCCTGGTAGTGTGTATTACTTTTGCAGATTTTGATTTCAGGTGTGGCGTTTGAACAAGAGGGAGCGGGGGAAAGGGGGGGAGATGAGATTGGAGCTACGGCATGGATGGCTAAAAATATGATGAGGCGAAATATCAAGCTGCCTGGTACAAGTAGTGTTTATTACTCTGGCAGATTTTGATTTTAGGTGGGGCGTTTGAACACGAGGGATCGGGGGGGGGGCGGGACAACTCAATCTGTGCGCGGCAAACTATAAATCCTTCAAGGGGACAACTCTGACGGTTGTAGAAGGAATGCATCAGCTTATATCACCTGCCTGGTATTGTTTATCATTCTAGCAGATATGATGTTATTAATAGTGTGGTATACAAGAAAAAAAATAACGGTGTGGTATACAATGTGTTAGAGCTTCGTGGTGTGTTATTGTACATGGATCGCAAGATACAACATTTCAATCGATGGGTGCAACCATGTAGTTACCATGATTTTACCGTGCAGATAGATGTGGGGCTCTGAGGTCGACAATTATAAGGCAGAGATACGTATTGCAGAATACAACAGGCGAGGTGATGTGGTCATGCAATGTCACCACCATTGAGCACGAGGGGGAGAAGTGCAAATCGTCAGTGTTTTGAAAGGAACGCTTGATGCACCCGCGCTCAATTACGTCACGTAGTTAGGCATATTTTGCTACTTCGTTCTTGGCAGAGGTTGGGAGGCGATCATGCAGACGGTAGGTGCGAAATACCGTACGTGATAAGTTGGTAGTGTGAAATTGAAGGTGGGGTTGTCGACGTGCCCGAGTGGTTAAGGGTATGGATTCGAAACCCATTGTGATTTCACGCGCAGGTTCGAGTCCTGCCGTCGACGCCACATGTGAAATTAAAGGTGGGGGACACAGAGTGCCCCCTGCAGGTCTGCCAATTGAGCAGGTCTTCGGAGAGTACTCACTTTCGTTCCTTCGTAGAGATGTAGCTTTATTCGTTTCCACCAGAGCCCGGGATAGCTTCTGAGATCGGAAGCGCGTGCCTCCGATCTAATTCCTAACTTCCCCGAACATAAACCGCCAACCTTATCATACGAAACCCATCCAAATGATCTCAAATTCGGATACCTACAGGCCTTTCGAGGCCGTATCTTAACAGTAGTGTGTGGTATTATATATGACTGATGATGATTGATGATACTAGGTCTGCTACGTAGAGGTTTATAAAAAAATAAAATACGCACCACCGACCGGCTGTGAGATCGAATATTTCGTCTAAACTCCTCTTTGCAAGCTGTGTTTGATACTCCGATCGCGCGTATATTATTACTGAGTGTGCACTAACTGGGTGTCCTCATTGATTTTGCATGTCGTGCTTGATACTCCGGTCGCGCGTATATTATCACTGGGTATGCACTAACTGCGTGTCCTTATTAAGGGTGTGATAATAATAATAATAATAATAATGTCTGATTCGCTTTCATTCTAATTTTAATCTTGCTTCTAAGAAGGATCAGGTGTTGTGTGTGCATGTAGCCGGTCGCCCCACGGTCGTCTAGCGGTTACTCTCGACTACTACTAACACTACTACTACTACTGCTACTACTACTACTACTACTAGTGTTGGTCCTTGAGTTCGATTCCCACCATGCATTGTTGATCCTGGGGACTACATTTGCCAAAATGCAAAAAAAAAATGAATCAACGAACAACACTGTTGAGAGCGCCTAGCAGCGTGGGTAGGCACAACTTAATTCGACGCGAGTCGACGAGAGAGAGGAATGAAATGCTGAACTATTCTCGCGATAAAAGAAATGAAAAGGCCCGCGTACCGTAGTGCGTGGGGAGGGGGGAGAAGGGCCCGCTCTGTGACCCCGGATCTGAGTTACTCTACTACTTCGGGGAGGGAGCGCGAGAAAAGGGCGAGGATAAAGGTGCCCAATCATTGTTTTTTCTGAGGTTCTTCAGTATTGGGAACCCCTTTAGAGCCCCCGAACCCCTCCCTGTACTAAATCCAAGTAATTTTGTCCCCCAAAACGGGTTTCCAGTTGTAAAGGGGTTAACACCTCTCCCACAACAAGCTGATCCGGAGAAACGCGAAACTGCTACGTACCGGATGAAGAATCCCATGGCCTAGACACACAACACACGAGAACCATTGTAAAAGAAAAGGCGTAAGTATTTCTCCGACGATTTGTTTGGGTGAAGGAGCTCGTCATTCAGAAACTATTTGACACCAAAGTTGAAAAGTGTTACTTCTATCTATCGTAGCACGCGTCAAGATGGGGGATGAGAAGAGAAAAAACGATGCAATATGCTTCAATTAAGATGTGCCTGACCTTTTTTTTTTTTTTTTTTTTTTAGCACACTTTCACTTTCCAGCTTCTGGACAAGCCGTGGTCACAGGTGTCATCCCTTCTCCTCCCCGGTTCTTGCCTTCAATTTTTATCGCGCATAGGGTTCAGCAATCCCACTGCTCGTCGATTGTTCATCGAATGTTGCTAACTCACGCTCTCGCGCTTTCCGCAAGTCAATTTGTGCACAAGAAAAAGTCCCAACGAATTTATACGAGTATGCACTCGGCGGGGCTCGAACTCACGAAACTGACCTATACCAGGCTCGAGGATAACCTGATACGCCACCGGGGCGACCGGTACTGACCTATGATGGTGTGAATGATACCACACCACCGCCACCGCGATGATCATGCTGTTTCGTTATTTTTGCGGTGTGTGTTAGATTCTTCCATTCCACACCACCAGCAAACATAGTGTTATCGGAGCCTGTCTTGTTGTGACTTATGACCACAGAGGACTCTGAGTTACTATGTAGACACTACCAGCCGGCTGATATCACCTCATTATCTTTCTGGCCATCTAACATCAAATCTTCTAGAATAACAATCAATACCAGGCAGGTGATATGAAGGGATGTCTTCTTGCTACAACCGTCAGATTTGTCCCCTTTAACCCCTTTGCAACTGGAAACCCGTATTTTGGGGTAAAATTACTTGGCTCTAGTATAGGGAGGGGTTCAGGGGCTCTAAAGGGGTTAAGGATTCATAGTTCCCGTGCACACATATTGAAGAGTCCCGCCCGCCCCCCCCCGCCCCCCCCCCCGATCCCTCTTGTTCAAACGCCCCACCTAAATCAAAATCTGCCAGAGAAGTAAACACTACCAGCCAGCTGATATCACCTCATTATCTTTCTAGCTATCCATGCCGTAGCTCCAATTCATTTCCGCCCCCCCCCCCCCCCCCTTCATTTTTTTTTCCCACCCTTTTGTTCAGACGCCCCACCCACAATCGAAATCCGTCAGAGTAATAAACACTTTTACGCAATTGATATCACGCCATTTTCTTTCTAGCCACCCATGACGTAGCTTTCATTCACCCCCCCCCCCCCCCCTAACGCCCCCTCCTTCCCCACCACCCGCCCGATCGCCTAGACCTAGCACCACGCGTATAGCAAGCCCCTACATATGTGCGTAATACGCGCGATCGGAGTATCACACACAAGCTGGCAAAGATGAGTTTCGACCAAAACTTCGATCTCACAGCTGGAGTGTATTTTTATATTATATGTGACCTAAACCTCTTGAAAACCCTCCCCCCTTTCCCCCCTCTCCTTTTTTTTCCCCCGCTCCCTCTTGCTCAAACGCCCCACCTAGCATCGAAGTCTGCCAGAGTAATAAACAGTTCCACGCAGTTGATATCACCTCATTATCTTTCTAGAGCCATCCATGCCGCTGCTGCAATTCACCCCCCCCCCCCCCCCCCCCCCCCCCAACGCCCCCTCCTTCCCCACCACCCGCACCATCACCTAGACCTAGCACCACGCGTATGGCAAACCCCTACATCTATGCGACCTGATGTTTATAAAAAAACCCTTTCGCCCCCCCCCCCACCCCTCCCCCCCCCACTCCCACCCCCTCGAACGCTCCGCCCTCTCCTCACTGGTTGTAGTACTTGGAGGATATGATTTATAGTTTCCACGCACAGATTGAGCTACCCCGCCCGCCCCCGCCTCCCCCACCCCCCCGCCGCTCCCTCTTGATCAAACCCAGACCCCCACGCCCTTAAAAACTCCCGCCCTCCCCTCACCGGTTATACGACTTACAGGATTCACTTGATAAACTGATGCATTTCCTTCCACAACTGTCAGGTTTTGTCCCCCTCAAAAACGGGTTTTATAGTTTCCGCGCACAAACTGACTAACATCACCCTGTTGACCCCGGTACAAGCTACACTCTAGTTGCAAGGGGAGTCGCCGACCTATATCCTTAATGAGGACACACACTCAATAATACGCGCGATCGGAGCATCGCACGTGTACACAGCTTGCAAAGATGAGTTTCGACAAAATCTTCGATCTCATGGCTGGAGTGTATACTTATTTTTGTAATCATATTTTTACACGTCGCATTATGGGTAGAAAGGACGTGTTTCCAATGTGAAGACAACACACATTAATATTATCCTATGGCGATGCAGTTAATAATAATATAAAAAAAACAACGGCGACAAAAAGCAACAGCACCCATGTACTACCGGGCACGGGGAGTACCATGTACGCGCGTGCTTTCCTGCGTGTTATAAGGCTTAGTTTGGTTGGGTAAGCTATTGGTTAACCTTTTGCAGCGGTCAAACGGACTAATACCCCACCAATTTCTTAATTTTCCCCACCGAAAGGAAAAATACCAACACCATATCTTCTATTGTAGTGGAGAAAAAACGAAACATAAATGTATAATCTAACCCTCCCTTTAAAAAAACTCACCCACATAGTATATTACAAGTACCAACAACGCAGCTTGCAAACATACATGATGAGTACTGACCCGAAATTCGTCACTCACGGCTGACTGTTAAGATACGGCCCACGAAGGGCCTGTAATTATCCTAATTTGACATCATTTGGATGGGTTTCGTATGATAAGGTTGGCGTTTTATATTCGGGAAAGTTAGGAAATAGATCGGAGGCACGGCGTTTTATATTCGGGAAAGTTAGGAAATAGATCGGAGGCACGAGCCTCCGATCTCAGAAGCTATCCGGGGCTCTGGTGGAATCGAATAAAGCTACGTCTCTACGAAGGAAAAGAAAGTGACTACTCTCCGAGGACCTGCTCAATAGGCAGACCTGCAGGGGGCACTCTGTGTCCCCATCCTTAACCTTACATATGGCGTCGTCGGCAGGACTCCCCATCCTTAACCTTACATGACGTCCTTAAAATATTTTTTAAAATACCAACACCAACCATTATAGTGGAGAAAAACAACATACGAAATATATATGTATATATTTTATATTATAATGTTTTTTTCAACACAATAATAATGTGACCCCTCCCATTAAGAAAAAACTCACCCCATATAGTATATTACAAGTACCAACAACGCAGCTTGCAAAGATGAGTATTGACCCGAACTTCGTCGAACTCACGGCTGACGTCCTTGAAGCATTTTTATAAAATGGCGTCGCCGACAGACCATGGGTTGTTTGGGTCATGGGTTCAAATCCCACCATCCACAATAATAAAATTCGTCGAACTCACGGCTGATGTCCTTGAAATATTTTTTATAAAATAAGCTTTTTCAGACTTTCCCTATGCATGTCGAACTTGAAAAATACTCTCCCTGACATCACCAGGAAATGAAACCGCTTGGATATTGAAAGAGGCCCGCCCGTATATATATCCGGCCGACATGGTATCCCGCCGTTTCAGGAGGAGAGAGTGTTACACACATAATAAGGCCTATTGACAATTTGGGTAAATGTGCAACTGCAGCCGACGACGCCAAATAAATGTGGAACTGTAGTCCCTTCGCAGGTTTCTCTTTCTCTGATGGAGGTGTTAGTGTGGAGACACACCGAGGTGGGTTCTGTGCGCAACCGCACGCTCGAGAGTCAACGATGAGGAAGCACCTCACTCAGAGTATGCCTCGAGGAGCCAGGATGATCTTGAAGGATTATAGTGATAAGGAGGCGGTACAATCTAGGGAATAGGGACTGGTATCCACATGAGCTATATTATTATTATTATTATTATTATTATTATTATTATTATTATTATTATTATTATTATTATTATTATTATTATTATTATTATTATTATTATTATTATTATTATTATTATTATTATTATTATTATTATTATTATTATTATTATTATTATTATTATTATTATTATTATTATTATTATTATTATTATTATTATTATTATTATTATTATTATTATTATTATTATTATTATTATTATTATTATTATTATTATTATTATTATTATTATTATTATTATTATTATTATTATTATTATTATTATTGCCCTCCGAAAATGTAGAGTAGACGCCGTTCCGATGTGCTATTGGTTAACCTTTTGCAGGTGATCAAACGGACTAATACCCGACTATCTATGCACTCGGTGTGCCCTTTCGTGATCGCACAGCAGCAGCGCAACCGAAAATTAATTGGCCACGAGCTAAAATGTGAGATCAACACCACAAGCTTTGCAGATTGTTTTATCCGGTATGACAAGAAGAGCTACACTCTGTCCGGTATCTCGTATCATGTACCGGTATAGTATGTACATACTGCTGCAGCAGTAGTACGAGTGGTAGTGTTCAGTTGCTTGTGGCCCTGGCAACAAAAGGGGGACCTCGCTCGCTTTAGAGGCCCCACGCGTACAGCAAACAGCATGCCAGGTCGTGCGTTGGTATTCTGTGTTTTGGGTTCCGAAAAGCTGCTGGGCCATCGGCTGGGCGTACATTTTTCTTTGGGAAGCTGTTGGTGCCAGGTTGACGCCGCCGTAAGAACGAGCGCAGAAAACTCGCGAAGGCAAAAAGATATTCCACTATGAACGAAAATGTAAGTACTTGTTTGTATTTATATTAATTATTACACGGTCTCTATATTTATTCGTACCTGGTACCAAATGTATCTGCGCCGGTATCTGTGGTGGAAAGTATTCGTGGGTGGGCTGGGTGAATCCAGTCGATGCAGAGCGACACCAATACCTCTGGTGCGGTGGTTCTCGAATGCCCCCAAGTGTGCCACCATCGGGCGGTTGTGCCCTGCTACTTGTACACCTACCGCATAAGGAGACGAGGCACAAACGTAACCACGTCACAGCTATAATGCTATAATAAGACAAGCGAGCACGTCTTGGAACGGCTGCTGCGCCTCTTGATGTTGGTAACACACTGAAAACACTATAGTCGCCTGTCGCCGAGTGCGCTGTGTTCGCTAAAAGGAGACGGTGCACGTTAAGCCGAGTCGTACTCAATCGAATCGTCATCGGCCTAAGCGATAGAGTGGCCGTAAGCAACTCGTACAGCATCAGCAAGATCTCTTAGCTGGCAAATTGTCGCCCAAGCTAGTGCAGTGCCAGCGGTATGACGTATGACCCACGTCTCCGGCGGAGATATATCTCGAGATATTATAGATCGGAATAATAACGCCTTCATATCGGTTGGAAACCCGTCCAAAATTGGGGGCTCTCGCTCCCTACCCACTCCACTCGCATCCCGCACCAGCGAAGTAGCTGGGTAATAGGTATAGCTGCACGGAGAGGCGCCAAAATCACAGCACACGGGTAGCGTATACCTGTGTCCCAGGCCTCGGAGTCTCGGCGCTCTAGCTCAAGGGGAACGCCCAGGTGAGAAAAAAATGCCTCGACGGGTCAAAATGGCGTCACGGGCTGGCAGGAGTCCAGCGAAGACTACGTTACTGGCGGAACCTTCGGGGAAAGTCCGAAACTAGCTTAGCGAGCTTCTTGGTGGCCATCGCGTGCTGAGCGGCTGGGGCATGCCTCCGTGGAGTGGAGTAGCGCGCCGTGTCCACGCTTTCGCTTGACGTGCCGCGTGCCGCCGAAAAAAGAGGGGTTTTGGTATACCTGGCACACGCGTAGCGCGTAGCGGCAGGCGTGTGTGTACACGCGTCCTGCTTTTGGCCGTCATCATTCCGTGAAAAGTTGTGGTACGAACATAGAGCTCTAAGTTACACTCAGCACTAGTGTAGTCACTGCTCCGGCAAAAATGGTGCCTCCTCGGTTAATCCTTCCACGAAGCTCCCCCTCCCCCCATCGCACCCAAAATAAAATTACGTGCGCCGCTCGAACTCCACCGTCTCCTCCGCGCGCGCTTGAAGGTCCGGCCGGCGTGAGCTCAGGCGGACCAACGGCTTGCGCCGCCGACCTGCAATGCCGGAAATGGACTCTCCCCAGATTTCTGGCGTTTTGGAGCAAGGCTCCCCACCTACCCCTACTGGCACCGTTGTCAGAGGGCTCCATCTCACGAAGCGCCCACGGGAGGAGGGGAGCCCGCTTGCCACTCTGGGCAAGCGGGGGAGGGGTGAGAACGGAGATAATATATCCCTCACTCTGCAGATCCCCGTCCCTTCAGCGCTCCTGGCGCCCTCGGGAGTAGGAACCCGCTCCCCTCCAGCGGCGCCGCAGGCGCGGCAGCCGGCGCTACCACACCACCACCATCCCCATCCCCCTCCACTCTGCGAATCCCCCGGCAAAACAAACCAGGCTCCCCACAACATTTCCCCTTCTGCCTCCTCGTCGTTGAACTCCTTTGCACCCTTCTCCGGCGGCGGCGGTGGTGGGGACGGTGGAGATGAAGACGTTGAAGATGGAGGCGCTGAGAGCGCGGCCAAATCCGGCGCTATTCTTGCCTCCGCATCCGTTTCAACCCCGGAAGCGTTGGCCGGCGAGGCCTTCCCCACGGCGAGGCGAAAATTGCAACGCCCGCCGTGCACGCCATACGCGGTAGCGGGGGCAGCAACAGCTGTGGCGGCGGAGGCGGGGCCATCTCTCGGGGCCACGGACCCGATTTTCCACGCGGCCCTGCTGAGGCTCCTGCACCGCCGAGGGGGCATCGCGTGCCCAGAGGCGCCTGCCTGGCGCTGGCGCGGAAGCAGCCCCGCGCGGTTCGAGCACTGGCCGCGCGCGCTGCACCCATACGTTATGGACCTTCTCGCGTGCATTTCGGCGGGAGAGGAGCGGGTAGTCCTGACCGGGTGCGACATGAAGAAGAACGCCTGCGGAGAGGAAGAGGCTTCGCCCACACCGCAGCTGCAACAGCAGCAGCAGCCTTCGCGGGAGGCCACCGCGTGGCCGGCACCACGTCCAAGGACGCCCGCGAAGCGAGGTGCGGCAGCGCCGGCTGCGCTGGCGCGTACGCCGCAGGCGCACACACCTACCGCTACCTTGCTCCAGGCCTCGGCGAAGGCGCAGACGCCGCTCTCGGCGCTGCGCAGGCCCGGCAGCGCGTGCCGCTCGGCCAACCGCGTCCGTTTCTCGACGCACGATATGAGCGTCGTGGATACGCCGGACCCGTTGAGGGGGGGATCGGAGGAGGGCATGGTGAGCGCTCTCGACGGACTCGAGTCCATCCTCTCGGCCGCGGAAAAGGTACGAGGGATCGCGACATCCGCCTCTGGCTCAGGCTCAGGTTCCCCAGCTGCTGCTGCTGCTGCTGCCGTTGCAGCTCCGGCGTGGGGTAGCTGTGGTAGAAGCGAGGATGGTGGTGACGGGGTTAGTTGCGGGTTGTCGCTCGAGGGCGGCGCGCCGGACAGGCACTTCGAGGGATACTTTGATCGGTTTAGCAGCGCTGGCAGACCGGACGTCGCTGCTGCTGCTGCTGCTGCTGATGTCGCTGATGATGATTTATCTGCCGGCACAGCTAGGACGGCCACGAGTAGCGAAACTGGAGCTGAAGGTGAGATTAAGCACGCCGTAGTGGACGAACAAGCAGCTCGCTTAGGCCAGGAGAACGAGATGGAAGCAGAGGAAGGGACAGAGGAGGAGCCTAGCATTCGAGGCGTGGGGGCGGGTGGCGTCGAGGAAGCAGGGGCGGGGGAGGGGGAGCAACACGCCCCCACGGTGGAGGCGAGTAGCGTGCACGAAGACGCGGTTGCTCTGGCGGGCATTCTCGAAGAAATCGCTTCGAGCGACTCTGCCCCGGAGGAGGTGGCGCTTACCGGCGGCTGGGGACCGGAGCACAGCAACGCAGCGGCTTTCTACGCGAAAGAGGTGGCCTTGCTTTGCGGGGCTGGGGCCGAGGGCGAGGCGCAGGTGGCCCCCGGGGTGGCTGGCAGCCACCTACGGGTGCGATACTTGGACGTCCTCAGCTCCCTCGTTCGATACAATCTCAAGGTGTGTGTATGCATGGTGTGTGCATGTAGAGCGATCCTGACGTATGCATATGCTACGAGTATTATGGTGTGCCTCTGGGTGTTTCGATTGCTCTGTTAACTGCTGTGATACTTGAGTATTTACCAAGTCCGAGGTTTTTATTCAGCTGCTCTGCTGCTGTAGCACGTGTATTTGTATTCGTATGTTCGGTGTTCTGTTGTTCAGATGTTAGCACATGTTTGCGTTCCGAGGGTTTGCGGACGGCGGACCATGTGTAACTGAACTGAAACGCAACTATCCAGAGTACACGTCGTAATAATATGTAGTACGAAGCTATATCTGTAGTCTAATACAGCTGTGTTGCCTGGCACTGTATACTGCTGTATACTTTTCGTATTTTATTGATGCTTTTAGTACCTGGTAGCATTTATACTACTTGTGTAGTATCATATGATGTAATATGATGTCATATGATATTACAAGTATGTACTACGGAAATATGTAAGGCACGTCGACAGTTGTTATTCTCGTTCGGAAAGGCCGCCGGTTGCTTCTGCTATTGCTGTTCCGAAGCCTTCGGCGTATTGGTAATTTGGTATCTTCGCTGTGTTCGTGTTTCGTGTATCAAACTAAACGTCTGCCGCGGCTGTTATTTTTGCTGCTGTTTTCGTGTTTTCGATCTCGGTTGCTGCTGCTGCTGCTGCTGTTCCGCAGCAGGTAACTTCGCTGCGTCGCTCATATATCAAACGTCATGCCGCGGCTGCTATTGTTGATGCTCTTGTTGTTTTCGTGTTTCCCGTGCTGTTGTTGCTGTTCCGCAGCATATTGGCATCGTCGCTTTTGTCTGTCGTTCGTGTATCAAACATCGCGCCGCGGCTGCTATTTGTTGCCGCTGTTGGTGCCCTTATTTTCCAGTTTTCGAGTTTCCCATCCGACAATGTCGACCATTTACATTAATAACAGCTACGAAATGGACCAGCCAAAAACGGATGAACAATCCGGCGGTCGTATGATATCTCGTAAACCACTGCGAAGTTGGACTTAGAACTTGGAGGCACTGACTCTGACACATCACTGCATGTGAGAAAAAAAAAGGTGCATGTAAAAGTATGGCATGTTTATAATTCGGCGCGATCTGGACGAGATATTGGCGAAGACTCAAAAACACCAACTTTTCAAGACTAAATTCTTAACAAAATCGTCGTTCCCGATCAATGCGAAATCTGGCGGAGCCAATCTTGAGACACAAGGAGAACATCGGTATAAGTTTCATTGCCCGATTCGCCATCCATCGAGAGATATTACCAAAACACGATTCCATGCATGAATCAAGATGTTACGAAAAAAATGGCATTTCTGCCATGCCCCGCTCAATTTTTTCGAGGTTGGATCTGATCGTTAACCTCGTCATTCAAACCGCATGTGCAAACAAATTGGATGCCTGTCTCTTTTGTTTTTTTGTTTTTTCACACATGTCATGGCCGCTTTATTAATAGTGTCTTTTCGGTCCTTCTATCGATCTTACCAATGAGAAAAAAATGAGGAAAAAAAAACGGTTGGTGCATTGAATTTGTCAGTTGGGGTAGGCTCTACACCGCACTGTGCCCCAACACATCACATCCCAATACCAGGTATGTAATCTTGAGTGTGTGTGTGTGTGTGTGTTCTTCACATTAAACCGTTCTTCTACTCGTCGACATCCAGCACACCCAGTGTCCGTGCTGATTCTTCACCCTAGAAAGATCAGCTCTGTGAGTGGGGCATGGCCAATGTACCGCTCTGGCAACACCTTGGCTGCCCAACTCGTACTGACCCTAGCCGTCTTCCTGCTGCAAAAATAGACCCAGCCTAGTCACGAATTTTTCCCTATTATGTGTACATTGGTATACCTGGTAGGCCGTTGGGTTATAAATGGGTTAGGTTAAAGTTGTTGTTGTTGTTGTTGTTGTTGTTGTCGTCACAGTAAACCGTTGTGTATACCCAACGACCCAACGACATCAGTGCACGCAGAGTCCGTGCTGATTCATCCTAGAGAGATGCAAATTCTGTGGTCGCAGACGACTGTTAAACAGAGTAAGCCAAACAGTCAAACAGTCGCAATTCATCAAGGTAAAGCAAGTGAAGTGCTAGCGTGCCGGGTACGAGAACACAACAACACAAGCCAGACCATAAAAAAAGAGAAAAAAAAGAGAAACAAAAGAGAAACAAAAGAGAAACAAAAGAAACGAAAAAGAAGAAAAAAAAAGGAAACAAAGCGAAACAAACGACAGGTGTTCTGAAATATGTGATGCAAGAAGATCGAAAAGGAAAGGAAAGGCTGCAATTGCCAGCAGTAGAGCGTACCGCTTTTTCGAGACGAAGGTTGACGCAGGCTACAGCTGTGTACGAGACGAAGGAGGTCCACCGTACATTGGTTGGTTGCGTTTCATTCAGTTAGGGTCAGGGTAGGTATACCTTTGTGTGACCACTGACTTTGGATGATGTTTGACAACAGCTAATGTGAGACAACAACGACAACTTTAAAGAGCGTGTCAGCAATTTTCTCGAAAACGCGGCAAGGTACCCTCATCATCACCAGATGAACACCATACGTGCTTAAGAGGAACAGATACCTGTTGCACGGGCAAAACGACACGAAGGTAACTGCTGCTGTTGCACGGACAAAACAACACGAAGATAACTGCTGTTGCACGGACAATAACAACACGAAGAAGAGGAAGAAGATACCTGCATAAGGCATAATAAGGCCGGTGGGGAGAGAAAAAAGGAAGCACACTTGAAGAAAATAAATAAAAGGAGAAGAAGAAAGGACAGCAAGTCATTACTGCTGTCGCTTTCGCGCTCCCCCCATTGAACTGAACGAAAACAAAAAAGCCGAAACTACCACTCGCTGTAGAGTGTTCAGGGCTATAGCACACGCTCAACTTAATTAATCGAACTGGTACCTTGCCACCCGATCTGCCACTTCGTTTCTGCATTCATCTACAGCCGTGTCAGTGCGGCTGCTTCCCCCCCCCCCCCGCCCCTCTGGTTTCCCTTGGTTGCTGCTTTTGGCGTCCTCTGCTGTGAGGCGTTGCCAGCTCTTCTCCGCCTCGCCCCTGTGCCATCTCTTTATGAAGCGGTCCGCCGCATCGGCGATCCCCCGGTGCCAGTTCCCACTCTTCTCAGCCGCCCTCGGCCATAGCACAGCAGTCTCTACTCCGAACAGCAGTAAATGGGAAGTTGTGTATTGATAATAGCTTCTTTTTTTTTTTTTTTTTTATCCCCCGGCGGATGGGGAAAAATAAAGCTTTAGCTCACCACACTTCCGCGTATTTTCATACGCGTCGTGTGTCGATTTAACTCAGTTGCTTTCGCAGCCCAACGCTAGCTGGCGCACCCTTCGAGTCCCATTGTAGGTATAGCGTGAGCTGTCCCTATCAGTGGTCTTCGTTACAACCCCGGCAGCGCAAGCTGTCGTTGTATACGGGTGCGTGTGTATGTCGACCCGGCCTGTCCCCTGAGGGTCAGTTTCGGTGGAGTTGATAATAGCCTACTTACTACGAGGTCTAGTGGAAGAGTCGGCGTTGTTGCTGTGGTTGGTCCTGTTTTGTATCGTTGCGTTTTTTTTTTGTCTTTATATTACACAGCTGATATTACACCTGTTCTTTCTACCCAAAACCATCACTATTAATACACTAATATAGCACACCCATTGTTCATCCCGATTGTTCATCCGAGATCATCCTATGATAAGAGAGATACAAAATTTGTGTTGACTGCCTGTGCAGCAGAGGAAAGCAAATGAAATGTCAGCTTACCGGGCACGAATAACACAGCAAAAACAACCCCAGGAAGAAACGAGGACAGCCAGTGTGCGTTCGTAACGATAAACTGATATTTGCACCGATCTACACATCCAGCACGAGCAGTGTCCGTGCTGATGCCTTCTCCTAGTAGAGAGACGAGCTCTGCCATAGCTTTGCCTGTGTCACCAACCACGAGACAGAGATACCGGTACACATTGCAAATACAGTAAGGTGAAAATGCCAACGGCAATGAGCACGCCAGGCAACAAGCGAAAATTTGCAACCGAGCACACCACACAGTTTGCAGTAAAATATATATATATATATTAAAATATCAATATTAAAGAGGAGTTGAAGAGAAAAACATCGGGGACAGCAACCATGTTGAGTCTCAAATGACCCTACTGCTGTAGGAGTAGGAGCATTGCCGCGTGGTTCATGATGTGCTTACAGTCAGTACTGCTTAGTACTGTTTCTGACGACTATAGTGGTGCCAGTACCGTCGTCGTCGCCCCAGCACCGCAAAAAAATATGCACACCTAGATGCGAATTGCAAGTCATGCACGCCTACCTGTCTTACTCTCGCACTCGTGTGCAAGGTTGACTGCTGTGGTGCGGTCTGCCAAAGGAAAAGAGTGAAAAGGTGACCGCTTCAGGGCGAAAAAAAAAAAAAAAACCCGGCGACCCTTATCGGTGTACACAAGACATGCACCCCCACCCAAAGTACTGATTTTACATGTACACACCCTAATCCCACCCCTATGCTATTCGGGCTAGGCTATAGGTTAGGGCTTAGGCTTCTGGTCGGGTTGGGAGCTACATAGTCGATAGTAGCAGTTATATCGGTATACTACTAGTTAGGGGTCCATAGCTTGTGTAGGCGGTCGCCCCGGTGGCGTATCAGGTTATCCTCGAGCCTGGTATAGGTCAGTTTCGTGAGTTCGAGCCCCGCCGAGTGCATACTCGTATAAATTCGTTGGGACTTTTTCTTGTGCACAAATTGACTTGCGGAAAGCGCGAGAGCGTGAGTTAGCAACACTCGATGAAAAGTCGACGAGCAGTGGGATTGCTGAACCCTATGCGCGATAAAAACTGAAGGCAAGAACCGGGGGGGAGAAGGGACGACACCTGTGACCACGGCTTGTCCAGAAGCTGGAAAGTAGAGTGTGAGTGAAAAAAAAAGGTTGTGTACACCCCTAGCGGTGCATATGGAACCGGGGGGGGGAAGGGCTGACACCTGTGACCACGGCTTGTCCAAAAGCTGGAAAGTAGATGTGTTTTGAAAAAAAAAAAAATCGGTACACTACTGCTGCTGCAGTTATAAAATTTGTTGAAAATATATGTATGCACCCCTATTTAATGTACTACTATTAACACAGCAGTAGCAGTAGTGTTGATGTATACTTGGTACCAGGTCCCAACCCGACCAGAAGCCTGAGCCTTAACCTATCCAGGTAGCCTAGCCCGAGTATCATACGGGGTGGGATCAGGGTGTGTACACGTAAAATTCAGTACTTTGGGTAGGGAGGGGTGCATGGCTTATGCATGTACACCGGTAAGGGTCGCTAAGGGTGTTGTTTTTTTTTCGCCCTGAAGCGGTCGCCTTTTCACCTTTTTCCTTTGTCAGACTGCACAACAAGTCAACCTTGCACACAAGTGCGAGAGTAAGATAAGTAGGCGTGCATGACTTACAATGCGCATCTAGGTGTGCATACATTTTTTTCGCCCCAGCGCTGAATCCAAAACGAAGCCTAATACTTGAGCAAAGCAAAAACGCAGCGACGAAGCAGATGACACCACCCAGCCGACGTCGGGGCAGCACCCCAACTGGGTCCCGAATGCAACTACTAGAGGGTAAGGAGCATTGCTGCCTGGTCTGTCCTCTACTATTTACTGTATCTTGAACGGCGGTTTCCATGCCGAGACCATCGCCTCCATAATAGCCCCCAAGGTTACCCAAGAGGAAACCAGAAAGGGCAAAGGCAACATAGTAGAGTAAGACTGAACCAAAAACATACCTGGGGTAGAGAAAAAACAGAAGACCCCCTGGAAAAGGACATAAACAAACAAATTCAGAGAGACGCAATGAGGCCAATGCGGAGCAAATGAACTTGCATGTCCTCTGCTTCATGATGCCATGTGTCGCGTAGGCTTTGGACGAGTGTGGTGCATGTCTATCATCACTATCATTGCGAAGAAGGAAGGAAAGGAGAGGCAGATAGGGAGGGAACGAAAAAAAGAGAGAAATAAGGTCTGAGAAGCAAAAAACAAACTACTTGTACTCGTACCACAGAGGGGAAGCACGAGCAGCAGCATAGTTTTCTAGCTCTGTTACCTAGACGAGCCTGCAGGCTACCCGCACGGTATGCCACCTCCTTCCTATTCCCGTCAACGGCGACCTCCGATTTCAGTGTTGCCGCTGTCACTTCTCCAAGGAAAAATGAAGGCAACAGGCAAAAGCCAAGCCGAACAACGACGAAAAAGAACCAGAAAACCCTCTCGAAATCGAAATCGAACTCCGATTCGGGAGCAGCAAATAGAATGCGCAGGTTCCATATTGTTGAGTCACATTGGTACCTTGCTACACGACTTGCCGATTGTTTTCTGCGTTCATCGACAGCGGTATCAGTACGACTGCCCCCCTCTCCCCCTCCGTTCTCCCTCTCGCCCTTCTTCTTGGCGTCCTCTTTTGCATGCCGTAACCAGCTCTTTTTCACCTCGGCCCTGTGCCAACTCGCCATGAAGCCATCCGCCGCTTTGGCGATCCCCCGGTACCACTTGCCGGCCTTTTTTAGCCACCGTGGGCCATGGCACCGTCTCTACCCCGAACAACAAAGGGGAGGTTTCCGTTGACCATTCTTTGGCTCTAAACACCGCGATGTGGTCTACCGGGCGTCGGGCCCATGACTTTCCTGACCGACCCTTCCCCGGGTTTTCCCCACCGGCCATCGTCCCGAACATGACCCGCCGGGTTAGTCGCTCATTTTGTTCCCGCTGTACAGCTTCCGCTAAAAGGAGGAGACGCCGTGTGCGGATAGTCGTCTTAATGCTCTCGCACTACTGTGCCTTCTTGAGGGCTTTGGCACACGACATGCGGTGGTCGGTGGTAGGTGCGTTGTCGGCGATGGAAGCCAGTGATCCAAAGGAGAAGCTTGCGGTGCGCGTAGCGTAGCGAAGTGGTCCACGCCGAGAATCCGCGTCATAGCCCCATACAGCAGCGTCTCCATCACCTCGAACTGTAGCGTGCGCACACCATCAGCGCGAACGAAGCGGTCTCCATATCATTCAGCTCCAAGTTGAACCAAAGGATGCATGCCCACGCGAGTCGGGCCCGTCGTTGGACCTTTGGCATCATGTCGACGGTCTCGTTGATAAGGCTGTCCAGGAACAAAATTTGCGCTGTCTTGTTTATATCCCTGGCCTGCTGCTTCGATGACGAGCGGCGAGGTAAGGGGTTGTCTGGTTCGGTGTGCGCAGTAGCATGGTTTCCGTCTTCTTCTCCGACACCGTGATACCTGCTGCTTCGAAGACATTCACCATGACCGTCATCCTCTTCGCAAGGCCTTCCGCTGACTTGGAGATAATGCCTGCATCGTCAGCGTAGAGGATACCCCAGACTGCGCTGCGTACACGATCTAACGGCTCAGCGTTTTCCCCCACCCCGTCGTCACCCTGGTGATTCAAATCCCTTACAGTAGAATGCCTGGGTCCTCACTGAAGCGTACTACGTAGCTCGGCGTGTGTCGCAACGGCGAGGAAGACATCGGGAAGAAGCGGCGATAGCACGAACCCTTGCCGCGACCTTGCAACCAATATATAGATACCTGATATATACCACATATACCATATATACCATATATATACCAGGTACCAGGTAGCTTCGAGTATAGATGTAATGCTAGCAAAACATTTGGTCGTTGTTTTGTCTTTCCGCGTCATTTGCCAGTTGAGCAGCTGTCAGTACGTCAGTAAGTGTCAGTATGATACTGTTCACGCCTTCGGTACCAGGTATAAACCCCCTTGGGGCTTCAGCGGGAAAAACTACCGATTAAAATTGGCGATTGCGGTATCAGTCATCCTATTTATTAATAACACTATTGATAAACGCGGGCTGCTGGCTAGGGGGGTGTCAGCTTTAGCGTCCTAGCCACGATGCGAGGAGGTGCACGACCCTGGCCGTGCTTTTGCGTGGTCACAATTAATTTTTTAGAAAAGAGTAACATTGTAACCTTGAACGAAACCATATTAAAAGCCTTTTATTGGTTAAAAAGCAACGATGTAAATATAAGTGATATTTGTAAAATTAAAAAGCGAAATAAGAGATTTGAACGCTGAACTTGAAGCTTGGCAAACGTTGCTGGAGTGGACGCTTGGCAAGACCACACTTGGTCTGTTTTCGTTTAACGCTTTTTTTTATGCCTGTTTTGTGCACCTCGGCCCGGAAGAGTCAATACACGGCACTGCTGTACTACCAGGTAGTAACAGCAGTACCTGGTACCAGGTATCAATATCAGTCCGATCTCACGCCACGGTGGTGTGTCGCCGCTTACTCTGCTATCGATATTGCTGCGCGAGATGCCTTCTCTTTAACCTCTCGATCTTGCCAACGTCGAACGCATTCTTCCTTTCGTGCGTGGCAACCTCGCGTTCGCGTGTATTATAACGGTTCTCTTCGGGACGTACACGTACCAGGTACCAGCCCAATCGCACGGTTCGGTAGGGGTTGTGTCGCCACTTTACTTCGCCTTGTTGTTGCGTCGCGTACTGGCTTCCCTTCTGCCTCTTTTTGGTCCCCATTTCGCATTCTTGCTAGCTTTGCTGCGCAATATGCCTTCCTCTATACCTCCCGATCATGCCAATCTCGCATACTTCCGACCTCTCTCTCCCGCGTGGCAATCTTGCATGCCTTTTGTTGGTGCTTGTCCTACGTGGCAATCTCGCAGTCGTGAACCTGCACGAGCGGGCGGTTGTGCTACTGCCGTGCTTGTGATGAGAAATTATGCGGAATATGTTTTTAGGTTTACAGAGTGTGTATGTTTTCACGGCAAACCGTTCTTGCTGCCCAACTTCATCAGCGCACCCAGTGTCCGTCCTGTATATATACCAGTGTTTGCACTTTAGCGCAGTAGTTGCACTTTGGCCACTGCTAAATCCCTCCCACTCTAAGTCCAAGTACGAGTTATACCGCACTGAGTTCGAGTAGTTTGTCTCTAGAAACGTCGTTGCAACCTACTCAAGGGGTGGGTTAAATATAAGGGCTTTTGAAGGGTCATAACTACTCGTAGCTAGTCGTAGCTAGTAATCACCCGGCCCGGGGGTCGGGTCAGGAGATTTTCCAAAACTCAGTGGGTGGAGTCGGGTCGAGTCAGAAGGGGTATTCAGTTCCCACAGGTTGGACCGGGTAACCCTGACCCGGTCCGATACGCGAGAAGTGATCCATCCGACCCGTGAAGCCCCCTGTTGAATATTTTGCTGGAAATAGGTTCACGGTGGACAGGGGTGCAGGTTCTCGACGAAAAGGAGCACCCTTGACCCTGGGGTACTATTAAATACCATGGTGGTAGCACTAAGGGGAATCAACGGCCTGTGTTCTTCATCACCGTAGCATGCGCGGTCCAAGTATCACTCACAGCCTGCAAAGATTTGTTTCTACAGTACAAAATCCTCGATCTCACAGCTGAAGCGTTTTTTTTCGTTTCATGAATAGAACACATGCCGAAATTCTAGCATTCCCGCATCCGTGACTCTTTTTGTGTTAAGTGCCATGTTCCACTATGTATGGGCTATGCGACGGTGTTTCTTCGTCCTCCTATGGGCTAATGTATGCGACGGGGATTCTTCGTCCCTTTATATTATTACCATGTTTTCCCTATCGACCTTTCTGTTTTTCTTTTGGGTACACTTGGCGGCCATTGAGGCGATGATGTGGGTATGGACACCGCCGTCGAAGACACAGCAGTAGTAGAGGACATACTAGGCAGCAATGCTTGTACCCTCAATTAATAGCAGTTCTAATAGTTTCATTCGGAAGCCAGTTTGGTGCTGCCCCGACGCCGGCTGGGTGGTGTCATCTTCTTTGTTGCTGCTTTTTTGCTTGGGTACTTATTACTTGGGTACTTATTAGGCCTCGTTTTTGTATGCGGTACGGGTGCGACGATGATGACGGTATTGGCACCACTATCTGTCGTCATAAGCAACAGCACTGCAAAGGTGATAGATAGGTTGCGCCAGTGGCGTGTCAGGTTATCTTCGAGCCTGGTATAGGTCAGTTTCGTGAGTCCGAATCCCCTCGAGTGCATACTCAATAAATTCGTGGGGACTTTTTCGTTTGTGCATAATTGACTTGCGGAAAGCGCGAGAGCGTGAGTTAGCATCACTCGATGACAAATCGACGAGCAGTGGGACTGCTGAACCCTATGCGTGATAAGAATTGAAGGCAAGAACCGGGGGGGAGAAGGGGCGACACCTGTGACCACGGCGTGTCCAGAAGCTGGAAAGTAGAGTGCGGAAGATAAACCATGCGGCAATGCTCCTACTCCTACCCTAGTTAAGGTCGCTCGAAACACAACACAATATATGGTTGCTACCATATGGTTGCTGCCCTCGTTGTTGGTGGGATGGCGTCATCTGTTCCACGATTAAAAAGAGGGTACCTTACCGCTTTTTCGAGAAAATTGCTGACATACTCATTACATCATGTATGTCCTATCCCCAACCCAATGAAACGCAACCAACCAATGTAGGATGATACCCCCTTCGTCTCATACACACAGCAGTGTCCGTCAACCATCGTCTCGAAAAAGAAGCAAGCTCTACTGATTGATTATTGATGCTGTCTGTCTTGTCAGTCAACTGTTTCACCCCGGTGACGTCAGTAGGTACCATACCGCTTTTTCGATAACATGGTTGACATAGTCTTCAAATTTCATGTACCCCGTTTCTAACCCAATGAAACGCAACAACCAAGGTAGGGTGAAACCCCCTTCGTCTCGTACACAGCCTGCGTCAACCATCGTATCGAAGATGTGGTAAGCTCTACCAGGTACTGCTGTCTCTCTGAGGCATCAGGACGGATACTGGTTGTGCTTGATGTAGATGGATGGCATATCAATTTGATGTGAAGAACACACCCGAGGAGCATTTCTTACCGCCATAACCTCTGCTATTGATAAGACGATCTTAATTATAGTGAGGTTCTCCTTGGCGGAATACAGCCGCCTGTTTTGACGACCTATATCACGAAGACGTACAGACAACGTCAGCCGCTCACGTCAGCCTGACCTAATAAACCCATTACTGATAACAACAGCCTAACGCGTTTATAATGCATAACTGGCTCGGGAGCCGCAGTATAGCCTATAATCTATCATCGACGTTTTAAATGGCGTTCGTGTGCGGTGTCGGTCGCTTGCTGGCGCTTGCCTTGATATTCCGCCAGCTCTTTTTGTTATATTGTGTTTTTCCTAGACACGTGTCACAGCAATTTGCTGAGGTATACGTACGAGGTATGATATAAATGAACGAAGATTTCTGCAATACACTGCTCTGTTAGACTCGTTTTTAGAGTTGGAATTTCAGACTATTTATAGACTTTTTAGTCGTGCTGTGGGTTGGCTGACTATAAATCGCCGATTTTTTTTGGTTAGTTGGCCAGATATCGCACCGAATTACATGCCGTGTTTGTACCAAGTAGTATTTTGAGCAATTATGCGCGTTTGCGTCTGACTGGTCGTTTGTGGCTCGACGTGCGCTGTTTTACTCCTAAAGACTAAAGATTAAAGACTACCCGTGGTGAATCTTGGACCAATGGGTATGGAAGCACAATTCAATGCTGTTATACAATGTGAACCCCTGCCTGGATTTTGCTAAAACGATCCGATGCACAGCAGTCGTAAAAGAGGAGATAAGCCAAATAATGACGACCAGCATTTGAAATCGCCTAAATGATGTCTTTGTCTTTTCGATCGAATCCGAAGGGCGTGCATTTGCTTGCCGAAACGTCCAACTAAATAAATGCCAACCGTGGAAGTTACTCCGCACTACTATTAATACACTGCTGTAGAATTCCGAGTTCAGAGGACGTGCTGACCCCTCGTACGCAAGGCTTCGTAGTTTGATAAGAACCAACAGCATTTGTCAGAGGGCACGAGGCACGCGCGGTCAAGGTCGGGAACGGGACGGGAACGGGACGGGACGGGACGGGATCTGGAAATCGTGTATATTTCTTTCACGACCGCGATTTCCCGACCGTTCCCGTACTTGGTTTCTGTCCCCACCGTCTTCCATCCCGTCCCACCATAACGTGTCTTATTCCCGTCACGAGTGTTTACCATCCCGCTGCGTGTCCTCTTCCCGACTATGTCCCGTCCCCTTGCCTGGCCAGTTGTCCCATCCCGACATTCGCACACTGTAGTTTCTCCCATCCCGTTTCCCGCATCTCAGTACTGGGGCAGTTATTTCCAGTCCATTTACTACCAGATTTCTCCTCTTCCCATTATATGGCCATCATGGGGATGCAACTAAGTGATGGTCTCATTTTGGATGCAATTTTGGATGCAACAACAGAAAGGTTGTTGGACTGCTGGGCGCTATTATTTATTTGTTTATTTAGTTTTGATCGTCTTTTTTTCTTCTTTTTATTTTTCAATACTGAGGCCATTTCTTATGTAGTCGGATTCCGCCAGTCGAAACTTTTCGACTGGACTTTTTTCGACTGGATTCTTCTGGTCCTTCTTCTTATCGTCAGTCGAGTCGATTTTATAGTTTTTGTGCTCTTCCTAGAGGCGGTTGGTGTGAGGGAGTACTGCTGTACGGCAGTCGAAATCGGTTGGCAGCTCTGTGCTTCGCGCTTGCTCCGCGAGCAACGGCTCGATGAACCCTCGTCCCAGCGAGTTGGTGGCTTTGGGATTAGCCGAAAGCCGCCAAAGCTACGTTCATGGAGTTGCACTCAGCCGAGAGCCGCCAAAGCTACAGCAGCCGCAGGCGTTGTTGGCAGCATGGGATCGAGACCGCGCGCTGCTGCCGTCGTGTGATACACGCTGCTGCAAGCAAAACCAGGAATGCGCCACGCTGACTTGCTGCGAGAAGCAACAGCTGGAATAGCCAAGCCAGCATCAGCGCCTTGTATGATACTGCAGTGTGGTACTTGGTATGGGTGTGTGGCCGTGTGGGTGTGTGTTTGGTGGTGGGATGAGCGATGCGATCGGTTAAAAAACACATGTAAAGCTTTTTCGACTGAGTTTTTCCTCCAGTCGAAAAATACGAGTTTTTCGACTGGATCCGCCAGTCGGAATTCTCAGTCGAAAAAAGTTGGGTCGAAAAAGCCCTTTTTCGACTTCGTAAGAAAGCCCGATTTGGGCTTCAGTCGAAAAAGGCCGTTTTCGACTGACAAATCCGACTGCATAAGAAATGGCCTGATATTTTGTGTGATACTTTCCTCGCCTTGTTTTAATTAAATGCGACAAAATTGTTTTATTCCGCATTGTTTTTTTCATTTGAAATATTTTAGCAAGAAAGAAAAAGACTGGGAGGGAGCCAGCTGTCAGCTGTCTGACTTCTCAAGAAACCAGAAACACATTCACCCCCTGAACACACGCAAGACGTGGGGGGCATGGAAGTTGTGGAGGTGGATGGTGCCGTCGGGTCTGCGTCGGTAGCTCAATTCAATCAGAACCAAGCCAAGCATGCCCGACTATACCCCCGGCCGTTTTCCCGACCGCATTCCCGACCCGTTCGCCGATCCCGTCCCGTCCCGCCCCACCAACAAACCGTGTGCTCCCATCCCGTCGCGTCGTCCTAATGACTACCCACGTTCCCGTCCCATTTCCATCCCGCGGTGAACAAACGGGAACCTTTTCCCGTACCGTCCCATGGGAAGACCCCAAAATGTTTCCGCCTGCGGCGGGCGAAACGGTCCCACCCCGTACCGCGCGGTGCTGAAGGCGCCGTGCCTCTGGCATTTCGATCTATTTTTGTGATACTAACGTCCGAGTTAGATTTCGTCGGAATAATAATACTGCTCCAGGCGGCGAATCACAATTCTAATCAGCTTTCACAATCGCGTTTCCTGCCCTATTGTATACTCATTGGTAAGCCAGTTACAAGTATTGAAAAATGTTGTTTACACGGTGAAGTGTACCAATCAGCTCACAGCCCTACTATTAGTCTAGTCTATATAGAGTTAGATCCCTACCTCCCTTGGTTGCAGGGTTGGGGCGTAGTTGGTTTTACAGTATGCGTTGGTATATTGGTGCGTATTAAGAGTACAGCTTATACAACACGTACATGTATATTTTATTTTTATAATGTACCAGGTATAATAGCACTACGCACGACCTGGTACAGAGTAGTCTTGGATCACGCCGACCACGTCTGTAACCACCAAAATGTATAATTGGCGGGTTCGAATCGATTCTTGCTTGTGATCTCGGGGGATCCACGTGTCGTGTTTCCGTGCAGACTGCGAAATACGCGACGATCTGGATATTCTAACGCGGAAGCTTTAGGGCGGGCCGCCGCGAAAAAGCGAGCGACCCACGCACCCACCCACCCTCCCGGGGACACCCACCCTTCCGCGCGCTTAGGTGGGGTAGTATAGGGTTCGGGTTGCGCTCGTGCGGTTTATGGTTCACGCGCCTCGTTGTCGGTACCCGTTTTTTTTTGTGTGTCGGTGATTTAGTATGCTGTACCTGTCGTATGTGGTGGTGTGGGTTCTCGCCCTTCATGCCTGACGGCCTTGCGTGAAACTTGCTGCAAGTTGCCTGTGATCGATTTCAATCTTGGACGTCGGCCCAGAGTAACCCCATCCCAGGCATAATCCTATAACCTTAACCCCTTTACAACTGGAAACCCGTTTTTGGGGACAAAATTACTTGGCTTTAGTATAGGGAGGGGTTCGGGGGCCCTGAAGGGGTTAACGCCCTATAACCATAACTCCATCCCCTTGGGGGGCTCAAGGTCGGCAGGGGCGGTCGTTCGGCCCCGCGGCGCGTGTTTTTGTGCCGTTCAAAAAAAAAAAGGTGGCCGAAAGTTCAGCGTTGACCATTCAGGCCTACGCCCTGCACGGAGGTTTTTTGGCAGGGCCGTCCTGCTTTTAGGTCGACTCGGCGGTGTGGCTGCACTTCGCAAGTTTTTGTGTAAATATGGCTGCATTCGCGAGTTTTTTTGTGTGGTAGATAGTCTACCGTCAGTTTCCGTAGTTGCGGGCCGTTTGCGTGGCAAGAACCTGTGTCAGAAGGGGTGGATGGACTAAAAGTCGGTAGCATCATGCAGCACCAGTAGTAGCGGCAGCCCTTCTCTTTTTTATATCCTTCGGCTGCTAGATAGGTAAAAGCTAAGCTCGCCACACTTGCACATTCATATGTGTCGTTTCGCATCAGATACGGCAACGGCAGTGTATGGGTCGTTGCAGACGACAGGGTAGCGTAGGTTTGACGCTATGGTACCTTGTCGACGGCTGCCCCTTGTGGTGTCCTCGTTGGTTACCTCGAATGTTTTGCTGACATCAGTGACACGGAGGTGCTTCAATTTTTGCGAGAAGTATTCGTCGCGAGAGATAGACACCGGGGCAACCGCAAATGCCCCGCCTCACACAGTTGGCGATTTTTCCTGACGTATCGTACGTATGAGGGCGTTGTTGCCTCGCATCCTAGTCCTCGTCCTATCTTACCTTCAACTCTGATTTTCGTAGGACGAAAAGAACGTTAAGCTGGCCTTGCTGGCGTTCCTTCTCTCCCACTTATTATCGCTCTAGCTTGAGCCTATTAATAGTGCTACCAGGTATGTTTAGCGTTGAGCGCTATAACAGGGCTAGCTTTGGATCTAGATTTAGCTCGTAGAGCTGGCGTTAACTATCAAAGTACCGTTAACCCTAAGAGCTTGCTTCGGAGCTCGCCTTGACTGCCAAGAGCTAGCTGTGGACGTAGATTTAGCTCCTAGAGCTAAATTTTGCTCGTAGAGTTACTGTAGCTTTACCTCTCAACAGCTCCTTTAGATGTTAGAGCTATCTTTAGCACTTAGAGCTACCTTCAATCCTTTCAGCTATATTTTGGTCTTGCACCTATCTTTTGGCTGTTAGAGCTAGCTTTAGCTCTTTGAGCTACCTTTACCTCTCCCATCTACCGTTAGCTCTTTACATCTAACGTTAGCTCCTATAGCTACCTTTACTCGTAGAGGCACCTCTAGCCCTTTGAGCTACGTCTAACTCTTTGAGCTATATCTAGCTCTTTAACTACCTCTAACTTCGCTCCTTGAGTTACCTCTAACTCTGAGCTACCTGTAGCTCTTCTGTAGCTCTGTAAGCTGCCTGGAGCTCTTGCAGCTACCTTCAGCTCTTTGAGCTACCCTTTGCTCTTTGGGCTACCTTTAGCCCTTCGAGCTACTTATAGCTCGTGGGGCTACCTTTAGCTCTTTGAGCTACCTGCAACTCTTTGAGCTACCTTTAGCCTTTAGTTTTTAGTGCTAGCTGCAGTTCTTACTGCTGCCTGCAGCTTTTTTGTTAGAGCTGCCTGCAGCTTTTTGAGCTACCTTTGGCTGTTCGAGCTACTGTAGCTTTAGCTCTTGCATCTACCTTTACGAATATCTCTTTGAGCTACCTTTAGCCTTCAGCTCTTGGAGTTACCTGTCGCCCTTTGAGCTACATTTTGGGTGATCGAGCTAGCTTGATCTCTCAGCCATGTTCAACTATTTGAGCTACTGTAGCTCTTTGGTCTACATGTAACTCTTTAAGCTACCTGCACCCCTTGGTGGCTTTGAGTGGCCTGTAGCTCTTTGTGCTACCGTTAGATCTTTGAGCAACCTGTAGTGCTTTGAGCTTCCTGTGCTTGGTACTACCCGTAGTCGTTGGAGCTATTTTTAGCTCTTTGCGCTATCTTGAGCTCTTTGAGCTGCCTGTGGCTCAAGCTCAAGAGCTAAAGGTGGCTCAAGAGCTACCCGTACAGGTAGCTCAAAGAGCTACTAGTTCTTTGAGCTACCGTTAGCTCTTTGGGCTACGTGTCGTCTTTTATGAACTACCTTTAGTTATTTGAGCAACCTTTAGTTCTTTGAGCTACTTGGAGCTTTTGAGCTACCTTTGGCTATTGAGACCCCTGTAGCTCAAGAGCTACCTTTAGTCCTTTCCACTATCTGTAGCTCAGGAGCTACCTTTAGCTCTCAGAGCTACCTGTAGCTCAAGAGCTATTTTTCGCTCTTTTAAATATATGTAGCTCAGGAGCTACCTGTAGCTCTTTGAGCTACCAACAGCTCTTTGAGCTACCTATTTCTCAAGAGCTACCTGTAGCTCTTTGAGCTACCCGCAGCTCAATGGCTACATTTAGTTATTTGAGCTACCTGTAGCTCAAGAGCTACCTTTTGGTCCTTGAGCTACCCGTTAGCTCTTGGACATACCTTTAGCTCAAGAGCCCTTTAGCTCAAGAGCTACCTATAGCTCTTTGAGCTACCCGCAGCTCAAGAGGTACCTTTAGCTCGTTGAGCTACATTTAGTTATTTGAGCTGCCT
Organism: Undaria pinnatifida; assembly: GCA_012845835.1. NCBI lineage: Eukaryota > Phaeophyceae > Laminariales > Alariaceae > Undaria > Undaria pinnatifida. The sequence continues at coordinate 8,648,863 of JABAKD010000026.1, forward strand.
GTAGCTCAAGAGCTACCTTTAGCTCGTTGAGATACCTGTAGCTCAGGAGCTACCTTTAGCACTTGGAGATACCTGTAGCTCAAGAGCTACCTTTGGCTCCTTGAGCTATGATACCCGTTAGCTCTTGGGCATATACCTTTAGCTCAAGAGCTACCTATAGCTCTTTGAGCTACCTGTAAACTCTGAGAGATACCTTTAACTCGAGAACTACATGTAGCTCAAGAGCTGCCTCTAGCTCTTTGATACCAGGTATTCCTTTAGCTCAAGAGCAAAATGTAGCTCTTTCCGCTATGTTTAGCTCTTTGAGCTAGCACTAGCTCTAGCACGTCGTCTCACCCTTGACACTCTATCGTTCGAGGAACGGCGCTGGTGGTGGTATGAGTTTGAATTGTACTTTAAAGATAACAGGAACTCTTGGGATTGCGCGTGACGGGCGTGGGCGTTGTGTCCGGAGCGAGAGATCGTGCCTGCAGTGGTTGGTTGCTGTCCGGTATGTAGTTTTATCGCGTGCTGGCCATCTTGCCTATTTGGCCCCGTTCATGGCAATGGTTGCTGCTACTCCTACGGGTACTCGTAGCGCTCGTGTTTCAACAGCTGGTAGCCATCGGCACGGACACTGGTTGTGCTGGATGTCGATGGGTGGAAATAACAGTTCATTTTGAAGAGCACTCTCATTCATGTTATCTCATACTACTCACGTGTAATATACCGGTGCATGTATATGGGTGGATGTAACAGTTTATTTTGAAGAGCACACATACGTGTTACCTTGTATTACTTGCGTACAGTATACCGGTAGACTGACTTGAAGTAGAACAGGTGGTCATTTACGTGATACCGTAGCAATATCTGCGTTCCCGTTTTTTTGTTGGAATGGCGACGCTTTTGCGACTAATTACGCAAATGGTAATTTTTCCTAACCTAGGCGCTTACAACCCCAACATAAAATGGAAACCTCTTGGGGGCGGCAGCTCCCGCTGCGATTTTTAATAACGGTGACCGTCAGTAAGGACAGCTCGCTCTGCGCTGCCGGTGACACGGCAACTACAACAGGATACACCAGCTAGCGCTCGATTGCGAAGGCAATTGAGTTGAATTGACACGACACGTATCGAAATACGTGGAAGTATGGTGAGTCGCCACATTTTCCCATCTGAAGGATGATATAAAAGTAAAACGAATTAGTCTCGGAGGAAAAAGTGTAGTTGGCTACTGCTGTGGCTGACTGTGGCTGAGATCGGTACCGTAAGTTTGGAGTTTCGTGCGAGATGAAGGCGTCCAAAGTGCCGCACCCATTGTATTTTTGGACTCTCTTCAACTATTTCGGAACCCAGGTATATTTACTGCGACATGGGCGCTTGGGTACTTTCCTGCTCTCATTATTGTTGGCTGCGCCGAGCCCCCACGTGACCGGCATCTTTCCCTGGGCGATGATGCTTTTCTCCGTAAACTTCCCCGTGATTCCACGGTGACTCGCCCTGTACGCCCTATATGTGTACGACTGCTGTGACTTTGGCTGATTATAAGTATTTTATTTTATTTTATTTTATTTTTTATCCTCCGGTGGATGGGGAAAAAAGCTTAAGCTCACCACACTTCCACGTATTTCCCACCCTTCGTGTGCCAATTTCACTCAATAATTGCATTCGCAATCCAGCGCTAGCTGGCGTGTTCTTCAGTTCCCGTGATTCCGATAGCGCGAGCTGTCCTGTCCCTACCGGCAGACCCCGTTACTACTGCGGCAGCGCAAGCTATAATTTTATACGGATGCGTGAGTAGGCCGACCCGGCCTGTTCCCTGGGGGTGAGGTGCGGTGGAGATAGACATCCGGAACGGCATCATTCCGGGTAGCGTGGGACCTCTCGCAAGCTCACCCACTAACAAAACCCCCGGCCATGAGAAAACAGCCTTCCGCCGGACTCGGTCCAGTTGTGGTCCACCCTACCCATTCGGGCGTTGGTCGTCGGCTATGGTAATAGTAAGTCGCCGACTGGTAGCTTGTTGGTTAGGTACACTGGTATTTAGAGGAGTCGCCGGTCTATTGCTGTATATATCATTCATGAGGACATACACGCCCGGTAACACGCGCGATCGGAGTATCACGCACAGCTTGCCAAGATGAGCTTCGACCGAGTCCTTGATCTCACAGCTGTCACTAAGCAGGCTCTTCTCCCCCCTCCCCACTACGGTGTGCGCCTTCATTCTTTTTGTGTGCGCCTTCATTCTTATATTTTTATCGCGGGAAGGTTCCAGCTATTTCTTGCGTCGTCGACTCGCATCGAATGGTGAAGTGAAATTGTCCAGACCCGCAGCTCTACGTACCTATATATAAATGGATGGCAATGCCAGTTTGATGTGAAGAACACACACACCTCCCTTGTTCCCAATTGTGGTTGGTGTTTTCTTTTTTTTTGTAGGTCTCCCCAAGCCCGATCGGTGTTTGTGTGAGGATGACGTGGCGATTCCATCGAACCCGTATTCCGCGAAGGTCGTCACCTGTTGGTACCGTACTCTCAGCGATGCTCTCGGCTATATGTGATTTGGGTTGTATGCGCGCATTCTCTTTTGGCCAAGCACGTGAGGTTTTTGTTTAGCTCTTGCAGTGGAGCGACAGGCTCTTGATATCTGGTGCGAAAAGTTTTCGCTGCTGCTTCTATTGCTGCTGCTGCTAACTGCTGTTGCTACTGCTGTAGCCAAGCTCGTTGCGGACGCGACTGTTTTTTTTCGCCGTTACTTTAATGTTTTTTGGACGGCGATGGACCGTCCGTCTCTCTTGCCGGGGAGGAGGCCTGTGTCACGCGAAGTCTGTGCCGCTAGGCGTTTTGATAAACGTGCTATGGCGTAGCAGCGGCGGCGGACGTCCTCGAGATACATGGAAAGTTACGGTAGCTATCGAGGGGTTCTTCGATGAAATTACCGCGGTAAATTCGCATTACACGATACACGGTCTACAGGTTTACCGTACTACCGTGCACCAGTACCGAATGCATGTTGTGCCGGGCATTTCATGAGCGGTTCCATGGTCTAATTACCGTTTCCACGCACTGTATACCGTTCAGATGTGAATGGTTCGCGGGTTGAAGTACCGTTACCGTGTAAACGTACACGGTAGTATTTGGTTACGGTTTTCGTGCAAAAGGGTACCGTGAATCGGCGTTTCTGTCCAACTATAATTGTGTACCGTAGAACAGGTCTAGCCGCAATACAAGAGGCTCGGGAACCCATACCCTGATCCACGGCTTCTATTTATTGATTTCACTACTGTCCCGTCGCCTTTTTGGGGCGATGTAGCGCTAAAGTGGTTTTGTATGTACGTGGTGTTGTTATGCAGGAAATTCGACACAATTAATGACCACTACCGAAACATGTGATGCCCCTTCGTTTGAATTCCGACGAAAAAAAACACATCTTACACGTGAATTATGCGTTGTTTCATTCCCGTCTTTTTTTTTATGCAACCGGGTGCAGAATTGAAAACATGATCATGATGCGAGCACAGCAGTCTTGATGTTTGATACAGCTGTTTTGGCCGGGCTCTTTGATCCCTCGAATCATTGAGCTGAAGTAAAAGTATGAGTGCCGAGGTACAAATCAACCCTACCCCGAACAAATGATGCTACTAGTAATAGTGCCGTCAAGCTCGATACTTTCGCACAACATGCCTTCATTTTTCAGTGCTGGTTTTCTCCATAACTGGAAGGATAAAGTTGCCAATGCCGAACAGGGTATTTTGGGAAATGCATGGTATCTGGTAGAGGGATTTTCGAAAACATCATATGATTCGACTTTGGCACCCTCTCCGTTGTCGAGATTACCACGCCCGAGAAACGATCGCGTTCCTTTGCGAAACTAAAGCGCGTTTCTTCACGGTATTATTAGTGGTGTTGTTTCCTTTGGGAATTTGGAGGGGAAAAGTGTCGAAAATGTTTTAATACGCGTGGCTATGGTATGGAAAGCTGACGAGTGCGGCATCGACCTCACCAAGTGGCCCTTTCTGCTGGGGTAGAAAATGTGTCCGGACTGCAACATAGGGAGGTCCACCCCCCCTATCCCCCCCCTTCCCCCCCCCCCCACTACCTTCTCGCCCCCTCCCCCCTCTCCGCCCCCTAATTTCTCCCCTCTCTATTTTCCCGGCCCTCCTAACCTCCCCCTCCTTCGCGTTCCCTCTTTTGCGCTTGCAGCTTCTTCTGAATCTGTGCATGTGCGACGTTCCTGACGCGACCGAGGCTGTCGAGGCTTGCCAGGAGAACGAAGACGCACCCATGCAGGACTGCGATAGCGATGGAGGCGATAGCGACTGCGGGGATACGTTTGACACATCTTCCCCTCCTACCCTGACCGTCGTTGTACCTGGCCGAGCTGCCCTGCTCCGAGAAGACGCCGTGCCCTCCTCCCCCTACTCCACCTCTGCAGCTGCTACCTCTGCTGCTGCTGCTGCTACCGCTGCGTATACGTTGCCCGTGGCAACGCAAACTGGCCGGGGGTGCGGCTGCGTTACTGTGTTAGACGGGACGGGTGCGCTGGAGTTTAACACTGAGGACGTCGCAGCCCTCCTCACCCTTGCGCTCGGCCGCATGCACCCTTTCATGCCCCTGGCCGCGCGGCTAGCCGCTGCTGCGGAAGGCAAATCCGGTGGTGGTAATGCTATCGGTACCAGTGACGATGTTGACGGTGATAGCGACGCCCTTAATGGTGATAGTGAAGGTCTTGGGGGTGACAGTGACGGTGACGGTGACGGTGACGCCCGTGACGATGAATATGGCGAGGAAGTGGATGCTAGAGTCTGGGCCGCCGTCCAGAAGTACGTGATCGATTGCCGCGCGGCCGCTGCTACCGCCGCCGCCACGGAAGCAGCTGCAACCGCAGCAGCTGCAGCAACCACCGCTGCTGCCGCTGCTTCTGAAGCTGCTGCTGCTGCAGAAGCTTTTGCCTCAGACGCGTCTAGAACGGACCTGTTCTCGGCTGCGACGCCCGCGGATGACAGACCCAGAAGCCCAGCAGAAGCTGAAGCCCCTGCCCCCTGCTCCGCCGCAGCAACATCGGCGCAGGAGGCCGCTGAAGCGGCCGCAGCAGCTGAAGCGGCTGCCGCTGCTAATGCGTCAGCGGCAGCGGCCGCGGCGGCAGCAATGGCCTCAACCGCGAATGCAAGCAGTGCGTCCTCCGGCGATGAAATGGGGGGGGGCGTCGCCCGCGCTGCCCCAAGCGTTGACGGGGGAGAGATTGCTGAGGAGTCGTCTACGGCGCTGACGGTGGATGAGGCGGCGGACCTGCTGGAGTACGTGGCCGCGGCGCGCTTCGTGGCACAGCTAATCGCGGAGCCGGTGGTGGCGGCGGGAATTGAAACCGGACGCTGGGCGAGCACGGAGCGACTCGCGGCGCAGGTGCGCAAGCTCGCGGAGGAGGAGGAGGAAGCGACGTTGGTGGCTGCGGCTGCCGCTGCTGCGGCGGCAGCTGGGACTGGGGCTGGGGCGGCTTCGGGATTTGCTGCTGGGGCGGCGGGGGCTGCTGGGGCAGGAGTAGAAACAGAGGAGAGACCGGTCGGTGCTGGCGTTGGAGCTGACACTGGAGATAGCGTTAGAGCTAGCGGTGGAACTGTGAGGAGAAGCGGAGCTAGCGTTTGCGTCGCGACGAGGCGTGCGGGGGCGCGCGGGGGAGGGTCTCTCAGCAACATGGTCTGTCTGGGAGCGCTGGCTAACGTGAGGGAGCTCGGGGCGACCATGGCGCAGCAGGCGCGCTACGCCCCCGCGCTAGAGGCGATGTTGAGGGGGGAGCTGAGGAGGGCGCTCAGGCGCGGCCAGGGGAGCAAGAAGCGGAGGATTAGGAACCGGATGCAGCAGGGGGCCCCAGATGTGTTCTCGTTCCCCATGATCACGCCCTGCTGTTGCTTTGTCCCTGCAGGCGCATTATAGGCAGAACAAGAGAGTATACACCCTCCACGGCTGAGTTTAGCACCGGGTGCGGAAATCGATGGGGGTTTTGGGTTGTATCGTTGTGTGTGGGTGCATGATATGGGGGGGAAAGGGGTGGGGGGGGGGGGGGGGGAGAAAGTGGGGTAAAGGTCTGGTGGTAGTAAGCCGCCGCCGTCCTCTCTTTCTCTACACAAAGCCGCGAGTTGCGACCGAGGTGATTCCGTCGCGAGATTCGCTGCTGCATGCTCCGCTGTGGAAGGAATAGCGCCCGGCAAGCCGCATAACCAATAGACAGTTTACGGTGTATATGGAAAAGTCGGGGTGTGGCGGGGCGGGGTGGGGCACGGCGCGGTTCTTGCACGGTACATTAGTAAAGGCGGGTCGGGCCGCAACGACCGCCGATCGAGGGGACGAAGAACTGGGAGCGAGAGGTGGGGGGGGGGGGTAGAAGGAGGGGTGGGCATCGGTGCTGCCTGAATTATCACCCCTTCAGAACTGCAACCAGTTTAGGGACAGACTACTTGGAATTAGAGTTGAAAAAAACTGCAGTTCTGAAAAGGTCGAGACCTTCGCCGACGTGTGGAGGGTAGACGCCATAACGTCATGACAGGAAAATTCATAGGAAGTTCTTTGTGTTATTTTGCTAACGCCATGACGGGGAGGTTCCATAGGATTTTTTTTCGTTGTTTCGTTAACGCCGTAACGTGGGGCTCCATAGACAGTTTTTCTGTTATTTCGCTGGTTTGGTGATATCGCCTGGGCGAAAATGGGGGAAGGGTGTAGTCGGCTGTTGGCGGGGTGTGAAGAGATATTACGGCCCGCTGGCGGGGTAGAAGAAAGAATGACGCACGGCGGCATACTTGGTACTCGTTGTTCGACAAACACTGCTGTAGGGTCTGATTAATGTCAAGCGCCCAGCTGTACCTTTTTTTGGCAGGCACAACGACTGCGAGAATGTACCTGTCGCGGAGACGGGCTAAGTGGAGCGCGCCGTTGCTGAGTAGGCTCTGGTGACCAGCAAGCGCCCAGCTATGCCTTTCATCAGCAGGCATTGCAGGTGTTGATTAAAATCAAGCGCGCAGCTTTTACCATTTTTCGTCCGGCACGGCGACTGCAGACTAACGCACCTGTCGCGACACGGACCAAATAGAGTGCGCAGTGCCGGCGGCAGCCTCGAGTACTGCCGGTAGGAAGACCAAAGCTAACCCGAAGGGGCAACAGCAGCAGCGGCAGCGACAATAGCAGTAATAGCGGCAGCTAATGTATACCTGGCAGCTATTAACAAGCCGGCGGTCATCCGACGCAGGCAAGGCTGCATGAGGCCCGCATTGAGCTGTGGGAAGCGGGGTTTACTCCCCCACGAAAGAGGCGGAGAGCTATATATAGCTATAGTAGCAGCAGCTGCTGGATTAAACGTCCTAGATGTGGTGGCATAGGCCGGGGCCTCCTGGTGTGGCATATACTATATACGCTTGGAATCTGCGCTGCCCCCGCTGTGCGGAAATGGTGGTTTTCGTGATGAGAAGCGGGGATGGAACCGGCGGGCCGGGGGGGAGGGTGCGCCACTACTTGCAGGTGGTGATGGTGATTTGTGGTGGCTTTCGTTTTGCAGCAGGAGGACAGCTTTTGCTGGTTGTAGTAGTTACAGCCGCAAAAACTGGTGGTGTTCGTGGTTTCCATTTCGGAGTAGGCGGGAGGGGACCGGGCTGGCGGGAAGGCGCTGCAGCTTTTAGCTGGTGATGTTAGTGGTGGGTTCCGCCTTGGAGCAGGCGAACAGCTATTGCTGGTAGTACGTAGTGGTTACTGCTGTGACAATTGTTGCTGATTATGGTGGGTTCCGGTTTCAGCCTATGATCCGGGGGGGAGGGGGGGGGCGGGGAGGGGCTAGAGGAGTCGTCACAGAACGACGCACCGGGTCTGTTTTTGCGGGGGCAAAAATAGAATTGATTTTGGTTGAACACATGATGACGACATATTGGTATATTCGGCGTTGGAGTTCACCGGGCGTTTCGTGTGGGTGTTTTTTGTGTGGAAGGCGGGGTTGCTAAGGGGGGAGAGGAGGGGAGGGGGAAAACAGGACGGATTTATTGCCGTTACGCAACAGAACGAGGTCCCCCGTTTTTTATTTTTTATTTTTTTGGTGTTCTTGGTGTGCTTTTGGATGTTTTTTTGATGTTTTTTTTTTGGTTTTCGAAAAAAAAAAACGGCACTTTACTTACTCAGTACTTTGGTCATGCGTAATAATCGTTGTTTTTCGTTTGTGTTTGGGGTGTTGTATTCGTGAAGAAGAGGTGGTCTTCGTCTGTCTGTTTATCGGATAGGCCAGGGAGGCAGGCAGGTAGCGGGACAGGGCTGGGTGAACGGAGGAGGGGGGGGGAGGATTTTTAGCGCTGTGCGCTGGCTCGCATGGCGGAGGTGGTCGTGTTTGGGTTTAGCAGACGGCGCCGCCGCATCGATCGGCTGGTAACGCCATCATCGCGCGACACGACGGTGAGACCTATTCGGTTGTGGCCACCAGGCAAAGATTAACAAACACACAGACAGGCGGGGTCGGGGGTCTGAGAGGGGCGAAGCCAGGCGCAGGACGCGTATGTCGTGAGCAGTGGCGTTGTTGCCGTTAGAAGCGGTAGGGTTGTCGTCGAGATCGACTATCACGTTGTCGTCGAGAGCATTAGCTACGTTGTCGTTGAGAGCGATAACTAGGTTAGCCGTTGTTGTCGAGAGCGATTAATAATACTTTTTCGTTGTCGGGAGCGATTAGTACGTGTTCGTTCGTCGAGAGCGACAATTACGTTATCGCCGAGGACGACACTAACACGTTCTCGCCGAGGGCAATTATTAGGTTGTCGCCGAGAGCGATTAATACGTCGTTATCAAGAGCGATGCGTGGTACGTTGATTGTCGTCGAGAAACGTTTCGCTGCATCTATCTGCTGCTGTGCCTGCGGCATCCGTCGGAGAGAGGTTTATCTCGTTGGGCAGCATATTGTCGAGAGTGATTAATACGTTGTCCTCGGGAACAAGTAATAATACGTCGAGAGCGATTTCGCTGCATCTTTCCGCAGTGTGTCTGCGCCATGAAGAAAGAGAAACGAGTCCCACCGAGGACCACTGTCATTTTTGCTATTTCGACCCCACCACGAGGATGATCGTTGTTGTTCTTATTGTTCTTGTTCTTGAGTACACATTTTGTTTCTACTTCGGTTGATATTCATCAGTGTGTAGCATGAACTTTACGACCGACCACCCACAAACATGTCCACGATTGATTCCGTTCGGCACCGCGGCGGTAAGCGCATGATATGTTCTGTTTTCAAACACTTCTGCGGAGGATTGGTCCGTCTTTTCGCCCCGTCATCCATCTCGTCCATATTGTTATTCATCGCCCTTTTTTTTGTTATAACTTGAACTTTTCAGCTCAATCAACTTGAAGAAACAGGATGGACCCTCAGCGCAGCGTGGGTCCCCAGTGGCCTTATTATCTTATTATATGGCCAAGCCATGGCCACAGGCCTCGCGTCATTTTTTACACGCATACATCAGACAGACGGGATTTCCCCTTCTTCCCGCTGCTCGTCGATTTCATCGAACTTTGCCAACTCGCGCTCTTGCACTTTGGACGACGGAACAACAGACAAGTCACTCAAGAGACTGACGTGGGGGTGGTTTAGTAAAAACTCAGTTCTTAGTTGGGTGTCGAAGTAAGCAAACCGACTGTCTTTGGGGTGGTTTAATCAAGTTCTTGGCTGGGTGTAGCGAAGAAAGCCAACCAACTTGTCTAAAAGTAGGTATTTCTATAAAAAAACGCTTCGCGAGTCACGAACAAGCTCATCCCTTCTTCAGACACAAAACCAAGCACTCCGCCAATAGCGTCGGCAAGGAACACATTACAACAGCAACAACTAACCATGGTATTGCTAGTACAACAGTAGTACATTAGTACACTCTAAATCTATATCGCTTCGGAGTATAAGCTAAGATGAAAGATGTGGGGAAACAAAGTTGGATATGGTTAGAAGAGGGCCATAGGAGACAATACTGCTTCATGGAAGAATGTTCGATTTATATCGGAATGGCATCTACGCTATACGTTGTATTGTCGGAGGGCAACAATAATTGTTCAAAATAATGGTCGGCGACGTATTATTAGTTTATCGTCATGCAACTTACAGCGTCTGCCCTAATTATCCGGTTTCCTTGAGAACATCCAGTTGCGCAAGTGTATTGTTGCTGCTGCTTGTGTGTAACGTGCAGTCTGCTACTACAGCAGTTCTACTGCACAGCTATGATACGACCTGCGCTACGTTACTGCTGCGGCTGCTGCTACTCGTAGCACAGCTGCATATAACAGCGCCCCCCCCCCCCCCCCCCCCCAATATGTTCGCACTATTTCATAGAGCTGTTTCAAATACGTCAGCTCTGCTATTTCCATAAATTCAAGGGTCGATACTCATCAATCCACGCTGCGTGATTCTATTTCTCCAGCTCGCACTATTTAATAGAGCTGTTTCAAATACGTCAGCTCTGCTATTTCCATAAGTTCAAGGGTCGATACTCATCTTTGCACGCTGCGTGATTCTATTTCTTTAGCTCCATTCCTTTTCGAAACCCCCCGTATCCGGGATCACAAAGCAGCCCCTCCTCCCCCCTCCTCACCAGTGCGGTGCATGCCTTCATTTCACGCCTTCATTTGATCCGCAAGAACAGTTCAGCATTATTTCTTTCCTCGTCCAATCGCGTCGAAATGTACGCTTGCCTGCATCAATAGAATGTTTGCCCTCCGACAATGCGAGGTATAGCGTAAAACGCCGTTTCGATATACATCGAATACCCTTCCGCGAAGCAACAGTGTCCCTGCAGCGGCAAACAGACAGTTTTTCGTACTACTATTAATAGTGCACCACTTTTATTAGACTGCTGCGGCTCTACTAATGATATTAACTCTCTTATACCCTGGTACTTTAGTTCGAAGTATAATAGTAGTTGCCCGCGGCGAAACATGTCATGCAGCACAGGGGGGAGGGACTGGCACGACCGCAACCACCACCAGGTTACCCGTCTTGCTCAGTTTCTTCTCGTTCACTCGTTGCAGTCGTTCAGTAATTTACACCAATATTCATATTCATACATTCACTATCAATCCATTCCTGCCCACCAACGAATGCATTCGTTCACACCGACATTTCATTCCTTCACACCATCAGTCCACTCCGCCACACCCAACCTGTAATCCATTCACTCCATTCACTCCAACATTTCATCCACTCACACCGACAATTCATGCATTCTACTGCAGTGCTGGATATCGTATCGAACATATCGATGTATCAAAATATCAAAACCCCATGCCGAACTTTCGATATATCGTATGATATCGAGCGTGGTTTAGCCCTCCATCCCCTGGCATCCCCGTTTTTTTTTGCTGATACTGAATGAAAGTTATATGCACCAGGTATCGGATATCGAATCGATATCGAAACCAACATCGAAATCATATCCATCCTTTTTTTTTCTATCGGATTCGTATCGACCTCGATTATTGTTCGATAATCGTATCGAAGTCGATCTCGGTAATCTTATCAAACTCGATTATCGTTCCATGCGGCCCGACATCAAACAAGCACACCAACACAATGTGAATGTGCAACCTCACGGTGTCACCCTCCGCCCCCACGACCCGCACGATGGCATTCATCGGCGCGTCGAGTATCAACAGCGAAATCGTGCATATCAAGCAGCTAATATGTTTATCGGTGGGTTATGATATCGCATTGCGGTATCATACGGTATCGACCCCGATTGTTCTAGTTTGAAATCAGATATCCAACACTTCTCACACCAACAAAACACGAAAGTTCTGCGTAACAGTATACCCCTCCGCCTGCGCGAAGCAGACGACAAGTTCCATCGAGCATCATATCGAACGTCGAAATCACATCAACTAGTTTTCTGCTCGTCGATATAATTTCATATCAAAATCGTATCGACTACCTGCTAGTAATTTTGTTCATCTGTGAGCAATCATATCCCACACAAATCCCACTAAAAACAAATCTGAAAACTTCTGTGTGGCAGAGTAACACTCCGCCTCCACAAAAGAAGACGGTGGCATTCATCGGTGTAGCGAATATCCTATCGAAATCCTATCCACTACCGTAGTTTTTTTACGTATATCGGAAAGATATCATATCGTATCGATATCGACTTTCTCGTTTGATGTCCGATATTCCAAAAACTCACACCAACAAAATCTGAAAGTTCTGTGTGGCAGTATACCCCTCCGCCTCCGCGAAGCAAACGATAACGTTCAGCTCGAACTCCACCCTAAAGCGCGGCGTGACCATGGTAGGGCACGAGAACAGCCGCGGTAGCACCATGTACATCGGTATCGCTAGGCCTCGGCAAACATCGCCGTCCCCTATCTGCAGATTCTGAATCTCGGTCGCCTCCCGCAATTGACCTTCCGGCTAAAGGCGAGCAAGGAGGGATGTATTGGGGAGGGGGCGCTGGTGTTGGGGGGGGGGTGTTAAGGGTGTAATAATCGCATCATGCATGGCCGTAGTCCGCAGGGGCATACACCCTCGCATCCCCGGCTTTCGATGAAAGATGAAATGCAACCCAATTGGGCAACCTCATCATGCGTCCTACGATAGAGGTATATAGCACTTTTAGGCGAAAACATTGTCTGAAATGACGGGGCTTCTCAACCCAAAATCGTGGGAAGAATGTCATTCTTGTTGGGCAATATGAGCCATCGGAATGTCATTCTTGTTTGACAATATGAATTGTGGGAAGAATGTCGCTCTTGTTGGGCAATATTAGCCATCAGAATGCCATTCGTGTTTGGCAATATGAATAGTCGGAATAATGTCATTCTTGTTTGGCAATATGAGTCGTCGGAAGAATGTCATTCTTGTTTGGCAATATGAATCGTGGGAAGAATGTCGTTCTTGTTGGGCAATATGAGCCATCGGAGTGTCATTCTTGTTTGGCAATGTGAGTCGTGGGAAGAATGTCGTTCTTGTTGGGCAATATGAGCCATCGGAATGCCATTCTTGTTGGCAATATGACTCGTCGAAATAATGTCATTCTTGTTTGGCAATATGAGTCGTCGGAAGAATGTCATTCTTGTTACTGCCATTCTTGTTGGTCAATACGAATCGTCGGAATGCCATTCTTGTTTGGCAATATGAACATTTTTTATACCTAGGTTGCAGTACTAGGCTGACAGTGCGAGATTTGCTCATCGGGTTGCACTTTCAGTTTCCTCAAACAGAGCCACTTTTCGGGGTTTATATAGAATATTTTATCAAGCCACCTCCCTCAGAAGGCAAAAAAATCGTGCAATCTCTACCGTACTATTAATGGCATGGCCTCTATACTCGAAGTATACAGTAGTATGGTACAGCATCGCCATAGTAGCCATGGTAGGGTCATCCAGTCCGGCGGTGGTGTGGTATACACAATAGAAAGCACTAGGACCGCCTTGTAGGGGGAAGCCGCACTTATTCGTTCCACCTTTTATGAGTACTGCAGTGCTATTCCCCCGTCGTGCCAAGCGATTTTGGCCGACATATATAGGGATACCGCCTTATATAGGGATATCGCCTTGTTGGGGGTACCCTACTACGGCTGTATTAACGATACAACCAATAGTAAACGGTATTGGAACGATGATGTGTTAGTTCATGAGCTGAGGAGCCCGGCCGTCACATTTGTTTCGGAACCAAAAGTGCTACCACTGTATTTCGTCGCGCAAGCCATTGCTATCGCGCACCTGTTCCACCGTTTCGACTCGTACCAGCTGCACCTCCAACGACTTATCTCAGCGTGAAATGGCGCGGCAGCCCGACGTCAAATAAGCACAAGGACAGTGTTGAGGGAGGGGAGGGAGGGAGGGAGAGAGAAGGGGAGGGAGGGAGGGAGGAAGTGACAGTACGGGGGGGGTGAGGCGTTGTTTGATGTTCGAATGAACTTTCACATAAGACAGTAAGGGGCCGAAAACCCGCCTTCTCTAGGGAGGGTGAGAGGCGTTGTTTAGTTTTCGAAAGAACTTCCAAATAGACCATGCGAGGATGAAAACCCGTCTCTCTCGCCTCCAGCCACACCCTCCCTTTGTGAGCACAGGGTGTTGGAATGGGTTGTGCGCCCCTCGACGCTGCCACAGCTTTACCCCAACCTACCACACCTCACCCCACCCAACCCAACCCAACCCACCCCACCCCGCCCCGCCCCGCCCCGCCCCGCCCCGCCCCGCCCCGCCCCGCCCCGCCCCGCCCCGCCCCGCCCCGTCCCGCCCCGCCCCGCCCCGCCCCGCCCCGCCCCGCCCCGCCCCGCCCCGCCCCGCCCGCCCCGCCCCGCCCCGCCCCGCCCCGCCCCGCCCCGCCCCACCCCACCCCGCCCCACCCCCACTTCCATCTCCACGACCCCCAGGCCCACCGCCTCCAATGACACCAACAAACTTCAGTCTTACCTTAATAGGGCGCTCTGATTCCTCGACCACCACCTCCCCCGTTAACGGCCGGCTGGTCGAAATGGTAGCATCGTGCAGCTTCCCCGTGACCCTGAACGGTCGGAGCCGACGCTGCCTACCGTATCGCTTGGGCGCGTACTCGAGCGTCTGGTGGGTGATTTCGAAGGGTACTTCTGTTGGTGGGGTTGGTACCTCCCCCGGCACCTCCACTGAGAGCACCAAGCGTTGGGTTGGGTTGGGGTGGTTTGGTTTGTTGGTTTGGGGTACGTAGCTTGGGGCGGCTTGGCTTGGCTTGGTGGGTCAAGTTTGGTTTAGTTCGGTTTGGTTTGGTTTGGCTACGATTGGTTTGGTTTGGTCCGGTTTGGTTTGGTTTGGTTTGGGAGGCTTGATTTGGTTTGGGCCAGGATGCAGACGGCGGATTCTCTACACTATTTGGCAAAACGAGGACATAATGCCTCTCTCTTCGCCTATCTTGTCTTCTCTTACTATACTCTCATATCTTCCTGTTTCTCCCCCCCTCTCTGATGGTACTCTTATTTCGTTTTCTTTCTATCTAATGATTTATTTTCCCTCTCTCTACCCTCGTATCCCCCCCGAGGTCCAACACGCCGACTTACCCATGAACTCTATCTTCTTAAACAGCTCTTTTCGCATCATCCCGCGCTCAATTTTAGCACTGATGTGATATCCTGGTGCCGAACAGAGGTGGAAGGCGTCCGCAAACACAGGGGGGGGGGGGGGGGTAGGAGACGGTTAAGGCCACCCGACCAATTGCAACCAAAACAACTCGACCACTAACCATCGCGCAAGACTGCGCACATGGACGACACCTGGCCATCACTAATCCGCAAACAACCGTACCGCAACGGTACTTTACAGCGAAACGGTACAATATCGACAAACGATTTTTTTTAACGTATATACATCGGATATCAAAATTGTTTTTGTTTGACTAGTCATTAATCGATGTCGTACATATCGAATTCGACTATCGTTCGATACCCAAAGCAAACCAATTATAAAATGCTCAATGGTTCCGCAGCGGACCTCAGAGTTAAACGGCATGGAATCAATACCGTATACTTTCGTTTTTTCGCTTTCTTGTCTTTTCTCTCCTTTCCTTTATCTTTTTTTCTTTTCTTTGTTTCTTTTGTCCAATTGAATTGCGTCTGTCGTGCGTATGCGTAGTGATAGGTACTATTTGCAATATATACGTGGTAGTATTTCTTGGGTGGCAAGCGGCATAGTCGATTTTTCCAGGCACGAGTAGCGAAACGTATGCACCAGTATGGACCTGGCACATCGTAGGCTAGCTCCCGATTTCACTTTTATATGTTTCTGGCGGAGACATGAACTGCGTCAGCTGTGATATATGCGTGTACCACATTTGGCTTGTTTGTGTTTTCCCTGGGGTATTCCTCAGCTCCAGAGTGACTGGAGCCTCTCCTGTGACCACGGACTTGATCATGCGAGTTAATGTGAGAACAACAACAACAGCAACAACAACAACAACAACAACGACAACAACGACAACGACAACGACAACAACAACAACAACAACAACAACAACAACAACAACAACAATAACAACAACAACAACAACAACAACAACAACCGCGGGACTCACCGATTGAGAGGTACACCCCGGAGTAGCTGTTCAGTAGTGGCTGACCGGGAAAAATCGCGACCGAGGAGGAGTAGTGGGCGGGAGGGGGGGGCGAGAGGCGGGTGTGTGTGTGCTCAGTTCGTGCATGGCCGTACTCTTATAACCATAAGATCCTCGCATCCCTACTATGCCGGGACGGAGCACATCGGGTTTTCACCAACCAGGCGGAGGGGGGCGGGGGGGGGGGGGGGGGTCGATGGCTATGCTCTTTCGGCGAGGAAAAAATAGCCACATACATAAAACAAATAATAATACCATGAGATAATACCATGAGAATGTAGAGTTCGGCATTAACGGAGTATCACACGCGGTTTGCAAAGATGAGTTTCGACGATATCTTCGATCTCACAGCTGGAGCGTATTGTAATTTATATAATAACTTGTGATACTTTACAAGATGCCAACATAAATTGTAATGCCCGGAGCGCCATGTGTATGACACGTGTATGCACTTCGCACACATATAAAATCACTACCTGGTTTTGCACTTACAACACATCACAGCCATTGTTTTGGGTTATCATACATCACACAATCACACACAGCTATCTTTCGGAACATTGGCTCCCATCGCCGACAACGCACCGACCACCGACCGCCGACCACCGCATGTCGTGTGCCAAAGCCCTCAAGAAGACACAGTAGTGCGAGAGCATTGAGACGACTATCCGCACACGGCGTCTCCTCCTTTTTGCGGAAGCCGTACAGCGGGAACAAAATGAGCGACTAACCAGGCGGGTGATGTTCGGGACGATGGCCGGTGAGGAAAACCCGGGGAAGGGCCGGTCAGTCAGGAAAGTCATGGGCCCGACGCCCGGTAGACGACATCGCGGTGTTTAGAGCCAAAGAAGGATCAACGGAAACCTCCCCTTTGTTGTTCAGGGTAGAGACGGTGCCATGGCCCACGGCGGCTAAAAAAGGCTGGCAAGTGGTACCGGGGGATCGCCAAAGCGGCGGATGGCTTCATGGCGAGTTGGCACAGGGCCGAGGTGGAAAAGAGCTGGCTACGGCATGCAAAAGAGGACGCCAAGAAGAAGGGCGAGAAGGAGAACGGAGGGGGAGAGGGGGGCAGTCGTACTGATACCGCTGTCGATGAACGCAGAAAACAATCGGCAAGTCGTGTAGCAAGGTACCAATGTGACTCAACAATATGGAACCTGCGCTATCTATTTGCTGCCCCCGAATCGGAGTTCGAATTGGATTTTGATAGAGCTGCCTTCTTTTTTGTCGTTGTTCGGCTTGGCTTTTGCCTTTTGCCTTCATTTTTCCTTGGAGAAGCGACAGCGGCAACACTGAAATCGGAGGTCGCCGTTGACGGGAATAGGAAGGAGGTGGCATACCGTGCGGGTAGCCTGCAGGCTCGTCTAGGTAACAGAGCTAGAAAACTATGCTGCTGCTCGTGCTTCCCCTCTGTGGTACGAGTACAAGTAGTTTGTTTTTTGCTTCAGACCTTATTTCTCTCTTTCTTTCTTTCGTTCCCTCCCTATCTGCGTCTCCCTTCCTTCCTTCTTCGCGCTGATAGTGATGATAGTCATGCACCACACTCGTCCAAAGCCTACGCGACACATGGCATCATGAGGCAGAGGACATGCAAGTTCCTTTGTTCCATCTTGGCCCCTTTGCGTTTCCCTGAATTTGTTTGCTCATGTCCTTTTCCAGGGGGCCTTTTTTTTTTTCTCTGTGCTTTTGTTCTTCTAGTTGCTTCTTTGACTTGACTTGTTTTTCGCTGTGTTATTCGTACCCGGTACGCCGACGTTTAATTTCCTTTCTTCTGTTCTTTTGCGATTATTTGTTTTGGCTTCTCTGTTTCCACAGTCTGCAACCGCATAGTTTCCGCGCACAGATTGATTAACATCACCCTGTTGACCCTGGTACAAGCTACACTGTAGTTCCAAGGGGAGTCGCCGACTTATATCCTCAATGAGGAGAGACACCCAGCAATACGCACGATCGGAGTATCACGCACAGCTTGCAAAGATGAGAATCGACGAAATATTCGATTTCACAGCTGGAGCGCATTCTTGTTTTTAACATAATTTGCATCTCTGTTATTAATAACAGGATGAAGAATCGGAATGAACAATGGGTGTTCTACCGACGACGTTGGGAAGAAAGAACCGACTTAATGTGAAGAAAACACACACATCCCTGAGTAGGGAATCATTATGCCAATAGAACTCGTACGTCGAATCACAACCACGCCTTTTGGAGCGAACGTATCACTTCAACCTCGCACCTTTTAAGGGAACACTACTGCAGCAGTAATCTGTTCCAGGTACCAGGTATCACAATAGCATCACGGCTTCTGAGCGAACGTTGTGAACAATTGCAACCGCAATCGAGTTTTTAGGTATCATATACTGGAGCATCCCATATCACTTCAACACCATCACATCGTTTAAGCGGACAATACCACAGCATTAGTAATCTATATCACATTAGCACCACGGGTTCTGAGCGGACGTTTAAAACAACTACGAGCGAAATCGAGTGTTGAAAAATTGCGAGTATTTTATTTCGACGGCCGCTGAAAAAAAGTAGCAAGACCCCTTCCGAGTTAGCCTCCGAGTTAGTCTGTAGCGGCCTCCGACCACCACCACAAACAAGACGATACTCTACAGTACGAGTTATCCTGTAGCGGCGTCCGACCACTACCCCAAACAAGACCGTACTCTACACTACTTCACCACACATGCAGAATATTTCCTGCTGCGCGAGTTCCGGTCAATACCACCTCGCAGCCTGTCTTGTGGTCGCGGACTATATAATGGAGATGAGTTCATGTGAGAACAACAACATTAAACGTCAGACATCGTATCGAAAATGATATCGAGCCCCTTTAAAATACGATTTAGTATCATAGGGGTGTGAATCACACCCGACCCACCCAACTAATCGCAGTGATTGAAATCGGAATCGGCAAATCGGGACGACGTGTTTACCGATGTTTTGTCCGTTTCACATCCGTTGGTACTGCCTTTAAAAAAAAACTCAATTTCGCAAGAACTCGCTGCGCTCGCCCAACATACCGGGTAGCATAGCCAGTATTTTCTATTTTACGTTTACCATGATCACTTATACTCTTCAGCTCGACTCGTATCATAAGAGGTTTGATTTACCCATAACGATCTTCTGGGCAAGCCACAAGTCGCGGTCACAGGTGTCTTCCCTTCTCCCCGGTTACGTACTTCGCTTTTATCGCGCATAGGGTTCAATCGGATATCGGCAGCACCGAACACCGGTGTTATAATCGGTAAACGCAGCCGACTCATAGCTCTATCGTATCCACCATTCCTGCTAGCACAATCGATGAAACGTGGAAAGCTTACCATGCCGTCTATGCCCCTGACTTCCGCCTCGAAGGGAATCTCCGTCTGTCCTTCGGGAAACCGCCCTGCCCCCATGATGTTAATCGTCTCGTGAAGCAGCGCCAAAGGCTTGCGGGTCTCTCGGAACAGACTCCTACGGCTCGCGCCTTCCGCTAACGAGACGTTTCCTTGCATGCTACAAAGCAGCATCAATTTAGAGGAAGAGAAAAACACGAAAAACGAAACACAAAATGAAACGAAACGAAACGAAACGAAACGAAAACAAACGATGAGGAAAGGAAAGGAAAGGAATTGGAAGGAAAAGGGCACAACGAAAGAAAAAAACAAAGGCTAGTAAGGAAAGAAGAACAAAAACACGAAAAATACACCAGGTACAGCCTTTCGGTGGAACGGCTTGAGCTTTGGATGCCGCTATCCTTATGGGGTAACTGGTACACAATGAAGGGAATGTCTGCTCATGCCTGTTTCGGTAGGGGAGGGTAACCCCATCTTCACTTAAGAATTGTATAGGGCACTCGCGCGAAGCGCCCAGTCTTCCTCGCTAAAAAGAAACGGCCTTAAATTTGTTTTGCCGGCGCAACGTAGTACACAGTTCGGTTGCCATGCATGCCACGAAGACCGAAAAATACCAAAGCTTACGGCTAGCCTTAAAACTGGAAAGAAAAACAGGGCAGCCGCTTGCGGCTCTGGGCCACTGCAAAAATAGGCCCTCAGAGTGAATAGTACCCCCCCATATTATTGCCTTGGTGACACACGTAATTGGTTACTCGTCCATACGTTAGTTAAATGGATGCGCGTTTCGGAGAGATGGCATGGGTGCGGTGCGGGACACGCGATGGCAGCAGATGGAGGAGGGGTGGAGGTGGTGGCGAGAAGAGTCATCCCATGCTACTAGTGGTGCAGCATATTCTAAGAACTTTCTGAGTTCCTACCGCATGAGGAGCTCAATATCTTACCCGAACCATGACTCGGAAGGCATTCGCTCGCGCAACCAGACCAAC
Organism: Undaria pinnatifida; assembly: GCA_012845835.1. NCBI lineage: Eukaryota > Phaeophyceae > Laminariales > Alariaceae > Undaria > Undaria pinnatifida. The sequence continues at coordinate 8,669,240 of JABAKD010000026.1, forward strand.
CAGGCCAATACTAACACTAATACTAATACTAATACTAGTCCTGACACAAATATACTCGTAAATTTATCAAACCAACCGATGAATCCCCACCTGGGGAGGTTGACCAATCAGATCGATCAGATCGATCAGAACGTCCCAAGGTCAGAAACGTTTGGCCAAGAAAAAAAGGGCAAGCCCTGATCAATCAGATCGGTCTGATCATCGAACACATCGATCAGAACGTCGCAAGGTCAGAAACGTTTGGCCAAAAAAGGGCAAGCCCTAATCGATCAGATCGGTCTGATCATCGAACAGATCGATCAGAACGTCGCAAGGTCAGAAACGTTTGGCCAAAAAAGGGCAAGCCCTGATCGATCAGATCGGTCTGATCATCGAACAGATCGATCAGAACGTCACAAGGTCAGAAACGTTTGGCCAAAAAAGGGCAATTCCTACCGTCGGATGGCTCAGAACGATCTGATCATCGATCTGATTATCGATCTGATCATCGATCTGATCATCGATCTGATCATCGATCTGATCTGATCATCAACACATGCATGGGTATGATATATAGAACTACCATTGGTAGTGTTCATCTTATACGGAAATCAAAAACACTAATACTAATAACATTAACGTGAAAACAACTCGACCTACAACAGTTTGCTCCCATCCACCTCATAAATTTTCTTCGAAATATTGGGCGTCTGCATTCAGCATGCAGGTAGCACATTTCGCTCCCATCCGCCTCCGTCACCCCGCCCACTAACCCCTCCTCCCTCTCTCCTCCCTCCCTCCTCCCTCCACCTCCGCCCCACCAAAAATCAAAATCCGCCAGAGATTAAACACTACCCGACAGGTGATATAATCTATTTACTTTTCGAGCCCCCCGTGCAGTAGCTCCAGTTCGTTTATATGGTCTTCAAGTTTCAATTAACCCCCACCCCCCTTCCCCGCCGCCCCCACCATTACCTACTAGCATCACCTACTAGCACTACGCAGGCAGTACGCTCCTATTCATTTATGCGACCTATCGCCCTTGTACCCGGCCCCCTTCCCTCACCGCTCATACGACTACTATTAATAGTATATACCTGGTACTACATAATAAACTGGTGCATTTCCTTCCACAGCTGTCAGATTTTGTCTCCCTCAAAAAACGGGTTGTATAGTTTCCGCGAACAGACTGACTAACATCACCCCGTCGACCCTTGTACAAGCTACACTGTAGTTCCAAGCGGAGTCACCGACCTATATCCTTAATGAGGACACACACAGTAATACGCGCCATCGGAGCATCACACACAGCTCGCAAATATGAGTTTCGACAAAATCTCTTCGATCTCACAGCTGAAGCGTATTTACATTTATATTTATAGCATAGGAGATGCTTACTTGCATACTAAGAAACACACTATGGGTGGGGTACGTACGGCATACGCAATGGCAGAAATATAGGTCGGTAACAGTGGTTGTCGTTCTGACATTGAAGAGACTATCAACACATAGCATGGGTTGTTCATGAAAGCTATAGAACGAAAAGGTCGTCGATTTGAAAACAGAACATTTTATACTCTGCTGATCGACCTCAGCAGTACACACCGCAAGGATTGTTACAACAGCGGTATACTGCCCGTCTGCCAGTGCTCCCCAGTACCTCGCCCATAAAAGTATCTCAGTTACACCACAACAGAACATCTTAAGGTGCGTTACATATGCCCGTGAGATGGGCGCTCGAAGAGCTTCAGGATCAAGTGTGCACCGCCCGACGCCTGATGCAGAACGCCAGATCTCACTCGTCGGTCTTCATTCGATCAATACAGGTGTGTGAGTGTGCCTTTGCATTACATCAAGAGCAGAAGAGATATCACTTCGGAGCAGTAGCGATCGACGTCCACCGCATGTTCCATCATGACTCGACAGCAAAAAAACGAGGAGCAATGGCCGAAATCGGGTACACCCGATCGACCGATAGCCGTTATCGGGTACCCCTTGAACACACAGTCCCACAACGACTCAGGACGACATCTCATTGGTCGAAACCAAACCGCATCCGTACGCAGCCGCATGTCCATCGGGTGCACCCGATTATGGCTCAACAAGTCCTCGAAATGTACCCGACTCGCATACAAGCCACCCGATTATGGCTGGACTACTCGACCACCAGCCCACACGCACACACGCACGCGCAGCAGGCGCGAACTCGCGCCACGTCACGAGGCGGGGCATTGTTTGTTCTTTCGTCTCGGAGCTAATTTTCCGGAGCTGTTTCTCAATCTTTTTCCGGAGCTCTTTTTTGTTGACCATGAAGTCGCAGTTAGCACCCCTACACACAAGGCACAGAAGCGCATCTATGCAGACGGTTTAGACACAGATCACAGACTACCTGGGCACGGGCACGGCACGAGAAGGGCTAAGGATTCAGATGCTCCTTTCCAAATGGCACAGGGAGATATGTTCGTGGCGTGGCGGGCCCGAGAAATGTATTGCCGCCACCTGTCACATCACACCCCCCGAAAAATGATTTTTTGATCAAATCATTTGAGTCAAATGATTTTCTAGGTCTCGCTAACATGTGCCCTGCAGAGACGCCGTTTTCAGGAAAAGCTCTGTGGGTCGTGATTGAACCTCTCTTACATGGGAATCAGTTTTGCAATGGCTAAAATCCAGCAGTCCTGTACGCAGCAGTGCTTCATGGTATGTGTGGAGTCTCATGTATACTCGTGCACATGTTGCGTTGTGTTGCCAATCTTGTTTGTACTCGGCTGTCGCTGGTGGCCGTTGTCGCACATCACTACTGCTGTGGCTGTGGTTGGGCGCGCCGGCGTGAGCGGAGCCGGGTCTCGCAAGCCACAAAAAAGAGCTCCGGAAAAAGAGCTCCGAGACGAAAGAACAAACAATGCCCCGCCTCGTGACGTGGCGCGAGTTCGCGCCTGCTGCGCGTGCGTGTGTGCGTGTGGGCTGGTGGTCGAGTAGTCCGGCCATAATCAGGTGGCTTGTATGCGAGTCGGGTACATTTCAAGGACTTGTTAAGCCATAATTGGGTGCACCCGATGGATATGCGGCTGCGTTCGGATGCGGTGTGGTTTCGACCAATGAGATGTCGTCCTGAGTCGTTGTGGGACTGTGTGTTCAAGGGGTACCCGATAACGGCTATCGGTCGATCGGGTGTACCCGATTTCGGCCATTGCTCGTTAAGGAGCCCCGACGTTCATAAAACGTTTCCGCCAAAAAACGGTATACCTTAACACGTCTATGGTAGCATTCCCCATCTGCCGTCTCCCAGTCAAACAATGGCCGATGCTGTAGCCGTCACCTTTTCCCTCTCAAGTCCCATCAGGGTTACCAGATGCACACATTGTATATTATATAAACAGAAACAAACAATAACTACAGTACAATACCATGGTACCTTAGATTGATGGCCTTGCAGTCCCATGCCTCGGGCGTGGTGACCACGAGGGTTCCTTCCAGCACGTCCTGCTCGAGCATGAAGCAAGGTTAACCGTAACTACGGGTGTAAGTTGGTGATATAGACCGTGTATTGACGGCTATCAAGAGTTATTGGTTAGGTAGCGGAGTGAAAGCCACCACACAAAACTGAAGTAGTCTTTATCAACAAACACTACACATTGAGCCACAATGCGAGCCAAGTCCGATGCGATGACCTTCAACTCCGAAAAAAACTCACGCAACTAACTGCAATATGGCTAGACAAATATTTACTATTAATAGTCGGAAACTCGCTATTAGCTACCATTAGCTACGATTAGTATAGTCAGCCAACCCACAGCACTAACGATAACGCCATATGGCACGTTAGCGGCACGGTGTGTAGGGTCCATACTAGATAACGCCAATTGTGGGTTCAAGCAAGCAAGCAACCGTGGATCAACGTAAAGCGGTAGCGGAGTGAGCTGCAGGAGAAGCGGGTACGACAATATACCATGCGAAACGCATTTGTATCAGTTGTACCTGTCTTTTTTTACCTGTCCTTTTTTACCTGTCCTTTTTTGGTTTTGTTTCGTTTTTCCTGGGACGCTATCCCACCCCAGGGTTGTTGGAGCATGTCTCGTGACCACGGGTTAGCTTACGACGATGAGTTAACGTGAGAACATCAACAAAAAAACAGCAACAACAACAACAACAACAACAACATCATAGCTCACTGAAGAAGCGGAAGCATCGAGGCCCACCATCAAACACAGCACAATAGGAGAGAGCTGTGCGCAAAGTGGGTATCGCCGACTACACCTTTGGCCTCGTATTCTCTTACGCATTGCGATCCATGTATCATAACTTGTACCTGGTACCAGGTACGTGTTAAACAACACCATAATGCCGGAAGACAGATTACATCGGACAGTACTACCATATATAGGCTGAGCCTCCTCGGGCTTTAGCATGAAAAGCCTAAAAGAGACTATTTTCGGTTTTTGGAGCCTAAAAACAGGGGTTTTATAAAGAGCCTAAAAATAACGGTCTGGAGCCTAATTTTCGGGGACGGAGCCTATTTTTCCCCCGGGAGCCAGTTTTTAATAATTTAGCCTATTTTTATGGTACCCCTCAGTAATAACGCCAATAAATTATATGGAAACTCTGTTTTTTCGGGCGCACAGCAGCACAACGGCAGTACGCACAGTAGCAGCAGCAGCAGCAGCAGCAGCAGCAAAGCAGCCAGCAGTACAGCTGTACCCACACACGCACGCCAAACCGGCGGCGATACTATAGCATGCGTGACGGTGTCATCCCCGGGGTAGCGGAATACGGTGACGATAGAGTAGAAGAGGAAAAGGGACAAAAAACGCGCAACATCCAGATGGGACGAGGAGGAGAAGGAGGAGGAGGAGGAAGAGAAGGAGGAAGAGGAGGAGGACCACGGCTACATGAAGAGACACAAGTACACCGATGACGACATCCGGCTGTTCCAGGTTTTCCTTTTCGTCACAGACGCCATGATTCGGGGCCTTGTTGCGGAGAAGGAAGAGTCTTCACGGCCGCCATTGACACTGCCACCGACTACGACTACATGGTTTTCTGGGCCAACAATAAGCGAACGCTCCCTACGTGGTTCACGGTGTTATGTCAGATGCTGTCCTTTTACAGCCATCGTCCGCGTCCATGGAAAGGGTGTGTTCGATCCTCCGTGTTGCTTTAGCGGACGGCAGGAGCAGGGGTACAGGGACCACACGCGTGGTTCCGTAATGCTCATGTACAACCGTGGGAGGGACAGGGATGGTCTTGAGTTGAGGTGGGGGGGGGGGGGGCACCGGAAGTGGATAGTTGAGGTTGAGCTGCAGCATACCTACTAGATACTATGACGGTGGATCAATGTGTCCTGTCTTTGCCGGGGATGAATAATATTACATCAAATACTGTTGTGTGGGTGTTTATTATCAGTTATGGAGTTATCGACGCTGTATCATATTATACTGCACATTGTCCAAGGCTAAAGGCAATACTAGGCATGTACCAGGACCTCATAAGTATTGACAATCACTACGAGGATGCCTTGCCGGCCTCTGAATAGCGCAGCAGCGCTGTAGTAACGATTCACGCTGATTGGGCCGGCTGCCGGCTTCCTGCTCCCCACCAGCAACCCATTTCCTTGTGATACACCCGACTTTTCAAAATCCGAGCCGCAAAAGCAACACGTTTTTTTTGTAGTGTGCCTATTTTTTTTAATATTTTTCGGGCGTTAAATTGCCACGTGCCGAGCCTAAAAGAGCCTTTTTTTTTTTGGTGTGTTTGGTTTTGGGGGAAAATAGAAAAAATGCCTGATCTTTTTTTTAGCCTAAACATGTTGGAAAATGGAGCCCGAGGAGGCCAAGCCTAACCATGTATCGTACAATAAAAAATGACAAGAGGATATTCATACTTCCGAATATCCATTACCGCCCATGGCCCTGTTACAAATTCTGCAAAAAAAAAAACTGGCACCCACTAACTCCAAGTATTTTGTCCCCAAAAAGATGGGCGCATAAAATAGTGGTGGAAATGTAGACGCAGACTTACATCAGGAGACATTACGTACTCGTACGCTTGTGTTTGTTATTTTTCCATCAGTTTTATTTTGCAGTTGAACTCGTGATAGGTTAGGCGTTACCCTCAGCTGCTTTCTGGATAAGCCTTGACCGCAGTTGTCTTCTCTTCTCCCCCTCCTTCTCCCTCTCGGTACCCGCCTTTGTTTCTATCGCGCATACGTGTAGGCTTCAGCATTCTCACTGCTCGTCGATTGTAGTCGGTTTTTTTTTTCTAACTCACGCTCTTGCGCCGTACGCACTACCAGTAAACGTCCGTATATATCATACTTACACAAAACATCAGGTACCGGTACCCGGCAAGTATCATCCAAGCCATGCACCGTAACTCTGTACCAGGTATGTACGTACAGACTAAGATACGTGCAATTGCCTGCAATTTCTTACAAAACCGTAGCATATATAGGTGCCCATTCTTTGACTTGTATATGGGTACTTTGGGGCGCCGTCCATGAGTATGTGGGTGTCCCGTGAAAGGCCTACCGGAGACCCTCGGGATACCTCGGCACCTCGCATGAAACACCCGTGGGAGACCCATGGGTTATTCATGGGGAACCCATGGGCCAGTACTACAGATAATATACCCGTTTCCTTCTTGATTTTGGGTCGTATATCATACGCAAGATGATACCATTAACAGTAGTTTCATGGTATTATTGGGTTTGCAAGTGATACGGGAGGGTATAGAGTACCGCAACCCGTAACGCCGTTCCCTCTGCGTACAGATGCTATGCTACTGCGGCAATGCGTTGCACGTAGTCTATAAATAATGCGTGCTTGGCTGACGTTGTTTCTTTCATCTTCCATCGGGATTAGCCTTTTGAGCTGGATTGCAGGGATAATGCGAGATCATCAGCATCATCACTACCAACCCGTGAGCGACCCATGGGCCAATACTGCAAACTGATGGGCGACCCATTGGCAACCAATGGGCGAGCATTGCAAACTCCTGGGACACTATCAAGTCATGGGTGACCCATGGATGACTCATGGGAGACCCATGGGCCAGAAACAGTAAACCCGCGGGTGACCCACGGGACCCATGGGCCAGTACTAGTAATACAACAACTCACGGGTCAACCATGGGCGATCTGCTGTGTTGGCAAGTACTTTTCCTTCCATTTTTAATGATCACTTTTCATTTTCCAGCCCAACTCGCGAGAGGTTTTACCCCCAAGCGACCTTCTGGACAAAGTCGCGGTCACAGGTGTCTTCCCTTCTTCCCCCCGCTAAGTACGGGTCTTTATTTTCATCGCGCTTATCATAGGGTTCAGAATTTCCACTTTTCGGCTTTTTGTGCTCGTCGGGTTTCGTGGCATTTTGCTAACTCACGCTCTCGCGCTTTCCGCTTTTAGCCATTTTTTCAAGCAAGAATAATCCCTTCGAGCATTCGTGCGCACTCGGGACGATTAGAAGCAGCATCAGCGACTTTACTTGGCACGACATTTACCTGTATACTATTAATAGTATACTACTGCAAACTCATGGGTGATCCATGCGCAAACCATGAGCCAACACTACCAAGGGTGACCCATGGGCGACCACCCATGGTCGGTACAGGGTAGGCATTTTCAACACATGGGCGACCCGTGGGCGACCCAAGAACCAGCGCTGCAAAGGCATGCGTGACCGATGGGCAGCTCATGGAACAGCAGTATGTACCCGTCGGTGACCCGCATGTCCATGTTGTGGGCTTTGACTTGAGTCAGCCCGAGAAACACACCTAATGACAGGTTATGCCTCGTCAGGCTTTACGTGCAGCTTTACAGAGAGCGCCTGGTAGTCCGCAGTGAACAAAGGCTCGTATCATACCTATCGGTATTTCGAAACAAGAACACGGCAATACCCGCTTAACGTTCGTACCGGTATGATATGTGCTGTACCGCCGTATCAGGTGCATACAGATGACCAATGCACGGCCTTTGGGCACGTACTCTCATGTGATCTATTGACCACACCAGCTAAGATGCCTCGCGCATAGTACGTGTGGTAGGATTGCACCAGCGTTTTGAGGAATCTCCGATATATAAAATGAAATTGGTGGGGAGCGGGCAGGCGGTCAGCGATCACCAGCACGCCCGTTGCACGCTATCAACTCCAATCTCCGGTCAGAACGATCCACTGCCAATTACCTCAAGCATGCACATCTCTGTTTTAGGATGCGTACGTAGTCAATCAGAGGGTGCAATGCCTACCACGGGAGAGTTGTCCTACGACGCTCGGCGAGTTGTCGTGCGCGCTCCCTGCTATAGGCACGCAATTTAGACGTTGCAACGTTTGATCAGTGTCGTTTGGCCCAGGCAGATGATATATCACGCCGCAACAAGCTTACATTTGGTCGGTATGTCCTATCCTTTCGCTTGAGGCGGATGTCCACAGTGCTCTCCCCGGACCCTTGGAACATCGCAGCAGAAGCAGCAGCAGAAGAGGTACGAGCTGTGCAAAAAGAAGGTCGAAGGTCGGTGGGGAGATGAGGGTTTCCACGTGATATATGGGCGTTTAATATATCGACTCCGTGGCCCCTATGGCAGGACCAAAGACCAAAGACTACTCGAAGTCGGCAGCGGGCATAGCTTCATATCGTGGGATGGGATGTCTTGAGTGACAATCAAGTCGGTGGCACCTTGAGTCTCGCTATCCGGTTTGAGGACGGGGCTTAGCCCTTGGATGGAGCCGGGTAGCAACAACAATAGCAGCAGCGGCAACAGCAACAACAGCAGTAGCAACCAATCGTCCCGCGTGTGGAACTGCACCAATAGCGACTTCAGCAGCGTCAGCAACAGCAGTAGTGCATTCCACCGGGCAGTCCCAGGTCACACCCGTGCGCGCTATAACAGGACCCGCCGAGGCGATGATGCCAGCTGGTGGTCAGAAAGGGCTAGAAGCGGTGGCTGGAGGTGCAGCACCGCCAAGAGATACCATGCCTCGCATCCCTCCACCGATACCAAAGGCTGTTTGGCCCCCGACCGGGCAAGCGATGCCCGCGAAAAGCAGCTCGGCAGTCCCTGTGCTGCCATTGCCGGGGGCAGCGGTGGCGGCGCCGGCGGGGGTGGCAACACAGGGAGGCGTGACGAATGCCTCGGGGTCCGGGGTAGCGGTGAATGGCATGGTGCCGCCGAGGAATTCTCCGCCTAGCGCCGGGCAGGGGATTACTGGAACTCCCGGAGAAACCGGAGTTCCTGCTGCTGCTGCTGCTGCAGCTGCGCCGGCTGCGCCTTCAGCAGCTTCTTTTTCTTCAAATTCTAATACTAATATTAATAGCAAGGGTGGTGGAGATAAGGGTGGGGGGGGAGCAGCGGCAGCGGCAGCGGCTGTAGTGGGGCCATCAGCGACAGCAGCAGCAGCGGCTGGAAGAAAAGATGGGAAGCAGGAGGAGCCCTCGGGTTCTAGAAAGAGGGAAAGGAGCCTGACTCCGTTGGAGTCTAAGAAGCGGGCGAGGGAGATGCAGCTAAAGGACTTCTTGTTGGCCGTGAAGGAATACGGATCTACGGTGCCCGGCGAGGCAACGAGGTTCCACTTGCAAAGGGGGGGTCTGGCAACCTCTAACAACCAAATGTGAGCCTGGACCTGCTGCTGCTGTGTGAGCTATGAACCGACGTGCGGGTTTTAGGGGTCTTTCTGCTGCCTGAGCTATACCAGGCAGACAGCCAAACACGACGATTGCGCTACAGCAATATATATTTTGAAGCGCCTATTAATGGGAAGAGTGTGCAGCAATATTTTGAAAAAATAAATGTCCAAACACGTCAGGTGTGAGTTCGATAATTTTAGGGTGGGTACTCATGCAAGCTGCGTGATATACCTAATTTTGTTTCTACTATTTAAGCATTTATACGAGTACTGCTGTACCTGGCACCGGTATGAATCACAATGGTGCGGTCGCACAGCTCCTTGTAAACATTGCTACGTCACTGCAGCTTGGACGTCGGACGCATTCGTTACCCCGGCGGCCCGGACTGCTTCGTGCGGTCGGCGCTGCAATGCTGCAATCGTCAGCTTTTCCAACAGTTTTCCCCTCTGAACTCCCATTGTTGTGTCGACGTGTCGTTCTCACGTTAACTGGCATAATCAAGTCCGTGTTCACAGGAGGCCCCAGTTACTCTGGAGTGGAATCGTACGCCAGGGAAGAAACAAAAGTTTTCGTATGACGAACCCAAAGCGGTACACATATATATCATTGCTGAAGCAAGCCGTATATCCGCAAAAAAGTATTAAAGTGAAATCTAAAGCCGACGTACGTACGTAGCAGGCCCATACTGGTACATACGTTTGAAGTTCAAGACTCGCAGCTGGGACCGACACCGACTACACCGCATGCCACCCAGGAAACCAAACCGTGATAACCCTGGTACACTGTACACAGCAGTCGTGGTCCCTCGTTGGTGCGGTACCTTTCAAGATGACAATACCCGCACTATTAATAACAGTTACAAGTAGTAGTCTATGCGATGTTCTCACCCCACAAATCATACCAGATAAAGTACCGTAATAGATTTCGATTTTTGAGGTGGTCCGCACATATTTTTTTTCAGCTTTTCCAAAACGCGCGAAGCCGCGCTCGGGTCGGAGCCTTAGCCGGGTTTAGGGTTGGGGTTAGGCTTAGGCTTAGGGTTAGGGTTAGGTTACGTCGACGCCCTCTCACGATTTGACACAAGAAAAAAGCACGAAAGCACAAAAGCAGCCTGATAACCTCTATGAAGTGAAATATATTTGGTACATTTATCTGGTACGATTTGTGGGTCAAAGCCGGTAAAGGCGCCTCCTAAAAGTGGGAGCCCGAATAAACTACCCCGAGATATGGTGGCATATCACACGTCGTAGTGTTAACGTTAGGGAAGTGTAGGACGAAGTCGCGATAAGCGCGTTTTTACGGCACTAAAGGGTGCTAGATGCCTTACTACTGCCGGATCACGACCACTGTACGACTCTACTACTGTCAATACCAGGTGTGTGAACGACGGCCATACGGCAAAAGCCTTTCGTGGTGGGTGGCTTGCGGCTCCGTAATTGATCGTTGTTGTGATTATGTTGGTACGCTATTATAATGCGCACGGCCTGCGTGTTATGGAGGTTGAATAAAAGTTGTACATGAATTTTGTCGGAGATCCCGTGATTGTGCAGAGATTGCCAGCTACCAACATGATATAGTCTCCTCGTACGAGTAGCATTCTCTAGGAACTAGCGCAGCAGGACATTTGCAATTGTTGTCAAGTTGTGTGCGTTGGTGGTCGAAGGTGGAGGGACTCTTCAGGCAGCTCGAAATAGGCCCCCTATTTGTTAGCTCCGTAATTATCAGAAACTCGTGTTCGCTCGTCGCAATATGGTTGTTCTCACATGAACTCGCATAATCGAGTCCGGGGTCACAGGACGGGCTCCAGTCACTCTGGAGCTGAGGAATACCTGGGAAAAAATAATTCAAACCAAAAGGGGTACACGCATATATCATACATAGCTGAAACACGTAATGCCTAGTCCATATATATCATAGTTGAAGCGAGCCGTACATCCGCCTAAAATATAATGGTGAAATCGAAAGTCAGCGTACGTACGTAACACGCCCGTACTGGTACATACGTTCGAAGACTCGCAGCCGATATCGACTACACCTCATGCCACCCAGGAAACCAAGCCAATGCACGAATCCGAGGAAAATAAAAAAACTAGTAACAAGGACAAAAGAAACGAAAAACGAAGCAGAAGATACTACGTACTTAATAAGTTACGTAGAGTCGCCAGCAGGGGTGGTGTAGCGAGGTGAGATGAGCTACGCAGCGAGGACCAACGCCCGAATGGGTAGGGTGAATCGTATCTGGACCAAGTTCGGCGGAAGACTATTTTCTCATGGCCGGGGGTTTTGTTAGTGGGTGAGCTTGCGAGAGATCCCACACTACACGGAATGATGCCGTTCCGGGTGTCTATCTCCACCGCACCTGACCCCCAGGGGACAGGCCGGGTCGGGTCGGCCTACTCACGCATCCGTATACAACTACAGTACTGTATAGCTTGCGTTGCCGCAGTAGTAACGGGGTCTGCCGGTAGGGACAGCTCGTGCTATCGGTATCACGGAACCTGAAGGACACGCCAGCTAGCGCTGGATGCAATTATTAGGTGAAACTGACACAAGACATGTATGACAATACGTGGAAGTGTGGTGAGCTTTATTTTTCCCCATCCGCCGGAGGATAGAAAAAACAATAGAAATAACAAGGACAGGAGAAACGAAAAACGAAGCAAAGAAGATAGTACGTACGTACTAAGTCACGTAGAGTCGCCAGCAGGGGGAGTGTAGCGAGGTAAGATGAGCTACGCGGCGCTACGAGAAATGCAAACGCATCCGATGGAAGCAAACAAAATAAATTAGACAACCACGTAAATATTACACATAGTGAGTGAATCCATACGTGAGTTCGCCTGAAGGGGGGGAGGTGACGTGGTGCATACATGTTACCTGGCCCATAGGTCTCGACGTGCCGCAATTGAGTGTAGAAGCTGCTTGCGCTGCCGGGGACCTTAGTATTTGTATCGTATTGTACTTCCTGCATACATCGCCCAAGTAATATCGTCCCGTGGCTCGGCAAGACGGAATGGTTATGTGGCATTAAACGACGCTAGTTTCTCTTCACCTAGGTGGCTTTTTGCACGTATCATGTGATGTGCAAGTGCCCCGCGTAGCTGGCGATAGCGCGATAGGATCATAATTCTGGCGTAGTGGAGGTTCGAAAGACATGACGTGGTTGGTGGCTAATCGAGACTTAACGCCTTTGTACGACCAAGCACCTGAACCTCTCCTCCACTCTCCTCTCTGGCTTCATCGCACATACACCTCGTTCACCCCAGTTTTGCCCTTTACTGCTTTGGTTCGACCCGATATCATATGCAGCAGCTTGGAAGTGGTGTGCTTATCGCCATGCTTGTGATGCTTCTCGTTTTGCGGCTCAGCTCCGAGACAGAACGCAGCAGCAGCCGCGACATAGTTGGTCTGTTTTATCTGGTTCGTGATCGCGCGTGCAGGCGGTGGGGCGTAGTTTGCTTATATTATGTTCTTGCAGAGGTCGGCACAGCACAGCAGTACCAGTAGTGTGGGCAGGCGTACTTGAGACACTGGGGTGTATTCAACTCTCTGGGCGTATTCTGAGGTGCTGAGGTGATCTCTGATGTATTGATATGTACCATACTGGTACGTGCGAGGTACTGAGAGCACTTGCCGTGTTCTTGATAGTAACTACGACAACGACCATTGGAAACCTCCTTCGGATTGTTTAGTAGGGGATGTACACTCTGGGTACCCGGATACAAACTCGAGTATGACCAATAACAATCAGACGTAGACACACGCGACGATCGAGGTGCACCACGATACTGAGGTTTGTTACTTGAGCTCTGTGGGTCACCCTCGAGCGTATTTCAAGTAAACCGAAAGTGCTTTTGTGATGAACAAACCCATACTGTAGCCTGGGTATACCAAAAGTGCATATAGCAAAACAAGAAAGATGCCGACGATTTTAGACCGTTGCATGCAGTAGCATGGAATAATGAGATAGGGCCACGACGGTCTATTTTGTTGGTTTGCGCGTCGTGGTAATGATTAACGGGAACCAGGAACAGTTGGGGGTATTCGTATTCAATTGTCAAAGGTGAAATTGTTGGATTTATGGAATACGCACTACTGCGAAAGCATGTACCAAGGATGTTTTGAACCATCAAGTTTTCATTAGTCAAGAACGGAAGGTAGGGGATCGAAGATGTTTAGATACATCGTGATTAGATACCATAGTAGTCTCGACCATAAACTAGGTCGACTAGGGATTGTCGGTCGTTAATGAGCCTCGGTCATTCAGACACGAAAATGTGAAAACGTGGTCTTAATATCTCTATCGTAGCACTTGCCTAATGTATTAATCTATATACTTCAAAGTATATACAATACCCGGGTACCCCAGAGTATTTACCCCACTTAAGCAGCCCTTGGAACCTTCCTTCGGCATCGGATCCTGCTCCTGCGAGCGCTTGATGTCCCGTTCGCATCGGAAACAAGCACAGCAGTGAACCTTGAACAATCGTGTTTTTCACCAGTTTCCGTAATAACCGAAAGCGTTAGTGGGAAAAGAACGACACCGTCGCCCACCTGTCGCCTTCTCTCCCTCCCCAACACAACACAACAACCTAACCCAACCCAACCTAATCTAACCTAACCTAACCTAATCCAACACATCACCGTCCAACACAACGTAACTCAACCAACGCCATCCCCAATTCCAACGCCAACCCTCTTCCCGCTCCGTCAGAGTAACGCTGATGTCCCTGGCGGCGGACCACCTTGTGGCGAACATCGTGCACGAGAGCGCTTTGTTCCGGAATCTTCGGCTGCAGCGACCCGGGGAGCGCGCACGAGAGGACGGCGAGCTGGGCTACGAGGACGGGCAGATGCTGACGAACGAAGACCTGTCGATGAGGTGGGTGCGGGGGTTGGTTTTCCCTATGTCATCCATTTTTTGGGGTTGGTTTGGGCGGTGCCGTCATGTGCCATGTGACGTTCCAGGTAGCGTTTTTATTGTGCTCACTGAACTAAAGGTATGCTGTGGTAAGCCTACGCGAGAATGGGCCATGGCAACGAATGGGAGTATTGCATTTATATCTAATGTTTGTAGCTTCTGACTGGACCCACGGCGGTCGTAGAGGTTGCTGACGGCCCCATCGTCAACAGCCTTATCAGCATTAAACACATCATGTGTGTATGACGTAGACGTGTAAGTGATGTTCGTCGGGCCAGCCCGGATGTGGCTCTTCTACTAGTGCGTTTTCCACGCAAGGCAAGAGATGGTCGTATGTAAACCCGTTTGGTACATGTCGGTGGTACTAATTTGGTTCGCTTGCGTGTTTGGCTATCGCAGAAGCACTGGTGTGTGATTGATGATCGCGGCCGTCGATCGGCGCGACCACCGCGACAATCGCGGCTGATCAATATTTTGATGTTCGATATTTCAAAATGGCTTGATTCGATATCGCTGCGTTTCCATGCTTCCATACTTTCAATTTCGATGCCTTCCTGTAGCGTCGTCTTGTGGTCTGGCTCACCCCGCGCCACAATAGCAGTTAATCTTTTGTTTTTTTCTGCATGCCTATGTGTCAATATTTTGATGTCTGGATGCTGCCTCGTCTTGTTGCTCGCGTCGCAATGAACTATATGTTCAGTACCCAAATTAGTACATACGTCGTGGTGTCATCCCTTGCTGTATGTGCGATGTGTTTGTCTGTCTCGTAGTTTGCGGCCACAGCAGTGCGATGCATGTGCCTGTATCTCTTTTAGATGAATCGGCATGGAAACTGGGTGTGCTAGGTGTCGATGGCGAAAATATCGGTTTAATGCGAAGAATAAACGCACACGCATCTTCCGTCGTGGGAGATACAACGGCGGGTATACGCGGCTGGGTATGAAACTCTCGCCTTGTCGTGCGCCTGGTTTGCCGCTACAACGGGCCGGCCGGGCGCTAGATGTATGCTACCGCTTTTCGTGTGATTTAGTTCCTGCTTCCCGAGGTTACGGTATCGCTAGCCAGTCCCCCCCGATCCCCCTCAAGATTAACGCGTGGTTTTTTAGGTTAAATGGTTGCTTGAGAAGCATGCGGGGCGTATGGCGAAGCCGCCTGCCATCCGCCCACCGAACCACACGCCGACCCACATGCCGGCCCACCCATCGACCCACCAATCCACCCACGCACCCACACACCCACACACTCACCCACCCACCCATTTACCCAACCACCCACTCACCCACCCTCCCCACCTACCCACCCACCCCTGTTTTTTCCTTGCGCTTCCCAGCCTGGGCACTCGTGGTATCTACGTTTCTGACAGCGGGTCGCTCGTGAAGCGCGCGGGGGCTGCCGCTGTCGCCGCCGCAGCAGCAGCCGATGCCAAGGAGGACGGAGTTGGATGATGATTACACAGCACCACACCACACCACACCACACCACACAAAACACTTTTTGTCATGCACCGCGCGTTTGGGAGAGAGTGTCGGTGGGGGTGGGGACAATGACACGGAGGGGGGAGGGGGAGGCAATGAGGCTGTCGGAGTTGCTGGAGGGAGATAGGGGGAGTGGGGGGAAGGAAACAGGGGCGCTCTCGCCTCAGCCTGTTGATCGACCTGGGCTCTTGATGTTGGAAAGGTGGAGTTGCTGGAGAGGGAGAAGGAGACGCAGGGGGTGGGCGAGCTCACGGGTAGGTTTGTTCATCGGCGTGGGCTCTTTATCTCGGAAAGGCAAAGTTACTGGAGACAAAAGGGGAAGGAGGGAGCAGGTGGGCTTTCGGGTTGGCCGGCAAATGTCACGGGGGGTTTTTCTGCGTAAATATGGCGGAGAAGGAGGAAGCAAGGATGCTCTCGGCTCAAGCCTGGCCCTCAGCCTGGGCTCTTCATCTCGGGAAGGCGCCCCCATAGCAGTCCCCATAGCAGTCTCGCGCCCGACGCGTGCTACTACGATAAAGGGGTGCACCAACCATTGTTGTTTTTTCTGAGGTTCCGTTAATTTGGGGGCTTGTGACCTCTCTTAACCCAAGAACTGATTTAGCAACAAGAAAAAAAAACTCTACGGGATGAAAAATCCCGTGGCCTAGGTATGCAACGAAAATCATGCAAACAAAAATATTGCGTATTTCCGACGATATTGTGTGAAGTAGCCCCGTCATTCAGAAAACAGAGTTTTCAGACGAAAACTGCTCCCTCGATCGTAGCACGCGTCTTAGTTGACCGCTGTCGAAAGCATTCTCGTATGGTTTTGGTGCAGTGATGGTATACCCTTTTTGGTGTGCGTGACCTAGGCCGAGGTAGTTCCCGTTTTGACGTTTTCGGGCGGGGGGTGTAGACGGGGAGGGGGGGGTGACTAAGGTTGATTCGAATGGGGGGGGGGGGCGGGGGATGGAGACGGGGAGGGGGGGGAGAGGGAGGGTCGGTTGATTTGAATGCGGGGGGGGGGGGGGGAGGGCTTCAGTTGGTTCGATATGCGCTTAGCGGGGTCGGTATCGCTGGCGCTTGTGGTTGGCTGATGTATGCGAATGGGCGTGTCGCAACAAAAATAGAATTGCCCTTAGATTCATGCGCGCGGGCGGGACTGTCACCGTTTGCGAGCATGTGTGTATGTTTGTCTTGGTGTGTTCTCTGTATGTTTGTGCTCTGACCGTTGGAAGGCAGATCTTGCACGTGTCATTTTTAACGTGTTTTATGTGATTGTGACTGCGTCGGCGGTGGGTTGCAGTTGTCTGCGGGAGTGCCAGACGAGTCTCAAAACGCTCGCGGCTTCATGCCCCCCCTCCCCTCCCCCTCCCGTAGTTATTCGCCCGAATATTGGAGGTGTCTCTAATCGGAGTAGGAACGGTGCTCCGTCTCGAAACGGATGCGTAGCGTGGCCAACGGTCAAACGACTAAGGCTAACAACAGGTATGTCTCCTCCCCCCTCCCTCTGTGTTCACTGAGCTTAGTGACACAACAGCACCGTCATTGGGCTTTCAAGCTTTTCCTATTACGCAACAACAGCAGTCGTTGGGCTCAACCTTGACCTGTTCTCTTTTTTTTATTCGGGCAAACATGCGGGGGGGGGGGGAGGGCGTTGTTTACCCCCTGCGAGATTTGTCTGTGATTTCGTGATTTGCGTGAGTTTCCGTTCTATTTTTTGTCTGTTTTTACGAACTTGATGGTTTATTCTCAGGCTGCACTAGAGCATCCACGGTTGTCTGCTCGTTGTTTCCGCTCGCTCGCTCGCTCGCTCACTTTTTTTTTTTTTTTTCAGATTGACGAAAAATCTGCATCGGATGGTAAGTAAGAGCACATCCGATTCGATTGTCGGCGGTTACGTACGGGGTGGGGGGTGCGATTTTTCCCTGCGTGCACTGGTGTAGTGGTGAAAGAAGAGGAGGAAGAGGAGGAGTAAGCCGTGTGGCACGGTGGTATACACGCGGGTAACGCAGATTGGTGAGGGTTGGGAGGGGGCGGAACGATGGTGGTATGGTACGCATGACAAGACCAATGAATGATCTGAGGCCGAGGAGGCGATAAGTATAACTGTGGATTGCGTTCCCGGCGGAATATTCCACGGCGTGTCACGGGTCAGGTCACTCTTCGCGGTTCGGGTTGGGTCAGGGACGGACCCGATCCGTGAGCTTTGAAAACCTCCTGACCGGACCCGACCCGTGAGATTTTCGAACATCGCCTTCCCCGATTCGGGCGACTCAACTCGCGATATTTTGAAAATCTCCCCAGCCGACCCGCGGCCATGACCCGTGAAAGGCCCTGGAGTATTCCATGGTTTTGTCAGGTTTCGCGTTTCGGCCCGCCGAAAGGGCTCGCGAGCATCCGTTCTTCATATTAGAATGGGTTATACTGCGCGCTTTGTTGGAAGGCAACTGAACTAACTACAGCTAGCTAGTCCGGGCTAATAACTAGTTTTCACTCGATTAGACTAGAGCTTTCGCACCACCGCTTGATACTTCGTTCCGAACTGTAATGTTACTCCGAGTTGGGCAGCAATGTTCCTGAGCTGGCAGCGCGTTTGCAGACGTCAGAAATTTTGCTATCCGATTTAATGTCGAGAAATGCTGTGCCAGCTAAATCCCGTCTCGGACTCGGATATTTCGATACTAAAGCCGGATCGAAAGTCCAAAAACGCTATCTTGCGGGATGACGCTGATGCTCGGGGTGAACGTTCCTTGAGGCAAAGCGAATCGATCGGGCTCTTCACCTTCTTCGCACTCGTGGTCCATCAAGAAGAGATACGACCTCTTACGCCGTATGTAAGATCGCAGGCATATATTCAGGATTTTTCAACCACGGACACAATATCCCGATTATACACACCAATATACCAGGTATCAAATTATCGTGTTTTTGCTTGATTTTTACCGTGATTCGCACCACTTTTTTCGTCTACCAGGTACAACTTCAAGGAAAGCTCTTCTAGAATCTGTTCTGCCACTACCACCGTGTCTCCCATCATTTTTAGGACAAAATATCAAGCTGGGTTTTCTCGAAACGACTACGCCCGCCCCCCGCGAAAATATACTCCGTATAGACTATGTAATACCAGGCCAAGTATCTTTGGATCGTTTGGTTGCACTGAGGAAGCGCCACACGAACTTTCAGGCCTTCTAGATTCGAAAAATTGATGGAGGTAAAATGCTGGCATGTACGGCGGGGTCCTCTCAGCCGGAGCAGCTCGTGTTAATAGTATTAATAATGTTTATTGTACCAATAAAGTACGAGTAACCTTGACCACAATTTCCCCGATTTCCATACTACACGATCCTATACATTTGGGGTCCCACTTAAGTGCGGTGGGTCGCCAAACGACGATATCCGCACTCAAGTGGGACCCCGTTTTAGTGCGGTACCGCACTTAAGTCGGATGAGGTTGTGGCACAACAAGGGGTTTTCACACCGCAGCCGTGGCGCTGTTCGATGCGAGAGTCGACGAGGGATGAAATAGCTGGCGTCTTCTCGCGATAAAATGTGAAGGCGCGTGCCGCTGTGGGGAGGGGGAAGAAGAGCATGCTCTTGTAGCAACCCTGCAGTATCTGAGCTACATCACATAGACTACACATCTAGTCTAGAGGGCGGGAGAAAGAAAAATATAACTGCGAACGTAATACAAGGGACATGCGCAACAAAGGAAAAAAAGAAAAGAAAAGTGGGGCCCGCCGCGGCCGTCACGTGGAAGATACCGCACCTAACTAAGTGGGACCCCTGTCACTGTACAAGGCACACTTTGCAAACGACGGTGTTCTCTCTCCGGAGGTCGACTGCCTCGTCATCATCACCATCATCATCACCATATGCATCATCGTCAGTACATCAAGTAGTACAATGGACGATGCACCTGTTACCTGTCCCGTACTGCTGTGTATACGAGCAGGTAGAGTACGGTTGGAAAATCTAGCCCCACGCCCAAATCGACCTGAGTGGTTGGTACCTGGTACTTGGTACAGTTTTTTTGTGAAACCGTTAGACTACGGTGGCGTTGTTTTTTAGATCCAACGACTTGGATGGATCCTAGTTTAAATCTAAACCAACGCCGAAGATACGCCGCAAAAGATCGCAGGATACATCAATGGTGCAACGTATCCAAAGCTTCCAATATACACCCGACCTCGTACCATATCATCCCTGGCACCTTACAAGTACCATACATAGCGGGGTCAAACAGTGTCGCCGACGAAGCTACGGCAGCAGCTATCCTCCTCCAGTAAGTGCGTCGAGCAAGAAACAACAACGACGAGGACACCAGTCTGCCGCCCGTACAAGCTCAAGGCGTCCACTGCTGCAGTGCTGCTGTAGCACTGGTACATGTTTCGCGAGAACACACCACCAGCATATAGCTTCGAGACGAGGGGGACATACTATATTATGCCCATGAGGAAAACAAACCGTGGGCGTGGGGTGCCGCGACGTGTTGCTGTCGCCGGCAGCAGGTGTTGTCGTCGTCGTCATCACGCGGTGTTCTTCGGTGTTGTTGCCGTGGGATCAGCGCTCGTCACAGGTAAGCACGGCTGGTCGACTGTCGAGGAATTTTGTCTGCTGGAACACAGAGCGGCGACTTGTACAGCAGTACACGACCGTGTGGCATTCGCATATTTACTGCAGTATTCAAGTATTTAATCGGACAAGGATATCAAGATTCGACGAATTCGTCGTATGTATGTAGGATATTTGTCGGAAAGATCGATCGTTGTACCCATCCGTGGATATCGCCTGTCCGTCGCCTTTTCGGTGGCTTGTTCGTAGCAGCAGCAACAAACAGTGGTATCTCAGAAGCGGGGAGGAACGCATGCATCCAACCTCTCGGAACCTCGTACGGTGTGATAACACGCTGCATGATTCCCTTCTGATTCCCTTCTCGCCAAATAGACGCGGCCATATCATACACAACATACTAATCGATGGCACATCCCCCAACCGCAGTAAAGGATCTACCCTGGTAGGTGATCTAAATGGTCCATTAATAAATGATCTAGCCTACGATTTAAATGATCTAAATCGTCATCTGATCCGTGCGAGGTGTGTATATTTTCATACTGTACAAGTCCAGTGGTGATTTGCTGTACCGGTACTGAATGCTGCATGGTGCGCCTTCCTTCTTCCATTAGTCTACACGTCTTCAGAACTCACTGTATGATGAGGATTTTGTGTCTTTTGTTTGTTCTTATTGCTCTTCTTTTTGTGGTCTGGCTTGTTGTAAAGGTTATTACGACGACGTCAGCTGTGAGTTGGACGAATTTGGGGTCGATCCTCATCTGATCTTTGCAAGCTGCGTACTACATCGATCGATCGCCCATTTTTGGTAATGTTTTGTTGCGTTCTCGTACCCGGTACGCTAGCATTTCACTTCCTTTACCTTCCACTATTTACTATTACTATTATTACCATAGTAATTGCGGTTGTTTTGGGGTTTGCTCTGTCTCACAGTCTGACCACATAATAATTTGTAACTCTTTAGGAGGAGGAATCGGCACGGACACTGAGTGTACTGATGTCGTCGAGTAGAAGGAACGGTTTGATTTGAAGACAACTCAAGCGCGACGAAATAGGGTGGGAGCTGTATCAATGGAGTAACAGGCGTCAAGAGGTGCTCCGGGCGGGGATGCGTGGTTGGTCGGTGTTGGGAAGCGCGCCCCTCATAGGTTCCAGTGTCTTTACTAATCTATCCTCGGGGATCGCAAGGCTTACATTCTACTAAAGGAATGCTAGCTAAGAGACAAGCAGAACAGAAGAGGGCAGGGCGAAGCAGGGCAGTGAGGTGCGGGGCGTCCTGCTTGATCCCTCGCCGTCACTTATATTGTCGCCCATCTATGATGGCCTTGACGTGAATGTGACATATAATATCACCTGGTTTCACCCCAACCATGATATGGTTTCATGTCAAACATGTCGAATCTATCTATAGACTATCTATCTTCGGAGAGCGCTCCATAACACGAGCCAATAGGATCTTTGTCCTGCCGACGACGCCATCTGTCAAAGTGCGGCCGAGCGGAAACGACACAGGAGGTGTCGGTGCTGGGAGGCACCACTTCGCGTTGCATAGCTTCTTCTCGTAGGTTTGTTACTTTCTTAGCTCAAGGCTTGGTGCCAGGTACAGCTCAAGGTTGCAAGTGTCGGAGTGGATTACATATCAATCCCCCGCCACACCTATGACGGGCGTTATGATATCCCCTCTACCTCGTTAGGGCGTTATGATTTGTGGCAGCTTTCCCCTTTATAGCTGGCTGCCTGAACGAACGGCCCCGCCCCCCCTTCTGCCAGAAGGTGTGAGGGGGACAGCAAGTAACTAACACCAGAGATGAAACATCCAAGCAACCCTCGTGTGGGTGACCACTACAGAGCCAGAGGCACCCCTGCATAGCAGTAGTCGATCCCTAGGTCTATATTGCCATAACATACTACTATTAATACAAGGGTGACCACGTTAGGACCTAAGGGTCACAAGTCCTGGAACAGCCAAATACTGCATCATGTCCACGTGGACCGTTCTAGGAACCTGTCCTCATATTGTACCTATTGTTAGAAGGCTTAGTTTGGGTAAGCTATTGGTTAACCTATGGCGAATGATCAAACGGACTAACACCCCACTAATACCTTAACAAATGGCGTCTGTTATAAGGCTTAGTTTGGGTAACCTATTGGTTAACCTATGGCGAGTGGTCAAACGGACTAATACCTGTTATAATGCTTAGTTTGGGTAAGCTATTGGTTAACCTCTGGCGAGTGGTCAAACGGTCAAATACCCCACTAATGCCTCAACAAATGGCGTGGTCGACAGACCATGGGTTTTTGGGGTCGTGGGTTCGAGTCCCACATCCACCAAATATTTTTTTTCTGACTTTCCCCATGTCGAACTTGAAAAATACTCTCGCCGGTATCCCCAGGAAATGAAACCGCTTGGATATTGACAAGCTCGCCCGTATATCCGGCCGACCTGCTATCCCGCCGTTTCAGGGGGGGAGAGTGTTATAAGGCTTAGTTTGGGAAAGCTATTGGTTAACATTTGGCAAGTGGTCAAACGGACTGATACCCCACCAATGCCTCAACACTCTATATAACTAGATATGACACCACTCCAAAACATTTCTCTAAGTTTTGGTCTCCTTTCTGTAGCGATCAGCGTGAAACCTTACAATATGCTGTGCATTGTCGGACGACCAACGCGTGATATTGTTAAGGTATTAGTGGGGTATTAGTCCGTTTGACCACTTGCAAAAGGTTAACCAATAGCTTACCCAAACTAAGCCTTATAACACTCTCCCCCCCTTAAACGGCGGGATAGCAGGTCGGCCGGATACGCGGGCGGACCTGTCATTTACCCAAGCCGTTTCATTTCCTGGGGATACCAGGGAGAGTGTTTTTCAAGTTCGACGTGGGGAAAGTCTGAAAAGTTTATTATTGTGGATGGTGGGGATCGAACCCACGACCCAAAAACCCAAGGTCTGTCGACGACGCCATTTGTTAAGGACTTTAGAGGGGTATTAGTCCGTTTGACCACTTGCAAAAGGTTAACCAATAGTATTTAGACTGGTAACTGTAGCAGTATGCTAAACATCATATGTGTTGGCCTAAGTGCTTACACGCCTTCGAGGGCAATATTACGCTACTATTGCAGCATTGAAGCTATAGTTCGAAGTATTCTTACAACGCCGGTGTGTGGTAAGGTATACGAGGTACTGGATAGTCAATTTTTGTCCTTCCGTCGACGCCACTTATTAAGATATCAGAGGGCATTAGTTGAACGGACTATACTACTGTATGTCGTAAAAAAGGCTAACAAATCACCTACCCTCACTGAGCCTTGTAGCGCGCTTGACTCTCTACTCGATCCATCTCCTTTACCGAAAACCTGCTTGCGTCGGACAGGGGCCATGGCCGCCTCTTCCACCTCGGAGTGTGCCAGCCTCGTCCCGATCGAAGACAGGCGCAGGGGCAAGGGCGCCTTTTTCAGCGGCTGCACCAGTCGCTCAATCACCGACAAAGGGGGCTGTTGGTCTTCGCTGATCGAAGAGCAGAGCGGATGCCAGACTTGCATCGTCCAGGTTCGTTCGCCCTTGCAGTGGGCGTTTCCCCGAATATATATATACATTAGCTTTGCTCATCCCTTGTATTATCTTCGCACTTTTCCTTCTCGTTCTCCCTCCCTAGACCCAGCTCGGATCCAAGGCCACCAAGCAGGCCCTTCTCCCCCCTCCCCACTACGGCACGCGCCTTCATTTTTATCGCGAGAAGGCTCCAGTATTTTTTTGTTCCCTCGCCGACAAGCGTCGAATTGCGCTTACCCACGGACCTTCAGTCAGACTCCCTGGTGGTATAGATAGTCATCCCTCGCATCTACCGAGGCCGGTTTCGTGAGCTCGAGACCCCCCGAGTGCATACAGACTCGTATACACCAAATTATAAGATCTCGGTGCTGCTTCCCCGGTTACTTGCGCGGCGGTTATGGATTAAGTATTTTTTGTTTTGTTTTCAAGGTGATTGTGTTTAGGTTAACCCTGGTATAGGTCACAGGAAGGCCTGTGTTCCTCCTTTTCCAACTTGCAATACCCTCGGGAGGTTTCAACAAGAGCTTTTTTTTACTGGTAGGAAACTGTTGTTGTGCAAAAAAATGGTCAGCGGGTAGCGCGAGAGCGTGGGTTATAGCAAGTTTCGAAGAAAATCGACGAGAAAAAAAAAGCTGAAAGGGGGAATCTCTGAACACTGCGCGTTAAAAGAATGTAAAGGCACGTGCCAGGGGGGAGAAGGGATGACAGCTGTGACCATGGGCTTGTCCAGGAGGTCGCTGGGCCATGGTAAACCTCTAACAACGAGTTGAGCTGGAAAGAAGAGGTGGCATGATGAAAGAATACTAAACTTTATCATGGTTTTATCGCAAAGGGGGGGGGGCATCAATCGCTGAAGACCTGTTTTTGTTGGACTGCCATGCCACAAGACACAGCGGGTGCATCGTAGTGGACATCCTGCCTGTTCAACGATTTCTTCGGGACTGGGCAAGACCCTCGCCCGGATGACGTCGCCAACATTCAATGAATAGGTCATGCCAGTTCATATCTATCAGATATCTGTCTTTCATGCAAGATCTATATCAATATTTAGACCATTGACTAACGATCTGCTATGTCTGTCCGATGTGTCAATCATTTTCGATGCCACAGGACACCGCCGCGGGTACATCGCAGTGGACCTCCTTTTCCCTCAACCCCAGTAGCCCCCCCCGAAAAAAATCTTCCCTATACTATTTCCAAGTATTTTTGTGCCCTAAAACGGGTTTCCAGTGGGAAAGGCGTTAAATAACTACAGCACAAATTGAAGATCCGATATAATATCCGATTTTTCCATGCTGTAGGACACCGTGGGCACATCGCAATGAATGGGCCTCTTCCCCGTCCAAGGATTTTTAGGCGTTTGAGTTAGACCCTTGCCCGGATGACGTCATCGACATGTACGGAATAGATCACGCAAATCGTATCTATCAAGGATTTGCCTGCCGTGATAGGTCAGGGCAACCTAAGGTCTGAGATGACCTGTCTGATTTGTGAAACCGTATGATTTGTCATAGACCACAGGACACCGCGGGCATATCGCAGTGGACCTCCTCTCTATTAAACGAGCTTTGTAGCCGACCGTTAGGGAACAATCGCTGCAATTCATATATTATCATCAGAGGGGGGATGTATCGTCCGTGACAGATCTACGGCAGATCATGACCTGAAGATCTGGTCTGTCTGTTCGATATGTGAAATATAAAGCATTTGCCATGCACACAACACACCGTGGGATACGTCGCAGTAAACCTGAACAGATACCCTCGCCCGGAAGAGGCAGCCGATATTTACCGAACAGATGATACAGATCATATCTATCGGGGATCTATTTGTCCTGAAACGTCTAGATCATCTACTACGAGGATCACATATGCCCGATTCGCGGACCATTTGCCCGGCACGCCTCAGGACACCGCGGATACATCGCAGTGGAGTTCTTCCCTGTTCAGCGAATTTTTCGACTTCGAGCTAGACCCTTGCCCTGATGGCGTCGGCGACATTTACGGTGGAGAGCCGGAAGGGGGCATCGTGACGCTCGATGAACTGACTTCCGCCGCCTGCGGCGACGACTGGCTAGAATACGAAGGCAGTTGCTACTTCAAGAGCTCGTTCGTGGAGTCTTCGACGTCGTGGGAGGACGCTGACGCTAGGTAAGGTCGGACGGTATCGTGCTATGATAGGGTGGCGGCACATTTTTTCGCTAAAAAGTTGTCTAAACGCCGGAAACTTGTTAGCCCAAAGTCGGCGAGATTGTCATTTTTTATGTGAATGTTCCAGGCTACGGTGGAGGACTTTTTTTCAGTGGCTCGGAGTCACTCGCGCGAGTGACCTCCTTGTTCCTTTGCGATCTCATGCTATAATGCTGTTTAATGTATGTATGCGATTGGGGTGATTGTTCAGTATGAATCCGCAATGAAATTGTGAGCTAAGCTGCGACGAAAAAACAGAGTCTACAGTTTTTTTGGTCCGTGAGGTACAGAGTCAGTCGTCGTACGACTGACTCAAACCCGGTACGAAGTGGAAGTGGGGGTATATCGTAACATTATCATAACATCATCATAACATCATCATAACATCAAAATAACATCATCATAACATTATCATAACATCATTATAACATCATCATAACATCATCATAACATCAAAATAACATCATGGTAACACCATCACAACATCATCATAACATGGTCACAATATCATCATAATATCATCATAACATCATCATAACATCATCATAACATTATCATAACATCCTCATAACATAATCATAATATCATCATAACATCGTCATAACACCATCGCAACATCATCATAATATCATCATAACATCATCGCAACATCATCATAACATCATCATATCATCATCATAACATCATCATAACATCATCATAACATCAACATAACACCATCATCATAACACCATCATAACATGATAACATCAACATAACACCATCATCATAACACCATCATCATAACATACCATCATAACACCTTAATCATAACACCATCATAACATCATCATAAACATCATCATAACATCATCATAACACCATCATCATAGCACCATCAAAACATAATCATAACACCATCATAACACCATCATATCATCCCCCCTACTACATTACCGTAGTTTTGGTTGTTTATGTAGTACCTACAGCAGGACGTGATAATCCAAGGCCACACCCAACCCAAGAAAAATTATGGAAAAATTAGGTTAAAAAATACGTTTTCCTATTCCTATTTTCGTATTATCTAGCCTACATTCTCCATGATTTTTCGTGGGTTGGGCGTGGCCTTGGGTTGTGACAACCCTCGGTTTTAATGCTAGTAAATTGTATGTTTCCTCAAATCCTACCCCAGCTAAGGCTGGCACAATGCACCTCAAACACCTCAAACACCCGACATACAGTCAGTTTTCCAGTGAAATGGACAGCTCCTGGATTACCCAGCCGCAGAAACGTTTCTGCAGGGCCTGGTGCTATTGCGAGTAATACCTTTTGGTCTTCTGTCGCACATAGCATTGCGTTGAAGCAAGCGCGTAGAGTAGAATATCTTGGTCAGCGTATTCATCGTGCCACACGCTTGCCTGCTCTCTTGGGCCCGTTCCTAACCAAAACGAACACCGTCGGAAATCGTGACGAAATTAAGGTGACATTTTCGCAAAACGTGATATTTGTCCGGAGTTTTTGAATCGTTTTAGACATTTTCCATAAAAACCGATGTCTGGATTCCCGACATTTTTTTGTTCTTTGTTTTTGAGCACAACGCGTGACATTCCAGAGTTTCAAGATGCCAGGAATCGTGACATTTTGTCAGGATTCGTGTTGTTTTTGTCGCGTTCGTTAGGGACTACTACCCTCGTAACTTTAAGGAAGACTTTCCCGAGAAACGCAGCCTCGCATGACAGGCAAAATGACAATTGCGGGAGCGGCTACATATTGTTAAATTAATAGTGGGGGACACAGAGTGCCCCCTGCGGGTCTGCCAATTGAGCAGGTCCTCGAAGAGTACTCACTTTCTTTCCTTCGTAGAGATGTAGCTTTATTCGTTTCCACCAGAGCCCGGGATAGCTTCTGAGATCGAAGGCACGTGCCTCCGATCTAATTCCTAACTTCCCCGCATATAAACCGCCAACCTTATCATGCGAAACCCATCCAAATGATCTCAAATTCGGATAATGACAGGCCTTTCGAGGCCGTATCTTAACAAAATACTAAAGTTTGTGGTGAAGCACCAATCAGCGCCGATACACGGTTTGGTTCTTGGGATTCGTCGTCACAATTACAACTGGAAACCCGTTTTGGGAAAAAATACTTGGAATTAGTATAGGGAGGGGATGGGGGGCTCTAAGAGGGCTAAGAAGCTCCACATACCAAGGCCAGGGTAAGCTAGGGCACCGCTTTTTCCACTACCGAGCTTAAGCCACTCGCCCTCGTTAGTCTTTGGACCTCACTGACACCTCACTGACAGGAATACTTCGAACGCGATTTTGTTTTGGCGCAGCGTAGGTAAGCAAATCCATTCCGGGCTAATAAATATCTAAATCTCAGTAAGACCGCAAAGGGGGAAGGGGGGCTCACTCGCGCGCGAGTATCCCCGAGCCCCTGCGAAATAATGGTCGAAAAAACAACCTTCTACCATAGCCGTGGTATATTATACATTATATATTATATACACAGGATTCACTTCATAAACTGATGCATTTCCTTCCACAGCTGTCAGATTTTGTCCCCCTCAAAAACGGGTTTTATAGTTTCCGCGCACAGACTGACTAAAATCACCCTGTTGACCCTGATAGCTACACTGTAGTTGCAAGGGGAGTCGCCGACCTATATCCTTAATGAGGACACACAACCCGTGATAAGCGCGATCGGAGTTTCACACACAGCTTGCAAAGATGAGTTTCGACAAAATCTTCGATCTCACAGCTGGAGTGTATTTTCATTTTTATAATATATATATTATATACAGGTTCTGCAGGTTGTCTTTGTCGTGGGTTCATATTACTGTAGGGTCCCTCGTAGATATTAAAGAACTGATACATGGTGTCGTCGGCAGGACTCAAAAACTAGCACTATTAGTGGCATGCGTCCAAACACGGTTAGCAAAATGCGCGGGTAATATGTAATGCCAGGGGGTATGTAGGTTCTTGTCTTTGTCGCGGGTTCTGATTGACTTCGTATGGTCCCTCGCAGATAATAAGAGCTGATGTATGGCGTCGTCGGCAAGACCCGAAAACTGCGTGTGCAATCAAAATGGGTTTCTGTCGGTTTTGCTTGTATTGTGATACGGACGAGGTGGTTTGTAAAGGCAGATTTGGGAGTTCCAATGGTAGGTTGGCTTTGTTGTTGGTTGAAATACATATGAGTCAGATTGGGCCCCCTGTTCACATGGCGCGATCAAAATGGAGCCTGTCCAAGCTTCGAGGATCAAGGAAAAAGTTTCCCGTCCACGATCTTACCCGCGCGGGCACAACGGGGGTCCCTTTTTTCGTTCGTCTGGTCGTTGCAGATGCGTTGCGATGGATGCCCGGCTGGTCAGCCTGGAGACCGAGGAGGAGAATGACTTCGTCATCCACAGCCTTCTTTGGATCGGTTTCCTGGGAGAAGCTTACACTGGTGAGAACAACACTCAATCGCGGTCAGAACAAAAAAAAAAACGTTTGTCAACAGCAAGCAAGGGAAGTAAATCGTACCGTCCGCTCGCGAAAATAATCTCCTTTAAAACCCACCACGTGCGGAGAAGCGTACAGTAGTAAGATCTAGAGGTATACTGAGTATATATCACTTCCAAGGGTAGATCTACAGGTATAGAGGGGAGGGGGGGTCATTTTGGATAGCGTTTTTTTTGCATTGTCTTGGGATCACTCGCACGAGTGACCCGCCCGCCCGTTCCTTTTGCGGTCTCGAGCTTTCGTGCTTTTTCAATCTTGATACATATCAATCCCCGAAATGGAATGGTTAACCACTTGTCAACAAGAAAAATCGCCTGCAATGTTTTTGTCAGTGAGGCACAGCATGATAGTATGGTGGTATGATAGTATGATAGTGTTGAGATACGGCCTCGAAAGGCCTGTAGGTATCCGAATTTGAGATAATTTGGATGGATTTCGTATGACAAGGTTGGCGTTTTATGTTCGGGAGAGTTAGGAAGTAGATCGGAGGCACGTGCCTCCGATCTCAGAAGCTATCCCGGGCTCTGGTGGAAACGAATAAAGCTATATCTCTACGAAGGAACGAAAGTGAGTACTCTCCGAGGACCTGCTCAATTGGCAGACCTGCAGGGGGCACCCTGCGTCCCCCACCTTCAATTCAACAATAGTATGATAATATGACAGTATGATAGTATGATAGTATGATATGATATGATACGATATGATATGATATGATATGATATGATATGATATGATATGATAGTATGGTAGTACGATAGTATGATGGTATGATAGTATGATAGTATGATGGTGTGATAGTATGATAGTATGATAGTATGATAGTATGAGGATAAAAAAAAAAGATAGTATGATAGAATGATGGTATGATAGTATGATAGTATGATAGTATGATAGTATGATAGTATGATAGTATGATTGTATGATAATATGATGTGATATGATATGATATGATATAATAGGATGAAAGTATAATATGATATGATATGATAGTATGATAGTATGATAGTATGATAGTATGATAGTATGATAGTATGATAGTATGATAGTATGATAGTATGATAATATGATATGATATTTTATGATATGATAGTATGATAGTATGATAGTATGATATGATATCATATCATACGATAGTATGGTAGTATGACAGTATGGTGGTATGATAGTATGATAGTATAAGAGTATGATAGTATGATAGTATGATATGATATGATATGATATGATATGATATGATATGATGAGGGTATGATAGTATGATATAATATGATATTATGTGATATGATAGCTCAAAACCGATAGTGAAAATTGGGGGTATATCATAACATCATCATAACATGATCACAACATCATCACAGCAACCCCCCTAGTAATACCCTTGGGCTTGCACCCTTTCACGGTGGTGTAACACCCCCCATCGGCAAGCCATTTGTCAGTCAAGACCAGATACCGGTAGTGAAAAAGGGAGTATATCATAACATCATCATAACATCATCATAACATCCCACCCTTGGTCTTGAGCCCTTTCAAGGTGGTGCAACACCTCCCATCAACAAACCATTAGTCAGTCAAAACCAGATACCGGTAGTGCAAAATCGGGGTACCCCCCCCCCCCCACCACCATAGCCTCTAACTGAAAAAAATACAGCCCAATACCATGGTGGAGGTATAATACCACTTTTTGGCTGGTGCTAGAATGGAGGCGTGCATTTTTGGCTAGCCAAAATACTCTCTGGATGGCGGCGTTCCTTGACCCAGTACCCTCGGCAAATGTCATCGTGTTTTCATTGCAACATTGCCAAGCATGGTTCGAGTACATGCCTACTGTAGGCCACGGGATAGTGCATCGGGGTTCTCTCCCATTTACCCCCCCCCCCCCCCGAAAGCATTTTGTTGATGGGTGGGGGTGTAGAGCTTCTCAGGGGGGAAAACAGGTGAGCACACCTTGTGTCTCTGCGCGTCTTACTATGTTGCCTGGTACTCGTTGGGTATATTTTGCCGCGGGGGGTTGTTCAACGGCTTGCCATGGTCCAGTCGGGACCCATAGACCTATTCTCCCCTTTATCGCATGATAGCATGAGTCTGAAGTCCGAGTCTGGTGACACAATCGAGTGAGCCACCCCCCCCTTCCCCCGCCACGAACGACGCACCAGGTCTGCAGAAGCTTTCCCCGGATGGCGAGTGGAGCTGGAAGGACACCCTCGACGGGTTTTCTCCTGGAGAATTTAGCGCGGCGGCCAGTTTTCAGGACTGGGCGGAAGGGTCTGACGCCTCCTCCTCGTACAGCGACGAGGGAGCCTCCTGCTTGGAAATAATGCCCTACACGCCGAAAGTTTGGAACGCTTTCTCCTGCGAGGTGGGTGGGCGCACAAAAGGCGGCAAGAAAGTTCTTCTAGAACACCACGTCCGCGGCAGGGGAGGGGGGGTACCCCATTTTCTCTACCGGGTTTTCATGGAACAATGGGGACACCTCACGGGGGCGGGGGGCGGGGAAAGACTTGAGGCGGGATTTTTGGCACAGCGTAACTGACCATTTCAGTACGGATTCGTGTCGCGAAATCAAAACAGCACGAAAAAAAAAAAAAAAAGGCCGCGAAAGGAACAGAGCGGCCACTCGCGCTAGCGACCCCGAGCCTCTTCGGAACGAAACAAAACAAAAACGAAGCCTCTGCCGTGGGCTTGGTCACAGTAGCGAACCCTGCGGCGGATTTCCCATGGACAGATGAAGCGCACGAGACCTTCTACGATGGAGGCGCACCAATTTACGTTGGCGCGGCTCTTTCGCTTGAAACGGTATATACCCCTCACCGAACAACCGATGTTGATAAAATAAAAGCGCCACCCCGATGAAAAAATCCCATGGCCTGCGTAGGTACACAACGAAACATTTTCACCGGAACAAGAATTGGGTTAAGGAGCCGCCCCGCCATTCGGAAACCGCTTCAGCCGAAACTTGCTACCCGTACCGAGTCATCCCGCACTATTAGTAGTGGGTGCACTTTTTGGGTTAACTAATGTTTCTGACCTTCTGACCTTCTCAAGACCTTCTCAAGACCTTCTCAAGCGTGAAACTATCGATTAGCATGAAAATTTTACGGGTGCATTGGTTTGTTTTTCAGGAACAGCGCATGGACAGGTGGGTCGGGTTGGGCGAACGAAATTTGTCTTCCAAGTCATGTTTTTCAGAGTGGGATACTGAGCTTCCTCGTGTTAGGATCTCAGAAAAAATTTAGAACCTGCTGTAAGCTCAGAAAAATCTTGAAATCAGTCAAACCTCTAGCACGATTACTCCTATATCATAGGATGCGTCGTGGACAAAACAAACGCTGTACCGCGAAATCCCTACCATAAAAAACGCCTTCGCGGGAATCTCACCCTTTATCTTTGAAGCACTCGGAATGTTTGTCGCGCACCCCCCCCCCCACCCCGGTCATCCATTGTCCCGGCACTTAGTTTTATGAAAAAATGTACAAAGTCAGCTTTCAGTCGACGCTTAGCCAACCAATTGACAGTTTTGTTTTCAGATCGCCCAGCAGTTGAAAAAAAACGCCGCCGCCACATTTCGTCTCGTCTCCCCCCACCGCCACTTCTCCTGCTCCCATCCTCACAACTCCTTTTGCAGGTGAACAAGCAGTTCGTGTGCGAGAAGTCCGCTCAGTCGGACGAGCCCGTCGCCGCCGACACCACGACCCCCACCACGACCCCACCCCCTACCCTACAAAAAACGGTCCCGCCACTAGTTGCACCTACCACGGCACCTGTCTTGCCGCCCACCCCTTCCCCCTCGACCATCACGCCTGCCACCCCGGCCCCCACCGTGGCTCCCACTGCCGACCCGACGACCCCGCCCCCCCCGACCGCACCGCCGGTGGGATTCGCAAAACCTCGGCCGACGACTCCACAACCTACGCCGTCGCCATCATCATCCTCATCCTCATCGTCTGCGTTGTCAAGAGGGTTGCCCTCGGGGGAGGCGTTGACGGGATCGCCCACTTGGTCACCGACTGGATCGCCCACGGGATCGCCCACGTCGGCGCCCACGCAGGGGATATGGGAGGCGAGCTGCATCGAAAGGGTGTCCGACGCGGACGGCAGGTAAGCCCTACTGTGCGCTTATTTTACATCCGATTGTTTTTCTGGCATAAAGAGGGCGTTTTGAGAAGAGCGTAAGAGAGTAGCATTAATGGGCTTTATTCCGAGTAAGACACAAACTCAGGCAGAGATATCGGAGGCGAGCTGCATCGAACGAATGACCAACACGGATGCCACGCAAGCCCTACGAGCAGACGGTAGCATTTGTTTTGGCGTGATTGGGGGTTTCTGAGAGCTTAAACGTACGTAGCATGTTTGGGTTTTAGTTCGAGCATAACGGGCATAACTGGGCGGCGCTGTCGGCGGCAAGCTGCGTCGAGAGGGTGTCCGACGTGAACGTCAGGTGATCCCTGTGCGTGTACCGGTACTCGTTATGCTATATTTGCGGCGGTTCTTTCAGACCTTGATTGATTTTTAACGTGTTTTTAAGGGCAGAAAATTAGGGTAACTGTGGGCTTTGTTTCGAGGATAACAAGCATTGGAGGGACGGACGCATCGTCTCTAGCGCGGAAAGGCGTGCGCCAGGCGCGACTATTCCAAATCATTTCTGTGACCACTCAGGTCGCGATTTCGCGCATTGTTCATCGATATAGACTATCTCTGAGGGACCGTCAGGCCTCGAGGGGAAGGGAGGAACAATCGGGAGGACTACGGCCACTGCCCTGGGGTGGCAATGTTGATAAGAATGAAGGTAGACTCTCAGCTAAAACATATACAGGAAAAAGAAGTAGTAGATAAAAGGAGAAGATGTGGGGAAAGAAAGTGGGCAAATGGTTGGCGGAAAACGCCACTGAATTATGGTGCGATCATTCGACTTCATATTAGGTTCTACTGCTGCTGCTTTATGGAAGGATATTCGATTTACATCGGAAAGGCATCTACGCTATATTGTCGGAGGGCAAAAATAATAATAATAACAACAACAAGCATGATCGGGCGGAGATGTCGAAGGCGAGCTGCACCTCGAGAGGGTTGGTTAACTAGCCATATCCAGTTGACCACAGAGTCACGTGGCTTAGTGGTCTAGTGGATAGTGCTATATAGCCAACACACTTAGTCACGTAACTCAGTGGTCTGGTGGATAGTGCTAAATACTAACAGAGAGGGTGTCCGATACAGACGCCATGTAGGCTAGCTCCGCCACTTGATGGCGCTGCACTTACTCCACTTACTCAACCCCTCTAGTACTGCATAATACACGTTTGTCGGGACGCATTGCCTAGAAATTGTGTTGGATAGTAAATCGCTTTAGAACTACATGCCAGTTTTTTCAGGTACAATATTATGGGAGTTCGTGTGGGATAGTGTTTGCGGTAGAAAACCCCGGCCACATCGACACCCACGGCAACGGTGATGTCGGAGGCGAGCTGCATCGAAACGGTGCCCGACGCGGACGCCAGGTAAAAGCTCTAGGCTCATGCCCCTGTTATTTATGATGCTATTTATTTTTTTGTCCATTTGTGTTTGGCTTAAATGGGTTTTGACTTTATGTTTAAGAGCATGAAAAAAGAATGTATAGGTTTTACTTCGAGGACTACGAGCATGATTGGTCGGATACATCGGAGGTGAGCTGCACCGAGGGAGTTTCCGACGCAATCGCTAGGTAAGCCCTAGGCTCATACCCGTGTTATTCGTAATGCCCTTTATGGCAATTATGTTGTGGCATAAATAGGTCTCTAAAGCTAGTTTGAAAGCATCAAAGTGAAATTATTGGTCTCTATTCATATTTCAAGCATTACGAGCATCATTGGACTGAGGTCTCGGAGGCAAGCTGCGTCGAGAGGGTGTCCGACGCGGGCGTCAGGTAAGTCAACCCTGAACACGATGCGGTTCATTTTACCCACTTCAAACTGACAAACTGCTTGCAAGCACGGCGGTATATGCGCTGCACTTTCCCCCTCCCAAGCACTGCATGCACGTTTTTGGGAGTGGAAATAACTTGGAATTATTGTGGCATCACATTATTTTATGAGGCTCCTAGCATGATGACATGGTGAGGACCTACCACTATACCTTATATTATGCCCCAAAAAACTGATTTTGAGCAAAACACAGAAAGTTCCTTTTGCGATTGCATATCCCATGGCCTAGATACACATTTAAAAACAATTTTTCAAAGCAAGAATGACATTTTCCCGACGATTTCGGGTCAAGGAGGGCTAAGGAAGTCCTGTCATTCAGAAAAAAACATTTTTTGCCAAAACAAAGTGTGGAATCCCACACTTTTTTTCTATCGTAACTTTGCTTCGAATATCGTTGGTCGTAGCAAACCTCTTTAGGACTCCACTCATGCCTTGGTGGACAAAATTCCGTTATTGACTAAGGCCGTGGTAGAGGCTATGATATCAGTAGGGGGGATGTTGCGACTGTTTCGATATACCCCCATTTTTCGATACCAGATTTTTGAGCTATCATACCATACATACTATCATACTATCATGCTCGCACGATTGTCTCTGTACCTCACGGAAAAAAAATACTCTTTAGACGGTTTTTTCAAGGGTGTGTTCGGTGCGGTACCGGTTTTCTCGGTACCGGTATGGATGTCGTACCGAACTTACCACATCCGGTACCGGTTTTTGATGTCGTACCGAACTTACCGAAGTGTCCGGTAACGGTATTGATGTCGTACCGAACTTTCCGACGTGTCCGGTACCGGTATTGATGTCGTACCGAACTTTCCGAACTGTCAGGTACCCGTATTGATAACGTACGGAACTTTCCGAAGTGTCCCGGGGTACCGGTATTGGAGGTGTACCGAACTTACCGAAGTTGTACGAAAGTCTGTACCGGCACCGCCGGTACCGGTATGGGTGTCGCACCGAACTTACCGAAGTTTCCGATACCGGGATTGGTGTCGCACCGAACTTACCGAAGTTTCCGATACCGGTATTGGTGTCGCACCGAACTTACCGAAGTTTCCGATACCGGTAATACCGGCGGTACATACCGCCGGTACGCCTCGGGGTACGCATCGTACCGAACACACTGTTGGATATTTTGCTTGGCACGGCGTAGCTAACGATACTCTTTGAGGTTTCATATCGCCAAAAAAAGGTATACCCGAAAGCTTAAGACCGCAAAGGAACTATGGGGTCACACTCGCGCCAGTGACCCGGAGCCCCTGCAGGAAAAGCCCCCAAAACAACACAACTCCCTCCTCCCACCGTAACCTTGTTTGATTCAGTGCGGGATACTGGCTCACCCGAGAAACTATGTCCTACTCGGAAGCTCTCCGACCTCACGGTTATCTTCGTCTTACGCGTGATGCGAGCGCGCTCGCTTATCCTCCCTCTATTCACCGCTTTTTTTGGAGAAGGTATTTGGCGCTGTTCAACACGAGCGTCTACGGGTACGCGTCTTGCACCGCCATCCCTATCGGCGGGAGAGTCCATACCTTTATGCTTCAAAAAGCGCCCAGCTTATGCCAAACGATCCAATTATGCCGAAGACTTGCAATGGTATCATATATCGTAATGAAAGATTAAGCATCCTCCCTCGCCACCGCACGAACGGAGAAGGTACTACACGCTGTTCGACATGAGGGCCGACGCCGATACGCCTTGCATCTTCCACACCCCCCTCGGCGGGGGAAGGCCACTTTTGTGCTCTTAAAACCGTCCAATTATGCCAAAAAAAATTAAGTAAGCCAAACGAAAAAAATGCTAGCACCAGGGATTTTAAAGTCTTATAACACTCATTCTCCCTCTGTTCACCGCGAATTCGGATAAGGTACTTGGCGTTGTTCGACATGAGCGTCTACGAAGACGCGTCTTGCACCGCCATCCCGACCGGCGGAGGAGCCGGATGCAACCCGTTCGAGATCGGACAGGAGTGCCGCAGCTGCTGGTGGTCGTGCCAGGGGGCGCGCTCGTTCATCGGAAACTACTCCTGGATGCCCCAAGACTGGTGAGCGAGAAGCTTTACCCCCTGTTGACCGCAGAAATTACGCCTCACTTCATATCGTCTCACTCGAAGTTGGAAATTAACTAAGGTCTGGAATGAGCGTGAATTGGTTCTTCATAAGGCGTTGCATCGTGGTTTTGCGAATAATGTTGTGTCAATCGAGCTCCGTTTTTTTTTGGCAAAATTCCGAGTGCTTTGTCTCGAAACACGTCGACGCGTTTCTAAAAACATTGAGTTCACGGCGCAAAGTATAACAGAATCGATTCCTGCGGCGTGATCAAACTAAGCATGGATATGTGTCGCTGGTAGGTACCATTAGCGCCCTCGTTCATGGGAAAGTACTCCTGGACGCCCCAAGACTGGTGGTGAGTGGGAAGGTTACACACCTCGGACAAATCACGATTTAATATATCATAAAGAGTATCTAAATGATCTAGATGATCTATATGATCTAGATCACATAGATATTCTAGATACTCTAGATCGTCTAGAGCACATAAAGCATATAGATCATACAGATAATCTAGATCGTCTAGATAATCTAGATAATATAGATCATCTGCAGTAGATCCCGTATCTGCTGTTGTGAGATGTTGCGCTCGATCTGTGCTGCATGCTACGTGTGGCGTCTGGGGACAACTCTCTGGCATATCCACGGGTTTAGTACTGACACGTAGGCATGCATGTCCTTGAGTGAACCGCAACATATAACCACTATTGGGAACCTCGCCGACTACGAGGCATATAGGCCATTCTTTTTTCTGGCGTTGTCCATCGATTCGGGTCCTCCTACCAAGCCGAGTGTTGCAGCGAGATGCTGGCCTTGGGCTCCTGCCGAGTTCAGGAGCGTATGTGTTGTGATGTGGGTGGCTCACTTCTAGCGAAGGCATCATATACGGTAGAAGTGCACGTTTTTTTTTTCTTCTTGGGGTTCCTCACCTAAGGAGCTCTTTTTTTTTGTTCTCTCCCAAAAACCATCTCGGGTTAAAAATGATGGTGTTGCAGAATGAGCAATCCCATGGCTTGGGTATACAACGAAAAACGGTTGCAACAAAAATGGTGAAATTCTGACGATTTTGGGTAAGGAGCTCCGCCATTCAGAAAACGATCCAGCCAAAATGTGCTACGTCTATAGTATTATCGTAGCACGCGTCCTGTATCTGTAGAGTACAGAGCTACCATGGTAATGCAGTAAACAGGTGCTAGATTATGCAGATCGTACGGTTCCGAGCCGGTAACGTGAGCTAGACCATACTGATCTTCCCTGAAATATCCAGATCATCAGGTACGGATTGGTGATCTGTGTATGGATTCGAACAAGCACTCAGCCCACATCTCGGCATAAAGGGTCAATATATTTTTACCGCTCGATATGGTTGGCAGAGAGTCGAAGGAGAGAGATAGCACCGCTGCTTTACGGAAGGATGTTCGATTTATATCGGAACGGCGTCTGCGCTGCCTTACCCAACAGCTGCCTCCAACACCTTCTACGTCAAACATTCACGTTTTTTTACTTCCTGAGACTCTTCACTCGAGGGGGTTTATACTATTAATAGTATAACCCTCTGCGGCAAGAAATGCCTTTTGTGATGACCAAACCCATGGCCTAGGTAATATATATATATATTCAAAACCGGTGAGTTTGGGCGACGATGAGGGAGGCGCCCACTTTTTCACCCCTGAGTTTTCACCACCGCACGGGTGATCCTGTTCCTCGCTGATCAAAATGCTTTGGGCGATTTGCTTGTCGCAGCGTAGCTAACCAATCTATTGCCGCTTCATAAACCAAAATTAAAACGTCGCAAAAATCTGAAAATCTGAGGACCGCAAAGGAAGCGGGATGCCATTCGCGCGAGTAACCCCGAGCCTGTGCAGAAAAGTCCCCCGAAAGTGACTACCCCACCGTAGGTTTGGGCTAAGGAGCCCCGTCATTCGCAAAAAACTAAAAATTCCATGAAGTGAAACCTCCATGGTAGCACTCGTGCGTCCAAAAAACATTAACCTGAAACCTGGCGAGCAATCCTACGGCCTACTTACTCAGCCAATGTACTGGTACTGCCGTAAAACACGTTAAGCACGAATGGCAGTCAACCTGTGGTAATATTGGGCAGTATGAACCTAGGACAAACCGCTGTTGGGTAGCTCCTCAGTATAGAAGTCCGGCATAGTGCAACATGGTATCCGCGCCGGGACGCAGGGCGTCGGCGATGGGACACGGGGTACGGTAGGGGGGGGGGGGGGTTGTACCCCTGTTTTCTCCACCGAGTTGATGCCACTCACGGGCGTGGCTCGATACTTCACTCAAACACGGACTTATGTGTTTCGTATTGGCGCAGCGTAGCAAACAATTCCATGGCTGTATGTCACACATATCGCGAGATCGAAAAGCACATACGAAGTGTATATCTACTCGATCTTAAGGCTTGTGGGAGGAGCGCCGCGCGCCGATGCAAGAGGAGGTCTTCAACGTAACCCCCCTGCTGTAGCCTTGATCATGGGGTAGTTACACGCTCCTCCTCAGTCAAAAATACTTCGGCATCTGAGTCAAAGCCCACGGTGGGAGTGCAGCAGATTCTAAAAAAAATCTGAGGTCCTAACATGAGGAGCTCGATATCATCAACATCATCCATCATCATCCATCATCACCCGAAACATGACTTCGAAGGCATTCGCTCCCTCGTGCAACCCGACCAACAGTTCTATGCGCTATTGATAATTAATGGTAATGGTAATAGTAATAGTAGTCCTGAAACAAATGCGCTCGTAAAAGTATCAGAAGAGCCGGTACTTCCACACCTGAGGAGCTCAACCCTAGCAATCACATTAACATCAACATTAACATCAACATCAACATTAAAATCAACATCAACATTATCAACATTAACATCAACATTAAGGTCAACATTAAATCAGCATTAACATCAACATTAACATCAACATCAACATCAAAACCAGCACTAACATCAACGTTAACATTATTAACATTATCATCAACATTAACATCAACGCTAACATCAACTTTCACATTATCAACATTAACATTAACATTATCATCAACATTAACATCAACATCAACATCAACATCAACATCAACATCATCATCAACATTATCATCAACATTAGCATCAACATTATCAACATCAACATCAACATCAACATCAACATCAACATTAACATCAACATTATCAACATCAACATCAACATTGACATCAACATTATCAACATCAACATTAACATCAACATTAACAGAGGGTCAGAAACGTTTCGCCCGAACAAAGCAACCCCTACCGCACTACAGAGGACAGAGGACTATAGAGGGATGACCCCCAAAGGGAGGGCTACAGTACCTCGGTTGTAGCACGCAGCCGCAGGGATGATCCTCGCCAATCACATGCTGTTGCTTGCCACTAACGCCTATGTAGGGGGGCCACGTTTGGCGCCTTTCGTTTTCAGCGGCACAGGGTCACTCACTCACGTCAGCGAGTGCCCCCCCCTGTTCCTTCGCGGACTCAAGCTTTCGTGCTCTATTCAACTTTGGTATATATGGAATCCACAAAGTAATAGTTAGCTACAGTAGGCTTCGCCACTCAAATCGCACAAAGTTTTTGTCGTCAGTGAGGTGCAGAGTCACTCGTGCGAGTATGATACGATAGTATGATGTGATAGTATGATGGCGCGAACCCGGTAGTGAATAAGGGGGTATATCATAACATTGCCATAACATCCCCCCTACCATACCCTTAGTCTTGCGGCCTTTCACGGTGGTGTAACACCCCCCATCAACAAACCATGCTGACCTCCTGTATACGACGCAGGATTAATTTCTGTCCTACGAGCGGTCTGACAGAGTTTGAGACAGACTGCGAAGCGGAGGAAGAGGAGGAAGATGCGAAAGCCGCAGGTACCGCCCGCCGAAGCCTAGTGGAGACGCTTAGGTTTGCTCTTGGTATGGGTGGCGGTGGAGGCAGCAAGGAAGTGGA
Source organism: Undaria pinnatifida (assembly GCA_012845835.1). NCBI lineage: Eukaryota > Phaeophyceae > Laminariales > Alariaceae > Undaria > Undaria pinnatifida. Next base: position 8,710,984 of record JABAKD010000026.1, read on the forward strand.
GGGAGGCAAGCAGCCCCGTCCCCTTCTCAGGCAATAAAGTGGATGAGGAGGAGAAATTAGGAGGGGGGGAGGGGGAGAAAGAGGAGGAGAACGAGGAGGAGGAGGAGGAGGGGGAGGAGGAGGAGGTGGAGGAGGAAGAGGTGGAGGAAAGGTGAAGCAGGAGGAAGTGGTGAAGCAGGAGGGAGAGGAAGCGGAGGAGGAAGCGGAGGAGGAGGAGGAGGAGGAGGAGGAGGAGGAGGAGGGGGAGGAGGAGGAGGAGGAGGGGACGGGAAGGGGGGAGGGGAGGACGAGAAACATACGAAAGACCCAGGCACTCTCTGCCGAAGCTTGGTGGAGAAGCATAGGTTTGTTCTTGCCGGTGATGGCGGCAGTGGGGGCTGTGGGGAGGGGAAAGCCGTCCCGTTGCCCTCTCAGGAAGCACAAGCGGAAGAAGAGAAAGTGATGGGGGAAAAGGAGGGGGTGAGAAGGAGAGGGAGGACGAGGGGAGGGAGGAATAGGAGAGGGATGAGAGGCAGGAAAAAGAGAAGGAGGAAAAACGTACGGAAGACGCCGGAAACACCAGCCGAAGTCCGGTGGGGAGCTTAGGCTTCTCTTGCCCGCGGCAGCGGTAGCCGGGGGGGAGGGAGCCGTCCCGCCGGCTTCTAATGCAATAAGCTGTCCCAATTTTCCGTGTTTAGTAGCTCCGTCACCCGGGGCAAGAATGTTCGTCAAGAATTGACCCCAGATCAATTTGCCTAGAAAGTAATATTAAAACAGCGGATCAAGGACACGGTAGGGAGCGTACTATACTAGCTATCCTGTACCTCCCGTTTTCACTCCAGGCCGGGTAACAAACAGTTTGATGGCGGCATGTTTCGCGAGATATTAAAGCACACAAGCTTATATAGTATGACACTTTCAAAGCAATGAATGGTTAGGGTAGTCAGCTCGCACGAGTGGGCCTGAGCCGCGGAAATGAAATCTTTAAAACGCTCCCTCCACCGCAACCTTAGCAGGATTTACGAAAAAAACGAAGACTGGCACGTTTGTTTGGGATTACCACCTTGGGCTTCCTCTCTCTTGAGAGTTGTTGTGTTTCAAATCTCGGTGTTTCCGTTTTTCGGGAAAAACTGGATCGTTCTCGTGAGAATTCGCGTTGGGAAAGGGGACAAGTATATGACAGGGAGGTGGGTGGTTCTGCCTGATCTTTTTTTGTGAGGGCACGTGTTGGGAACGGACCCGTTATTTAGGGAGGGGGGCGGTTCTGCCTGCGCCTCAAAAGGCTCGCATTTTGTTGTCAACGGCCAGGCTTGGTCGCGGGAGAAACAATTGATTGGGCGGAAATTATTTGGCGCTTGTCGCAGTATTGCTTCTTGGTTTACTATTGGAAAACATTTGTCGGGGGAGTAGGGCCTCACAGCGAGTACGCGCCGAAATATTGGTCCTGAAAGCATAGCATATCGTTAGCGCATTTGTTTTTCGCTCGACAAAAACTAGCGACGAAAATCCGGCGACCACGGCTTTGGGTGTAAACCCATTTTACAGTTCCCTACCGAACGGATTACAGTTGTGCTTGCCCACTATCTGCAATGGATTAAGTTATGTTGAGTATATACAGCACTACCCACTGAGCTACTGAGTCCATAATCAACAAGTTCGTCTATTTGTAGGTGGTTCCTATTGATCATACCTTCGCATGTCGCTTGATAGCGACTTCACGAACTTGCTGATTTACGTCAGATAATCCGCAAATGAGAGGCAAGTAAGCACTCAATACATGTTACCGAACGAAGCGTTTCCTTCAAAGAGTGTCTTCGATTGACCTGTTTCTCTCCTCTAAGGCTGTTGTAGACATTTTTTTGGATATAGGTCTGTCGATACACTGAACTATCAGGGGCTACATGGTTTATGGTGTGGTGGAAGTTCAGGATTCACGACGACGATTGATCATGGTGGTAGTGGGCGTCTGTGTTTCGCTTCGGTTTGTGATTTTGTTTTGCTCTCTCGGAATGTTTTTGGTTCTAGTAAACACGTTCATGTTTTTTTTCTCGTCTCGACCCGGTTAGAAGGACAACCAAGAAGAGGTAATGATGTTATAATGAAGTATGTTATTGTTTGTGTGTTTGCCATGCGACCGTGTGCAATATGACAGGCTTCGAAGCCGACCACACACATATATGTATATGTACATAGTATATATATATCCCCAGAAAGAAGACACCAAGCAAGAAACGTGTACATGCATGCACGCATCGACGTCCAGCAAATCCTCCCCTCCATTGTCCATGCCGATTCTTCATTCTAGAGAGATATCAGGACTGGCTCTGTGGTTGCAAACTGCGAGACGGTGGCAGTACATCGCAACTGCAAGAAGGAGGATGGGCAATGCAATGCAATGCCAAACGCAATGGATAAGAAAATGCAGGACACACAAGCCAGAAAACCAGACAGCTTATTGGGAGAGAAAGATCCGGGCGGTGCCAAAGGAGCTGAAACTTCGTGAGGTTCAGTATCGTGATGAAAACACTGACCAATGGAGTGGATGTTTGCATCGCAGGGTGGCCATGACCGAGAAATCCGAACATCGGATTTTCGAGAGGGTCCCACGACTTCAGAACTAAGCGGACACGAACGAACGAACGAACGAACGAACTCTTTTTCGGGGCTATATGATACGTTGCCGGAGTTAAGCCCCTCAAAAGGAATACGCGCAGCTATAGCGCTGACAAACAGGATTCTAACACGAAAAGTTTCGGTTGAATGATTAGCGCCAGACCTGGTCGAGAGCCTTGGAGCCTCTACATCTGGAATCGTTTTTATCGAACAAAACCAATATTGGGGCAAAAAAAAAGGGTTCGCAAAACGTGTGTTTTACATGACGAACATTGTGACAATATATTGAGTGGTTTGAAAATTCGACGTAACATCGATGTCACGAAAGCGACAAAAAAGAACATAAAAACACACGACGTGGCCAAATCTGTGTACAAACGTGACACAATGGCCATTTACCACTGTCACATGTTTCGTCATATTTTTATATGAATCGTGAGTGTGTGTGTTTTCTTTTTTAGTTCGAAACCAGCCTTACTTAGAAGAGGTTCTGTGGCGCTAGAACGTTTCGTGATATTTCGTCACGGATCGCACTTTTCTCCCCGTTTGGAAAGACCGTGTGAAGATGAAATGGTGTCACCAAAAACCAAAACGACTTTTCGATGTCCGTCCACCCATATGAATATACTTTCCCAAAATACGACTTCAAGTAATCACGAGCTGTGCGTGCGACGTACGTTCCTGCAGCGGTGCCTCACGTTCATAGGTTCCACTTCAAAGCCATATACAAAGTCAATAGGGATACATACATACCCTGCCATATGAATACGATACGAGCATGTTATCCGCAAATCAATGCCCCCCAACAAAAATCCCGCCACCGCACAGAAACGTACCACACGCGACACCTTCTCCCCACCCACCACTCCCCGAACAAAAACGCCATCCCCACTAGGAAGCGCGGGTCGAACACACCTCGCTGTCGCTATTCGACCGCGCTAAGGTCAACAAAAATGACGGAGCAACATGACAACAAGTACGAAGCGGAGCGCAGAACGGTGAGGTCCTCAGATTTCACCATAAACCCCCTGACCACGGCAAAACTGAAACACACGCACAGGTTTCAAATAAATCGATACCCAAAAACTAGGAGGGTGCAGTGACCAAGATCATTAGACCTAACCCCTCAACTACAGCAAAAACTAGAGTATGTGTATGATTAGACGCATGCTACGATCGAGGTAGCGCTTTTCGCGTGAAAAGTTTGTTTTCTGAATGACGAGGCTCCTTAACCTGTTAATACAATCTTCGGAAAAAAACGCCATTTTGTTTGCCTTATTCTCGTTGTGTACCTAGCTAGGTCATGGGATTTGTCATCCGGTATCAATTTTATTCTTTTCCAAATCAGTTTTTGGGAGAGGTCTTAAAGCTCCCAAATTGAGGAACCTCAGAAGAAACAACAATGGTTGGTTCACCTCCATCGTAGTAGCACGCGCCTCTTGTCGCCAGACAATCTTCATGTAGTTCGTCGTCAAAACAAGGGCGCAGTTATTAACGGAGTAGCGACAAGCAACCCACCCGGGCCTTGGAAAAGCTCGAGCGAGCAACAGCTCCGGGGCTCTGCTTCACACACACTACCTAAAGTAAAAATACCAACACCAACCATTCATTGCAGTGGATGAAACAAAAACACATATATCGATATGTTAAACAAAAGAATAGGACCCCTCCCCTTAAGAAAAAACTCACCCACATAGTATATTACAAGTACCAACAACGCAGCTTGCAAAGATGGAGCATTGACCCGAAATTCGTCGAACTCACGGCTGACGTCCTTCGATTTTTTTTATAAAACAAAAAAATGATGTATTTTACGTGTACGAGGATAACACGCATCATACAGGGAGCAAGCACACAGTACACAAAAAAATCCGTTCGCAGTTTGTCTTCGGTGTGTGCCCGGCCAAGCACTCGCTACCCTTCGAGATTGTTTGCCTCCGGAGGACAGACCAAGCACAGGGCAAGCAAAATAATCTTCGTCGTGTTTTTTTGTCTTAGCAAGGCCAGACTAAAAAACCACCAACGTCCGCGAAAGTTGGCTTCTGTAGACCAGCCCATGCACTGCCCCTTGTGAATTTCTGCCTCTGTACGCCAAGCTACGACATACCCCGCGGGATTGGCTAACATTAGCTTTAGCAAAGAGGTCAGCAGCCTTTGTCAGCCTGACCCCATACATAATCCTATGCAACACCTATGGCTCTATCGCAGCAGAGGTATTTTTAGATTGGCCCCAAATTCATAGTGAATCTCGTACGAATAAAGCGGCGGCTTTGGCACAGCAGTAGCCGTACCTCAGCCCGACTCAAATCCGTACTTGATATCTTAACCCCTTATGATGGAGCCGATAATGTGAAGAAGGAGGCGTCCTGAACAAGCCTGGAGTACGCCAAGTCAGGCCAGGCCAGGCCATGCATTCTCCACCGGCCTGCCGCCTCCGAGGGCACACGCTCCTTAACTTTTCCACCGCTGCAAACATCATCCCACACTAACTCCAAGTAATTTGTCCCCAAAAAACGAGGGAGCCGTCCGCAAGATGTTTTTATAGCCCATTTACGAATGGCCACTGCAACAGTTATCCCACACCGATTCCAAGATTTTATCCCCTTTTATCCCAATGTAAAATAGAGGCGACTCCAGCCTCCAGTCCTAACGACTCCCGGTAACGAGGACGGTTGCTAAAAAATGAACAAAACAAGGACGCCCCGTCATCCAAAAACAAAAGCAGAACGATGCGTCAAGCTCTCCACCCAACATGCTACTCACCAGGTAAAAGGTCGGTCGTTCATACTGAACTAAACAAACACGCCACGCTATCCAAACAAAAATAGAATGACGCGCCAAGCCCTCCACCCAAGATGCCACATACCAGTTAAAAGGCCGGTCTTTCCACCGCTACGCTAGCGCGAGGCAAAAGCAGTTCACGCCACCTTACTCTACCAATCGATACGATTGGTAGAGGAAAAACTACGATACGCCGCCTCACTGAACCAATCGTCACGCTTTGCGTTTGGCAAGCAAAGGCTACGCTGCCTCACCCAACTAACCACTACGCTTGAGCGAGACAACAAAAGGTTGCCCCGCCTCACATTTCACTCAACTAAACGTTACGCTTGGCGAGAGGCAAGAAACGGTCGCGCCGCTTCACTCCACCAACCGTCACACCATTGCATCGCCGGACGGAAACCCACCAACCTTTAAAACTGCATTCCACGATTTGGAAACAAATTACTTTGACCTATAGTTAGACCCCATCGTATATCTGGTATGCAGCGGCAACAAAGCGTTTGATCAATCACACATGCCAGGTACAAAAAAAAGCGCCGACCTTGAACTTTGAAGCACCGCTATCAGTGCCGCAAGCGGTAACACCACCCCACCCCCCCCCGCCGCCGCCCGAGGTGTTTTGTGTTGACTAGAGCAAGGCAGAGAGAAATACAAAAAACAAGTTTTTGCTTCCCTTCAATACAAGTTTAACCGAAAGACAACAACACCAGCTCACTTGTCCTGCAACGTGAAACCAAAACGTGCCAAACGCAACAAGAACCATTCCTGCCTTCCGCCTTCTCTTCAAGGTTCAAGGGCAACCGAAATGAATTAAAAAACGTCCAGTTTTCTCTTTCAAGGCCAACCAAAATGCAACAAGAACCAGTCCCGCTTTCCTCATAAGGCCAACCGAAACACAACAAAAACCAGTCCCGCTTTCCTCATAAGGCCAACCGAAACACAACAAAAAACCAGTCCAGCCTTCCCTTCAAGGGCAACCGACATACAAAAAAAAAAAAAAATCGCCGTGTTGCGTCCTTTGAGGATCCCCATAGCATTTCCACTCCACCGGGGGGCAACGCGCGGGCGGCCCGAGCTATACACCGTTGTCTTCTAGACACACGGCTACGCCTGTCTCAATACACAACAACACAAAAAATGCCGTCTTGCATCCTCCGTGGCTCCCAGCTCCACAGCATTTCCATCGGGGGGCAACGCGGGCGTGGCTATGCCCGTCTCGCGTTCTGTTGTCGTTCCTACTGTATTGTTGTTGTATTTAACAATCAATTCTACGAGCACACAGCAGAATACAAGCTGGAATACTAGCACGTTAGTAGTTTACATCGTTCGTACAGCAGTGCACCTAATTCGGGAGACGAAAATGGAGCGCTGGTTACTCTCCTTTGCCACAGGTTAGTTAGTCCCCAGCACGTAGCTCCAAGCTCTAAAGCAGTCTCACTCACTGGCTGCGATCGCGACTTTAGCTGCCATACCGTTGTCGTCTAGACTCAAGGCCAAGATCGTCTCCCGCTCCTCGACATTTACCCGAACCCTCCGGCAGATGGGGTAACACTAAATCTTACGCCTAATACATACGGCGGGAAAAATGGTCTCATCCTGGTTCCAAGCAGTTTGATCGCGCAACAAGTCCAAACAGGTTACATGTTCACTAAACTTCCACGTCTGTGTCGTGCGCCAACTAAACTCGGTCGCATGGCACCACGGTACTGTCATGTCAACGGTAGTGCAAGCGAACAGCGCATTATAGCTCCTAGCCTTAAAAGCAGTTCCGCTGGCACGGCGAACGTGGCCCTATCATAGCTACCGCAGGCGTCATGACTCAGACGCGGTCATGGCCGTCTTGCGCTCTTCTTCTGCAACAGGGGGTCACAGCTCCTACTGGTAGCTCCACAGCAGTTGCACGGAGCACCACGGGCATGGTCCGACCAAGCGAACCGGCCCGGCCCGACCGTAGCAACCATACCATGACAGCATATACACACACGGTAATGTACACCTATACGGCCGTACCCATGGGGTCGGCCGGAACACCATACGCGGTCAAATCGTCTGTGGCTACCGTCCGCCCTCCCCCGGCCCCCTGCTGGTTATTCATCAGCATGTACGGCACCAGCAAGACGGACACTGCCAATTCCGCAATCACGCGGATGACGAAAGCTTGAACGACCATGAAGATAGGGAAGAAGATGATGGTCAAGATGACGTTAGCTTCCCGCACCCAAAAGGAGCTTATGATGGCAATAACGGTGAACAAAACGTTCACCGCCTGGCCAATTATGTGCAGCCTGCGCACCAGCGCAATCCCTTGGAACTGGGGAACACGTTTTTTTGGGTACAGAGTCGAGGTGGCGCGAGATCAAAAACAGGAGGGGGGGGGGGGGGGGAACCATAAGTAGGGGGAGGGGCGGGTCGCGAGAACAAAATGTACAGGAGGGGAGCATCTTAAAGGTTGGTATATGTACGTACTCGGTAACAGATTTGTCTGGTGCATGTATACACTGTTGTAGTTGTAGTAGCACACACAAAGCATCACGCGCCAATTTCTGATAGAGCAAGCAGGAGAGGGTTGGGGTGGGCTTGTGGGGGCGTGGGTGGGGGGAGGAGGCGGGGGAGGGGGGGTCAGTGTTTATGCAATATCGTACCGGGAACGGCGAGAAACGGCGGTCCAACAAAGGTGCTATTAATACAAGACCGGTCTTTTCGGGCGCCTCAACGTCTCTTCTTGCCTTAACGTATTGGCTTTAGTGCAGGGGCGGTCAGTCAAGGGGTCAAACCGCGGTCTCCCGCCATGGCGGTTTGTCTGGGTGTGCCAAAGTTGCTTTGTGCCTGAATAGACTTGTTGTAGTAACGCACGGGGTGGTCAGTCAAGAAGTCAAACCGTGATCTCCTATCATGCCATCCCGGTCTGTTTAGGTGCGTCAAGGCCTCTGTTGGCCTTAATACACTAGTTTTAGTGTTGGGCGGCGGTCAGTCAAGGGGTCAAACCGCGGTCTCCTACCATCCCAGTCTGTTTGGGCGCGTCAAGGCCTCTGTTGCCTTAATATACTATTTTTAGTGTTGGGCGGCGGTCAGTCAAGGGATCAAACCGCGGTCTCCTACCACCCCGATCTGGTTGGGCGCAGCAAGGCTTCTGTTGGCCTTAACATACAGATTATAGAGTAGGGGGAGGTCCGCCAAGGGGCCAAACTGCGGTCTCTTACCATCCCGGTCGGTTTGGGCTCGTCAAGGCCTCCTTTGGTCGTAAGCTACTAGCTTTAGTGTAGGGGCGGTCAGTCAAGAGATCAAACCGCGGTCTCCTATCATTTTGGGGCGCGTCAAGGCCTCTTTCAGCCTTAACATTAATAGTTTTAGTGTAGGAGCAGTCAGTCAAGGGGTCAAACCCCGCTCTCCTACGTGCATCGCCCCCCGTTTGTTTTGGCCACGTCAAGGCCTCTTCTTTCTTTAACATGCTATTTTTAGTATTGGAGCGGTCGGCCAAGGGCTCATACCGCGGTCTCCTAGCATATTAGCTGTCCGTGGCATGTCAAGGCCTCTTTTTCTTCACCATACCAGTTTCCGTATAGGAGCGGTCGATCAAGGGGTCATACCGCGGTTTCCTAGCATATTTGCTGTCCGTATTCAGCGATTCCCGATGGTCAACCGATCGTCGATGTAACACTCATTTTAAAAAACTTCAATCGAAGCTTCACTCCGATTCCTAGCGCTAGCTCCAGGTATAGTTCAGGATTACCCATAGCATACGCTACATGTCCCCTACGGATCATTGCGCTGACCGAACCACAGCAAGGTTCCTTGATGGTTGCGCGTGGAGGTCGAAACTTCGTGGCATGTCACTGTTACTCTGTGCTACTTTTAATGTCGGGCCATCCGACCATCGACCACGACTCGTAGTATCGCAACGTGGTTGTATCAAATGTGAATACTGAAGATTACTTAATATACCAAAACGCCAGTCACTACGCCGCACGTGATATTGTAGACTATTCGTTTCACGTGTCACTGCATCCGCCAAATACGTGGGCACATCTCCCTATTTTTCTTCTGCTTGAACAGTTCTCCATGCTACTGAGCATTGATAATAAGTAGGCCGCTGTACTGCAATCGCTACTGAACATTGACCACGACAAGCGACAGGCTGCTGTTCCTGTTTCTTATCCCCCTTGAAACTGCACAAAACGCCTTGGGCGACAAACTACTTGGAACTGAAGTCGAGTACATTTTTCAGTATAATCGTCAAGAGTGTTATATCGTTATATCACCATCTTACGCTCGTCGATAGCGGTGGCTTTTATAAATACCAACTCCCGTCCCCCACGAAAGAGAAAACGAATACATAGGAAAAAGCGAAAAACAAAAACGAGCCACAAAACAGCATCCAGAGCATCGCAAACAAGGCCAAACCAAGATCACGTTCGAACCAGAGACGGAAGTAGCATAAGTCCCGCCTAGTACACGCCGAACACAATTCTTGCAACACGGTCCGCCATTTCTTTCCTGCTCTCGTCAGATAGACTCCCAGCCAGAAATCATTCGCTACTCTCCGAATCGCGCCACATAGCCTCCTTCTGCGGGTCATTGGCATCCAGCGCCGACACCGACCAACCGACCGACATCCTAGTCGTACGCCAAGGTCCTCCAAGAAGACACACGCGAGATGACCGAAACGATCGTCCGCAAACGGCGGCTCTTTCTTGCGGCTGCTGTGCCGTGCCAACGCGAGGGCCGATTTCCCAGACGGGCGATTGTTCGGGACGATGTCCGTCGGGATGAAGCCGGGATCAGGCCGACCACCGAAGAACCGTCGCCAATGACGTAAGAGGACAAGCTCCAAGCAAAGACGCCAGGGCACGTGTCAACCACGGGAGAGCGCGCGCTGTCAAGGGCGTAGGGCCTGGTGTTTCTCGCTAAAACCTAGTATTACTACTTCGGTGCCAGCCAAGAAAAAATGCGGCAAATCTGTCTGAGAAAGGAGTGAAAGTGCTGTCTCCTCTGACATCTTTGCATATTTGCCTTCAAGTGCTTCGAGCCACCCTGTATACCCGGGAACATCCCCGTTGATGTCCGGAGTGGAGACCGTGCTGTGAACCACTGCAAGGACCGCTGCAGGGACCGCTGCAGCAGATAAGGGGGACAAGTGGTGCCAGCGAGTTCTTGTCCTCGAAGCAGCCGAACGGGTCATGGACAGATGGCACAAGAAAAAAGCTGAGAGAAGCAGGCTGCGCTATGCATCAGAGAGCATCATGGGCGTGGAATGGAAGCGGCATGAGGGGGGCGTTCGTGTGGGATAGGGAGATTGTTCAAGCCCCCCCATCGGGATGGGGTTGACTTGATATCCCGGGGGCGTCGCAAGTTTCGGAAAGGGGAAACACGTTCCACTATTGTACATGTATGAGCTACAAAGTACTGCTTTTGCTGCTGCTGCTGCTGTATGCTTCGTATACCTGATGTGGGGTCCGATGATGTGTGTTTGACTACTGTTGCATTGGAGGTGTTAATATTGTAATGTTGTCGTGGATCGATCTCATGCTGCTGTACACCAGCCACACACACATATACCGTGCTCGACTACTGGCTATACTGCAATGTAAACGGATCGGGTTTATCGTAATGAACGCACAGGGGTACATGTGATGTTTCAGAAACTATAAAAATTATGGTACATACAACAAGTTTACCGCAGGGGCGACTTTCATGTAACCGGCGTAAGCAATCGGGTGCAACATACAATCAGAAAAATGTTTTTTGGTTATTGAGCTCATCACTTTTGATGCGTACGCCACACTACTACCACTGCTGTCACCACCCACAGTGCAGCAGCCCACTATTTAATATTTATATTGCTGCAATATCCGTAGCCAGCACAAACACAATCCACCAAGCACCAAAACGTGTGAAACCTTTTTAGCTGGAAAATCCCAGCAAAAAACAACACGCACAGCAGGCTACAGCAACAGCACTTCGTAGAGTGTTTGCTCTTTTGGAAGATATTAAACGAAAAAGAGGATGTCGGTGGTAGTTTGCGCAAAACCTGAACCTTCCCCGTATGGCGTTTGCCACATCTTTTTCAAGCAAATTGTTATTTCCAGATATGTTACGCTAGGAAAATGCACCGATGGGTGGCCAGACATGTCCAACAACGTAAGGTACGCGTACCACACAAGGTATCGATCATATATGAGAGAAAAGGGACAACGCAGCACAGCTTTAACAGATACCTGATATCAGGTACAGCACAAGCACCCGAGACAGAGGAAGGTGGAGCATCACACAGAGCCACGGGCGCCTCTGATCCTCGGAGGAGACTCCCCCGGGCGAAGAACCGATAGAGTCGGCGGAGGTTACGCTTTGGCGGACGCCACAACTAACTCTAGTCGACTGAGTAAAAAAAAACATCTAGCAAATAATTCAGCGCTCGGCGCGGAACCGTCACGGCCGCAGCGGCTAAAGCACAACTATTACTACTGGTACTGAGTAGGGAGGGCGTGCCTTGACTGGTTTCGACGTCGTTGGAACGGCTGGAATCGAACGAGGCTGTTCGCATTTGTTCGTTCCATTCCAACCTGCTCATGTCCGACGTGAACTGGTGGCTTCTGGGCAACCGACCCAAGCAGACAATACTGAAATAGCTCAGCTGACTTTGCGGCGGAACCGTGCAGCTCGAATGTAGGGCAGGGGTACCATCGCGTGGGCAGCGAGTGCTCTTGACACACAGAACATCTTTAAAAGCAATTATACCGCAATTCAAGCCTCACAGAAGACGATGGTAGCCATCCAAGGGGCAGCCTTGGGGCAAAAAAAGAAGCTGTGACATTGCCGTCGTGGCTCGACGAAAACTACTAAAACTGCTAGATATCAAATCGGTGCTACACTTTTGCCAGAAAATATATCGCCAGAGCCTTGTTCGCAACCCAGTCTTTTTTTTTTGCCTCGTGCGCCTCCTGGTCAGGCGAATGGCGGTTATCGCGTGGCTCCAGCCGTGGGCGAACCCTACGGCGTCCACATATGCTCCACTCCATGAGTTCTATGACATCCCATGTGCAGTGATACCCTCGTGGGCCTCCAGCGTATCAAGCAACACTGCCTTCAGCGTATCAAGCAACACTGCCTCCATCGTATCAAGCAACACTGCCTCCAGCGCACCTGGTATCAAGCAACACTCCCAGGACCAATCAGTTGCCGTCGATCTCGTTACAAGCGGGCCCTTCGGTTTTGCTGCATAAGATTAACTGCTCTGGCTCCCATTCTGCCTCTTCCAATACGGTCAGGGCGGGAACGCCACTATCAATATAACTCTACTCGATTTGACAACCACTCAGCAGCAAGCCCAACCCATTTCCGTTCCGGGTTCCAAGCGTTCCAATGCTTTGGGGGGAGTCAAGACACACCCTGACGTACCGGTGTGACGTTTTTTTTGGTGCACCAGCAGTAGAATTTTTCTTTTTTTTCATCTATAGCCCCAAAAACAGCAAAAGCCCCAGCAGCGGTAGGATGGGTAAGAGGGAATGGAAAATATGGCCAGAACGTTGGGGGGGGGCTCAGGTGGGTGAAGTTGAGAGACAAGAGGCAGTGGAGCGTTGAGAAGCAGAAAAAAGACCTCTATTTATATCAGGGCAGTCCTCGGTAACGACTTTTGATCTTGGGGAACTTTCCTTGCGGGAATTAGACACCTTGGGAATGCACGGAATTGTATGGGTGGGAACCAGCCGTCTCGGGAACCCCTCCCGCAGGAACTAGCCACCGCGGGAATGTACTGCGTATTTTGGGTGGGAACCAACAACCACAGGAAAACCTCCCGCGGGAACCGGCCACCACGGGATTTCTTCGAGCGGTTAGCGCACATCATTGGATTTCACCGGACGTCCATGAGCCACCGTGATATCCGTTTGGGTTGTTGTATTTGAGCCCTTTTCCAACTCCTAAGATTATCCTATTCTAACTCCAAGTGTTTTGTCCCCATGTTGGGACTGCAGTGCTAAATGGGTTAACAACCGATACCAGGTACCTACCGGTACTAATAGAGGCACCTGGCACCTTTCCATGAACGAAACTTGAGACCAGGCATGCGTCTCAACGTCGGCTGTGAGTGCTTAATCGCACATATGATAGCGTGTACCAGTATCATACTTCAAGTGAGCATCATCAACAAAAAGTGAGAAAAAGTAATATTTTACATGAAAAAAAACAGATTCCACAATTAATTTTAGCAGCAATATAAGCAACCGAGACGATGCCACTGATGAGTCCAGCAATCGAAAACCGGTTTGGGACAAATGAGAGAAAACCCGCCAAACACCCCCAATTAAAATACAGCGCGCACCTCCTCGATAACAGGACAAATTACAATGACATGTAATATGAAAAAAACGAAAAAAACATAAAATACGAAAAACATGGAGGACCCAGAACCTATTCCATGATACACCCCGCCCCCGCCCCCATCGACAATTATGCGAACACGTACGTGCCATGACATCGGCTGTGTCTGCATGCTCCTCATCATGCGTGAATGAACTTAACGAAGCCTTTGAACAGAGCAAAAACACACACACGAGCTTCCCAAGCGCACACGAACAATGCCGGGACTATGGATGGAAAACACACATACTGGTAAAAATTAACGTGTCATTTTTTTTAAAGAAAAAGAAAACAAGAAAACTCGGGATTCCTGGGCGCTTGACATACAACTGTACCTGGTAGTAGTTTATGTGGTACAAATAATAATTTGATAATTTAATAATTCAATCACCTGCACACTATTGTTAATGTATATCATAATACTCTCAACGGAAACAAATTCATGAAAACTTTTTTCATTTATTAATAGTTGCAAGGCCATCTCTTTTAGTATTAATACTACTATATACTACCGTATCCGAAACAGAAAATGAGCTTGATTTTCGGACGGCAGAATCAGACGGGCAGAATCGGATCGACGACCGTTATAATGAAATAACTTGTTTTTTTACAAAGTTCTCGCGAAAAATAATAAACAACGGCGATCGCTCGCCCACGTATACATCGTATAGTCGCACGAGTTCGCCGCACTAGAGCATCTCAGAGCACACTCAGATTAAGCTTTGTAGGCACGGCAAGGGAAAACACGCCGTGTGCGCTTCACGCGAGGAGGGTTGCCTTTCCCCTCGCTCCCGTCGATTTAGTGCATCAATAACGATGCATTACGGTGCGATCATTCGACTTCATATTAGGTACTACTGCTGCTCTGTGGAAGGATATTCGATTTTCATCGGAAAGGCATCTACGCTATATTGTCGGAGGGCAAAAATAAAAATAATAATAATAACGACATGTCGCAGGCGGCGTCTGTCCTCGTCCTCGACAAACACGAGTAGTAGCAGTGTGTGTCGCTGTGTTTGGCGAATGGTGCGAATGCTGCCATCGCGACTGCGACAAGAGTGGCAAGGCTCTCGTATCGTAGTCGTCACCATCACTATCCTATCCCATCGGCACGTGGTGAGGCCTGAGGTGTGTGCCAGCGGATAGCTGGACACAGCAGTAGCACCACGAGTGCGCCTATGATACGTGTTGCGTGCTCACAGCAGACAGTTTTACGTGTCTGATGCGTGTCTTGCATCTTGTACTACTACAGTACTAGTACTGTTTTCGACTTGATACCAAGCTTGTTGCCTCCCATGCCATGTGTAAGGCCAAATCCGGACGCCGTTTTCGGATGGGGATTTCATCCAAAAATGGACCCGAAAACGTTATCCGCAAAATGGAAGCCTGAAAAATCGCCCTTTTCGGGTCTAAAAGATGCCCTATGAGATAGCCAAACAGGATTTGCGATCCGAAATGTTCATTTTTTGTTTCAGGTACGCTATTACAAAAGATGGTCTGACAACACCATCTGGGATTCCAGCGCCAATTGTGTACGTGCCGTTCCCGTGCTCCCGTGCACGCGGGTAACGCGGGAAATAGTCCTGCGGGAATCGCTTACCGTTTTAGTGGGCACGGCATGTATGGGAGATCGACAATTCCACGGGATCTTATGGGGCGGGAACGGAAAACCACGGGAAAACAGATATTTCCACGGGAATTGTTTGGGTGGGATTGGGAAATTATAATTTCTACTACCCGAAGGGTGCGCCAGCTAGCGTTGGGCTGCGAAAGCAACTGAGTTAAATCGACACACGACGCGTATGAAAATACGTGGAAGTGTGGTGAGCTAAAGCTTTATTTTTCCCCATCCGCCGGAGGATAAAAAATATATATATATATATAATTTCTACGGGAACGATTGGGACGGGAATGAGAATTTCGTGCACTGGTTGGGTGGGGCCACGGGAGCAATTTTTCCACGGGAACATGAATTAATCTCAATTCCCGTGAAATCCTGCGGGAATTTTGTTGAGGGGATTTTTATCCGAGGATTGCCCTGATTAATATCATTGCACGGAACTTTACGTGAGGTTGCATGCGACCAGGGGTTTGGTACGGGGCAGGAGGAGGTCGGCGAATTGGAAGGAAAAATTTTGAGCGCAATCCCGACCGGCTGCACTTGAAGAAAAAATATGCTGGGGTTTCAAAAGCTGTGTTGACGTATGATATATTGTACATGGCTGGCGTTTTTCACGCAATATTTCAAGAAAGCTGTGGCAACAGCCGCTCAAAAGGCCCAGCAGCAGGTGCAACCTCGAAAACCTGGACCGGCCAACAGGCGAAAAAATCCTGAAAAATTCAAGGCCAAAGCACTAATGACCACAGGGAAGACGTCGGTATTATTGTATTGTTGTCCTTTTCTTAATTCCCCGGTATAAGCCGGTCGCCCGAAGTTTGCCAGTTGCCGGCCGGTATGGCGGAAAAAAACAAATTGGTGCTGTATCCTCTGTATGTAATACTAAAAAACAATCTAATAACAGGGCAGCAGTACGGCAGTGCAGCAGTACGTACGGTAGTAAAGGACAGAGGTGTGCAGCAGTGGGGACGGTGGTACTCTCAAGCACCAGTGAGTAGGAGGCCGATACTTCATAAACAAAAAAAAGGGTCATCTCCTACAGGACGAAAAAAGACTCCCAACGTACGGAACGGCCCACCCACCCACCACGGACGACGCAGTGCACCCTACACCCACCCACCGACTAAACCTTTACTACATACAACAGTACAGCAGTGCAGCAGTACGTACAGCAGTGCACCTGCACCCAAAAAAAAACAAATTGGTGCTGTATCATCTTCAGAGCTCTCTATGAAAGTACTAAGAAAACAAAATAATAACAGGCCACCCATCCACCACGGAAGGCGCAGTGCATCCTCCACCCACCCACCGACCAAACCTTTACTACATTCTTTTTTTTTTTTTTTTTCGCACACTTCTACTTTCCAGCTTCTGGACAAGCCGTGGTCACAGGTGTCGTCCCTTCTCCCCCCCGGTTCTTGCCTTCAATTTTTATCGCGCATAGGGTCCAGCACTCCCACTGCTCGTCGATTTTTCATCGAATGTTGCTGACTCACGCTCTCGCGCTTTCCGCAAGTCAATTACAATTTGAGCACAAGTAAAAATCCCAACGAATTCATACGAGTATGCACTCGGCGGGGCTCGAACTCACGAAACTGACCTATACCGGCTCGGGGATGACCTGATACGCCACCGGGGCGACCGGCTATAACTACATACAGCAGCACAGCAGTGCAGTAGTACGTACAGCAGCACACCTGGTACGCGGGGAGCAGTTAGTTGGTTGGTTCTCGAGGACCTTGTATGAATCAGGAAACAAGAATTGCAGCAGTACGTACAGCAGTACACCTCGTACGCGGAGAGCAGTTAGTTGGTTGGTTCTTGAGGACCTTTTGTGCCAGGTACCAGGTATGAAACAGGAAACAAACGGGGGGAGTTTCATTTTTTGGCGATACTCGGCCATCTCCGGGAGCGAGCGCGCCGCCTTCCACCACCCACCCATCACCCACCATCCACCCACGAACCTTCCCAGTGCTGCAGTACAGCAATGCAGCAGTACGTAGAGCAATACGCCTGACAGGCGAGCAGCAGCCGATTCGTTGGTTACAATGCTCTCGGGTTGGGCGGGATTTGCAATTGTCCACTATTCCTCGCCACGCCGAGGGCCACGCGAGCCGTCCCCGGGAGGGCGATTTCCACGCTTCCCCCTCGCCGAGGTGGGGCACCGACGCCCGTTTTTTCGCCGGCACGTCGTAGTACTGCTGTGCGGACGGGACGTGGCGACACCGCGAGGCCGCCGCAGGCCGAGCGGAGCCCGAGCGGAGCTCGGAAGTCGCCGCTTTTTGGGGGGGGTCTTATAACCAAGAATATTTTCAAAGATCCGAAAAAATGTCACGACCACCTTAGCGTATTATATACAGTAATAAGGAGTGTCCTTTTCTTAATTCCCCGGTATAAGCCGGTCGCCCCGGTGGTCTAGTGGTTACCCTCGAATACCGCTAGCGTTGGCCCTTGATGTCGGTTCCCACCGTGGAGATATTCGACTTTATTTGCAGAAACGCAAAAAAAAAAAGGATCAACTGCTGAGAGCGCCTTAATGTTAGCGTGGGTAGGTACAAATCGACCCGCGTCGACGAGGCAAGAAAATGCTGAATCCTTCTCGCGATAAAAATGGTGAAAATGAAAATGAAAATGAAGGCATGTACAGTTAGTGGGTGGGGACGGGGGAGAAGGGCCGACTATGTGACCCCGGATCTGAGTTACTACGAACTGGGAGGGAGGGCGAGAGTAATGCAAGTACCAACAACGCAGCTTGCAAAGATGAGTATTGACCTGAAATTCGTCGAACTCACGGCTGTCGTCCTATTTTTGTTTTTAATAAATATGGGATGAAAATAAAATAAAATGAAGAAAATAATAAAAAACGCAGGCTGCTCCGGTTGCCGTTAGGCCTGTTGCTTCAAAGACGGTCAACATAATTGTTGCTGTAATTATCGTAGCAAGTTCCTCCGACACTGTCAGTGCTATCGGTATATAACCTTCCGCACACGCCCCTTCGCACGCATGCGAACGGTTCCTTGTTTCCGCCTACCCCATCCTGCTCGAGGTGCATCAGATTCCTCACGATGCCTTCGTCCTCGCTCACGCGTGCCAGAACAAGGTGTTCAACATCGGAGCGGGGAAGACCATGTAGAACTGCAGCAGCCTTGCCGTAGCTCTTGCGTGACGCCACAAGTGTTCGCCGCCATCCGTACGCACGCGAGTCCACACACCTTCGAGGAACTAACGGATTTGCCGCAAGCATCTTCGGTGGTATCCCGAAGCGTGCGAGTATCTCCCTCCTACTACAGCTGCTCTCGGGCTGACAGATCGATGAAACAAAAATTAATTGCTGTTGAAGTATGGACATGTACTCCCGCTCTGTACGTCGTACGAGGGTGCTCCTGAACAGAACAAGAAGCCCTACGTGTAGGAGACTTTCATCTCACAGCACTCCGGCCACTCTCACCTTTTTGAAACAGAAGACTTCCAGCAGGGATTCCCAACGTTGTCGCGGGATTTCCTTACTAGATACATCCTCGGGCATCATAGGGTTCAGCATACTTTACAAGTCTATCGAGCCCTCTGCAGTCCTCAGTCAGCTAGCACGTGTAGTGAAGAACAACCGAGAAGCGAAGGCCAGCACCAGGTGTTGACGAAATAAGAAAAATGCACGTAGAGATATAGCAGGCCATTGATATTCGGGATATTTACGGAATATCCCCGCAGCCGTTGAGATCCGACAGGACAAGAGGCACCCACAGCTTGGCCAGATCAGAGTTGCCAAGGCCTACCCCATAGTCCCACTCCCTCTTCCTCGGTGTCCTCTCTCTACGCGCTAGGAACGGTCAGGTCAAACCCAGCCTTTCTCAGCGGATCGCTCGCACGGAGACCAGCGGAGACTGCTTCAGCTGCTGTCGACACTTTGGCTGTTGGTACTCGAGAGGAACTACTCTCCTGTAGCCCAAAACGGTCACTCCACCCTCCCAAGGAGCATGTTGACCAGCATGAGCTTCGTTGTGGTGGGAGACCTCCTCGAGGACACCATCACCCGCAGCGCCAAGAACCAGAGCGATGCGGACGGCGAGCTCTCATGGCTCCGCAAGCGCCTAGACATCGCGCGCCGGGACCCTCGCTCTCGCGGGAAGACCTCGCGCGGTGACAAGGTTGTAAGCAACCACCCGCGCGCTATTCTGAAACAAGCCGTTGCCTCGGCTGCGGGAGGGGTAGGCGCGTCCGGGAACAAGAAGAACCCGCAGTCGGGAAAGGCTGCGGTGGCTCTCGGCACTGCTAAGGTGCGCCTTTGATTATTGTGGAATGTTTTGTGTGCATCAGCCTCGTGGTTGGCCAGTCGTGTTTGCAACTGATGCATCTTTTGCTGTCGAGTGGAGTTATGGATCGTTGTGGTGCTGCTGCGTCTGCTGTGTATCGTTGAGTGAACGGCGACCCTAGCCGGCCAGACCCTGTGCTGTGGAAGCCTGCGTGCATAGACGTGCAAGGTAGCGTGCCAGACAGGACAACTGTGGGCTTTGGCGCCCTGGGAGGAACTGCCTATGTGCGAGTAATTGCTTCGGTGTTGGTTGTGTTTGCGTGTTGATGCATCTTCGGCACCTATTGTCGAGTCGAGGTACCAAAGTACGATCGTTGTTGTTCGATGGATGTCTGTGAGTATAGACTACATCGTTGAGCTCCAGCCGGTCGCCTGGCTACCCCGATAGGCCAGAGCCTCCGCTGTGCAAGCCTGCGCAGACTGAAAGGGGCGGCCCGCCAGGCAGGAAAAATGTGGGCATTGAAGCCCTGGAGGTACTTGATTCAAAGAGTAATCGATTCGAAGCAAGCAAGCGAGTGTGGCGCCCTGTCTTTATAGTCGCAGTCCGCAAATGCATAATACATGCAAGGTATCTGGTACCGGAGTACTCCGTACCACAGCTGTACTGCAGCTGTACTGAGTACAGAGGCAGTGCCACCTTTTTTCACGATCGAGCAATCCTGTACTCGTACCATGCAGACAAGAGTCCATTGTAGTATATAGGTACGCATACAAGTATGGTACTAATGGGTTGCGCTCATCTGCGTGCGTCGTGTTGTGTTGTACGAGTATCAGGTATTTGGTACGAGTAGGCACGTACTCGCTTCATGTACTGGTACCTGATCATGTGATACGGCCTCGTCGTGGACGCACGAAGTTGTAATTTGTAATTTGTAGCCTTTTAACATGTGGCATTTCACGCATAAGTACCGGTACATTACAAAAGTACCCTGGGTGTTTCTGTCTTGTTGCCAACGAACATGCATCTCTCCGCAGGAAGATACCCTGGGTCTGCTGGATGTCGCCGGTACAAGAAATAGGCATTTTAAACGCGTACCCTAGTACCCGCCCACAATAGCCTAAATACTCGCGAGTACCCGGGTATTTGTTCCCCAAAGTTGCCGGATATCCGTTTAGCTCGGGTACTCGGCAGGTAACACCTCTAGTATACCGGTATGATTATCCTGGGTGTTTCTGTGGGTGACCGCAGGAAGAAGGATCAGCAGACCCAGGGTGTACTAATAATATTTATAGATGTCGCCAGTACCAGGTATAAATAAACAAAGAGAACAACGCGACAATAGCAGCAACAAAGATCCCAGGAGTATACAGTAGTATACAGTAGCATACAGCAGTGCAACAAAGCAACAACAACTCACCAACAACACTAGCACCAACCACAACAACAATAAATAGCCTTGCCTCATTTTCATTGTAGCAGTATAGACTATACCTGTATAGCACCTGGTCTAAATCAACAAACAGTAGCCGCAACTACAACAACAGTAGGTTTGTCTCGGTTCCATTGCAGCAAGCAGTATAATATGCGTAGAGTATACAATCAGCAGCGAGTGACATGATTCTCCCGTTGGGCCTTTTTTTTTCCATGGCAGGCACCTCTCGGAATGAGCGTTCTGCAGCTGCGGCGGTTTTTGAGGGCGATCGGGCAGTCTACCGTGGGGCTGAAATCCGTCCTCACCTCCCGCGTGGAGAAGGCCGTGTCTTCCGGTGCCGTGCAGGCTTACGTGGACAAAACCAAAGGAAAGCCGCAAGGAGCGGTAGAGTGCGGTAAGTACATGTACTTTGTGTCAGCAGAGTATTATTGTATTAATAGTATCCAGGGCTGTTTACGGGTCGTGACCGTGCAGGGAGGTGGGCACTGGATGCCGTATTCGAAAACCGAAAACCGGATAGGAGGCGTTAATCTCGAAAACAAAAAATCGGCTGGACCGTTTTTTTGGATGTTTTTACCCGGTTAACCGAAAACCGGTTTTAACCGGTTTTGACATGTTCAAGCTTCTATACTATTGAAAAATTCAGGTGGTTTCTTTGATTTGCACCAGCCGAAACCGGTTTCGGTTTAACCGGTTTTGATATTATACGTTGAAGCGTCCATATGAAGAAAAAATTGCAAGTGGTTTTTGTTTGATTTGCACCCTTTTTGCGCGGTCTTAAGTGCGTGATTGGGTCTGTTTGCGAAATCGACTGACTCTTGAGACCACGCGTATTGATGTTGGTCGACTGGAAAGTCGGTTTAACCAGTTTTGATACTTTAAAGCATCCATAATATTGAAAACCCATAGGTATTTTTCTTTTTTCTTTAGTTCGCACGCTTGTAGCGATATCGATTCTGTTCGCAAATGCGAGTCTTCAAGGTAGAATACCACACGTATTGATGTTAATCAAGTGGAAATATATTACTTAGAGAAGCAAAACGTGAATTGTCAGCGAAGCCACTACAACAAGAAAGAAGCCACTACCACAACACCCGCACACTTCACGTTCCGGACGCTCCACAAGCCATCAGAGCTAGCGTCGTGCGACGAGCACAAGCAACAGTCGCCCTCCTCGTGAATCTACTTAACACGACTTAAAACTTAAAACCACAGTGCAAAATGAAAATTACTCAACCCCGCTCGCTGTAAGCCGAAGGCATCAACCGGTCGGTAGAGGGGACCTGAGGGTACAAGGTAAGGCACCTGCGAACGCGGCTTTTGTCCGGAAGGCCGTTAAGTTTGAACACGTGAATACTCCCGCGAGTTGAGCTGGAAAGTAAATGTGACAGATAAAAAACGAAAAACTGCATTCCGAAAATACCCCGACCGTTAGAAGGAAATACTTCCGGCGCGTGTCGGCATCAACACATTTAATCGTGCAATCAGTTGAAGATGGCAGGAAACCATGCCAAGCACACTCGGAATATTTCCGCCCCTGCCTGCAGCAGCGTACCCAATGTCTCCTTGCGATGAAGTGAACGGCGTTGACATGTTCGCTACATGCAGCTGTACAATGGCGACCCATGCAAGCACTGCAAACTACTGCAGTGTGAATACCAAATCTGGGTCCACCGACTTTGAGGCTGCCACCCTCCCTCCCTCACACGTATTACTGCCTTGTTCATCGCTCGAGTCGTGTGCGTACGTTCTAGAGTAGTAAGCACAATGGACGTTGGATCAACCAGATTTGACTCACGTTCACCAACATGTCATCCGCTGCCGCAGGCTATTTACTGCAGGACGTTTAGCGTAGATAGGTCATCCAGTTGTCCCTGTTTAACCGGTTAAAAGGCTAAACCGGCGTTTTGATCCGGATTACCCGGTTAACCGGGCACCAAAAAAACTCTCATTTTTTTTTTATTTGACCAAATACACACGCCTGCTGGGTTTCCAACAACCACGGTCAATCGTTTTTGTTTGTTATCCGGTGCCCATCTCTGGTTATGACCGGACCCGCGGGTTGGGTCAGGAGGTTCCAAAATCTCGCGGGTCGAATCTGGTCTACTCTAGAGGTGCTCGACATCTCACGTGTTGGATCGGGACGGGTCAAGAGGGTTTTCAAACCTCACGGGTCGGGCCGGGTCACCCCGATCCAACCTGACTTCTCTGTCGAGAAATGGTCCGACCCCTGCAAATCTCTGGTTTTTATTATACTTTTTTCCCGTTGGGGCTTGTATTGGGACATGTGTCGAAATGGTGGTGACGACGGCAGTCTCGGTCACGCAGAGCAAGCAGCCCGGGCTGCAGAGGCAGGAAATGTTTCCAAGCGACAGTAGTAGTGCAAGATTATATCAGCGCAGTCGTGTGCCAGGTATACTGCTGCGCGTTCGTACGAAGTATCATGCTAGACGATACCCGGGTAGGTGAGACGACACCCGACCTTTTGCTTGGTCGCCATGCCTGTTTTCCGAAGGGGTCGTACACCCTGTATTCCCATAGAATGAATGAATGACCATGGGACATTTTTTTTACAAATTCTATCTCTAAAAAAAATCCACTCCCAGGCCAACTGAACTGCTGTATATAACTCGTAGATGGTGTTGTCTACCCGTAGTTTGCGAATGACCATGGGACATTTTTTTTTACAAATTCTATCTCTAAAAGAAATCGAATCCACTTCCAGGCCTAACTGCTGTATATAACTCGTAGATGGTGTAATCAACCGGTAGTTTGCAGGCTTCGGTATGCTCCGCTGTTCGAATGCAGTACGTTTGGCATCAAGTATGTCGCTCTTGCTTCTTGACCGACCGCCTTGACAGACAGCCGTCAAGGAGCTTCACACACTAAAACTAGTATGATCCCGGCTTGACAGACAGCCGTCAAGGAACTTAACACACTAAGACTAGTATGATAAGTCCAAAGACGCCTTGATTGGTCAAAGCTAGACCGTCAACCGACATCTTTGTTTGGCGTTGAATGCATGGCCATATCTCCATACAAAAGCATGGCCAAATCTCCATAAAACATTAGTAACGGTTGTACAAAAAACTCCATGATATATGGAAGCATAATATTAATGGTCGTACAACTTTCGACGTATATTGTGTACGAAAGTGTTTGCGATGTCATTACTCTGTATATGGTACACCTGGTATACTGAAAAAAATTAAAATACACTCCGGCTGTGAGATCGAAGATTTCGTCTAAGCCCATCTTTGCAAGCTGTGTGTGTTCCTCCGATCGCGCGTACTACTGCTGTGGGTGTGTGTCCTCTTTAAAGACATGATAGGTTAGCGTCTCTCCTTAGAACTACAGTAGTTCATAGCGTGTACCAGGGTCAACAGGATGATGTTGGTCAATATCTACAAAATGTGGGTACTCGTAATGTGTAAGTATTTGCGATGTACAGCAGTGTGTAAGTATTCTTCAACTATGCCAACGAACACCCGCCATTTCTTGTGTTTTGTCGTATTTAACAACAGAGAAAGTATACCTCAGCTGTGAGATTGGCCAAAAAGTATTTCGGTCAAAATTTACGTTGTACCAGGTATACACTAATGCGATATAATTCAGTGTGGATATGCACCGGTTCCTTACCTGTGACCTGTGACGTGTACTCGAGCGGCGGCCGTTGAGAATATCTTCACATCGTCACATTTCCATCGTCCACGTTTGTTTGTACCATGATTAATAATTAATACACTGGTACATCATAGCTTTAACGGGGTTACGGCGTAGGATCATCACTTCTTATCAGTTATTGTTTTTTCGGGGAAGACCAAAGCAATCAAGACCTACGATAAACACAATAATCTAGACTACACTTAACCCTTTTAGAGCCCCCAATCTCCTCCCTATACTAAGTCCAAGTAATTTTGTCCCCAAAACGGGTTTCCAGTGGTCAAGGGGTTAATGTGTATGCCCCAATTTGCCTGCCAAGTTGACTACTTCGTGTTATGTTACTACCCATGTTTGGCTCTGATTACTACGTTCTACTGTGAAAAACAATAATTCCACAACTTCTGCTGAAGACTAGTACATATGCTCACCCCTTCTATTATATTCGCACACTGCTTTATATTCTCTTCCCTCCCTACAAGTAGACGTGATCCAGATCCGTGGTCACTGCGCAGGCTCTTCTCCCCCCTCCCCACTACGGTACGTGCCTTCGGTTTTAGCGTGGGAGTATTTCAGTGATTTCTTCCCTCATAGACTCGCATTGATTTGTGCATATCACAGAGCTTGTTGGATACCGATAGCCATTAAAAGTTGTCTACACCGAGTACCAGGTAAATATTAATATACTCCGGGTGAGCGCAGATTACCACTTGTGTAGTATATACCTGGTACGATGTATTATTCGATAGTGTTTTTTTTTGCTGTGGCCGACTCTAAATCTTGGTCGGTGTGGGATCGGGGAGATGGGTGGGCCCTGCCAACGGATAATTGGGCACCCAGGGTCGGTTTGGAACGCTCAGGAGAGGCCTAGCTAGGTACACCTTGATGGTTCATCTTTTGGTGGGGGTTGGCCGTGGCGCCTCAAGTCGACCACCCGATCCGAACCCCAACCCTTGCGCTATGGGGTGACAGATGCTGTGGTTCGTGAAAAAGCTCTGGGTTCACTCGGTAGGCTTGGATGTTGTGCTTGGAAATACTCTATAGGTTGATCCGGCCGGCTCGGGGTGTTGTGACTTGGAAAGACGCTAGGTTGATTGAGCCGCTTGTAAGTAAGATACCTCTTATAGACTGATGACAATGGAAAGCCGATGGTTTGACCAAAAAGTTTCCAAAGTTTTTTTTTGGGTTATTTGCCGAAATATTCCGGGTGACGTCGCTGTGGGGAACAACGATTTATATATTTTTGTTCTGGCTCTTTTTTTTCGTCATGCGGTCCAACAGGTCGATTTGTCTATTTTTCACCGAGCTTTATCAACAGTGTCCACCAAACACGATTGACCTTCGATCTCGAGATAAGAGGCAACCCATGGTCACTCCTCTTCGTTCCTGCCATGGTCACATGAGCGTAGGTGACAGCGCTAAAGACTTCATATCGATCCATGCCCTAGGGCGTGAGAGGTTGCTTGTGTTGCCCTGTGGCTTTCCGTCACGTTCTCTCAAAATTCTGTTATTCGCCCGTTGGCAGACGATAAGAGTTTTTGTCTCAGTTTCCTACACACCAGCCGCCAAACGTGTTTTTAACAGAAGCCTGATCGGCGCCCGCCAAAAATCATGGGCCGTAGGGTGAGCGCTGTACACCAAGGGGGGGTCGGAGCCCCCTGACGAGGTCGCAACGTTCAGAGTTGACGACGCTGTCGTTGATTTCGTCGAGAAAAGTGTGTGGAGAACACGAAATTTTGCCGCGTCTCATCCAAGATCTGCTTGAGAATTTCTCAAGCAGATGTTGGCGAAGATCGCCGCGAGAAATCATTTTTTCCGGAAAATTGGAAAGTTCCGAAGAAAAACTACCGAATTGGGCCCATAGGCGACCATCCAGGCCAAGTTTGGCTGGGATACTCGGGAATTTTTGCCTTCTATTGTCACCGGTCTTATTTATCCAAACATAACGCGTTAATAGCTAGCTATTACATATCTACCGTAGGAAGATTAACTTCGTATGGTTCCGTACGCATCTGCTACTGCAGGTCGAAGGGGGATCGGGGTGCAAATATGCATACCAGGTATAATATGTGCGCGTGTTGACCAATGAGAACACCCGAAACTGAGTATTCGACCTTGGGAAAAGGTTTGGTCGAATGTGTGGGTACACTAGGATATATTATAAAAATAAAAAACACTCCAGCTGTGAGATCGAAGATTTTGTCGAAACTCATCTTTGCAAGCTGTGTATGATACTCCGATCTCGCGTATTACGGGTTGTGTGTCCTCATTAAGGATATAGGTGGCCGACTCCCCTTGCAACTACAGTGTAGCTATCAGGGTCAACAGGGTGATGTTAGCCAGTCTGTGCGCGGAAACTATAAAACCCGTTTTTGAGGGGGACAAAATCTGACAGCTGTGGAAGGAAATGCATCAGTTTATCAAGTGAATCCTGTCAGTCGAATAACCGGTGAGGTGAGGGCGGAGTTTTTAAGGACGTGGGGGCCTGGCTTTGATAAAAAGAGAGCGGGGGTGGGGGGGGAGGGAGGGGGGGGGGGACGGGTGGGGCAGCTCAATTTGTGCGTGGAAACTATAAATCCGTCAAGGGAATAAATCTGACGGTTTTGGAAAGAATGCACCAGTTTATCATGTATATCCTGTAGGCCGTACAACCAGTGAGTAAAGGGCGGAGTGTTCGAGGGGGTGGGGGTGGGGTGGGGGGGTGGGGAGGTGGGGGGTGGGGAAGTGGGGGGGGACGAAAGGGCTGTAGGTCGCATAGATGTAGGGGTTTGCTATAGGCGTGGTGCTAGATCCAGGCGATGGTGCGGGTGGTGGGGAAGGAGGGGGCGTTGTATATAGACTATAATACGAGCGCCAGGACGAAGTGGTTTTATTCGCGTGATGGTTTTGCTATATTTACAATATGGCCCAAATCGAATGTTAGATATGTACGTACGTGTGTAGTTTGTAGCTTGTCCCCTGTGCGTGGATGCTGATGTAATACATGCGAAGTAGTAATGGCAACAGTTAGGTTGTACAGACGATCTGAGAACCGTTGCGTTTCAAACGGTTCGGTCACCCTTCACGTCTACTCCTTGCCTGCCTCTTATTGTGGGAGCCATCGTACCCTTGTATTATACTTGGTAGTCGTGTTTCGTTGTAACCGCACACTGCTTGGACAATGAAGCAGCACGACCAAAGACTTCGGGAGGCGGTCGGTCAAGGGACAACAAACGTCCAGCGGTCAAGCGTGTCAAATCGATCGTTCCACACTAAAACCTAGTATTTTTACGTCAGTCAGGGCAACTTATCGCAAAATTGCCGTCCGTCAAGGAGTCAAAGTTCCGTCTCGTGACATGTTTAGCACGGACACTGGATGTGCTGGATGTCGATGGACAGAAATAGCCATGGCATATACGAGTATTTAATGTATCCATGGTTGAGAGCGACAAGACGTTCTAATTTCCGATGACGCCAAAAACTGCTGGCTGTAGGGGTTTATTTTCAGTCTCGCGCGCCCGATGTCTCGTGTGGTGCTTGTCCCGCCCGACGAGCCGATCCCCCATAAGTACGACTTTTCATTTTCTTTCACCATTTTGGGACGCGCCACACATTAATTCCCAATGAAAGCAAAGCTGTACTGTTTTGTTGGGTTGGCGTGGGTTGGGGTGGGTTGGGGGCTATCCTTCTTCCCACCAACGCACACACAGCAGTTGACCACAGTTGAAAATGTCCACCAGGACGAGTTCCTGTTATATTAATCCCTTCGGGGCTTGAGAGGGGAAAAAGTACGATGGAAATGGATGATGATAGCATCAGGCACTGTCTATTTTGGGGGGATGATAATTATTGGTGTCGTGCTGGACGGGTGCGGCATAGTCCTACATAATCGTACTGCTCGTTCACACTACCCGTAGACGCTTAAAAATGCCTCAATCACCGTGTTTTGGTCGCTGTACGTGGGCTCTAAAGTGGTTAATAGCAAGAGCTACGCTATTAGATAAGACTAGTAAGAAACAGCAGCATCATGGAGCCATGACATATACGACCATTCAAAGCATCACCGGCATTGTATCATACGAGGGCAGTATCAGCGCACACGCACCGCTGGTGACTCTTCGGTCTTTAGGCGCTTCGCTGCCTGTTGTGCACTGCTATGCGGTGCTTTTCCACGTACTAGATATTATTTCGCACGTACGCTACTGATGTACAAGTAGTGGTATCAACAATGGGTTGTTGTACTGAGTGAATTCTGATTACTGATTACTGTACTGATTTTTCAAGCCAGGCCTTTCGGGCAGTCCGTTCGGTTAGAGTGGGTGGCGGGGAGCTCTCTGCCATACCCCCAGTAAGTAGTAACCCTCAGACCTACCTACCTCCCCAGACCTCGGACCGCCCCCGGTCATCAATCTAGAGCTTCTGTAGAGGCGGAATTTAAAAATACGATCACGTAGTAAGGCTTTGAAGACGACGTGTCGCCGCGTTGTGTTGCTCTTTATGTAATATGCACGACACCACAAGTATTTTGTGAGTATCATTGCGAGTACGAGCAGAGTCTACGCTGTACGTTTCTAGCTGCCACGTTTTGCCTTGAGTCACGGAAGATGGATTTTATTTCACTCTTTGTGAGTATCATACACGTAAGAGCAGAGTCTACCCTGTACCTTTCTAGCTGCCACGTTGCCTTGATCCGCGGAAGATGGATTGGATGGAGGCTAGAGATTGGCGAGCGTCGTTGACGGTACCAGATCGCTGGTGAAAACCACCAGAGTTCTGTTGCAAAATAATAAAGCGCGTGTATCAAGTTGACCATCAAACTTTCTAAGGTCCCATCGGGACACACAATAAAAAAAAGACCGAAACCACACTCCTAGGAAGGTCAGAACGAAAAAAAAATCGGAGCGGTGTGATTTCTGTGCAAATCGACGAAATGGCGTTTTTTTTTCAATTTTTTTATTGGTTTTAGTACAACCCCCCACTCTTGTATGGTTCCTCAAAACGAAAGGGTGGGATAATGTTATTTTTTCTGTGCCCCCCTGAACTATCA
This sequence comes from Undaria pinnatifida, assembly GCA_012845835.1. Taxonomy (NCBI): domain Eukaryota; class Phaeophyceae; order Laminariales; family Alariaceae; genus Undaria; species Undaria pinnatifida. Next base: position 8,740,701 of record JABAKD010000026.1, read on the forward strand.
ACGCCGGTATTATGTTTGGAGAAAATGCTCTGTGATCGATAACTACAGGAAACGGTTTGCCCAGCGGAACGGTCGGATGGATGGATGGATGCCTGAGAGTGTGGAAGAGTGAACTCTTCGATCTCGTAAAATGACAATTGATATTTTTTCGAACGAAAATGTCTTGTTAAGTAGTTTTATTTGAGAGCTGGTGGAGAATCTAATCTCTCTCCCGCTATGCCGCCATCATGAATCTTGCTGGTGTCATATCGTCATATCGTCGAACCCGGTCGCCCCGGTGGCGTATCAGGTTATCCTCGAGCCTGGTATAGGTCAGTTTCGTGAGTTCGAGCCCCGCCGAGTGCATACTCGTATAAATTCGTTGGGACTTTTTCTTGTGGACAAATTGACTTGCGGAAAGCGCGAGAGCGTGAGTTAGCAACACTCGATGAACAATCGACGAGCAGTGGGATTGCTGAACCCTATGCGCGATGAAAATTGAAGGCAAGAACCGGGGAGGAGAAGGGATAAAACCTGTGACCACGGCTTGTCCAGAAGCTGGAAAGTAAAAGTGTGCAAAAAAAAAAAAAAAAAAAAAAAATCGTAGATGATAGTCCCATCGCACAGGCTTCCCCAACGAGTCGCCTGTCTATACGCACGGCTGCACTAATAGTAAAGAAAAGGGATGCTGTACTGACAAGGTGTTTTCCCAACGAGGCGTCTGTCTATACGCACGGCTGCACTATTAGTAAATAAAACGGATGCTGTGCTGACAAGGTCCTGATCTGACTGACTGCACCTGTGGATTTGTCTGAATTTTCGTAAATACGCCATTACGGCAGCGGCAGGGGTTTGCCAAGCTCTGTCGCGTAAAGTAAACAATTCAGTCGTGCGCGCATAGGCATTTATTTACCAGATACTTGACAGCAATATATATCCTTGATCTCACAGCTGGAGTGTATTTTTAATTTTTATACTCGTAATATATAAGTATATGATTGGTACGTATTATACAATGACTTGTTATGTCAAGTACCAGGTACTGTACCTGTCAATGTCAATTGCTCTTGGGCTAAAGATACCATAGACTATATAGTTCGTACACACCTGGTATATTATATAAATACAAATACACCAACTGCTTTGTCGAAACCCTATGTATTATACATTAACTGCTTAAATTAAACACCATAAGAATGGTTGCATTTGCGTCACCTGTACGCTATTTACAAGCTTCTCCATCTATCTCACGGCAACAAATCTCGCACACCTGTATCAGGTATACCACAAAAACGTTCAAAGTTCAACCAATTTAATCAGTCACGGCGCCATATTCCCCATCTACGCGTTCACGTTTATATATATTTCCCTTGCCCCGGCATCTAATCTGAATACCGTCATATCGTCGTCCCCTCCCTCTCCGCCATCATTAAACCATCAGTAGGGGCGCCGACCCCCTGTTGCTCAATCCGAATACTTTTTTTTTCGCGTCCCCGCCCCAACCTTGTGTTCGAAGGCAATTCGTATAACGGAACCTTTCTCCCGTCACAACAACTAGAACAATAGACTACAGCAGTAGTACATAGCAGAGCAGCTCTACGAACAACATTAACCAAACAACAGCATCACCCCTCCCATGCCCTTTTTTCATCCGTCGCACTACTTTTCTTCAGCGAGGCCTCCGTTTTAATTTTGCCTGTTCCAAGGATTTTTTTACGACGGAACACTTCGTACTGTCGTTCTGTAGTTGGAGCCACGCCCTTCCTTCCATCACTACAACGACAACACCTATCATAAATAGCTGAGCAGTTTTACGAACAACGATAATAATCCAATCGGACCAACCCCCCCCCCCCCCTCCCTTTTTCATTGATCCCAATCCTTTTTTCGAGGCCTCGTCGCAATCTTGCCAGCAATGTTGTGTTCCAAGGAATATTTCACGACGGAGCACTCCTGTCGTTCTGTAGTGCCGGTCACGCCCTTCCCCCCGTCACTACAACGACAACACCAATCATAAATAGCAGAGCAGCTCTACGAACAATAATAACAAACCAACAGTGCTCCCCACCCCCCCCCCCCCCCCCGTTTTTCCTCCGTCCCACTATATTTGTTTCGAGTGTTCCGTCACAACCTTTTGTTGCCAGACGTAACTTAATACGGAACACTATCTTCTCCGGACTGGTTCTGTAGTTTCACGCCCTTCTGCCCATCACTACGACGAGAACAATAATAATTTGCAGAGCAGCTCTTCGGACATCAATGACAAACCAACGGCAACAGCCCCCCCCCCCCTCCTTCATCTGTCCCGAGACTTTTTTTCGAGACTCGGTGACAAAATTGTATTCCAAGGCATTGTTTACAACGAAACACTACCGTTCTGCAGTGTGACGCCCTTCCTTCCCCCATCAAGCACTACTCGAACTACAACACCAGCGCCCTGTGCTTTTGGAACAGCAAGAGCAACAACAAGAAGGCAACAGCGAACACACCAAAACCGCAACAACTTCCAACAACAGTGACATGCCCCCCCCTCCAGCTCCTTCGAACAACAACAGCAGCAACAACAACAACAACAACAACAACAACAACAACAACAACAACACCAAAGCACCACTATTAACAACAGTGGCATCCCTGCCCCCCCCTCCCCCCCCCCCCCCCCCCCCCTACCCCCCGCGCTCTTCGTCCCCCCTAAATTGTCTTTCCCGGTAACCCTCCAGCCGGGGAGCGGCGCAAGACCGAAGCCATGCTGGAGCAAGCCGAATCCCTGCTCCGAATCTTGGGCGCTGCCACCACCACCGCCCCTGCCGCCGCCGCTGCGCCCGCTGCCGCGCCCGCACCCCACACCGACGCCGCGGAGCCTAAGCGCCCCCTCCGGGACTCGGCGTCGAGCGCAAATGAGAACACCGCAACGTCTAGGTCTTCCCTGGGGAGTGACAAGGCCGCTCCTAAGTTGTCGGGACAGGAGCAAGATGCGGTTGTCGCTAAGATTCGCTCAGTGGCGAAGAGGTCTGCTTCCCCTGAGAAAACGTTGCCGTTCCAAGATGATGACACCCCGAATACGAAGGGCGCTCGCCTGAAGAAGGAGATGGAGGTGAGGGTGCAGTAGGGGTACGGGACGGGTAAGGTGTAACGGGTATGGGTAGGGTACGGGTATGGTGTAATGGGTATGGGTAGGTAGGGTATGGGTATGGGTATGGGTATGGGTATGAGATATGGGTATGGGTAGGGTAGGGTAGTGTGTAGTGCTGATGCTGGCTTGGGGTTGATGGTGTTTGTTGACCGCGAAAGGACCGGGGGGGGGCGATGGGGCCGCTGGTGGGAAAGAGAGAAAGAGAGAGGGTACGGAGGGTGCGGGTAGGGTAGGTAGGGTCGTGTGTGGCGTTGAGACTTGTCTGCGGGCTGCTGGCTCTGGGCTGATGTGCATAGAGACCTACCTCCTTGTGGGAAGGAGAAGTGTGTAGGGGCCGTTGGCGCGCGAAATAGAGCCAGCGTATGGTAGATTTTGGTACTACTTGATGTGGGTGTGTGGGCTGATGTCGACCGCCTGGTCGTGTAGGAGGGAATAGCGGAGGGAGATTTCAGTGGTTTGAGATGAGACTACAGAGGCCACTGCTGCTGCTGCTTCTGCTGCTTTTGAAGTCATTTTACGGAGTGTTGCCGCCGAGAATGAGAAGAGGGTCGTTGGGGGAACATTTTGGAAGTAAATGCGCTTGGTGTGGTACTTGCATACCAGGTATTGTACTTTTATGCCTGGGTACCGGGACATTTTTTACTATTGTTCTATAGACTATATCCGAGGGTGTATGTGTACCAGTACGTATTTGTACGTATTAGTAATACGTTGTATATACTTGATGTAAGTGTTGGTAGTTGATAGAGATGTGTACAGGCGTTGTTTCGTCATCTGCGTCGACTTTTTATTATGTTTTCCGCCCCTCTCCGTCTCACAAGTTTTTTTGGTAGTGTGAGTACGCCAGGCACAACGCCATTGTGCTGTGCAGACTACCCGGATGAATGCTCTGTGTTTATCTCCATTCTTGGTCTTCTTCTGGGAAAAGAACGCTGGAGCGGTGGGTCCTGCCTGCGGGCATCTATTAAATAGAAGAGTATTTTTTGTGTTGCATCTCTATTTTTTTGTGTGTGTTTTGTGTGTTTGCTTCTCGAGTTTTTTTGTTGTGTTTGATTGATAGTGCGTTGTATTTTGTAGGATAGCCGCGCGTTATTGTATGGCATGATGTAAAACTATATCATATAATACGTTGGGATGTAATTGTTCTGGCGCTACGCGTGATTTGTTCCTCGGGGTGGCTGGCTGTGTGGCGTGCGTGGGTCCTGCATAGCACTGCATTTGGTGTTTTTACGTGTGAAAAGGCCATATTTTGTGTGTGTGTGGTGTGGGACTTTTTCGTGCGTGTGGTGTGGGACTTTTTTCGTGTGTGTGGTGTGGGACTTTTGCGTGTTTGTGTGTGTGTCCTGTAATGTAAACATGCGCGAAACTATTGTTCTGGTGTCACGTGCGGTCCGGTTCTCTCACGGTGAGTGTTAGGTGTGAGCAAATGCTTTCGGCATAGTTAGAAACGGCTGTCAGAGCACAACTCACTCTAGAGATATCGCCGACGCAGCGTTCTTGCCGGATGTGCCATAGTTATGTAGCAAGCGTACGTATAATGTATTTATGCCTACTGGGCAGAAACAAGTGTGAGGTGTACGTGTATGTGTGGATTCTGTTTGTTGATGCTTTCAGTAGGTTGTCTCCCGGTCGTGCAATGCTGTTCGCCTGAAACGCGTGTACCAGCGCGCTGAGGAGTGAGCAAGCACCACGAACACGCCACCCCGAGAGCATTGCGTGTAGATCGTAGCGCCATGACTTCTTTTTGCGTGTTGCAACGGTTGGTGATGTTGGGGAGACCTCCCTGCCTGTTTTTTCACGCGCGCGATTCTTCTGTTGCCTTTGCTTACTGGCCTACGATGGTGCTATATTTGAAAAAAAAAAAAAAAATGTGGTCGATCTCACAGCTAAAGTGCATTCTTCATTTTTTATAGTATAGTCTAAATAAGCAGTGGTAGTGCTGAGCTTAGTCAACTCCGTTTCAACTTTCAAGCACGTTGTTGGGGAGAAATTGCTTGGGAACAGAGTGTGCGAGTCATTAGAGCGGGATTATTTTCATAGCGTTAACCGTTTTAGCTGCGCACTCCCGAGATGGGAACGAAACACTTGGAGTTTGAATGGGATAGCACTCCCGACGGTCGGGCGAAACACTTGGAGGTAGACTATGATATTTTTAGGAGTTGGAAATGGGTTAACCCGACTAAAAGCGCACCTCGTGACGAATTCTTTGCATTTTAAGTGGTGTCGCCTTTGCAGTAACGAAAAGTACAAGCATCACGCAGGACAGCTGTTTTCTTTTTTGCAGGACCCCAACCGAGGCCATGCCAGTGAGTGTGCGCCCCGTGAAACATGCTAACGTTCTCCCCCTCCCTCCCTCCCTCCCTCCCTCCCTCCCTCCCTCCCTCCCTCCCTCCCTCCCTCCCTCCCTCCCTCCCTCCCTTCTTCCCTCGTTTCCCTCTTGTGTCTCTGCCTGCCGGTGTGACCGTCTCGTCTGCTTTTCACGTCTCTCTTTATCGTCTGTTTTTTTTATTTTTGTCGTTCGCTTGTATTGTTCCCTCAGGACCGCCTGGCGAGGCAGAACCAGCTCCAAACCGTCAAACAGCAGCAGCAGCAGCAGTACCAGAAGCAGCTGCTGCTGCAGCAGCAGCAACAGCAACAACGTCAGCAGGAGCAGCAGCAGCAGCAGCAGCAGCAGCAGCAGCCCACGCCGTCCACGCCGTCTGCGTTCAACTCCGAAGACCACCCCCGCATGCCCACCACCCCACCCCCGGCACCCCCGACCAGCGTCACTTCTCCGACCACCGTCACCCCAACCCCCGTCACCCCACCATCCGCACGCCCCCCGGTGCCCTCCAGCCCGGCGCCGATGCCCCCAGCATCCCCTGGCCGAGCCGCCTCCCCTGCCCGGTCCATCTCCCCCTCCCGCGCTGCCTCCCCCGTCCGAGTCCTCTCCCCCCCTCGCGCAACGGTCCCCCCCCCCCCACCCACAGCGGAGGCACCTCAACCCGTTGCTACGGCCGCTGCCCCGGCCGCGGCGGCTGCCCCGGCCGCGGCGGCTGCGCCGCCCGCCCCACAGGGGTCCGCCCCCCGCCCCATCGATCTCACAAAAAGCACGCCATCAGGAAAACTGGAAACCCCTACTACTGTGCCTGCGGCCCCCCTGGAGGTGGCCCCGGTGGTACCCGTGGTGCCCGTCCCAGAGGCGGCTAAGAGCAACGTTGTTGTCGACGACGGGGGCGTAGAGGGGGAAGCGACGATGTCGCGAGGTGTGGGGGGCAGGGACTTCGAGACTGGCGGTGGCGTGGATGTGAACAGCCCTTCTGTCGAGAAGCATGCGTCGTCTCCGGGGAAGGGGTTCGGGTCGCCTGGCCGCCACAGGTCGCCCGTGATCAAAAGTGAGTTTGGACTGGACTGGGAAGTTTTTAACTATCTTCACTGTCGAAGTATTTTAAGATAAATACTCTTGAGATACTACAGCTGTATCTATCGCTATTGATTTGGGAAGTCGCGGTCAGGTGGATGTTTGTAAATGTCGCCAACCCAACCCAACCCAACCCAACCCAACCCAACCCAACCCTGGTGTGGTCGGGTTTTTCAGGCGCGAGCAGTGCGACGTATGTACCAGGATGGACCTGGGACATCGTGGGCTGACTCCCGATTTCATTTTTTATATTTTTCTGGCGGAGGCATGAATTGCGTCCGCTATGATATATGCGTGTGCCACCTTTGGTTTGTGTTTTTTCGCCTGGGGTATTCTATTCCTCAGCTCCAGAGTGACTGGAGCCTGTCCTGTGGCCACGGACTTGATTGCGCGAGTAAATGTGAGAACAACAACAACAACAACAACAACAACAACAACAACAACAACCTCCACCCAACTACCGCGCTAAGAAGTATGTTGGGCTGGACTGGGAAAGCGTTGAAGCTTTTTAGGAACTATTTTTATGGTAATTATCTTGTCTGTTGTGCAACCACGCCTGGGGTTTGATGGTATTTCCATGGTGTACTTTCTTGCTACGTATGCTACATACATTGCTTGTCTTTGTGTTTGTATTGTACAGCCACGGTTAGTTTCGGGCGCAAGCTAGTAACTCGGATGATACCATTAAATACCACTCTTCCAAGCAAACATGTATTTCAATATTATTGAATGTACAAAGGTTGCTTAAATTTCCGGACACAGCGTGGTATGAGTGTTTACGGTGAACCAGGATTTGGGTAGGAAACTATTAATGTATACTTCGCACATTTTTTGGAAATTGAGAAATGCTCGTAAATAATTTATTGTTGGAGCAAGGGAGACACCGACCTGTACCCTTCACGAGGGTCTACACAACCCACCCCGGAACACGCGCGATGGAGGTATCAGACGCAGCGTGCAAAGACGATTTTTGATCTACAATAAGTAAGTCCTTTTTGGTTTACCTCACAGCAGCTGAAGTGTATTTTTGTCGTTTCTTTTAAACCTATTTAGCACCGCACTCCCGACACGGGGACAAAACACTCACTGTAAGAGTTAGACTAGGATACTCTGGGAGTTGGAAATGGGTATACGCCTTTACAACTGGAGACCCAATTTTTTAAAAATTTAAAACTCCTCGAATTTAGTATAGGGAGGGATTTGAGGGCTCTAAAGGGGTTACGTAGTATCGAAACCGTCGAATGTCACTGTCCAAGGCCAATCCAAAGTGACGAAAAAATAAGGGAAAAATTTAAAGGTAAAGAAAAAAAAACGTTTTCCTACCATTTTTTTTATTTTCTAACGTGATTTTTTGGTGGAGTGGTTTGTCTTGGGTCTATATATAACCTTCGTCGGTTTCAATACGAACGGTCGCCCTATTAATAGCAGGGCTTTTTCATGGGTCATAACCCCTTCCGCGGATCATGCCAGGAGCTTCTCAAAATCTCACGGGACGGGTCGGGTCGGGCCTGGAGGAGTTCGAAATCTCACGGGACGGGACGGGTCGGGTCGGGTCAAAAGATTGTCAAATCTAGTGGGTCGGGACGGATGGATTACCCTGACGAAACCTGACCCGTGAAAAGCTCTGATTAATATAATAGTAAGTAGTCTAGTGGTTACCCTCGAAAAATGGTACCAATAACTAAGGTGGAAGTCGCAGTTTCGTTTCGAGCCCTGCCATGTGGTTATTTTTTTTTTACGGAGTCGACTGAAATGCCGATACAGCCTTGCGGCGTGGGTAGGCGCAACTCGATGCGAGTCGACGAGAGAGGAAAGCGCTGTACCCTCTTCTTGCGCTAAAAACGAAGGCGGGTACCGTAGTGAAAGGGGTGGAGAAGAGCCTGCCTACGTAGTGACCCACCCCACCCGTCTCTGGGTTGCGGCTACTAAGTATTGCGAAGATAATGCTAGGTGGGATGAGCAAGAAACAAAAAACCAGACGAAAATCTTTTCTTTTTGTCTTTTTTTTCCCCAACCCTTTTGAGTTTGGAAATCGCAGACACCCTACTTGTATTATAGGTGGGAGTGTTGAACGGATTATCGTATAAAAAATCAAAATACTCCAGGTGTGAAATCGAGCATTTCGTCCTGACTCAGCTGTGCAAGACGTTTGCATTGTGGTTGGCTTGTTGAACCTTCCCTGCTCAAGCACTCGTTGCGTATGTGCCACGCTTCGGGCGCACAGCACTTTTTTTTGGAAACAGGTTACACAAAATACAGGGTGGAACTTATTTGCTAAACTCGGAACTATATCAATATCATATGGTGGTAGTTGGAGTATTGAACCTGCTTCAAGCCTAGTGCCAGGTATTAAACGAACTATATCAAAGGTCAGGTCGGGATAAATGATAAATGTCGCTAGGAAAAAGCGTTATTTTTTTCCCAAGATGTACAACAAATAACCAAGAAATGCGTCGTTTTGTATATTTTCGCTCTGGGAGCGTCGGACCGGTTCGAACCAGGGAATAACGCAACACGCCCTCGAAGCGTGTTGCGCATCCCGCCCCCGCCCCCCGGGGTTTTTACTATCAGATTTTACTCTCAGCGACCTTCTGGACACGCCGCGGTCACACCTTTTTCCCGTTCCACCCCCCGGCACGTGCTTTCAATCTTATCGCGCACAAGTTTCAGCGCCCCCGCTTTTAGGCTTTTTATTCTGATCGATTTTCGTCGAAGTTACGCGTGGTGGGAGGTTCTACGATGGATGTTGCGTCGGTACTGCTTTTGTGCTTGCTCCTTGCGCGTGCAAAGTGGTATGCTGTGGATGGCAAGATCGTGATTGACCGTATTCGTTTCAGTTTCAACCGGTTTGTCTGACGTTTGCCAGAGACGTTGGTTCCGTAGTCTGTGTACCTTCCCCTGGCACTTGATATAAATCGATTATCTAGACTGCATCTGCAGCCTACGCATGGACCTAGTGCTTACCCTGCGTTTAATCTCTGTACCTACTACTTACCCTGCGTTTAATCTATGTACCTACTGCTTACTGTTGTGGTATTTGGTCTGATACTGCGCTATGCATAGCTCTGTATTCTCTGTACCTACTGCTTACCCTGGTGGTTGTGGGATCTGATATTAGACGCTGACTCTGCATTATATTACCTACTGCTTACCCTGGCTCTGTGGACCATGTGTGTACCTACAGCTTATCGTGGAATTAATCTATGTGCCTACTGCTTACCCTGGTATTCGGTCTGATGTTAGGCACTAGCGGCGTATTCTATGTACCTACTGCTTACCCTGGTGTATTGGTCTATTCGATGTACCTACTGAACAGCCGGTCTATCCGGTGGTCTACTCAATAGTGGTTACCTTCCAATGCTACTATTACTAATAGTAATACTAATAGAGTTGGTTCTGGGGTTCGAATCTTACGTGGGTGGGACTTTCGATTTTTTTTGCGAAATAATAAATAAAGGAATCAACTGCTGGGAGGAGCGCCTAGCAGCGTCGGTAGGCGCAATTCGATGCGAGTCGACGAGGCAAGAAAGGGCTGAATGAAGCCTTCTCGCGATAAAAACGAAGGCATGTACAGTAGTTGGGGGGGGGGGGGGGGGGACAAGAACCTGCATGATGACCCTACCCCGGATCTGAGTTTCGTCCGTCCAGGGACGGAGAAATAAAATTGCGAAGATATTAGATGAGATAAGCTTACAAAAACAAGACGGAAAACTGTTCACCTGACGTTTACTTTGATACCAGTTTGATACTGCTGATACTGGTGATATTGGTGCTGTTTATATCAGATACTGCTGATACTGGTGATATTGGTGCTGTTTATAGGCGTCGCTCGAAATGTTAGGACTGTGGTTGTGTTCGTTTAATAGCCAAACGGTCCTCAAGGTGTGCAATACCAGGCGATGATGTCAGGAGACGGCATTCTTGACCCGAAACCGACGGCTTTCTTGCAATAGTTTACCTTGACTGACGCCAATGTACTAGGTTTTAGTGTTGAACGATCGGTTTGATTGACACCCTTGACCGCTGAACGTATTCCCTTCACACACCTTATGTTGTTGTCCTCACATTAACTCGCACAATCAAGTCCGTAGCCACAGGGCAGGCTTCAATCACTCTGGAGTGGAAGAATACCACCCAGGAATAGACAAGGCGACCGCTCTTTGAATTGCTTTGACGCGATATCTGGAACCCAAAGGGATTCATTTTGTCCATTGTTTGATTCCTCGAACCACCCCCCCCCCCTCCCCCTTCCCACCCCTCCACCCCCTCCTCCGGATTGAAGCTCCATCGCGCAAGGCCAATCCCTTCACCAAGGATTCCATTTCCACCCCCGGTCCGTCCGGGCTCAAGGCGGCCGCTCACAAAGCTTTCAACCGCATCGCCAAGGACCCTTCCACGCCGGAGGTTCCCTCTCCCACTACGGGAAGCGCCACGCAGAGCGCCTTTGCCAAGTTCCGAGCCATGGTGAGGAGGGTGTTTTGCATGGGCTGGGCGGGTAGGGTTGGCTTGGTGTGAGTGCAAGGGGCGAGGTATGGGGTAGGATTAGGGCCAGGGTTATAGTGCTCTTAGCACTGGTGCTCCGAAACGTTCAGCCGAGTAGCCACAAATAACCCACCCTTCTATGCCGGGGGTGCCCTCCCGTGCTACTGGAAGCGCCTCACAGAGTGCTTCGCCATGTTCGGAGCCATGAGGAGAGATGTGTTTACCTTGCCCCTGGTTAGGGTCGCGATTGTAGGGTCAGCGTTTAGGCTGGAGGGCCAAGCGATTCCAATTTGTAAGCATGGCTCGTCAACAAGGCTGCGTTGACCGTGTTCGGTTGGTAGGGAAAGGGTTGTTTGCCGTGTGCTGAGCTATGGCGAGGGGTGGTTAAGCTTGCTCCGGGTGGGGCCAGGGTTGGTAACACCGGGATCAAGGTCAGAGGTGAGGTCGGTGTTGGGGATAAGGGACGTAGGGATGTCAGCAGAGTGTTAGATTTTAGGGTAAGGGATTGTTTGCTGTTCAAGTTTTTCGAGACCTGGTAAGGAATTCGTTTAGCTTCCTCATGGTTATGGTCGGTGTTGGGGCTGTTCGGCAAGTTAAACACATACTTCGAAGTACATGTACAGCACAATGGTTGAACTTACCTGGAGTTTTTTGTTTCGCTCCGGTCTCAAATTGGCAGCAATAATCGCTTGACTCGAGAACCTTGCCCGGGTTTGATGTAGCTGCCAGTAACCCTCTCGGTATGGTCGCTTTTGTTAAGCTACCTTTCGCTCGTCCCACCTTATAGGACTCCAACTCCAAGAAGGCGGGGCAGTCCTTCAAGGTCCGGCCTTCCCCCCCTCCCAAGGGAAACGGCCTCTCTCCCGCGAAACCGAGTACCCCGCAGCCGCCGATTTACTCGACCTCCGTCAAGCTGGACTTTGGCAAGAGCGCCACCAGTTCCACACCAACATCAAAAGTACCTCCCTCTACTTCGGCTTCAGCTTCGGCAAGCGTGTCTGCTGCTAAGCGCGATGTTCAGGAAGCTCAGTCGGTCGCCGTTGCCGCCAGAGCTAAGGCTGACGCTGCACTTAAAGCTAAGGCGGAAGCTGCCGCGGCTGAGAGCCGCGCTCGCGCCGCGAAAGACCGCGCCGAGGCGAAGGCGAGGGCTAAGTCAGCGGCTGACCAGGCGGCCGCGGATGAGGCTCGCCGAGACGCGCAGGCGAAAGCGGAGGCTAAAGCCCGCGAAGCCGCGCTCAAGGCTTCTGCCGAGCGAGAGGCGGCGTTGCGCAAGGAGGAGCAGAAGAAGGCTCGGGAGGAGGACAAGAAGAAGTTGGAGAAGCGGAACGCCGCGATCGAAGCGCTTCGGAAAGCGGAGGACAAGAAGAAGGCTGATAAGCGCGCGGCCGCGGCGGCACTGGCTGCCGCGAAAGCGGAGAAGGCGACGGAGGCCATTCGGGTGGCCGAGGAGGCGGACACCGCGGCCCGAAAAGCCCGCGACGCCGCTGCCCTAGAGATGGAACGACTCCAGGTGGCCACGCAGAAAGCGAAGCCTCCGACCCCGCCGCGTCCGGCTGGCACTACTAATACTAAGCCGCCGACCCCGCCCCGTCCTCTGAGTCAAGCGCACTCGGTTTCTGCGGGTCCGCCGCCCACCCCGCCTAGGCCTGGCCATGGGAAGGGGCAGGGGGCGGCAGCGGCGGTGGTCACTGGGTCGCCATGGACCCCGTCAAAGGGCACGCAGTCGAGTGCGGAGGTGCGCCAGGCTGCACTCGCTAAGAAGAAGCAGGAGATCGCGAAGAGGTGCGGTAGGGGACTTTTTTTTTTTTTCTTGTGTTGTTTGGGGGGGGGGGGGATAGAATAGCGTAAGGCCCTGTTACGTTATACTTGAAAAAATACGCCACAATGATTACTAACACGCCACACTTATTCCAAGTAGTTAGCACAGAAACGTGCGTGTATGCATATCGCTAGATGAGCTAGCTCTAAGCGGGTACGGTAACGACCCCCTTGTCGATCTATTCTAGTCAATCACCCTGTGCGAAACGGATATGGCTGGATGAAATACAAACAAATTGCTACCCCACTTACCCCTAGTATATTGTCGAGAAACATGGGTGCAATCCTAGTTAATGGAGTTAACAGCATGAAGTGGTAGCGACCTCCTTGTTGATCAATCTAATCGGCACGCGCGAACAAACGACAGGATGGATGAAATGAGGAAGAAGAAGGCCACGACACCCACACCAGCGCCAGTTCCTGCTCCCGCTCCGGCCCCAGCTCCTGCTCCTGCCCCAGTTCCTGCCCCTGCCCCCGTGCAAAAGGTTGCCCCGGCCCCCAAGCCGTCGCCCGCCCCGGTGGTGCCCAAAGAAGAGCGGGAGAGCTACGACGCCTACGAAGTCGAGTGAGTTTGGATGTGTGTTTTTAACATTAGCTAACGTTTTCTTTACACCCATCAACAGACGGAGTTATTAGCTCGGTTCGGCTGATCAGTGTTTCTTGTCAACATTGTTGCGCGGTGGCCTTTTTTTGTTTTTTTTTCCTTGTTCAAGGCTCCCCCCCCCGCTCGGAACACCGGGAATTCCACACCAACCTCATCCCGAAGGGAAAATCTTGCATACTATGTGGACAGACGATCGATTCCCACTTGATGATCTAGGTAGTTCAAGGAGAATCTGTAGGGTCTAGATCATGTTGCGGGGTGGGGCCCGTAAGATCTGCATATTCTGGCACGTGTTTTCCTGGGTTGGATCTGTACACCACAGATCCAGATCCTGCACAGCATCTTATAAAGGAAGATACAAGATCAACTGTAAATCGAGATCTGTACAGTACAAATCTATATCCTGCACAACAGTTTATAGAGGAAGATACATTTTCTACTGTTGGTCTACAGTAGCTGATCTCGATCGTGATGTGTCCAGTAAGTGAACGTTTTATCCATTAGAATTCTAGGAGCAAATGCGAGAGTTTCTAATAGGTTGATGATCTAGATCGCGATCTGTCTGAGGTGTGGTGTATACGAGCGGATGTGAGTTCCTACTAGGTAGATTATCTTGATCGTGATTTGTCCAATTTGTGGAACCTTGTGCTCACCATATTTCTAGGAGCGAATGCGAGTTTATAATATGCATATGATATGATCTAGATCGTGATCTGTCTAATAAGTGTAACCTTTTGTCCACTAGATTTCTACCAGCGAATACGAGTTTCTACTAGGTAGATGATCTATTAATAGATCGTTATCTGTCCAGCGTGTGGAACCTTGCATACACTACATCTCTACGCCTTCGCCACAGAATAGGGCTCCTTTGGAGATGACAGAAGATTTTGGCTATACGTCCGCGGATCGGAATAGACCCAAGCTGAATGGAACCAAGACCGGCCGCGACTTTTTATTCGGCCATCCACCTACGCGCATCCTACAAGTTGACAATAGTCACAAATCTAACTATTTTTATTTTGCGCGATCTCCTATCTGCTATCTGCGGTTACTTTTTCGTGAGATTATTCTCGACCCCAACTTACTGGAACCTGTCCTGTCTGCGACCTCGGACCAGATTGTGACGTTTGGTTAATGTGAGAACAATAACAACAACAGCAGCAACAACAACAACAACAACAACAACAACAACAACAACCTAACGGCACTGCCACAAGACAGTTACGTCACGTCGAGTATGAGCTGACGCCGTGTTTCTCCTCGCTTCGCTTTTAACGCAAAATCGCCCACCGCTGTCGATCGAGCGACGAGGTTGATCGGGACCGACCAAGCGAGCGCTCGACGGCGTTTGAAATTTCCCGCCCAGTTTTGGTGTTTTCAGCGGCTTTGACTTGCTTGGCCTTTTTGGTCGTAGGTTATTGTTCCCTTCTTTTCGTTGGTTTGATTCGTTTCTCCGTTTCTTTTTATCTTGGTTCGTTTCGTTCTTCTTCGAGTATAAGCTGACGCCATGTTTGACCTCGTTTTGTTTTTTCGTTTTGCCTCAGTTCGAAGTCTGAGTCTGAATCGGGTGATGAGGAGGAAGCCGCTCCGGAGATTGTCGAGCCCCAAGAAACCAGCGACAAGTGAGACACGTTTCGCTGAGTTTGTTCATTTCTGTATGCTATCATAGTTCCTCACGATCCATCCCTGTCTGTATGCAATCGTGGTCCGTCAATAGTGCGTTGCCTTGCCAGACAACCATACCGGCACTAAAGTGGGACCCCGCACTATCCCAATATAGTGCGGTACAGTAGTGCTCTTTAGAACGAGCTAGGTTGTGACAAGCGATTATCACCGCACTAAACTGGTGTACTGCACTAATCGAATTAAACTGGGGCAACGCACTAACGGGTACCGCACTAAACTGGGACACCGCTCTAAAGGGTACCACACTAATTTGAGACCTAGGCTGTATCTGGAGTATATGCTCTCGTTTTGGTCTTTGTGAACCCTTTAAGCACTGCAATATTGTGCATGTGTTTCCCACGCATATTCCAGGTGTATCGTCCTCAAAAGGTGCGTGCAGGGGTAAAAAGAGTTGGGAAATTTTTTGTAGGGCTCTTCACGGGTCATGATCCGGCCTGCGGGTCGGGCTAGGAGGCTCGCAAAACCTCATGGGACGGGTCGGATCGGATCGGGCCGGGTATGGAAGTGTGTAAATCTCGCGTGTCGGGACGGGTTTTCCTGACTCCACCTTACGTGTGAACAACCCTGGCATAGTGTTTATCGGCGTAAGGGAAGGCTTGGCTACGCCCCGTTCGGTGGTTATTTGTGGTATACGATTCAAACGGTTTTGGTCTAAAGTGCAAAATACTTGCAAGCAGACGGTTGATGAGCGGCGTTTGCATCGGATTTCTTGTATATCATGATTGCTTGCTTGCATGTTTCTGCTTCCTGTTTTGCTCGTTAATAGTGTGATCAAGCGAAAGAGTCCGTGGTGTCTGCTTCCAGTCTTGCTCATGAATAATGAGAGAGCGAGACATCGAGTTTGAGAGTCACGACGTGATCCGTTTTTATGGGGTTCCGGGTTATTTTCTGAGTACGGTGGAGGTGCACCGGTTATTTTCACGGGTTCTTCGTTTAAGCAGCGCTAGCTCCATCATACCTCACCCAAAAACTGATTTTGAGTAAACAGAACATGCTCATGGCCTAGGTGGGTATACAAACAAATACATTTATTGAAAATGGTGAACGGCATTCCGACGTTTTTGGGTTAACTAACGCCTTTACAGCTGGAACGCCGTTTTGGGGTTTCGAGGTCCTAAAGTGGTTACGGAGCCCCGTCATTTTGAAAGTATTTGAGCCTAAAGGTGGTACACCTCTATCGTAGCACGCGTCAACGAAAATCCAAAACCTTGATGATTGCGTACTCCGTATACGGTTTGGATTTCCTGAAGTTTTTGGCCAACGACCGCTCGTGTGTCATGGTCGGTGACTCCTGTGCCGACTATAACCGAACTTCTGGCATCTCTGCCCTCGTTACCCTTGTGTGACAAGGTCTGCCATCTCCGACTGGCCTTCTAGTGCTTCACGTTTTTGGCGATTTTTTGTCCCGACTAGCCTAAATCCCCCTCCTCTGTCCTTGCTTGCCCTCATGCGCGTGCGCGCCTATCGACAAGGTCTGCCATCCCTGACTGGGCCCGCGGCAAGGCTCTGGCGAAGATCCTGGACAAGCAGTATGGTGGGCCCAGCCCCCTCAACCCTGACAAGATTTTCCCGGAATTCTTCACGTGCAACCTGGAGCACATATTCAACACCAAGAAGACCAAGTGGGACCGCAGCAGCAGGTGGGCAAACGCGATGACTCGAACAAAAAAGATTGCTCGCTTCTGTTACATAGATGTTGGACATAACGTACCAGGTATTACGTACTGTAGTCGAGAGGGTGCCACAGCAAACTACATACAGCAAGCTTGTTTTCTTTACCGTCGATGGAAACGTTTCCGCGATGACTCGATGTGGCTCGCCATTCGATGCAGGGAAAAGTGTGTTCGAGAGTGTGGCATTGACCCATTTCCAACTCTTTCAAGTATCGTAGTCTAACTCCAAGTGTTTTGTACCCATGTCGGGAGTGCGGTGCTAAAAGAGTTTGAAAAAAACAAGAAAGTGCTTCTTACCGCCAATGGAAAGACACGTTTCTGTGGTTGATGGCTTGATGGTTTGCCTCTCGATGTCGGCAAAAAAAAACATTTAGGTAATTCCTAGTGGACTAGAAAAAACGCGAATACCGACAAAATGTCGCAAAATGTCGCTATTCCTGACATTTTGAAATTCTGAACGTCACGTTTTCGAAAACAAAATCACGTTTTTTTTTTTGTCATGAATCCTGAAATCAATCTTTTTTGACAACTTCAAAACGATTCAAAACCGGACTTCGGACAAGTATTCATGACTCGCGCAAGGTCTCATTTTTTTTGTCCTGATTCCTGACATTTTTTTGTGTTAGGAACGGTCCTCAGAGGTTGTGACAAAAAAAACACAACTATAAAACGCGGTGTTTTTCGCCGTCAACCGCACTGTTTCAAAGGTGTGTTCTGTAGGTACAATATATTTCCGGGGGTACCCGGTTACATACCGGAGTATGGCCCAAACAACCAGGTGTGGGCACTAGTGGTCCCTCTATAGTGCCGGTATGTATATTATAGAGGAAAACGCCGGCACCATAGCGGCAACCGGCACTGCTCCACTCACCGACACTGCTGGTTGTTCCCATCTGTGCCAAGCGATTTCATAGGCACACAGTGGGCAACCGGCACTATATAGGGACTACCGCTATAGCCAGAGTATATCCCCTACTACATTCATCCTTGAAATGAACCTGTTGATGCCGAAAACCAAGCATTTGATTGATTTTTTTTCGAGTCACGCCCTTGAAACGTTTCCATTGATGGCGAAAATAAAACTTGATTGGTGTCACTCACAAGCGTGCGCTTGCACGCTTTGCGCCGTTTTTCTTGTTTTCCGGCCTCTTTGTTTTCTTTCTCAAAAACCTTGATGTACTGGTGTTCTCTTTATGTATGTCCTTTTATATATATTTTCTTCATCCTTTTTGTTGTCCTAGCATTACTCTCGCCCTCCCTCCCAGTAGTAACTCAAAATACGGGGTCGCGTAGTGGAGCTCTTCTGCCCCCTGCCCACCACGGCACGTACCTTCATTTTTATCGCGAGAAGCATTCGGCATTTTCTTCCCTCGTCGACTCGCGTCCAATTATACCTACCCACGCTGCTAGGCGTTCTCAGCAGTTGTTTTTTTCGGCATTTTTGCAAATAAAGTCAAATATCACCACGACGGTGGGAATCGAACTCAAGGACCAACGCTCGTAGTATTCGAGGGTAACCACCAGACCACCGGGGCGATATATATGTATAGCCCGCGTTGTGTAGGTAGCCGTGACGCTGCTGTCGCTATATGTATTTCACGTGTTTTGACAGGGTTTTATGTTAATCTAATCCTTGGCAACTGGCGATATATATGTAGCCCGCGTTGTGTAGGTAGCCGTGACGCTGCTGTCGCTTGATGTATTTTACGTGTTTAGTCAAGGTTTTATGTTATGTTAATCCCTTGGCAACTGCACCCTTCTTTTCGCGTGTATCTAGTATATAGTATATAGAGTCTAGTATACCACGTACGGGTTGGGTGCAATTTGCATTTGGCATAAGTAAAACGTTGACAATGCTGTTGCAACAAGCCACGTCCGGATCGGTTGCATGGCACCCCGACCTGTTCGAGGGTGCCCGGGGATTGGGATAACTTACACCTCACATAGCAAATGGTCAAAATGGAAAACCAACCGGAGCGCTGTGATCGCAGGACGGTTTAGCAGAAAACAAGTTTTTTTTCAATTTTTCCATTTTTAGATCACTTGGTTCTAAAGACCACCCCCCCGCCGCTTGTTTTCGTCTAAGGGTCCTGCGATCAAAGCGCTCCGGTTAGTTTCCGCATACACCTCACATAAAAAAATGGTCAGAATGGAAAAACAAACGGAGCGCTGTGATCGCAGGACGGTTTAGAAGAAATCAAGTTTTTTTTTCTTCATTCTTTCTTTTTTTAAAACACTTGGTCCGCCGCTTGTTTTCTTCTAAACGTCCTGCGATCAAAGCGGTCCGGTTAGTTTTCCATTTTGACCATTTTGATGTGAGGTGTCGAAAAAAGACTGTCCGGGCGCCCTCGACCTGTGCACCAGTAATTTTGTTGTGTTTTCCTTCGCGCTTTTTCCGTACCAACCCGTTCTCCGAACCTCTCCGTCTGGCTGCGACACGTCCGCTCTTTTTTGTGTTTTTAGTGGCAACTGGCACACGGACCGCCTTACCATTGCCGAGAAGCTCGCCTACCAACGCGCAATGGGCTTCGACAAATAAACGTCACGTGTACAGCTGACTCGACTCGCCTGGTGTGTCACATCATCATGGCCGAGAATGTGGCCTATCAACGCGCGATGAGCTTCGACACATCGACGGCCCCGTACCTCGACTTTTTTCCTCGCCATCAATAAAGTAGGCCTACTAAAGCGCGTTAGGCTGGGCCTTCTGACGTGCAATGGGCTGGACTACCAGCGCGTGGTGGGCTTCGACAAATAGACGGCCCAGGCCCGTATTGGCAGCTCGGCTCGCGCGAAAACCGCGCTTATCGTCTGATTCGTCCGTTTTTGTGTCACTTGCTTGCCTCCCTTTCAACTTATAGAACAATGCTCCCTCCGCCTTGGCTGAGTAATGCTTCGGTGGTGAAGCCTGGGGAGGGAAGCGACGGGGGGGGGGGGGTGCTTTCGTTTTCCCGTCCTGTTCGGCAATAGTAATGCTTTTGTCGTGAAGCTTGGAGGGGCAGGAACGAGGCGAGGTGGATTTTTGGTTGATGCGCTCTCCGGGCAGTAGTAATGCCTCCGTTGGGTAGCTTGGAAGGGAGGGGATGGGTGGGGGTCCTGCTGTTTTTTTTAGTTGCTCAAAGGTTGGAAAACCTGTTGTCGATTATGAGTACTTGACCGGGGGAATGGTCGTTGTTGGAATAGAATCGGGGGAAAATTGAGAGATTGCGTTATTTTTTGGCTATTTTCGTGATTTCGATAGTATCATTCCTCGTAGCCGCGGCGGGTCTCTTTATTAACTACTCTTTATAAGCTTAGACTATATTCGCGTTTGTTTGTCGGCATCGTTGGTCTCTTCATTGACATGTTGACCATTCACATTTGATTCATTGTGAACATCGTTGAATTCTTCGCTGGCTTGGGCCATTTCCGTTTGTTTATGGACACCGTTGCCGGCCAACAAGCACGCTATTTATTTACAAGGCGAGAGTTGGTGTGGCACGTTTGTTGAAAACAAGGGTATGGTAAAAATTATGGCCGTTTTTTGTCATAGATACCGTGCGCTGCAAACAGGGCTTTGGTTAAAGTATAGTCGTTACTTTTTCGCAGATGCCGAGCTGTTTGTCAAAAACAGGGATTTGATGAGAAGCAACCCTTGTTTTTTCCGGTTACGTGGAAAATACAAATTTGTTGACAATGTAACGGTTGGTTCTCACCGATACCTTGAAAATCGGGTTCTGACGAAAATTCGGTGGCGGTTGACTTTCACGAGTGCCCGCCCGGTACGGATATTGCTTACGTTGGCGGCGACTTGTTTGTGTTGGGCTTGTGGCTAGTCGTACAGCTCTCTCAAAATGTAGGTGTTGGTGGTTCTTATTTTCTATTGTTTTCAGAAAGCAGTCCGAGGTATGATAACCTCTTTTCATGTACCCCCCCCCCCCTCCTTGTGGTATTCTCGACGAATGAAGCTGGCAGCTTGCTTGTACATCCCGGGTGTCAGTCGTCGCACGTCTTGCCCCACGATTATTATGTACAGTACTGCTGCTGCTGTTGTAGTGCCGTTGTCGCGCTATTCGGAAGGCGAACTGGATTTTATCGTCAACACATTCTGTAGTTTTTTTTATGGTTCTTGTACGTGCGGAAAACGAAATTGATTCAATTGTGAACATTGTTCTGTAGGTTTTCGATGATTTTTGTACGTGTGAAAAGCGAAAATGAGTCAATCGTGAATCATTCTATAGTTTTTCGATGAATCTTGTACTTCTTGCCGAAGGCGGTAATGATCCAACCGTCAAAACTTTCTGTAGTTGTTCCATGATCGGCTGTCAGCGGTTTGACTTGGCGGTTGTCTGTGCGTCACTCGCTACTAGTGTACTGTGTAATTTGGCATGATGTACGTAGACTTCTTGGTGACTACAGGAGGGATGTACGTAGACTTCTTGGTGACTACAGGAGGGGGAAGAGAGCGTGTCTGGGTTGGCGGTGCGAGTAAAACGACTGAAGAAACGATGCGTTTCTGCTCGATGTAAAAGCCCTACGTCTTGGAAGCATGCTCTGCAGCTTGCGAGGCGATAATGCACCCTTTTTTTCCAACGTTGATGCCTCGACAAGTCCCGGGGCATTTCCAGTTTTTCATTTCGTCCAGTGTGATGCTACGAACTACAATACTACTGTATGTAAGAGTCAGTACTCCGTATCTCTCTACTCCCTTTTGTTGTCGCCCACTATTTATAGTACTCGTTTCCTATTTGGTACGGATGTGATTTTATTTCTGCGGGAGCTGTCATGAAGAAAGAGGAGAGAGGCGAAATGTTTGCCAACCGGTATGCGCAGTGTGCTCGCCAGGAGGGAAGGGTTGCGGGGATGCTGGGCACATTGAGTAACACTATACATACGGGGGGGAGGTGGGCGGAATGTTGGAGGCATTTGAAGACCATGTGACGTGCTTGTGTGTTAACTCGTGACGAACAAGCATACACCTGCCGTTGGTAGTTTGATGCCGCCTGTTACGTGCGTGCTGTATGTATCCGGATGTTCGTTTCACCCCCCCTCCCAATCTTGGCGCGACAACGTCACGATTTCGTTGTAGAATAGTTGGAAGATATCACCATTGATATCGGTCGTGGTGAAGACGGGTGAAGGCGTACACGGTACTACTACTACAACAACTACTGCGACGAAATGTGGTTTGTACGGTAAGAAAGGGTGGTTGGTTGATGACAGGCTGTCCTTACGCCACGCCATAATAATATCACGTAAACGTGTACTCCTGCTGTTGCTTCAAATACATACCTGGTACGTCTCTCCTCTCGTGGATAAGGTTCATCCCCTTACAGGACTACAGCTTCTCTTCGAATTGCAGCTTCAACTATTCATAAAATCATTCGCTCGCGCGAATTTAGACGCATTCAAAATCTCGAGCATGACGAATTACGAAGTACCTGGTATCAGTTTTTGGGTATATAGGGGCAAGGTCGCTTGTGACCGTTAGGTGTTGCGTAATCGTGTTTGAGACGAAACACTAATTTTGGGCGCCCGGTCGTATTACATTGATTGAGGCTCATTTTTTCATCATGGCGCGGTCGTACAACGATAGCCCGGTCGTAGTAGAGGCTCGTTTTTTCTCGACGATACTTGGAAAAATCACAGTTGACCCCAAGGGGCAACGGTGCTTAAGGTGAGCGGTGCTCAGAGTGAGCGATGCTCAGGGTCAGGCGCCATTTCAAATCCCTGATCAATGGTGGTAGCAAACTGTCTGTGCTCATTGGTGGCGACAAATAAATGAAGAAATTGAGCCTCGACGTCAACTTGACGCTTCTCTCTTCTTCTTCTGATTAGGTGACGCAGCAAACTCTGCTTTTGTTGTTCGTTTCCATCTCTGACGAACGTATCTATCTGCTGTTTTACTGTCGCGGCAACAATAGCGAGAAAATAAAGCTGATATTCCCCCGTTATTTCGTTGAAGGCGGGGGTGGGGGGTGGCAGGAGTGTGGTATCCCCCTTCTCCCTTCCACCATTTACTTCCTTGTGTTCTCTTGGCGTCGACTGTGATCAATCTGCCTGGATCTGCTGCCCCTTCCTCGCTTTCTGGAATAGACTCACACGAAAACCAAACAAAGTCTTTAGAGTGAACCCACAGACGGACGTGTTTTGGTGTTATCTTCATTCCTGAGGCAGTGCGTAGGTATTTATGTATTTATGTATGTATGTGTGTGTGTGTTCTTCACATTAAACCGTTCTTCTACTCGTCGACATCCAGCACACCCAGTGTCCGTACTGATTCTTCACCCTAGAAAGATCAGCTCTGTGGTCACAAGCTACGACACAGAGATAATGCATCGTAATGCATTCGACAACGCAATGTCATGCCGTAGTACTGGGTACGACAGGCACAACATACATACGTCAGCAACAGAAATACATTGGAAGAGAGAATACGAAATAAACAAAAACAAAAACAAAACAAAAACAAATAATAATAAGAAAACAAATAAAAACAAAAATAAAAATAAAACAAAAATGAAACAAACAAAATGAAGGGGAAATCGAGGAAACAACCCAACCGGAAAGGAGAGCCAAAGCTCGGAAAAGAAACATGATAAAATAAAATAAAATAAAGTAAAGTAAAACCAAAATAAGATAATCCGAACACGAGCCAAAAAACCTAGACACGCAAGGAGGGAACAAAGGGGAAAGGAATACCCCAGAAAAAGAAGAAAAGTGCTACGTACCTACTAGTCGGCCTGGTACCTTGCTACCCTGTCTGCCATCTCCTTCCTGCCTTCGTCCACCGCGGTCTCCCTTCTATTCCTCCTGTTGCCCCCCCTGCCCCCACTCCCTTGGACGGCTTTCCTTCTACTCCTCCTGTTTCCCCCCCTCCCCCCTTTGTGTTCTTCTCATTAAACCAAAATACCTTGTAAATAAGAGAAACAACGAAAGAAACCAAGACAAAACAAACAAATAAAAAAAAAAAAAATTAAAAGGGGAGCCAAAGCTCGGGAGATAGAAAAATACCCCGGAAAAAAGGAAACAAGTAAAAGAAGGAAGACTGGGAGGGCCAAATAAAACAGGCTCGTCACCTACCCACCATGCAAGACTCCCTTCATAAGGATAAGAAGGGGAAAGAAAAAGAAGAAAGAAAATAAATAAATTCACGGAAAAATCAAAGTACCAAGACATCACATTCCGAGCAGCCGCAGCAGTTGGCGGTACGAGTGGCATAGATAGAAAGGTTCCACCTACTAGTCGGCCTGGTACCTTGCTACCCTGTCTGCGGTCTCCTTCCTACTTTCATCTACCGCGGTTTCCCTTCTACTCCTCCTGTCCCCCCCCCTGCCCCCATACCCTTGTGCGGTGTTCCTTCTACCCCTCCTGCTGCCCCCCCTCCCCCCGTTCCCTTCGACACCACCCACGGCGGATGCGCGGCGCTGTCTAGTCAGCTTTGCCTCATCCTCGTGCCACCTGCCCATGAACCGTTCAGCTGCTTCGAGGACCCCCCGGTACCACTTGCCCGCTATGTATGTATGTATGTATGTATGTATGTATGTATGTATGTATGTATGTATGTATGTATGTATGTATGTATGTATGTATGTATGTATGTATGTATGTATGTATGTATGTATGTATGTATGTATGTATGTATGTATGTATGTATGTATGTATGTATGTATGTATGTATGTATGTATGTATGTATGTATGTATGTATGTATGTATGTGTGTGTGTGTGTGTGTGTGTGTTCTTCACATTAAACCGTTCTTCTACTCGTCGACATCCAGTACACCCAGTGTCCGTACTGATTCTTCACCCTAGAAAGATCAGCTCTGTGGTCACAAGCTACGACACAGAGATAGTGCATCGTAATGCATTCGACAACGCAATGTCATGCCCTAGTACTGGGTACGACAGGCACAACATACATACGTCAGCAACAGAAATACATTGGAAGAGAGAATACGAAGTAGACAAAAACAAGAACAAAAACAAATATGTATGTATGTATGTTTGTATGTACACGTGTATGTATGCTACCGGATAGACTTTTTTTCGGTAAAGCACCGAACGGGAGAGGAGGGAGAGCACACATGCCGCAGAAAACATCCTTCGTACCGCCGTAGTGGTCGAAATGGAAAGGTTTGCCCCACCTGACAATGAGATGGACGCGTTGCCCAGGCCGCGCCTAAAATCCGTTGTTCTGTTACATATATCTTTCTAGAGCCATCCATGCCGCTGCTGCAATCCCCCCCCCCCCCGCCCCAAACGCCCCCTCCTCCCCCACCACCCGCACCATCGCCTGGACCTAGCACCACGCCTATAGCAAACCCCTACTTCTATGCGACCTAGAGCGCTTTCGCCCCCCCCTCCCCACCTCCCCCCACCTCCCCATCCCCCCACCCCACCCCCACCCCCTCGAACACTCCGCCCTCTACTCACTGGTTGTACGACTTGCAGGATATGTACATGATAATCTGGTGCATTCTTTCCAAAACCGTCACATTTATCCTCTTAAAGGATGTATAGTTTCCACGCACAGATTGAGCTGCCCCGCCCGTCCCCCCCCCCCCCCCCCCGATGATAAACTGGTGCATTCTCTCCAAAACCGTCAGATTTATTCCCTGGAAGAATTTATAGTTTCCACGCACAAATTGAGCTGCCCCACCCGTCCTCCCCCCCCTCCCCCCCCTCACCCCCGCTGGCTCCCTTTTGATCAAAACCAGGCCCCCACGTTCTTAAAAACTCCGCCCTCCCCTCACCGGTTGTTCGACCTACAGGGTTCACTTGATCAATTGATGCATTTTCTTCCACAGCTGTCAGATTTTGTCCCCTCAGAAACAAACGGGTTTTATAGTTTCCGCGCACAGACTGACTAAGATCACCCTGTTGACCCTGATAGCTACACTGTAGTTGCAAGGGTAGTCGCCGACCTATATCCTTACTGAGGAAACACAACCCGTAATACGCGCGATCGGGGTATCACACACAGCTTGCAAATATGAGTTTGGACAAAATCTTCGATCTTACAGCTGGAGTGTATTTTTATTGTTAACAGTTATAATATCAGACTATACATTGCTTGATCGCCTGGAACAGAAAGAACCGGTTGACTCTCCCTCGTATATATATGCCAATATTCTTTCTTGTTAAGGTGCAATGCTACTCGTATTATGAAGGCCTTCGACTTTTGCCCGGTCTCTTTTCATTGGAGTTCGCCATCGCTGCTGTATGTAAGAGTTAGCTCGAGTTTTACAGCTAGCTGGTGGTATTATTAATGTGTCGTTTCCGAAGTCCTGAAGCGCATACATTATTTATACGTTATCGTCCGGAAATAATAATATATCCCGACCCCCCCCCCGGTGTTCCGCTGTCCTTTCCCCATCAATGTGGTGGACTGGACACCGTCCCTATATCCCTCCCTACATCATCTCCACGAGTATACCGTACCTCTTGCTCGTCATTAATACTTAATTCCTACCAAACAATACCAATACCAGGTGATATCTTTAACCAAGAAGTGCACGTCGTATGTATGTACTCATGGAGTGGCGTTCCTTTACTTTGCAGCAGGCTGAAGAAGCCGGCTGTTTCGCTGAGGAGGAAGGAGGTCTACCAGCAGCATGCTGCATGGAGTAGTGGTAACATTCAATCGTACGGCGGCTCCATTTTGCTTCTCATGGGGCGATTGGCCCTTCCGCGTGTGTCTCATCAAAGCACACCGTTACGTTGTACTTGCCGTCGTGTTAGTATTGTCAGTATTAATACTTGTAGTGTTCGTGCGTATGATGGCCATTCGAGCTCTTCCCTGACAAAGATACCTTTCGCCAGGAAGACAGGATGACAGGATGTACGATGTACGTTACGATTTTAAGAAGTCTCCGAAGATCTCCGTTGTAGTGATAGTATGGCGTTTCTTGGAATATTTTCGCCCTATTTTCGTGTGGGGCAAATGGCATATCAGGTACCAGGTGACGGAAGCCTAGCTTCGACGTCCCGACTCGTGGGCCCAATGCGCTATGCCCGTAACTATGGCCAGGATGGAATGCTGGACATGCGGAAGCCGGTCCCATGAGGATATGGAATGTCCCAACATCCTCATAAACGATCTAGGTGGGTGCGAACTCTATACTACCGTTGTGTACGCGTCCTCGAATTTCTTTCTTGTCAGTTTGGACGGAAATATAACGTTCTTTATATCTTCATGTTAATAACACAACGAGGTTTATTTTTAAGTTCAAATGGGTACGTACGTGGAGACCATACGCGTATCGATGATGTGAGAGGTACAAAAGCGGATCTCGTCTTTCGTTGTGTCTCTTGCCACCTGCCACCCATACACTCTTGGGGTTGGGACTTGGGAGCACTGCCCTGTGCCGGTGATGTGCTAACCATTCAAGCGACACCGAGTCTCGGGGACTCGGGGATGTGGAGGCTTGTCATCGCAAAGGAAGACGACAAGGACGAAGAGCTCTTGGTTCGGTTCTTATGAACAAGTGAACGAATCACACCGCCATCCTTCGTAGAACTTCAAAGTGATTTGTACTGCTACGTGTCAATCGATGTACAGCAGCATCTGTACCGGCATCAGACAAACTCTTTGCTTGTGCCCTGCTCATCGTACGTGGTACAGGTTTCTTCACCGCCTCCTCTCTTTCTCTCTCGTCTCCCTATTAATAGTCTTACATCAATGGCTTGTAGCTTGTGGACACGGAAGCTATATGATACCTCCGGTGGTAAATCCGCATTAATACAGAACTGTTGTTGTCTACCCTGTAGGTAGAGACCGGTCTCGTATCAATCTACCAGGTACGATACCAATGTACCATCCGGCATCACTGCTTGCGCCCCCGTAGCATCGTATTGGTCCCCTCGCGTGCTCTCTCTCTCTCTCCCCCCCCCCCCGTCTCTCTCTCCCTCCCTCTCTTTCTCTCGCTTGCTCGTCTCCCTCTGTTGTCTTATTTCGCATGTGTGGGTTGTAGCTTGTGACCGCGGAATTCATGCGATATTCGTGGTGGACCAGCATTTAGCCTACCAGGTACACCTTCAAACGAGGGAGCGAGAGGACGGACAAGACGTGACAGGCTATGACAGCAAAAGCAACTCGCCGCCGTAAAGAGAGGATTCGGCTCGCGCACATGATCCTTCCTACCTGTAGCGTTTTGCTCTCCGCATGTCGTCTGGTGTCTGTCATCTGCGATATTGGCAAAAAAAACAGAAAAAATACCCGTACTCGTTGAAAAACTGCCTCTGTGGACGTAAATGTGTAAGGATGGGTTGATATCTAAAGTATTACTCTAGACAAAGGTCCCTATGTTTCCACATCGATGGACACGCGCACCCAGAGCGGCAGCACAGGAGAAACGTGTGGTGTGGTGGGGTGACAAATTATGACATGCTCCGACACAAGCAACTCTCGCCGCAGGATAGCGAGGACACGCCACGTGCACATGAATGGTGTTGCCTACCGCTGCTGCTGTGCGGCAGGGTTGTAGCGTTGTGCTCTCCACATGTTGTCTGCTGTCTGTCCCTGCGATCTTACATAAATGGTGTTGCCTACCGCTGCTGCTGTGCGGCAGAGTGGTAGCGTTGTGCTCTCTTGGTATGGTACGATATCATATACGAAGCACACCAACATGAACATAAATATAAGGACCGTTTTAGTACTAATATAATATTCAAACGATCCTTACACTTTCACGCCGGCATGTCACTTGAGACTTGGCAGAAGCAACAGAAGCAGCAGCAGCGAGAGGTAGTGGCGTATAGACGGGTAGAGCATCGCAGGCTCCGATCAAAGCAATCAGCTACTACAACAGCAGCCACACGCGCAAAGAGTTGCAGGCTGCTGCTGCTAGGGGGCTGGACTGCTGCTGGGAAGCAGGATCATAGCGTGGTGCTCTGTGCAACAATAGGGAAATGTACGCCTGTACTAGTATCTACGAGCAGAAAAACCGGTTTGCATCCAAATCTTAGGTGCGTACACGGGGATAGGGGATGCGGAAACACCATCCCCGGGGATGTTGCGGAAACCCGGGTATTTGCCTTTATTACAGTGGGGGGACCTTTATAGTGCCGGGTAGAGTGTCCTAAGAAGAAACCGGCACTATTTTTTTTTTTTTTTTTTTTTCTCACACTTTTACTTTCCAGCTTCTGGACAAGCCGTGGTCACAGGTGTCGTCCCTTCTCCCCCCCGGTTCTTGCCTTCAATTTTCATCGCGTATAGGGTCAGTAATCCCACTGCTCGTCGATTTTTCATCGAGTGTTGCTAACTCACGCTCTCGCGCTTTCCGCAAGTCAATTTGTGCACAAGAAAAAGTCCCAACGAATTTATACGCGTATGCACTCGGCGGGGCTCGAACTCACGAAACTGACCTATACCAGGCTCAAGGATAACCTGATACGCCACCGGGGCGACCGACTATACCGGGCACCGGTACAATTCAGATTAGTCCCTCAATAGTGCCGGTGCGGCACTGTTGAGGCTTCGAATAGGCACTATTGAGGCTTCGAATATCCCTCAATAGTGCCGCACCGGCACTATTGAGAAACTATTTGATTTCATGCTGTGGCGCTCACGAAATGGATCGAAAGTACGGAGTACTGCTGTACCAGGTATGTATTTAATAGTGGACGAAGCTAAAGCTCAGTCCTCGTCGCCCTTCTTCGATGTTGCAAGATAAAAAAAAGACAGAACAGAAAAAGAAACACGGCAGGCAAAAAAAACAAAAAAAACGAACAAACAAGACAAGCACAACAGGAAGCGCACCGCAAGAGAAAACAGCCATGTGCTGTACCCCTCGCCCTCACTGCGTCGCAACAAACTCTCTCATGTCTGCCTGGCGCACCCGCTTCGATGTTGCAAAGAAAAAAACAAAAAAACGAACAAACCAAGACAAGCACGACAGGAAGCGCACCGCAAAACGAAACAAAACATGTACTGCACCCCCCGCCCTCACTACGTCGCGACAAACACTCTCATGTCTGCCTGGCGCACCCGCTGAGCGGAATGTGCTGCGATCATCGCCATCTTTGGTTAGGTAGAACGCCGCGTCTCGGTTGCCACTCTTCTCTGCTGCCGCCTCCAGAACGCCGAAGTGAGACGACAGCTCATCATAAGCCGGTGGAGCACGGCGCTCGCGCCCCGTGTTCTCGTCGCCACCGCCCTCCTCCTCTCCGTCCTTCTCCTCGCCGCCGCTAGACACGTGCGTTCCAGCCAGCAGTGCCGCCATGTCGTCCACTGCTGTATCCAGTCGAAGATCCTCTTACCACCTCATCGTCTTCCTCTATGGTAGCCCACCCGTGAATCGCGTTCACCGCTTCCTCCGAGACCGGCTTTCCGGGTTCGATGTCGAGTTCTGCCAACAGTTCGCTGATCTCGTCGTCTACGATGCGGGATGCCTGCTGCTGCGCGTCGCGCACGCTCGTGCTCGTCGCGCACGCTCGTGCTCAACGTGTTGACAGTCTCCCTGAGAGCCTTGAAATCAGGCTCGGCGACGTGGAACCGGGTCTTTCCGTGTTTCTTGGTGTGTGTAGTGAGCCGGCACTATTGCGGGGCGCCGTGGTGCCCAACCAACACTATAGCGGGGCCTCCCTCAATAGTGCCGGACCGGCACTAGGGCGCTGCCTGTGTCCAGAGATTTTACCGGCACTATACCGGGCGCCGGCACTATAGAGGGCCCCCTACTGTATGCCCAAGGCCAAACAAGTTTAAAAGGCTCGCCACGGGCGATACACTGCACGGATCGCGCCCAAACCTCCGGCAACGTGACCCCGACGGTCGAGTTGTGCCCACCCCATCCGACGTTTCGGATAAAGATGCGAGCACGAAGAGGTGTGCCCCCCCATTTTTTTTTTGACAATTATACGTCTACATAATACGTATGTGGCTGTGCAATTTGTGCCCGCGTAGCGTTAGTGTTGGTCCCCTCTCACCCCCCTCCCTCTCTCTCGCCTCCCGCGTCTATCGTTTCGTCTCATAATATAACATGTATAGGGTGTAGCTTGTGACGGCGGAAGGTGCACGTACCATATACCTGGTAGAGCAGTCGTCTACACAGTCTTCGCAGTCTTCGGTAGGTCTCTCTCGTAGGAAGAACTATCAGTAGTCAGTACATACGGGCCACGGCCCGCATTGATAGGAGATTATTGGGCAGAAACAATAGCGTCAGGACCCAACGTGGAAAACGAAACACGCACTCTTCTGCTCCAGTACAACAGCAGTAGTAGTACCGGTAGTGTATACTGGTACCAGCAGTACCAGCAGTACCAGCAGTACCTGGTACCTGGTACAAGCAGATACATACCCTGCTATTTGACTTAGGTAGACTACGTACGTGTACAGCAGCACCTGGTTATTATGATTTGACCTAGCTTCGACACCATGATTCCCTCATAGGATACAGATCACGATCCACATGTACGGCAGCAGTAGATATATTCTACGCAGTATATATCGTCTACATCAATACCGTTCTAGATCCTACCAGGTGTGAATGTATCATTCGTAGAACTCCCCCCCTCGGGACGTGCTTGGCTTGAAATCCCGGAGGTGTCGCAAGTCGAAAAGGAGAACACAGGCGTCCCTATGACAAGCGTCTCATTCCAGGTATAACATACACATATTTTGAAAAACTAAAGAAAAACATAATTAGCCACCGCGCAAGTAACCAGGCAAGAAGCACCGACCAGCTAGAGGGAATTTACAGTTGGTCTAAATTAATGCATTTGCCGTTTTGGGATGTTGTGCAAAAGCCGTACCATGTAGATCCCGCCTGGAAACGTACCAGGTATGCGTAAGAGCCATGACATGCAGATTCCATCCCGCACACATGATGTGGATATCGCAGATTACCGTCAACCAGGGATATATCTGCCCCGAGCCCCGAAGCATCTAGGTGGTTAGATGGGGATCTATTTGATATGCCTTCTTTGTGAACTGGTTGATGGGGCAACACCAACTCCTCAGTACAGGATTGTTCCGAGAAATTTCTGACGCAGTTGGGGATAGAAACTGGTGAATGTTAACGCAACTATATTTTTATTCTATTTTATTGAAGCTGGACCAAGGTGTATGCGGCCCTCCCAGCAACCCCTTCCACCGGCTCCTTCCACTAACCCCCTGCCCCCTGCCCCCCGCCCCCCGCCCCCACGCTTTCACTGCCGCGTCCGCCACTATTTCTAGGGGGACTCCTTACCGCAAAGGCGCCTGCGCAGCCCTCTGCCGCAAAGGCGCCGGCACAGCAATCGGCGGTAGGGCTATTCAGGTACGGGCGGGCACAAGCTTCGCGGCAGCAACATCAGCGGCACCAGCAGCGGCAACAGCAGCAACAGCAGCAACAGCAGCAGCAGGGGCAGCAGAAGCAGCAGCAGCAGAAGCAGCAGCAGCAGAAGCCGCAGAAGCTGAAGCAAAAGCAGCAGCAGCAGCAAGCCTCTTCAACACAAGCGCAAGAGTCGCCGCCAGAGCGAGGTCACGCCCCGCTCTCAGACCAACGGAGGCGGCCGCAACAGCCGATGGAGAATCCGACCGCCGACCCTGTTTCGCCGACTGTTGCGCCACCCCAGTCGCCATTACCACCACCACCGTCGCCGCCGCCGCCACCGTCGCCGCCGTTGTCGCCGCCAGTATCACCGCCACGGCCAATGCCGCGGCCGCCGCCGCCGACGCCAACATCACCGTCACCACCAACATCAGCCGTAACTTTCCGTTCAAGTTCAACATCTACTGCAACTTCACGGTGGCCACGTTGGACCGACAACCGCACCGGCCGCGACGAACCACGCGCTTCTGTCCCGGTAAGACATGCCGGCGCCGTCGCCAGCCCTGATGCTGCCGAAACCCATGAGGGCGCTGCTGCTGTCTCTGACAATAGACAGAGGGATTTTTCGAGGTCGGAGCCCCCCCCGCCGCAGCCCAGCCCCCGTCCCCGTCCCCGCCCTCGCCCTCCGTCAACGTCTCCTCAGCCCCGACCAAGGCCTCGCCGACGACCCCCCGGAGGACGCCCAGCTAGCGACTTCCGCCGACACTCGTCTGCGGAAACTGGGACTCGAAATCACGCCGGCGTAAATACGGTGTCGCGCAGGGCGGAATCGATCCGGGCGGGAGCGGGGGCGGGGGTGGGGATGGGGGGGGGGCTTAAGGCGAGGTCGGTAGGGACTGTGTGGGATCCTGCGCTTTCTGCGGCGGCGGCAGCTGCGGCGATGGCAGCGGTGACGGAGAGGGAGGAGTGGGGAGGGGGGGCTGTTAGGAGGATGAGAGGTGCGTCGGATGGGATGTTGGGATCGCGGACGATGGTGCGGGAGAGGCGGCAGCTGCTACCGCAGCGGGAGCGGCGGTGGTGGCGGCTTTCTAAGGATGTGATGGGGCGCCTGGCGATGCGACGTGCTGTGGAAGAACTCGCTTCGGTGGGTTGTGGTATTGGTCTTGTAGGCGTGTTGTGACAGGGGGGGGGGGGGGTCGTATGGTGATGGGTGGGGGGGGGGGGGGTCATGTTGTGACAGGCTTGGGGGAGGGGGGGGGGCGTGTTGTGACAAGCTTGGGAGGGGGGGTGTGTAGTCGCTATCATGCATGACCATAATCTTAGGCCGTAGACCTTCGCGCCCCTACGAAGCTGGGATGGAATGCGTCGTGTTTTCGTCAACCAGGGGTCGCGGGAGTTCCCTATGATACGGTATAACGGATGGTAGGTTTTGGTTCTTCCTGTGTAGTGTGCAATCACATCTTACCGGGTACCTGGGCCCCCCTCCTCCCCTGCCCCCCCCCCCCGTCCGCCTTGCGTCTTTCTCTCTTTTGCATAAAAAGGTGCCTCCGGTTCGCGATGGCTTGATCCTCCTCGCCTCAGCCTTCGCTGTCAGCGCCAGTCGCCCCGCCCTCATAATGTTCCTCTGGAGCATCATCCTATGGACGGGGTCTTCCCTGTGGGTAAGGTCTGCGCCTAAGCCTTCCCAACCTAACACTACCCAGTCGAAGGCTATCCGGCATCGTTCTCACGGGGGGAGAGCGCGGCTGTGGGTAGAGGTGGTGGCCGCGGGGGGGCGTGGTAGTGGTGGTGTTGGGGAAGCGAACGCCGCAGGGGGAGCGGGAGCGAGGTGGTGGTGGGGGGCGGGGGCGGGAGGGGGAACGAGGTGGTGGTGGGGCAGGTGGGGGGCGGAATGTGCTGTCGGAGGACGGGCGGGGGCAGGGGGGGGGAGAGGCGGTTGAAGCGGTGACGGCGAAGGCTGTGTCGATGACGGGGTTGCGGTGTTTGATGGTGGCGTTTGCGTGCGCGCCGTCGGTGCTGCGCGCCGCTTCTCTGTTCTGCTTCTTCAGGCTCGCGATAAGGTGTGTTCTGCGTGTTTTGCGTGTTTTGTACGAGCGCGGGAAAAGCGCGGGAGGGCGTGGAAGTGCGGACGTGTGCGCACACCAGGCAGATCGCGATATACATCATCATGATCTAGGTCGTCTAGATCCTATGTTCGTTATGAGTGCTGTCCAGGAGCCGTAGTATACAGATCCCGCTCGGAATAAATGGTTTCAAGAACCGCGTGAAGCAATCATTACCTAGACTGCTGTAGATGGAGACGACGTTGATGTATCGACCTGAGGGAAAGGTTAAGGTTTGGGCTGCGGCGCGCTTGTGGGGGTATTGACACATGCTACGAATAGTATACTATTGTAATACTATTTTTTATACTATTTTAATACTATTTTAGTAATCATAGTACGGTAAAGGTGCTCTAATGGTTTTCTGCAGGGCTGCTCACCTTAGGAGCTATCTACCTTTATACCTCATTATAGTAGACAAAATGAAAAAATGCTCATTACCAGGTACTAGGTATATTATAAAAATTAAAATACACTCCAGCTGTGGGATCGAATATTTTGTCGAAACTCATATTTGCAAGCTGTGTGTGATACTCCGATCGCGCGTATTACGGGTTGTGTGTCCTCATTAAGGATATAGGTCGGCGACTCCCCTTGCAACTACAGCAGTGTAGCTATCAGGGTCATATTATATTTTACCCCAAAAAGTGACTCAATAATAGAGCACACTAAAAGTGCAACTATTCAAGTAAACTAAAAAAGTGACGTATCAATAGAGCAACCTAAAAGTGCAACTATTCGAGTAAGCTAACAGTGAATTATTAATAGAGTAAACTAGAAGTGACTTGTTAATGGAGTAAACTAAAAGTGACTGATTAATAAACTAAAAGTGACTGATTAATGGAGTGAACTAAAAGTGCAAGCCGATGAGCAAAGCCCATACCCATACTGTAGCCTAGCACAGTAGCCTAGGTACAGTATGAAAAATGTTCGTATTGCAAAGCAAGAATGGCATTCCCAACGATTTTGGGTTAAGGAGCTCCGTCGTTCAGTTTTTTTTTTAATCTTAACGCCTTTACGACTGGAAACCTTTTTTGTTTACTTGAAGTTAGTATAGGGAGGGATGTTGGGGCTCTGAAGAGGTTATGTGCTGCCTCCATCGTAGCACGTGGCGACTAACGCATTGTGGTGGTGTTTTGCGACTTGGCCCGGTTCGGACGTGATGGCCGATAGTCTACACGTCCGCACTGCAAAACTCTCGCTTGATTTTTTGTTTCTTCGGACAATTGCCCAAGGCGGGGGGGGTGGAGGTTTGGGCTAGGTTCAAAGTCGAAGCTGGTCCATGATCTTATGTGTACAGCCCTCGATGCATGTGCTATTTGTTTGCTATTGTTTAAAACTGCGATTGTCTGTATGGAATCGTTCGAACGCGCGTGCCGTTTACCTTGTGGTGAGTTGTTCTAACCCCCCCCCACGCCCCCTGCCCTCCTTAAATCTACAAGGTTCCCCTCCGGGAATAACGTCGTAGGGGAGTGGCGCAAGGACACATTATCATTGTCGCTACCGGACGCGATGAACATATATTGTACACAGACAAAAAAACTTGCCCCGGACAAATAACGATTCCACATTTAACCGGTACTTTCTTTGAGTGTACTCAATAGCAGTACTTTTTACACTTCTTGGGTACTCGATAGACGTGCCCATGACCGCGATGTGTTATTATGCCGTTATTATTGAGAAGACACTCACGCTCAAAACAGAGCATTTATTTTTAGACCGTTTTTGGGGTACGTACGGATGATTCCGAAGAGAGGGTCACGCTTCGAACTCCGGCTACTTAGGGATCGCCAGGAAGCGGCACGTGTTGTTAGGGGGGTATGACAGGTCCACACCCCGATGGCGTGGGATGTGGCTTATAAATACGGTAGAAAACAACTAAAAGAGCACATATTTATTGAGAACGAGGGCGCAAGAGGACAATGCATGACAGGCTAGCTATGACAACAGAAACTCGCCACAGTATGGAGAGGACACGGCACGCGCACATGGTCCTGTCTGCCTGCTGCTGCTGCTGGGCGGCAGGGTCGTACACACGGCGTCGTGCTTCCCGCATTTCGTTTGGTGTCTTGTCAACATCTGTGACATAGGCAAGAAATTATCCGTATAATGTATCCTACCACTGCTTCTGCTGTGCGGCAGGGTTGTACACGTAGCGTTGTGCTGTCCTCATGTTGTCTGGTGCCTGTCATTTGTGGTGTGGGCAAAATCTCCGACACAAAACATGTGGACGTTAATGTAAGGATGGGTTGGTATATAAAGTACTATCAAAAGGGTCCCTATATTACCGCCCAATTTGTCGCGATCTACAGACGGAATGCTACGGATAGGCGCACGCAGCGGCAGCACACCAGAAATATAAAGTATGGTGGGGTGACAAATATCACGCTCCGATCAAAGCAATCAGCTACTTTTTATACAACAGCAGCCACACGCGCATAGAGTTGCAGGCTTTTGCTGCTAGGGGGCTGGACTGCTGCTGGGCGGCAGGATCGTAGCGTGGTGCTCTGTGCAAACATAGGGACATGTACGTGTACCCTCTGCGAGCAGGAAAACCCGGCTTGCATCCAAATCTTACGTGCGCTCACGGGGATAGGGGATGCGGAAACCCAATCCCCGGGGGGATGCGTAAACCCAATCCACGGAAGGATGCGGAAACCCAATCCCCGGGGGCGTGCGGAAACATCATCCCCGGGGATGTTGCGGAAACCCGGGGATTTGCCTCAAGTATGCCCAAGGCCAAAAAAGTTTTAAAGGCTTGCCACGGGCGATACACTTCACGGATCGCGCCCAAACCTCCGTCAACGTGACCCCGACGGTCGAATTATGCCCACCCCATCTGACGTCTCGGATAAAGATGCGAGCACGAAGAGGTGTGCCCGAAAAAGAAGAAAAAATGACCATTATACGCATACATACATAATGGTTGGCCTCGGTTGGCACCGACGCTGTAAAACGTTATATGTACATTGGGGTTGGCGTTGGTTGGCAACGACGCTGTCAAACATGCCAGTCACTGCGTGAGCCAGGCAATCAGGGTACCGTTTTTTTTTTTTTCTTTCTTTTGTTGGCGGTCACTATGATGGTTATCGAGTTAGATCATATTGTGCGAGGTGGAGAACCCTAACTCCGCACAAGGGGAATGATCGCATCACGTGGTGTGAATATGGTAAGGCAACCACGAGGCAGTTACATAGTAACACCCGTTGCTGTCTCTGCAGTGGCCACACCAGAAAACAAAGTATCTCATTGGCGCTGTCATCCATAGGCAAGAGAGTAAGCACAAAAGGTGCCGAAGTCCGTCTTACGAGCAGTTCTTGGAAGGATGCAGTTCACCCTTCATGCGACTCGCCGAACACCTCACGGCGCTTTTCGCTTGGTGCAAGCAATGTCTGCCTGGTTGGTGATAACCCGACGTGCTCCATCTCAGACATGGTAGGGGTACGAGGGTCTATGGTCATACGACTACAGCCATGAACAAATTTAGTACACCTCCCCCACGCCCCCTGCATGATCGGTGGAAACCCGACGTGCTCCGTCCCGGCATTGTAGGAATGCAAGCGTCCATAATCACACGACCACGGCTATGCATGGAATGAGCTCACGCCCCCCCCTCCCTCCCCCGGCAGCGCGTGTTTCCCTGTTTCTCGCCTCTTCGTAACGGAAAACTATCAGATGTGGGGGCAGGGGACAGCAGCCCAACCGAAATGTACCGCGCCGAACGTTTTTAATTCTTCGTTATTGCATGATTTTTCTTCTACATCTCACGTACGTCACTAAAAATCGCATGCATTCTATTGGCAAGGGAGTAAGAAAGCTTTTGGGTGTGTGGTTCTCCTTGTGCAGGACCGACAACGTGTGCCTGGCGATAGCTCTCTTCGTTGCGTCGGGTTTGTACAGTGGATTGGTTACGGTGGCGGTGGAGGCAAGGGGCCGGGGGGAGCTGGGCGAAGGGAGTTGGTTTTGGTAAGTGGTTCCTTAAAGGTGTAGGTTTACGTGCGATACTATTAGCAATGGTGTTATGTTTCCCAGGTATGGTGGTTTTGGTATAGAGTCAAGACTTTTGTATGTGGTGTGTGTTTTGCACGACAGCAGTGCTTTTATGTTGGTATTGGTATTGTTGATGCTAGTGTGGGGGCGTGTTGATGGTGTTGGTGTACGTGGTTTTGGTTGTTGTTGATGTTGTTGTTGTTGGCGGTGTTGGTGATGTTAGAGTGTTTTGATGTTTTGGTTTTGGTGTTTTTGTGTTGGTGTGGTTTGTAGTCGGTGTTGCTGTTGCTGTTGGTGTCAGTCTTTGTGCTGGTGCTGGTGTTACTTTTGCTGTTGCCGGTGGTTGGGGTTTTTGGTATTGCAATTGCGGAGTGGATTATCTTTTATTGCGTGGGTTGGCATGGATCAAGTCGATATCTCGACATTTTCTTCTCGTCCTTGAACCTTCCCTCCCCGCTCCATTGCAGGTACCTGATGGTCCTGTGGCATACCCTCCTGGCCTTGCCTTTGGCGGTACTTTTCAGCCAATGGGATTGGAGCATGCTTGACATGGCGCGCCAGTGGTTGGGCTGCGTGCTGCTGGCGCTGTCGGCGGCCCAGCTTGGGACCGTTTCGGCGCAGGTCGTGGAGCGGTCTGCCCGTCACGGACTGGTCGTTGCTGTCCGGAGGGCGCTAAGAAGCGTGGACGGCGACTACGACAACCAGGTGGGCGTGTTGGTGTAGACATCGGTTCGGGGATGTGCTGTCACCCGTGGCCCTATCAACGCTACAGTACGCTTGTGTGTAGATGCACATGGTCTTTTTTTTGCGCTGACCCGCAACACAAAGTTAGCTCGATTACAAGACCATAGTCCCTGCCATGTTTGCGGAAAAGAATGGTGGGAGCCTGGAGGCAAAGTGCGGCGTAGCTATTAGCAGTGTGTAGTAGTCGATCGTATGTCGTACCTGGTATGATACAATATGAACTTTTGACGCATCGATTACAACGGTTTTGGCGATGCGTTCCGAGCTTGCTGCCAGCGCCGCGTCCGTCCGACGTTCCTCTCCTCGCTCTCCGAGTCTCCCATTCACGCGTCAGAACATGTCGTCACGAAAAGCGAAATTCGAGGGAACATGATGACCGAGAGAAATCACGAATACCTGGCCAAGCAGCACGAATACCTGGCCAAGCAGCTGCTGGCCAGCCACTGGCAACATGACACTTTTCTGTTCGCGTGTTCTACCAGTGTGCCAGCACCGCCCAGTGCTATATCCACTTGGTATTGCTGACGCGATCAACCCAACACTGCAATGCTACTGCAATCAATGCATCAATGCCAATATTTATCAATGTACATTATTCAACCACATAATCTGAACCCAAACGCCCACGCACTTGTGTATCACAACAAAAGAGACATATTTCTTGGTTAGGTCCCCGAACTATATTAATATCCTCCACTATACTATGAATTGAAACAAACGTACCAAGCGAATAAGCATAGCGAATTTATGAATGTGTACCTATTTTCATATTGGATGTGCAGGCCAGCGAGAAATAGAGCAAACTTAGCATCGAGTCAACAACAATCCCTGAAATGTGTGTAGGAGATGGCGGAGGCGTGGTTATCGAGTGCACCGAAGCTATCCTGTGTTTTGTGATGTTGCATTAAGTTTTTCCGTTCATATCTCTGCGTTATCATCACCACCACCACCACCACCACCACCAAGCAGATCTCGGAAGAATCGTTGCTGGAGCTCGCAACCGCGCGCTGGCTAACGGAGTATTGGGCACAGCCGCCAACTTTTTCGGCAACTGAGCTCCGAGGCATGCTAACCCAGGAAATGTCTGTAATATCGGAGGAGGCGGTCACGAGTGGGGGGTGGGGGAATCGAGAAATTTCCCCGGTGGTGGAGCTTGAAGGATGGCGGATGCTGGCAAGTATGGGCGAGGTGAGAAGGGGGGGAGGGGGGGGGGGGAGTGGAGGGGGAAGGGGGCGGGTTGAAGGCGAAGGGGGGGCGAGAGGGGGGAGGGGGAGGAGGGGGGAGGGGGGCGAGTATGGAGGAGGGGAAGGAGAGGGTAGGGTAAGAATATGGAGTTTTTTTTTTCTTGTAGACCTTTGGAGTCTGCCCGGGGCCGGAGGCGAAGGTGTTCCGAGGGAAGGAAGGGAAGGAGGCAGAGAGGGAGGGGTTGAGTAGCGTTATGCTGCGCGCGGTACCCACTCCTTGCATTGCATCATTCATATGAGCTCGGACGCTAAATTTACTGTCCCGTTCCGAGGGGTAAAAAGGAAGATGCCCGTGAGCACAGCATGTTCGGAAGACACCCTGAGGGTAGGCAACCCCGCCAACCACCGTCGAGTTGAACTGGAAAGTAAAAGTGATGGGAACAAAAATAAAGAGAAAAAAAACTGACCTAGCCAGTAACCCTAACTACTGTTTTCTTCCAAGCCAGCAGCCTTTGCCTCTTTGTGCACAGCAGCAGATCCTTGCAATCGTCTTTTTGTTTAGTTTCGTCATTTTCCCCTCTTCCCCCCCCCGGCTTCCCGCGAGATGTATGAAACCAACCCCACCCCACCGTCGTTATTTGTCTACACCTTATCAGCGCCCCTCAGCGGCGATCGCGGCACCTGCAACGGCGGTGGTCGGGCCCGCGGTCGACTCCGCTAGCCTCGGTTGGAGGCATTTTTTCTCGGGAATGGCGTCGTGTCGTCCCCTCCCGGGGATCCCAGAGGCGTTTCTTGTCCTGAGGACCTGTCCCGCTGCGTCGTGCGCGTTACCCCTGCTGCTTTTGAGGGCTATTTTTGAGGCATCATTTTCTTGGACCGGGGTGGTGTTTTTGTCGGCCCTGATCGGACCTGTCGGGGTGGAGGCGTGGAGGCTAAGGGTTTTGTGTAAGCAGGTGCGGCATGTTTTAGACT
The DNA here is from genome assembly GCA_012845835.1 of Undaria pinnatifida. Classification (NCBI taxonomy): domain Eukaryota; class Phaeophyceae; order Laminariales; family Alariaceae; genus Undaria; species Undaria pinnatifida. The sequence continues at coordinate 8,781,700 of JABAKD010000026.1, forward strand.
GGGAGCAGGGGAAGGGGGGGGGGGGGAGAGACTGCATTGGCCTTGACCCAGCTTCGAAAAAATGGTTGGAATATGCATCATGTTACATCCTAACCCAGTCCCTGACCCTGACCCTGATCGACCCTAAGTTCAAGTCGTTTGCACCTGAAACGTCGGTGCGGTGCCATGTATGGGAGTGAAGGGATTCGCAACGGAATGCGACGCCCTGTAACTCACAACTCAACCGGTTTCAGTACGATCTGCATCCTCTATAAATGCACCGCCCTCGTCCCCCCCCCCCTTCACTCGCCCACCTCGCTCCCCCCCCCCCCCCGCTTCCCTGTGCCCTCAGCTGCACGGCGCACAGGGAGTCAAGGGTGTCCCTCAGGCGACAACGGTGGCTGCGATGGCAGCGGCGGCAGCTGAAGACAGTCTGGCGGTGTTGATCTATCTGTTCAACCCCGCCCTCTGGCATGTCTGGGTGAACGCGCGGCGGGCGTTGGAGAGCCTGGGCAGCAACAGCACAACTTCGACTCGCTCTGGTCTGGCGATCGCTGCTACACCTGCTGCTGCTGCTGCCAATGCGACGGTGAGGGAGGGAAGGGGTGGGGTGGAGAAACACGTTAGCTGTGCGATAGTTTTTTGTTCTTAGGACAGGGCGGGGGGGGGAGGTAGGGTTAATTCTTGTATATCTGTTACGCATTTTCCGTCATCAATGTGGGGGCTGAAGAGTTATTTATTGTGTGCATAGCTGTACGAAATAAAATGGAAAATCGCTCTGTTTTGTGCTCGATCTTTTTTTGTCACTTTTTTTGTCTCTTGTGTCATTCATTATGTCATTCATTGCTACTGCGGCATGATTTATTGTTAGCAAGCGGTTGAGTGTGCTGCCTCGGCTTGTCCCACCGCGACCACGGCGCTTGCGCATCATGCCATCTAGCGACGACACCTCGCCAATCAATCATCTACCGCCGTTTTTTCGAAGTAAGAATACAATAGCTGTCCCTTTGCAGTGCCAGTACGTGTCAGCCGGAAAATAACCGACACCGTGGCTGCAACCGGCACTACCCCGCGTACTGCCACTGCTGGTTGTTCCCATATGTGCCAAGATATTTCACGGGCACTATAGCGGGCAACCGGCACTGCTCAACCGGGATTGCTCGCAGCACTATAGAGGGACCGCTACTATATCGACAGCCGCGGACGTAAACAGTCAACTAAGCGTTTTAGTCGATCGTCCACAATGACAAGCACCACTATTTATCACGCGCGTCTGCTTGCCCCCCTCCCCCTCCCCCTCCCCAGAAGCATTCAGGGCTCCCTCGAGATAACAAAGCTTCTCGACACTTAGCAACCGGGACAGGCCAGGGAGTGGCGGAGTTTGTCACGAGCTTGCCCGTCAAGGAGCCGCAAGCGTTGCCAAGGTGAGGGCGTGTTTGTTTGCGAGATGTCCTAGTTTTGTTTTGTTAACGCCGGCGAGCGTTTTGTCAACGCCGGCGAGGGGAGGCGGCATTTTGTTTTCGACGCGATGGCTTGACTGAGTGACTGAATGCTTGACGGACTAACTGACTAACTGGCTGCATGCATGACTGGCTACGTTTTCTTGTTGTCTGACCGATTGACTGTTAGGCCTGGGAATGGACATTTTTCAGACGTAAAATTTGGAGAAATAAATGTCCCATGGTCGTTCTCTACGAAAAAACTATTTAGGAAATCAACCAATCAGCGATGGGGAAAACAAAACTACGTCAAGGCAAAAAGCTGTTCGGAGCGTAGCATTCACAAAAAAAGCACTGCTGCCACAGGCCGCCATGACCCTTTTGCTTAAAAGCAGTCAGCCCACCGGGGTGCCTTTGCTTCTCGTACGAAGCGTACTGCTGTACAGCCCCAGGCCCATAGCGCAGAGCAGCAGCGTACACATGGACGCACGAGCGTCAGCGGCTCCTTAGGCTCGGCGGCCGGCAGCACGACGGTGTTGCTCCAAATGTGACACGAAGGGATGAAGCAGTAGGGGCTGATCTCTTGTTTTCTTGGCTGTTGCTGCTGCTGCTGTGCAAGCCCCTGGGCCGTGCTGCACCGCGCATGGTATACGGCACCGCCTGTATACCTCTGTGGCGGCGCGCCCCACCTCTAGCCCACGTGTACGTTGTTGCTGTACGTGCCGCTGGGCTTGAGTCTTGACCAAGGCTTCTCAGCACGCGCTTGGGGTCAGGCTCCAAGCTTGTATTTGCCTGCACTTGCGCACTCTTACTCGTATGATGGGAGTCATTGTCAACCGTACTCTAGGTACCTATTTATCCGGAAATGTAAGAACCGTGCTATCTTGTTATAACTATATAAACGGTCCTTACATTCGGACCAAATTGTTGTTTGTTTTTTTTCTCGAAGATTTCGTGTTTACGATAACAGCCTTTGAAGACATGCATCCGCATCTGGAAGCTCGGGGCAGGTCGTTTCCCGCTGCATCAAGGCCCAATCACAGATTCCCTCCCTCCTCTCTCGATGGCTCCTGCTGTGATGGCAGTCGCTCGGCGTGCGGATACGCCCCCCCGTGTCTGGCGCCGTTTGCCCTACACGAACGAAGATGTGTATTGGTGTTTGCCTCGACTATTTTCGTTTTTCCCCGGGTTTCTTGCTTTTTCTTTCTGTATATGTTTTTCAAATGATTTTTTTGGATTTTTGCTCAGGAGGCAGCAAGAGGGCCAAGTTTGATCAACCATTTCTCGTCGGCTATTTACTGGATTCGAGCGCGGATTGCTTTGCTGTCTCCGCCCAGTCCCAGCCAAGGGGAAGGCACCCATATCTTCCATACTCGATTATAAGTACTTGCTCCCCTATTGAGCAAAAGACGAATATAAGCACCAAGCAATAGTTTCCCCGCACATTTCCAGCCGATTAGACTTGAAAACATGACGGAAAATTCTAAATGATGTGCCTTGCCCTCTCTAGACTCTGATTGCAGGTGTCTGTGAAATCTCAGGGTCCAACTCGTCGCCTGCGTCGAGCATTCCTTGATCTTCTGTCAACCGTTCATGCATACTAAATCCAAGTAAATAGGACTCAAGGCACATGTTTTTCTTTCAACATGTTTTTGGATTTTTTTGCGGTTTTCATGGTTCATCCCAGGCCTAACTGTCTGTCTGATGGACTATGATTGATTGAATGATTGACTGACTGATTGACTGTCTTACTGACTGACTGACTGATGGAATATCGGACTGAATGGACGAATTACTTTTTACTGATCGGCTTACCTACTTGACTGCCTGATTGATTAATCGACTAATTGTCTGACTGCCTGAGTAGCTGACTGCTTGACTGGCTGACTGGCTAATTGACGGCATGACTGTGTTGGTGACTGACAGGTTGACTCATTGACTGCATGACTGAGGGGTTGACCGATTGACTGATACATTGTGACTGACCGATAAACTAACAGATTATTAACAGCGGACTGCGTGACTTGAGTGCTTGACTGATTGATTGACTGATTGATTGCCTGACTTTCCGACTATCTGGCTGAGGCGAAGTCAGGATCTGTTTGCCTGACCGACTGACTGATGGGCTGTGTGGTTGCCTGATAGACTGAATGCTGAAACCGATTAACTGACTACCTGATTAACAAAGATCCAATCGCCTCTGTGTTTGCTGCCCATTGTTTTTGTTGATGTCTCCGTGGACTTGCAGGACCACACGACCCGGGGCGTCTCCGCATCGCGTCCGCTCGCCGTCCCGTAGGAGGAATAACAGCTCAGGGGCGTTGTCGAGCGCGGTGGTTTCGTCGACACTTCCCGCCGCAGATGCGACTGCTGACGCGTCGGCTGTTGACACCGCTGCGGCTGATGCCCCGGCTGTTGATACCGCTGCTGCTGGTGCTACTGCTGCACCTGGTGTTACTCTCACGGTGGTTGTTGGTGTTGACCGCGAGGGAAGCGCTGATGGCGATGATAATGGCAGGGGTGATGGAAATGCTGTTGGTCAGGGCAATGCTACTATTAATAGTGGTGCTGGTAATGCCGGTGGTGATGGCAGTGCTGGCGAGCACACCGCAACCGACTTGCCCACCCCACACGAAGTCGCTCCTTCGACGCGGTCACCGGTAGTAGCTCCCGCGCCACTCATGCTCCGTAAGAGTACAGCGTCACCATCACCATCACCTCCTTCTTCCCTATCTGCGGGCTTACCGGAGGAGGACGCTCGAGGAGCACGACAAACGCGCTCTGGAGCACCGTCTGGGAGTGATGTCGCGGCCGTCCCTACCGACAGCGCCAATGCCGACGGCGCCATTACCGACAGCGCCATTACCGACAGCGCTATCACCAAAAGTGCCAACACCTACGAGCACCCCGCAGGAAAATCCTCATCTTTGCCTGTCTCACCCCACTCTGTAACAGCCACCTCGGCAATAGTCACCCCGTCCTCCGGTGGTCGCTCGGCACCGTCCGCGGCTGCGCCTCGGGAAGAGGGCAGCAGCGACAACTGGGTCGCGGGTATTGTCGGTGAGGCTATCGTAGGCACCACAATGGCCGCGGTGGGCGTCGCTGGGGACCTTGCTGGAAACGTCTGTGACGTGGCCGGTGGGGTGATCGGGTCCGTTCCTGTTGTGGGAGGGGTGTTGAGATGGTGGGGTATTGGCCAGGGTGATGGTGGTGGTGGTGGTGATGGTGATGGCGGCGCCGAGGCAGTGGCGGACGTTTCGCTAGGCGGTACTGTTGGTGGGAATGGCGCGTTAAGTGGTACTGGCGGGGGAAGCTTGGTTGCGAATAGCACGAGCGGCGGCGGCGGCAGCAGTTGCAGCGGTAGCACGAGCAGTGGTGGCGGTAGCGTTATGGAGTGCGGAGGCGGAGAGACAGACGACAAGCACGCTACAGCGAACGGCGATTTATCTAGGCCAAGTGGTGCATGCAACGGCGTCGTTGCTGCCAAGACCAAGGGGCCGGAAAGCCGAAGCGACGCGCGCGTGAGGCCCACTTCTCCGCCCATCTTCAGTTCGAGCGACCAGACCGACATCGGGGGGGACACAGCCGCGACAAGCGATGAGCACCCCTGCAGTTCTATGAATAGCCCACGAAGACCGGCAAAGGCGTCCTCGGACAGCGACCTAGGGAAGGCAGCGGCACCCCCCTCGCCCACAGCTTACACCGCAAACGCAGATCAAGTTGCCGAGAAGGAGGACACCCGCGTTTCAACCGCGCCCCTCCACGCCACGCCGAACGTAACTGAGCGGCTCCCGGCTGTAGACAGCGACGCCCCGGACGCGGCCGCTAGCGACGATTTCAGCAGCGCCGTGGGAGCCGCTGCCCCCATCGCGGTTTCCAAAGGGCTGGGAGAGGTTAGTCGGGAGGCCGCCGCCGCCCCCGTCGCCATTTCCGAACACCTGGGAGAACTTAGTCGCGCTGCCGTGGCACCAAAACCCGGCGGCTTAGACGGCATCTGCGACGGCGTGAACGCCTGCACCGATGCGGTCCCACCCCTTACGCGAACCGGATCCCGTCCTGCAGGTGGCTGCACTCCGACTCCGGCGCCTGAGCAGGGTGGCGAGGTAGTTGGCGCGGGCAGGGCTGTGGCGGCGTTGGTTGGGGGGGGTAAGGATATGGAAGGCGTTGTGGCTTCGGAATCGTTGCTGGAGGGGCCGGAGGTTACGAAGGCGGAGTCGGAGCCGGGGGGGAAAGAGCCAGGGTCAGGTGTGTGTGCGTGATTGCGGGATTGTGGCGAATCTGGGTTGTGCACGTGCTGTGGCGCTCGATGGGGAGCACCGGTGCGCACGGTGTTGGGCGCTTTCGCAGGGATAATGTATGATCGTGTTGTTGATGTTGGTGTTGTGGCGCTGGATGGAGAGCACCGGTGCGCACGGTGTTGTTCGCTTTCGCAGGGATAACGCGTGATCGTGTTGTTGGTGTTGGTGTTGGTGTTGGTGGTGTTTGGACTTGTTGTGATGTTGGTGTTGGTGTTGGTGGGTGTTGGTGTTGGTGTTGTTGGTGGCGGTGTTTGGGTTTGTTGGTGGTTTTTTAGTTGTTTCTGATGCTGCTGGGGTTGTTGTGAATCGATTTTTTTAATTTTGTTTCTCGCCTGATGGTGGTTTTAAAAGCCGAGTAAGGCGACGACATGCGTCGCCACGAAGAAATCGCGTGCTCAACAACGCTAGCACTACTGTATCTAACTTGTTAAAAAAAACACATTCGAACTTGTTTGACTGCGAACGTAATCCCCCCTACCCCCGAAACGGTGCTCCGTCTCGAAAGGAGTGCGTGGTCAATGGTCAACCGACAAACGTAAGCAACAGCTGAGTACGCCCCCCCCCCCCCCCCGCCCCCCCCCGCCCTCCCTTTAATATTTCACCTGCATTTGTCGATTTGTCGGCAGATGTCGACCACTTCGGGGTCCTGTTAGGGCTTGCGGGGTGGACCGTTTCTCAGGCCGTCGCTTTGGCCGGGGGGGCAGCGACTGTTCTGTTCTCGGGTTTCCACCATGAAAAGGATGTCGGGGAGGGGTTTGAGGTTAAGGGAGGCAACGCGAGGATTTCGACGGGAGACGGTCAGGCGGTGCCTCCCGAGGAAACGGCAGCCCGGGAGAAATGAAGAACAGGATCTTTTTTTGAGATGGGAATAGTGTTGGAAATAAAGCTGTTGGAGGTAAAGATGTTGGCAATAAAGCTGTTGGAAATAGAGCCGTCGAAAATAATGCCGTTGGAAATAACGTCGTCGGGAATACAGGGCACGCTGTTAATGGATACCCTCCAGGGGCGAACTACTGGAAAAACCCCACTAAATCCAAGTAGTTTGTCGCAACACATGAGGTTCGGTGCTAAAGGAGTTAGACTAGAGCGTGTTTGCACGCGTTTGATGCTCTCCCGGCATGGACGGGGCAGGAACCTACGTAAGGAGGAGAGGGGTACTCATTTGTTGCTTGCCTTAGTCGTTTGACTATTGACCACACACCCCTTTGGAGACGGAGCAAGGGGGGGGTGGGTGAGTTGAGGGCTTGGATCGAATGGCATTTCAGCAGCGTTGGTGGGGAATGGTGACACACGTAACTGTATACTACTATGGACGGACCGTTAAGTGCAAGTATTCTATTACGTAACTACTACTGTATACCGTTATGGACGTAACTGCATACCGTTGGTGTTGTTTGTTGGATATATATACCCAGACGGTATTTTCATCTCTGTCGAGAGCGGTACACTAGAACGTTAGAACACTAGAACACTGCGTGGAGTGGTGGGAGGGAAGAAAAAAGGAGATCGTGGTGAAGAGTGAGGGCGCTTAGTAGGGCTGTGAGTCGGCAACGTTTCACGACTAATTACTAATCGACAAGTGCCGCAAGCCAACTAACTGACTTTAGTCGGTATGTCCGCTGGCGAAACCAGCTGATGGCCAGCCGATTTCCGACCTAAGTCAGGCAAGCCAAGTCCCCCCACCCCCGGTAGAGGAGGGCCCGCCCCCCCCCAAAAGAAATGCATCCCGCATGAAGCACCCGTTCCTGCAAGTATGGAAATCCAATAAGTCGGATAGTCGGCACCTCCGGGAAACGACTATTTGTCCGACCAATAACTAGTTGGTGGCTTATGTCGTACCGACTCACAGCTCTAGCGCTTGGAGTCCGTCCTTGGTTTGGTGCGCGAGGAAAACAATATTTTGGGCAGGTGCGCGGGTTGTCAGTGCGTGAAAAAGTGTCACTGCGTGATAAAGGAAGTCCATTGCGGCTGTATGACACGGTGCATCACAAGATCACATAAGAATGTGCTTTTTGGGTATTGATGTTTCAATCTTTCATTTTTTAGAGTGAGTTTTGCTGGTTTCGTTTGGTTTTTGTGTAGATTGATGTTTCTCCCCTTCGCGAACACCCTCCTTTTCCCTTGGACCGATCAGGAGGGGGCCTCAAGAAAACGTCGATATCGCTTTGGGCACGGAATATTCCGGTTGCCGTTACGAGTGAGGTTGCTGTCGGTGTTATTAATGAGCGTTTTTGTTGTCGTTACCGCTGGCGTTGCCGTTGATGTTACCGTTGGCGTTGTTGCCGTTGGTGTTACCGTTGGTGTTACGCTTGGTGTTACCGTGTTGGCGTTACCGTTGGCGTTACAGTTGGCGTTGGCCTTACCGTGTGCGTTACCGTTGGTGTTACCCTTGGCGGTACCGCTGGCGGTACCGTTGGCGTTTCCGCTATCGGTACCGTTGCCGTTACAGTTGGCATTACGGTTGGTATTGGCGTAATACTTTGGCGTTACCTTTGGCGTTACCTTTGGCGCGTAAGTTGGCGTTCTCGTTGACACTACCGTTTGACAGTCACCGTCGGCGTTATAGTTGGTGGCACCGTTGGCGCTACGGTTACCGCTGACGTTACGTTTACCGTTGGGTCTACCGTTGACGTTGCAGTTTTACCGTTGCAGTTTTACCGTTGGGGCTGCCGTTGACGTTGCGGTTTTACGATGGCCGTTGCTGTTGCTGTTATCGTTGACGTTACGGTTGGCGTTACCGTTGACGTTACCGTTGGTGTTACCGTTGGCGTTACCATTGACGTTACCCTTTACGTTCCCGCTACCGCGTCCGTTGAGGTTACCGTTGGCGTGACGGTTACCTGTACTGTTAGCTTTGGCATTGTCGTTGTCGCTCCCTTTGACGACAGCGGTCGGCCAACCCGCGACTGTTTTTTGGTCTTGTGTTTCTTTTGGCCAACCAACGGCGAATGTGGGGTTTGGTGTAAGGTTATCTACTATGTCATTTCGGAGCCGGCTTGTCACGGGATGCTTTTGAATCGAGGTACCCACGGCCAGGCTCGCGCAAGCAGAACCTACCAGAACGCGATATTTCCAGCTTTTGTCGGCGCTGGAAGGGGCCGAAACAGGCGATCGTCATGTAAGTGATCGGGGGGAGGAGGGGAGTAGAATCGTTGAGGTGTGTGATTTCTATATCTACGCATTGTTTTGGAGGCACTGCACACAGTGCATACATTAACATCTGGATTACATAGATATTGCTGTTGGCTCGCGTGAACTTTGACGTTTCGATTGTACATTTTTGCACTGATGTTTGTATTTTTGTGCACCGGAGGTAAACCAGGCAGTCGATCCGATTGCGTTTTTTTTGTGTTTTCCTGGTACTTCCGCAGGCAGTTGGAAATTATTGGTCAAGATAATCAAGACGGGTATATTGTTGGTGCGCTTGGGCCAGCTTAGGACAAATGCGACAAAAAGTAAACTCTGCACCGAGCCGTCTGAGCCTGTATTATGGGTTTTGACAGAAACAAATGTGTTTCCTTTTGATTTCTGTTTTTTTTGTGCGATGACAGAAATTGTACGTGATATATTTTTTCTGTCGTCCATACGCCAGAAGGTCTGGTATTCTGTCTTAGGTGAGAGCTGTTCTCGAGCTATGAAAGCTGCAGTACGCCATGGATTTCGGTTACAAAGCAAGAGGGCGTTGACTTGTATCGAAACATATAGTGAGTACAAAAAGCGTGTACAGTCTGAGCATGCTGTAGTTGGGATGTTGTTGCCAAAGCTCGGTAGGGTATGATGCACGAAAGCGAGCAGACAAGAAAATTGCTTCACTATCGTACGTGTTGTCTGCGTTTTCGTACTCTCGGATTGGTAGGGCTGTGAGTCGGCATCGTTTCACGACTAATAACTACCTGGTAATTGGTAAGTGCCGTAGGTAAACTTATTGAGACTATAGTCGGCAAGTAGGCTGGCGAAACCAGCTGATGGCCAGTCGACGTACCGACTTTAGACAGGCGAGCGAAGCGAGCCAAGTTGCCCCCCCTCCCCGGCAGAGGAGAGCCCGCCCAAAAAGCCATAAAATGCATGCCGCATTAAGCACTCGTTCCTATAAGTATGGAAACCCAATAAGTCGGGTAGTCGGCACCTCCGGGAAACGACGAACTATTTGTCCGACTAACAACTAGTTGGTGACTTAACTCCTACCGACTCACAGCTCTACGGATTGGTGTTTGGTTAGTTGTCGTGATATACCCAGGCACTCGGTATTGAAACGATAGCGTATCGATGTTCGTCGCCATGTGTTTGGGGTCGTTTCACGGGTGGCGGGCGGGGGGGGATAGGCGTGAGTCAATCAATCCTGAAGAGGAGTGTTTTGATCAGAAAATTAATCACTCGGGAATGGTTGGTTAATGAATGTGGCCTTCAAATCGTGTTACGCAAGGAACACATTCCCTTCACAGAGGCAAAACCGCAGACAGTTAAAGAAGCACAACAGCTACCCGTGCAATCTTCATATCGTCTCTCTCCAAGATGGCAACTACAGTAGTAGTGATTGAAGTCTTGAAAATATTGGTGAACTTGAGAAATAACAAACTAACCTTGATCGCTGTCGACTGGTGGACAATCTCTTGACGATCGGTCGGTGCCGTCTGGGGCGTATACAGCACCTGATACCGGTATTATTTAACCAATAGCAATCGTGACTGACTCTACGATAGCCCCCCAAAAAATCGGCGATATCAACAACAACAACAAATTTCTTTAACGAACGTTTCATGGCTGCTCGACACGAGGAAGGATGCCATGAAAGAATACACGTGAGAGCAGCAAAGACTTTGTTGGTTAAGACAGTCAGTCGAGACGTGCAACGATAGAGGCATGTGTATCGCTTTTTTTGTCTGAATATGTTTCCTGGATGACGGGGCCTGCTCCTTAACCTGTTAATACCGTAACCTGTTGATACAATCGTCGGAAAGACGCCGTTTTTTTTTTTGTCTTGACTCTCGTCGAGTGTACCTCGGGCGCACATGGGATTTTGCAGCATCCGAAGGGTGCGCCAGCTAGCGTTGGGTTGCGAAAGCAACTTTGAGTTAAATCGACACACGACGCGTATGAAAATACGTGGAAGTGTGGTGAGCTTAACCTTTATTTTTCCCCATCCGCCGGAGGATGAAGAAAAAAAAAAAATCCAGCCGGCGTGGCAGTTTCGTTTTTTCGGTCCAGATCAGTTTTTGGGAGAGGTCTTGAGCTCCTGAATTGAGGGGTAGTTTTAGAAAAAACAACTATTATGGTTGGTGCTCCCCTCTATCGTAGTAGCACGCGTCTTTCGAATCATCATCATCTCGAAAAAGGACTACGAGTCGTATCGAACCATGTCGTCGGGGTGGCACTGGGCACCGTATTTCCGGAGATACAACCGGGAGCTGGTCTCAAAACCTGCGATTTCGATAAATGACAGTTGCTGCCGGGGTTGTAACGAAGACCACTGATAGGGACAGCTTGCGCTATACCTACAATGGGACCCGAAGGGTGTGCCAGCTAGCGTTGGGCTGCGAAAGCAACTGAGTTAAATCGACACACACACACGACGCGTATATGAAAATGCGTGGAAGTGTGGTGAGCTAAAGCTTTATTTTTCCCCCCCATCCGCCGGAGGATAAAAAAAAAAAAAAAAAAAAAAGACAGTTATGTTGGGGGGGGCTACTGCAGAACGGCTCATGCGTGCCAGAGTCATTCTACGGTAGCCCCCCCAACTTTTCTTTAACCAAATCGCCGGTTTTGAAACTAGCCGACGGCCGTATCTCCTGAAATACGGTGCCCTTCGCCACCCCGACGTCATCGGTCGATAGCCCGGCGCGAACAAGAACGTATGTGAATATTTACTTTCCATAGCATCCTTCCTCGTATCGAGCAGCGCCACGACACGTTCGTTTAAGAAAATCGCCGGTTTTGGGGGGGGCTATCATCGTAGAATCAATCGTCAGTTATTTTTTTTAGTATATTTTCAATTTTTCAATCTTGCCGTGCGGATGATATCGAGTCTCACACCTCTTCTTTTCTTCGGGCAGCAAAACACTTATTGGTACTGCACTTGTTGCATGCCTTTTCGTGTATTTGTGTTGTTTTTCTGTTGATCATACAGGGAGGGGGAATACTTCATGTGTTTCAGAACTTTTTCCCCGTGGAGGAGTTATATTTTTCCATATATATATCGGCATCTGGTGGCATTTTTAGTGCAGTCGATCGGTTGATAAAACCCGGGACAACCTTCAGATAAAAATTCGACTGGAAAATCCTCAGCTACTACTGGTAAACATTAGGACCATACATACTATTTTTTGGTTCCTCGAGGAAACTTGCCGCGTTTCGCTGATTGGGTGGCGAGCGTCCTAATATTTAGTCAGCGCCATCTTGAGCAATTTTCGAAACTCTTAGGTCTCTCCGCCTCGTCGAGCAAATACAGTACCTGGTACTGTATAGGCTATTATTCGGCCTTCCGGACTGACTGTAACTTGACCGTAATAAATACAAAGCGGACAAAAAAACGACGACGAATGATTGCCGACAAAACAAGCAGTACTGTAGTGTCATCAAGCACCTGCTGTAGAAATAGAGCGTGCACAGCAGGACGAGTACTGCCATGATGCTGCACATGTCGCACAGCTTTTCGTTGTTGATTCGGAGATAATCTACTAATAGTCTATACGTACAGCGGCTAGAGCTGCTTCGTGCGGTCGATATAACATACCATACCATATAGCATACCTTGTGCCAGGAACAATGTAGTCTATTTTTTTTTCTCGGCGTTTTTTTTTTCCTTTGACGTCCGCTGGGGATTATTATATTGTTATGTATATTTAAAGGGTATTCGGACATATATAGCCGGGTGGTACGGTGTGAAAGAGGAGAGCGCAGTCAAGTCAGTCAGTCGCTCATGGCCGACAAAAACATGTTTTGCTTCAACTTTCTCCTGAATAAAAAACCCTCTTGACTACGTCGCCCTTCCTTCCTTCCGGCCCCCTAAAGCAAGAAAAAAATATCACATGATGACCTCGGTCGCTACGATAACCCCCCCCCCCCCTCCCCCCTCCTAGGACTACAAAACATTATACTTCGTATATATGTATATTGGGGTTGGCGTTGGTTGGCAACGACGCTGTAAGACATGCCAGTCGCTGCGTGTGCTAGAAAACCAGGATGGTACCGTTTTTTTTTCTTTTTTTCGTTTAGCGGTCACCATGATGGTTATCGAGTTAGATCATATTGCGCGGGGTGAAGACCCTACTTCCGCACAGGGGGAATGATCGCATCACGTAGTGGGAATATGGAAAGGCACCAACGAGGCAGTTGCAAAGTAATACCCCTTGCTGCCTCTGGAGTGGCCACGCCAGAAGACAAAGTGATTCATTGGCGAGCGCTGTCATCCATGAGCAACATAGTAGGCACAAGGTGCCGAAGTCTGTCTTGTGAGCGGTTATGGAAAGGATGCCGTTCACCCTTCATGCGACTCGCCCAACACCTCACGGCGCTTCGCGCTTGGTGCAAGCAGTGTCTGCTTGGTTTGGTGATAACCCGACGTGCTCCATCTCAGACATGGTAGGGGTACGAGAGTCTATGGTCATACGACCACAGCCAGTTACAAACTGAGCACACACCCCCCTTCCCCCTCAAGGCCCCGCGTCCCCCTCAAGGTCCCGCGCGCCCTGGCAAACCCTGGTAAGCTCAGCACCCGTAGAAGCGCGCAGTCAGGGCGGCAGTGCAATGTTTTTTTCTGGCCCTTCTAGCAAGGTTTAAACTAATCTACAAAACGTTAAGCCACGCCACGCAACACGGCGCACAGCACGCTCGCTGCTGACGATTCTTCCTCACCACCAACAAGGGCAACGACGGCCAATGTGTTGCACGCGGCTCGCTCCGCTTGGCGGCCAGAGACGCGCAGGTAGATGCTCACTACTCGTACTGCTGTTGTTGCAAATGCATTGTAGCCCCATCGGTGCTTCAAGCTGGGGGGGGGGGGGGGAGGGGGGCTGTCGACAACAATATCATATAGCTCACACACTACACGAAGCAGCCCGAGCTGCTGAGGTAGAGCATGCATGTACCCGCGAACTGCAATGCACAGATATCTCCGACACGCGCGGCGCAGCGTGACGCTAGTCGTAGTCGTAGTCATGCTGCTGCGCGCTCAAACCAAACAGGTTGGTATTAATAGTAAAATCGAATAATAATATCTGACACATTTTTTGGTGGTACTTGTCACCCCTGGGTCCCTGCAAGATTGACAATGGCTACTATCAATATTAACACTATAATAGTAATAGCACTACTGCTGTCGCGATGTTGCGTTGCCTCCGAAAAAACACCATGCATGGCGTCGGAACGACTTCATGGGCGCGGGAGACAGGGCGGGCAATCGAAACTACGGCCCATGACGCCTTTTTTCTTATTGCCCGTCGTTCGAGATCTGTGATACACCTCTTCATATTGGCACAGAGGGCTATTATACCCTTTTTCTTATTGCCCGTCGTTCGAGATCTATGATACACCTCTCTTCATATTTTGGCACAGAGGGCTATAACCCCTTTTCGTATCGGCATAGAGGGCTAAGAGCTATATACCTAGCATGACACCTTTTCATGTTGTCATACTTGAACTAAGAGGGCAACGACACCGTCTTCTTGCAGGCCTAGCCGGTGGGATCGCACTGCCGCTCATGCATTGTCACCATCGCCACCAACTCCATCCAACTTCATCGCCAGCATACCCGGGTGGCGTCGGCGTCAAGACGAACCCTTGCACTACTGTAAACACAAGACGCTACAAGTAGTGCTAGCACTGTAGAGGTGCACTGATGACTTTCCCCAGGCTCTTAACATGATGAGGAGCTCCAATCCTCACCCTCAAACTGTTTTTGGAGTAATCTGAGGGTGCCGCCATTGTGATCAACAAACCCCATCGTCTAGGTATACCAAAAAGTCGAATTGCAGAACAACAATGTCATTTCGACCATTTTGGGTTACGACTTTGGGTCATTAAGGAGCCCCGTCCTTCAGAAAATATGCTCGCAAACAACTGGTATATCTTAATACCTATATAATACCTCTGCTGTAGCATGCTTCGCTACGGTACTATGGTACCTCTCGCTACGTCGCGAAAAGGTGGTACCCCGACCCTCCTTAATCCTTCGCGAATTACAAAAATATCAACCACACTAAGTCCTAGTCATGTGTCCCAAAAAACGTGGCTGCAGTTCAAAAAAAGGTAAACAATTGCCGATCCTCCTCGCTGCCGTCCGCCTCGCTTATACAAAAACCAAATAAAAAACGTGGGTGAGAGATAAAAGAAACGCCGCCATATCGTGCAGCTCCCGGCCATTTCTAGGGACGCCGCCGACATTAGGCGCGCCTCCGAGCGAAAAACTTGGCTCGACGAAAACACCACGATAAAAAATGTCACACGAAGAAAAAATATGGCGTAGAGGAGAGGCCTGAACCACTCACTACCTGCACGTCAGCTCGGACGGGTTTACTAGAGACAATTCGCAGAGGCACGCGGGACCGCAAAAGACAAAATAAACAGCAAACAAAGAGCAAACAGCGCTGACGTTGATGCCACCGCTGTGCCAAAAAAATACACACACATACAATCGAAATTACAACCACAAACTGCCACAGCACTCATATGCGGCCGCCACCGAACTACTAACAATATTGCAACAATCGCACGTACACAAAAATTAAAGGAGAGGCCGCGAAAAAATCACACGAGGCATCCTCATCACAAAAAGGGTACAACATGACAGCGGTATTCAAAAAAAAATGAAGGTACCCGGTACAGCAGTAGAAAGTACTCCACAGGTAACCGCCGTCCCACCCACCCGCGCGCAAGAAGCAACCTTGAGCGCACGCACTACCAAAGAATCACCGCAATACAGCTCCTATTGCTTTTCAATTTTCTTTCCCTCAAGTTCTCTCCCGTGCCGTAGAGTATCTACGATAAAAAAACGACACGTAAAGAACGACGAGTGTTTGTTTGCACGTACATGCAAGCACTGTGGTACAAATAGTACTGCTTGCAGTGCTTCTTTTCACCCATGAGAATTCGAGCGTTTCACAGTAACACCGTACAACGACCCCCCCCCCCCCCATCCCCCCTGTGAGTCGATCCAACCCACACCTCGCATATCAACAACCCACCACACAGCCAGCAGTTTAGCAACAGCACCACCTTACCCCACCCCCCTGTCCCCTCACTTCCCATGCATGGCATAAAAAAAATCCGGGACCCCCCGTGTCCCATTCGTTCCCATGCACTGATTTGACGCAACCGGGGCCCTCCATGTCCCATTCGTTCCCATGCACGACAACGGGACCCGCGCCCATGCACGACACGACAACGATGTAAACGGGACCATCCGTGTCGCAGTCGTTCCCATGAGTGACATCGACCCAAATGGGACCCCCCTAAGTCCTATTAGTTCCCATACATGACAACGGAACCCCCCCGTGTCCCATTCGTTCCTATGCACGGCATCCAAAATGCCCGGGACCCCCAATGTCGCCATTCATTCCCGTGCACGATATCGACGGTATCGGGACCCCCCGTGTCGCATTCGCGGCCCCCTGTGGTGCATTCGGGACCCCCCCTGTCCCATTCGAGATCCCCCGTGTCCCATTTCGTGTCCCAATCGTTCCCATGCGCGACAACGACACATCCAGGGCGGGAGGGAGTTCCGATTCGCTAGATCGGCGTTTTCGTCATGCGTAAGCCCAGGGAAAAGCCATTTCGTCCCCCTCATCCACCATGCCCCAGCTTTGTAGCAAACCCTGACCGAACGGGAGCTTGTTCGAAAGAAACTCAGCGAGCGGAGATCCCCCCTGTAACCACACGGCGAGGCCTTGCGACGCTTGGTCAAGCCAGATGACGTACAGCGTCAACAGGCACACTCCAACTGCCGTTTGGTAAACACAAGGCACGAGGGGGGGGCGGGGGCGCAGAGCGTGAGGTTATTCGTTTGCAAAACTTGAGCCACAAGGAGGAGAGCACGGGTTAGGCGGGGGTGGGCGGGTGTGCTCATTTCATGCATAACCGTAGTTGCACGACCATAGACCCTAGCATCTCTACAATGCTGGGACGAACCACGTCGGGTTTTCACACCTACGAGGCAGACATCGCGTGCACCAAGCGCGAGGCGCCTTGAGATGTTCGGCGAGTCGTTCGCATGAAGGGTGAGCTGCGTCCTTTCTTCGAACCAGGACGATTGCGAGGTTAAAAGTGATCCACAGAGTTAAAAGTCACGGTCGGGTGTAACTAATTTACTACTAGTATTAGTACTAATACTAATAGTAGTACAAATACTAGCACTACGGTAGTGGAGAACTCCCGTTGGCGCTTGAGGGGGAAACTACGTGGGGAAAAAAGCCGACTACGACCCATCCTACGGTATCGGCGCAAAAGTTGCCTTTTTAGACATAAAACTTGCCTTCTTAGACATAAAAGTTCCCTTCTTGGACATAAAACTTGCCTTCTTAGACGTAAAAATTGCCTTCTTAAGACATAAAACTTGCCTTCTTCGACATAAAACTTGCCTTCTTAGACTTGAAACTTGCCTTCTTAGACATAAACTTGCCTTCTTAGACATGAAGCTGGCCTTTTAGACAAAAAAAATGCCTTCTTAGACATAACACTTGCCTTCTTCGACATAAAACTTGCCTTCTTCGACATAAAAATTGCCTTCTGATTAGACGTAACACTTGCCTTTCAAGACATAAAACTTGCCTTCTTAGACATATCACTTGAGGAGCTCCATACCCCACCCAAAATGTGACTTATTGATAGAGCAAATTGAAAGTGCAACCCGATGAACAATCCCGTACTGTAGCCTAGTAGTGTAGCCTAGTAGTGTAGCCTAGTAGTGTAGCCTATTAATAGTAGTGTAGCCTATTAATAGTAGTGTAGCCTAGTAATAGTAGTGTAGCCTAGTAATAGTAGTGTGGCCTATTAATAGTAGTGTAGCCTATTAATAGTAGTGTAGCCTATTAATAGTAGTGTGGCCTAGTAATAGTAGTGCAGCCTATTAATAGCACTGTAGCCTATTAATAGTAGTGTAGCCTAGTAGTGTAGCCTATTAATAGCAGTGTGGCCTATGAATAGTAGTGTAGCCTAGTAGTGTAGCCTAGTAGTGTAGCCTAGTAGTGTAGCCTAGCAGTGTAGCCTAGTAGTGTAGCCTATTAATAGTAGTGTGGCCTATTAATAGTAGTGTAGCCTAGTAGTGTGGCCTATTGATAGTAGTGTAGCCTAGTAGTGTAGCCTCGTAGTGTAGCCTATTAATAGCACTGTAGCCTAGCAGTGTAGCCTAGTAGTGTGGCCTAGTAGTGTAGCCTAGTAGTGTAGCCTAGTAGTGTAGCCTATTAATAGCACTGTAGCCTAGTAGTGTAGCCTATTAATAGTAGTGTAGCCTATTAATAGTAGTGTAGCCTAGTAGTGTGGCCTATTAATAGTAGTGTAGCCTAGTAGTGTAGCCTAGTAGTGTAGCCTATTAATAGCACTGTAGCCTAGTAGTGTAGCCTAGTAGTGTAGCCTAGCAGTGTGGCCTAGTACTGTGGCCTAGTAGTGTAGCCTATGAATAGTAGTGTAGCATAGCAGTGTAGCCTAGTAGTGTGGCCTAGTAGTGTGGCCTATTAATAGTAGTGTAGCCTATTAATAGTAGTGTAGCCTAGTAATAGTAGTGTGTAGCCTATTAATAGTAGTGTAGCCTATTAATAGTACTGTAGCCTAGTAGTGTAGCCTATTAATAGTAGTGTAGCATAGTAGTGTAGCTTATTAATAGTAGTGTAGCCTATAAATAGTAGTATAATAGCCGACAGGGGCTACGATAGCGGCATCGGTTTTCGTCGACGGGGCTCTTAACCTGTCAATACAATCGGCGGAAATTGAAATAGACTTTTTTTGTAGTTTAGCATGACTCTCGTTCTGTACTGGGCCATGCGATTTTTCATCCGGTAGCAGTTTTTTTCTTCTCCAAAACAGTTTTTGCCTTAAGAGAGGTCTTAAGCTCCTAAAGCCAGGAACCCCAGAAAAAACAACAATGGTTGGTTCACCTCTATCGTATCCTAGTAGTGTAGACTATTAATAGTGTACTGTATGCACTGTATGTACTGTATGTACTGTATGTACTGTATGTACTGTATGTACTGTATGTACTAACTGTATGTACTAACTGTATGTACTGTATGTGCTGTATGTACTGCTGTATGTACTGCATGTACTGTATGTACACTATTTATACTACTGTAGCTCAAGCAGAAGAAAAAGTCGTACTGTACTGCAAAACAAGAACGGCGTGGCATTCCCACGATGTGGGGTTAAGGACTCGGGCCATTCAGGAAAATATCTGGACAGAAAGTAAAAAAGTCATCATTGCAAAACAAGAGCTCGGCATTCCCACGATTTAAGGAAGCTTAAGGAAGGTTAAGGAGCCCCGCCACTTAGAATAATGTCTGGACAGAAACTAAAAAGTCATAATTCATACCTGGTATTGAAAAACAAGAATGGCGTGGAATTCCCACGATTTGGGGATAAGGAGCCGGGCCATTGAGGGTAATGTCTCGACAAGAGAGTAAAAAGTCGTAATTGCAAAACGTTGACATTCTTACGATTTTGGGCCAAGGAGCCCCGCCATGTAGGAATTATATCTGGACAGAAAGTGCTACCCGCCATTTAGAACTGTATCTGGACAGAAAGCGCTACACCTACGGTAGCAAGCGTCTTGCAGTATCAACCACATCATCATCCTCAAAGCAGCCCGGGACGTTTGTTCAGGCAGGGGGGGTGTCCCCAACGCAACGCAAGGAGGGCCTGTACGAGACGACCGTATAGAGCATGGCATGGTGATACTCGTACCGCTGCACGCTCTTAACCCCTACAGAGCCCCCAAATCCCTCCCTATACTAACTTCAAGTAATTTCGTAAAAAAAGGGTTTCCAGTCGTAAAGGCGTTAATCGACTCTTCCATCACTCTGCATCCGTCGTTTTTTTTCATCACTACAAAAAAGGGTTCCAAACGGTTCAACACTACACCGTACAGAAACAAACACATCTCTTGACTCTGGTTCTAAGTAACTTGTCCTCGACAGGGGGGAGCAGTCCTCAAGGGGTCATACATACCAACACGGCCATTTTTGTGCTGGTTTTCGTATCCGCACCGGAGATCTGGTGGTGATTTTAATGCGGGCAGATCGGTAGCAAAGCCTTGAGTTAGTTGATCGACTAATATATATCATACGTCGGCAGTTGTCGTGGTCCTTTCTTCAATAAAAAATATGTTGTAAAAAATAACAATACACTCCAGCTGTGAGATCGAAGATTTCATCGTGAAACTCATCTTTGCAAGCTGTGTGTGATACTCCGATCGCGCGTATTACTGGGTGTGTATCCTCATCAAGGATACAGGTCGGCAACTCCCAAAAATATATATGTCGCCTGAATCGTGACAAAAGAAACAGGCGGAGTATCGCGAACCGTGGCATTTTCTGTGGGAGCTGGTCGGCGGCGAGCGCTACACCAGGGGACAGGAGGAGGGATTGATGGGGGAACTTGACCTCTTTCGGTGGACACATTACTTGGAATTAGCTAGACGTTTTGTTTTGCTTTCGCAGTTCTAAAAGGATTGCAAGAGCGAAAATGCAGGACTTCGGCCTGAATGACCGAAGGGCTGAAGGGCGACGAACGGAGCAACACGGAATGCGGATACTCCTCAAGGGATGAGGGGTGAGACCCGAGCACCACAGAATGATGATAGTGCTGAAGGGCTCATGGGAGACCCGAAGCAACACAGGCTGGGCGTAGTTTATGCAAACGTGTTGACACCGCGACGGAGACCTTGATGAGGGGATGGCATGCCACGGAGAGGAGTACAGTGGGCGCCCGCTGTTAATCCTTGTACTGTGGTAGCTGCACCTACTTTCGTGGGGACGCAAGGACCACAGGCTGTATGGCTGCATGACTGCATGACTGCATGACTGGGGAATATTTGTTGCCGTGGTTAAAACTCGTTCGTGAAAACTTGAGGCTCGTTTTCTGATCTTAGAACAACATTTTTCACCTAATAAACGGTGTTTTTCGTCGGATGCCCTGCAAAATCCCATATAATAGCCAGTTGTAGCCTGTGCTCAATGGTGGCAACAAAAAATATACTGGGCCTCGGAGCCAAATTGACGTTTCTGGCGTCTTCTGTAGAGAGGCAGCACGGCGCAAGAGTGCGAAGCGAAACACAATCCAGCGTTCGAGACTACTGCTGTAGGCAACAGGGGTGGCGGGGGGAGGGGTTGGGCAAAAGGAAGTACAGCAGCAGTAGCTGTTGCTACGCGGTAGATATTCGGGGTGGGCGCTTACAAAAGGCATTCAACATCATCATCGAAGCGTGTCTCGTCTCACCTAGCACACACTTGAAGGGTAGAGACTAGTGCTGTTGTGGTTTCCTGCGCTTGTCTACGTACCGCGTGTACCGCCATCTGTCCCATCTTTCTCCGAGTACTTTTTTCATTGTTCGGTACGCTGTACCTCCGTCTGTCCGATGTTTCTCCACGTACCCCTTTCACTACTCAGTTCGTTGTACCGCCGGCTGCCCTATCTTTCTCTGCCTATATTTTTCATTGTCCAGCACGCTGTACCAGGTACCGTCGTTTGCTCCATCGTTCTCCATGTACCTCTTCCATTACTCAGTACGCTGTACCACCTGTTCGAGTTTTTTCCGGCGACTTTTTCATTCTTCAGTACCGCGGTATACCCCGTGGTCTGGTTTACTTGGTACGCTCAAGTTAGCATATCCTCGATAAACAAAAAGGCGCGCGCCGGACGGGAAAAGGGCACACACCTGCTTTGTAACCAGGGCTTATCCAGCAGCAGTATCAGTTTTGTGCCTGTTCTTCCGGTATAGGGTGGGTGTGTTTTAATCCTCCAGCGGAGAGACAAAAACGAGAGCCCAAAGAACTCCTCCCTATACTAAATCCAAGTAATTTGCCCCCAAAAACTGGGTTTCCCGTTGTAAACGCGTTAATCCCACCGCATTTCCACGTATTTGTCGTGTGTCGATTTCACTCGGTTGCGGAAACAACGGTGCTAAAGTGGCAACGGCAACGCAAGCTACCACGACTTCCCGCTGCAATGGCCACGGCAGCGTTAGTGTCGGAACAACGTCAACACCTCTCGCGGAGGACGGTGGCGCCATCACGCTTTCCATAGGACAGATTAAGGGTCGTGCGCTACGGTCTGCGCCGATTCTCAAAGCCGAAATATAACCATGGCGAAGAAGAACTAAAAGTCGTGTCGATTAGCTCTTTAGGGATTCAGAGATGGCCACCTGACAAGTGACACGCTTGGTCCTGTCCACCGTCTACGAGTGGGGCGAGCGCACATGAGCATGAGTAGGATCATGCTGCGCCCGTGACGCAGGACTCCTTGCATTGTACTTCGGGCACCAAACAAAACATAATGCATCTCCCGATCGAGCACTGGCCGAATCTGTAATCGTAAGTAATCGTCATTTCTTGTAGCCAATCTTTCCATATCAAGATGTGCCAAGTCTCAAGGACAACCAGGTTTAGTAGATAGGAAACGGTCTGCAAACTGACTCTTCGTGGTCGGGTGGGTGGGTGGGTGGGTGGGTGGGAAGTGGCGAGTTGGCGGGCGAGCTCGCTCTTGTTTCTCGTAAACTGACGCTTCGTGATGGGGTGGGTGGTGAGTTGGCCGAGCTTACTCTTCTTTCTGTTGTGTTAACGCTGGAGTTGATGAGACGTGCGGGTGAACTGTACTCGATACCGATAATGCCTGCCATTATAGGTGGTACAGCTCTTAATAGTGGGTGACACTACTCTAGGATCGTTCTTATACCTGTTTCGGATAATCCAGAGGTCGCCGAGCTCAAGCTCAACGGGAGCTGTAAAAACAACAACGAGAGATGATGGCCAAGAACCATAAGCCAAATATATGACATCCCGTGGGCTGTGGGCAGAACAAATTCTAGGATGGAGAAGAGAAGCAGTAGAACGGCCCATACATGGGCGTGAATGTACAGAAAGGAACTGCTGTATCTAGGTGGCCGAGACCCTCACTGCTCTTGTCCTCTTATATTCTCAAAGGAATCCAAACTACCACCTGGTACACCCGACCGCTTATTCAGTGCAAAAAGGTAAGTGCAACATTCCAGCCGAGGACCAACGTCCGAATGGGTAGGGTGGACCGTCACTGGACCAAGTCCGGCGTCAGGCTGTTTTCTCATGGCCGGGGGGTTTGCTAGTGGGTGAGCTCGCGTAAGTCCCACACCACCCGAAGGGATGACTTTACGGGAGGCTATCTCCATCGCACCTGATCACCAGGGATCAAGTCGGGTCTGAATATTCCCGCATCCGTACACAACGGCAGCTTGCACTACTGGAGTAGTAACGATGACCGCCGGTAGGGACAGCTCGCGCTGGCGCCACCACGGGAACTGAAGGACACGCCAGCTAGCGTTGTATTGCGAACACAATCGAGCTAAATTGACACGACATGTATGGAAATACGTGAAAGTGTGGTGAGCTCAAGCTTTATTTTCCTCCACCCGCCGCAGGATAAAAAAAAGGCGCTTGCCATTCACGACACCGGCGACGTAAGCTCTTGTTTACGACACCGCGCTGTCCTTGAGCCATACGCCCCGGATCATCCCGGAACTGCCACGGCTGTTTTGGGATGGTATGGTTAAGAGCTATCATTGAAGCTATCGTGTGCCCAAAACGGCCGAGTACATGACGAGATACCTGCTATCATACCCGCGTGCTCCCGCCAAATTTTATAAAAATTGAAAAACGTCAGCTGTGAGTATGACCGATTGAATGGTTGACCCTCAACTTTGCAAGCTGCGTGGTACATCTGTACTTCGCTAATACACAATAGTTCACAAAGTTTTACGGAATGTCGTTCGGGCGTATTATATATTTGATCCTCATGAAAGATATGGATCGGTGAGTCCCCTGGATGTTGTCAGGGTCAACAGGACCATTTTCCATAATAATCACTCTGTGCACTGACACTATAAAACCCGCATTGACGGTAGATATTATAGTAAGCATTCTATTATTTTATGACATGTCAGTAGAACCCGCATAGAGGGCGGAGGTTATAATAAGCACGATATTATCACATGATATGACCAACAGGCGGGTTGTAATTATCGTTGTACGTATGATTATTATATCTATCACTGATCAAATAATATACATTGGTGTATTATTGTCAGTCAGAGTTTGATTATTATATCTATCACTGATTAAATAATATACATTGGTGATATATACTTATCTCCAGTAGTTTAGGCACTACTACTACTTATGGTAACTGTGCTAAGTGTTATTTATGTTATGAAGTACATGTTTACTTGTGGCTGATTATGTGTGTATGTATCTGGTATTGTTTGCCGTGAGAATACAAGAGTCGAGTAACGTATTATATACTACAAGTTTTCCCTTCGGGATGCGGGTAACGTGAAATCCCGGGGGCGTCGCAAGGCAAAGAGGGAGACACCGGTAACACGCGCGTATATAATACTTTCCCACCTATAATGGTGTTACGCGTACTCACATAGATAAACCCCACTGCTCTTCTTAGAGGGAACGTGTGGCATGAGCTAGTGCAGTGCTCCAAAGAAAGAGTAGTAGTAGTACTCAGCGGGAAGAGTGTGATAAGCGGTGGGTGCACGTTGTACTAATGGACGCGCAAACGAATTATTAGTGGTCAGGGGACGGATGCTGTGTACCGTACGTGGAATAGTCTCGTTGCTACGTATATATATATAGTACGTCACATGCGTTTGCACTTGGTAATGGATAGGGTTGACTAGCCAATGTCAGTCGCTCTTGGATGTTGTACAATAATTAATTGGTTGGCGGCAACAATTTCGGTTATGTGTGGCGTACGTGGTAGGATTTTCCATGAGTTGGACGTAGTGTTCAACGCTTTGGTACTGTGTTTGAGGGGAACCGAAACCTTGATGTACTCCTCGTTTATCCCCGTAGAAAGTAGAGCTAGATTGATAATGTTCCCGCCTGAATCCGCCAATACTTGATGCATGTGGTCAGAAATGTATGTGTGTATGATATATGTGTACGATAATAGCAACAGGCCTAGAACCGATCCACCCAGCCAATCAGATGGCGTCCTGGGCGCGTGGCGAACGCTGAAATAGAACTGTACCTGTTTTTGGCCACAGCAGCACGTGTATATACCTGTGTTTGGCGATCGCTAATATCGAGTGATACATCCTTGAACCCTACCCATGGTTTCACTCTGCCGCCAAAAAATATTTGGTCTGGTCGAGACTCGCGTTCATGCTGTGCTCGCGATGCCTGCCACCGTCGCCCCGCTCGGCGCCATCTTCCAAGCTTTCCCCGCTCTATGTCCATGTGAGCCTCGTCTCCCGCGCGGAAGGATGCACGTCGTGCCCGGTGGCGCTCGTTCCGACACTCGGCTGCTCCCGGCCTCTACCACCCAGCCTCTCCTGCTGGCATCCGCTGTCCCGAAGCATAACACTGCGATATGCTTTTTGTTCAAGCAAAAACGGGCCTTACATTCGGACACGTCTAGTTACTCCGCAAGAGAAAGATAAACACACCGGGTCAACCACGCCCACTTTCGCTCCTGCCTCGACGAGCGGCCGCCTGCGCGGCGGGAGAGCGCAGGCCGGTTTACCCTTGTCTGAACCCATGTCCACGCACCCACGTCCAGATCCGGGGCCGAAACGGCCCAGGGCGGCGCGCCCCCAAACCCCACACTAATTCGATCCATATGTGTACTGCTGCTACTACTGCTGTATGTTGCTGCTACTGCTGCTGTGCTGCTGCTGAGGTTAGTTGGGCAGCGGGTCAATTTTCTACGAACAAAATAACAAAGAACAAAAAATTGTAAAATTTTATCAAAATATCAAAGTTTGAAAAACAATTTGGAGTGTTCCAAGCGACCTGATCGTCTCAGGGAGGCGGAACGCAATCCCTCGCCAAGTGGAGCCAGGTAAGCGACGTTTAGTGCGCCGAGCGCCGCCACAGAGCTCGGCCGAGATCAAGACATTAGCTTGCCCCGCGTCCGAAAGTGCGAGAAGAAACATTCGGCCGCCGGAGAGCAGCGAGCAGAACAAAAACGAAGATCATATTTTACATATACATATACCTGGCATGTATCAAGTACTGCATTGCCGCTGAATTATAAAACCGAAAGGATTTTTTCCGACACCGGTTCCACAACCATTCAATCGTTGGTATACAGACCGATCACAATGGAAACCGATAGCTTGGTCAAAAAGTTTGCAATTTTTTTCAGGGGTTATTTGCTGAAAGATTCCGGGTAACGTCGCTATGGGGAAAAAATGACTAAATGTTTTTTTTCTGGCTCTTTCTTGGGTCATGCGGTCCAGGTCAATTTGTCTATTTTTCATCAAGCCTTGATCAACACTGTCCACCAAACACGATTGACCTTCGATCTCGAGATAGAGACAACCCATGGTCACAAGGCCACATGAGTGTAGGTGACAGCGGTGAAGAGTTCATCTCGATCCATGCCCTAGGACGTGAGAGGTTGCTTGTGTTGTCCTGTGGTCTTCCGTCACATCCTCCCAAAATTCTGTTTTTGCCCGTTGGGAGAGGACAGAGTTTTTATCTCAGTTTTCTACACACCAGCCGCCAAACATTTTTAACAGAAGCCTGATCGGCGCCCGCCACAAATCAGCGGCTGTAGAGTGAGCGCTATATACCAAGGGGGGGTCGGAGCCCCTAACGAGCTCGCCATGTTCAGAGTTCACGACGCTGTCGTTGATTTCGTCGAACGAAGCGTGTGGAGAACACGAAATTGCGCCGCGTCTAATCCAACATCTGCTTGAGAATGTCTCAGGCCGATGTTGGCGAAGGTCGCCGGGCGAAATCGTTTTTTTCCGAAATTCTGGAAAGCTTCAAAAAATACCTGTACCAAATTGGGTCCATGGGCGACCGTTTTAGGCTGGGATCTTCGGGAATTTTAAAGTTTTGGCCTTCGATTGTCACCGGTCTGAGGTCACAGCTGACGTTTGAAATTTTATGCAAGGTTCCCCTTCGGAGGAAGGGTGACGCAAGAGGCGGATGCTTTTTTCGCATTTTGCACCCCCGTGCGTTCGCCCGCATCCTTACGGCAGAGAGAGCATGCAGCTATACTGCAATGTAATTGATCCGGGTGTAGTATCGGAAGTAAGGAATGTATTTGTGATACTACTGTAAGGACGGCCCAGATAAATTATGGTGATCTAACGCTGTTGTAGCCTACCAGGTATTTCCAGATCTTCTTGGAAAATACACTGACTGGTCGATGGGTGACCGGCCATGTGCAACAATTTGCGGGTGCTTTTTGATGTGTGTGCAATTTGACTGCTGTCTTGGTGTAAATAAATGCTCGAAGCTGCAGCTGTGTTGGGCGATCCGAAACATACGATGCGAGTTCGCGCAACACGTTGCTGCAGCAACGGCGACCTCCGCAGCCAGCACTTGAGCGCCTTCCCCTAAGGTGCCCGGTCACAGATAGCACTGGTGCCGTTATAACAGCCAGCTCCCTCCCTCCCATGTTCCCCACGCATAGACACTCCGCCATGGAACGAGTATGTAGCAAGGAAGATAGGCTAGGCGAGGTCATGACCACAGACAGCCGATGTTTTTCCTTTAAAAATTTACGCTTTTTACCTTTAAAAACTTACGCAGTATTGACACCTGCAGCAGTAGCAGCAGCAGCAGCAGCATCAGCAGCGGCTGCTGCGGCGGCGCGGGGGGGCTGGCGGTGGCGCTGGAAGCTTCGGCGACAGAGCTGTGGTATAGCGGTAAAAATTCAGCACCAAGTACGATACGGAATCTGCTGACGTTGTGAGCAGCAGCGGACAGGGGGGAAAAAACGAACGGTAGCAGCAGCTGATGAAACATTTGCAGTCTTAATCACCACCAGCATTGAAATTACAAAAAACATAGCTGACGTTTTGACGTTCTGGGACAGCCGTTCGAATGGCCCAGCACCTGTGGAAGCTGTTCGAAGGGTCCAGCAGCAGGTGCAGCTTTGGAAATCTGTACAGCCCAAAAATCCAAAAAACGAATGTTAAACGACCGATCGCGACCGAGATAAGGGTAATTATGTTTATAAAATCCTGTGGGAGCACGCGGATATGATAGCAGATAGCAGATATTTCTTCCAGTACTCGGCCGTCTTGGGCATACAATAGCTTCAAGATACTTCGTAGATCTATACCGTGCCAAAACAACCGTGGCAGTTCCGGGATGATCTGGGGCGTGTGGCGCAAGCACTAGTGCGGTGTCGTATAAGAGTTCACACCGGTGTCGTAGCTAGCATTATGATACCCAAAAAATAAAAAAGTAACACCAGGGCTTCATTGTACACGGCCGCAGTATAATAGGACATGTGAATGCTTTTAATAATGTAATAGCAGTACGAATGTGAGGATGTGAGGGTGAGAGAAAAAGACGAAAGAAACGCCGATCGCGTTGATAGCACGTGTGCGTCGGTGTTGCGTTGGGCTACACTGCCGGCGCAATTAGGGAAGCCACGCGTAGTCAAACCCCGTGCTGTTGTGCTACTGTTGTCATGGCGAGTTCTTACCTGCTCCACCAATCGACCCGCTCATGTAGAACCATCTAGGAGTATGATTGGTCACGTCGGGCACGGACCCCATCCGACATCCAACTCTACCCTGCAGAGGCAACACAAAAACAGACGACCGAAAGCCCTTGCTACTTGCTAGGCAACTCGACAGTTTCTCCAAACCACTATCATAGCAGCGACGCCTCCTAGCGCCCTCATCGGACCAACACAAGGCACAGCTGTGATGGGGCTTCTACTACCATAGCTCACAGACGGGTATGATGGCGAAGGCCGAGGAGCAGTCGTCCGAAGCTTCCACTGCCCGCTCCCTCTCCAGCATCCATCTCACAGAAAAATACCGCTCAGCGGACCCCTCGCGTGTCTCCCTTTCCACCCCCTCACCCCGCTCCTCAGGAGAATGCCGCGCATGTGCACCATCACTACCCCCCTCGCTTGATTCCCTCTCCTCAGATGACATGTTCCAACAGTAGTCTACACCAAAGGCAACCTCGGATGTGGAGCGTTTTCGCTGGAGATCGGCGATCCGCGGGTAGGTAGGGTTTCTGTATCTTGAAGTAGGATGTTTATAGCGGGAAACCCGGGAAACAAGAACATGCGAGAGGCCAGATTGCCTTGCAGCTGAGTGCGCTCTGGCTTAGTGCTTGCTGTGCGTTGCCCATGCCACGGGTGCTGTTCGTACGATGGTGGTGCTGGCTCGTGCTCTCGAGCATAGCTCTATACCACGTAGATACATTTTCCTTAGTCCCCTTTTCATCGGGTATTAGCGGGCCCATTAGAAGCAGGCACACCCCCGCACGTCACTCGTACACCCAGCAGCACACGCCAATACCACTGTACCGTCCACATGGCCTTGGGAAGAGGCTATCGCCAGCCGCCCACGAGCCAGCCGCAGCAGACACGACGCTGGCAACAAGAGGTGACACCCTCGAGATCGACATCAAGCCAGCGACCTACTTTGGTTTGCGCGCGGTGTCGAGGTTGTTGGTGGAGGAGTTTTACGGGATCGGGCTCTGGTTTCCGGCTCAGCGCCTCGTTGAGCTGAACCGGCTGCAGGACAACTTCCACTCGTACGAGGAGGACGCTGACCGACACTTGATGCTGGTTGCCACTACGGTCGAGGACGGTAGCCTCGTGGGGTTTGTGGACATCGACGGGAGGGAGAAGAATCCTGGACAAAGTGAGTTGAAGTGGTCATACAAGCGTCCCGGAAATAACGTTCAAGTAGGATTCAGACTACACGAGAGTATGGCTGTACCTGCGTTACCTATATGGACATAAATATAGATACCGTTATGTAATTAATATGAATAAAAATGGTATTTATGTTTAAGTCCGAAAGGGTACACGATGCAGCACGCGACCATCGTAAGAGGATACCTGTTACCTGGTTATTCACGGCAGAATAACGCCTCAACGGATACCGTCAGGAGTCACGACGTCAAGGGCATCCGGTCGCTTTTGGTTTTGGACCGCGATGTTGATGTCTATGCGTACAAGTTGGAGGTGTTCAGAAAGCTCCACAAGCAGCACGTTGCCTGCAACTGAAGTTTAGGGTGGGTCCAGGGTCCAGTCTGATGCATTTACCGGGGAGTATGTTGCCTCACGGATCCGAGCCTATAGCTTACCAGGTACGCAAGATGATACTCGCAACTTGAGGATATTAATTCTGTGCTGCACTCCAATTTTACAACTTGATGTTGATACTCTTCCAGTAGTCTATACCAGGTACCTGACATATTGAACCCGACACCTCGTACTTGTAACGGTACTATAGATGGTTGTTACGGTGTACTCCAGCGAGTCTCGGTTGTTGATCGGCATCTGGAGGCGAGGGGGGGGGGGGGGCTCAGCTCGATCAATCGCGCCTGCTCCCGTTGCTTCCTTTCTGCAATGTTTGCCTCCACCTGGCTAATGTGATGCAGTCAGGGTCAACTTCCTGAACAAACTTTTTATTTAAAAGCGGCACGCGCGTAGAAAGATTCAAATATCTGGCACGCGCTTTTAACTTTGCACACCTCGGACAGATCATGATTAAATAGATCATATAGATCATATAGATCATATACATAATATATTACTATATGCCCTCACCACCCGCACCTAGACCTATTAATAGCATGTATAGTAAAGTTCCTCCCAGGTATCATTCATGCGACCGAAAGGGGTTTGATCCCCCCCCCCATCGCCCCCCCCCCCGTTTGGTTCTCTCCCGCCGCCCCACCAAAAATTAAAATCTGCGAAAGTAGTAAGCACTACGTACCAGACAGTTGATATCACCTCATTACCTTTCTAGCCATCCATGCCGTAGTTCCAATTCATACCCCCCCCCCCCGCTAACGCCCCCTCCTTCCCCACCACCCCCACCATCGCTTAGCACCACGCTTATAACAAGCTCCTAACAGATATACATTTATGCGACCTAAAGCTGTTGGAAATCCCCCTCCCCCCCCCCCCTCCCCCTCCTTTCGAACACTCCGCCCTCTCCTCACCGGTTGTACGACTTACAGGATATACATGGTAAACTGATGCATTCCTTCCACAACCGTCAGGTTTGTCCCCTTGAAGGAATTATAGTTTCCGCGCACAGATTAAGTTGCCCCCCCCCCCCCGCTCCCTCTTGTTCAAACCCCGACCCCCCCGCCCTTAAAATCTCCGCCCTCCCCTCACCGGTTGTACGGCTTACAGGATGCACTTGATAAACTGATGCATTTCCTTCCACAGCTGTCAGATTTTGTCCCCCTCAAAAACGGGTTTTATTGTTTCCGCGCACAGACTCATTAACATCACCCTGTTGACTCTGGTATAAGCTACACTGTAGTTCCAAGGGGAGTCGCCGACCTATATCCTTAATGAGGACACACACCCAGTAATACACACAGCTTGCAAAGATGAGTTTCGACGAAATCTTCGATCCCACAGCTGGAGTGTATTTTTATGTTTATAATATAAATTGGTCTAGGGTGGCCGATACGAGCAGCCCAAGCGGGCTCGCTTTCACAGGGCCTTTTGGCCCTACTAGATTCTTGCTTGTAACTTCTTGGCCTGAGTAGCTTCTTTCATTCCTTGCCGCTGTCGCTTTCACAGACTTATTGGCCCAACTAGCGACTAGCTTCTTGCCTTTAACTTCTTGGCCCGACTACGAGTTTCTTTCATGTTTTGCTGCTGCATGCAGGCCAAAATGTCTCGCTTTTACCTCCCGCAGACGTAGCACCGCCACAACGCCACAAAAGCAACACCAACCCCTTTAGGAACCACCAACTCTGCCTGAAGTCATGAACACCGAATCCAAGATCAACACCAACACAAAACGTTCCAAGGCTAACGCAACGAGGGGCAAGCGGGCTGCTGCCTCAAACGCTGCTGCTGGTCGTAGTGCCGCCGCAACTATTGCTGCTCTGTGTGCAACTCTACTACTACTGCTGTCTATCTGATGCGCTGATGTGGTCTACGTGTGGTGCTTATTATGTATCTACATGGGGCCCCCCAAAAATGCCGGTGCTCTTGCGTGGGTATGCGTGTGTTTTTTGTTCAACGCACAACAGCATCACATAGTAGTGCCAGTATATGTGCCAGCGCTATTCAGGACACCGGCACTATTGGAATAGAGTTGTCATTCATAGCTACCTACGTGCAGAGAGTGCAAGTCGTGCCACGTGATTCTACCAGCACTATACAGAGCAAAGGCATTATTCAACCGGCTCTATAATAGCCCGTTCCTTGCCAGCAATGAATATCAGCGAAAAACGCTTATATATCTGTGGTCCAGATGCCTTCACGCAAGAAAATCAACAACATATTTAGCACAGCGCAAGACAGCGTCATAACAGAAAGAAAGCAAGAGCATGGGGGAAGCGGGGAAATGGTCCTCCTGCTCTGCTCTACTCTGCCGGTGTTGCTGCTGGTGCTCGTCCTGCTGCTGCTGCTGCTGCTGCTCTTGCTCTGTTGCTGCACGGTGTGTCTGTAACTGACATAATACGTTTATTTTTTTGCGGTGCACGTGTGTGTGTTTTCTCGCGTATCAAGACAGCATCACATGGTATTGCCGGTATGTGCCAGCCCGATGTTATACCGGCACTCGTCGAGACGCCACCACTACTTTTAAAGTAGGGCTGCCATGCATTTGTGAATTGTTTCTATAAAGAGTTCCAGTCCTGCTACTTTCGCCGGCATTATAGAGATCAGTGGCACTGTTCAACCGGCACTAATGGGAGTCCCCCACTACACCAGCTGTTTACCACCTAACAAGCACTTGGGGCTGGATTTCTGCACATAAATAAGCATGATATTCTTACTTACCTGGTGCGTATGACTGAAAACATTATTATGGGCCTGTTTTTTACTTGATTCAGTATACCGGTTTATCCCCGCCAGTCTGCGCTGGTTCTTCCAAAAACCGACGAGGATTGTTCGCTGCTACTTGCTCCTGCTGCTGATGATGATATTATCCAGGGATTTTCACGGGTCAGGTCAGTTCTAGCGGGCCGGGTCGGGTCAGGGTGATCCGGCCCGACCTGACCCAACCCGTGAGACTTCCAAAGCCTCCCGGCCCGAACCGAACCGTCCCGTGAAACCTCCCGACCCGACCCGACTCGACCCGCGAGAGTCTAGGAACTTAATGACCCGGCGCGCGGGTCGGCTCATGACCCGTGAAAAGCCCTGATATTTTCACTGTTTGCTTGTTATTTTTTTCGCGTTTCTTTCTCCGCCATTTGAAGGTATGCGCTGCGGCCACAAAAAAAGTGATAGGTTGTTGCGCTGTTATTTTATTATTGTTTTCTCTCTTACTAGCTATGCTACTCCCACGACATTTATTTCTAGGCTATTTTCGTCAGTCTTGATAGAGCCGTCTGCCCCCACTCCACCTTCCCCTACTATTACTACATGTTTGTCTACTTTTTCTTATACTGGTACAACTTTGATTAGTAACAGTTTTTTGGGGCCCGGGTTTTTTTGCCTCAAATGAAGCACATGTAACCACTGCAGTAAAATATTGGTGTAGGAGCCCGACACTACCTATTAATATATACTAAACCTACTCGTCGTGTTTGTACAACAATAATAATCGTCCACTCACTACAGCAACCAACTGCTCTCTTCATGTCTTTTCTCGCGTCACCCTCTTTTGGTCTGCTCGCCTCGCCTCTCGTATTGTCTCCTTACTTTCGACTTTGCCGTTCCCTGCTATTGCTATTGCTATTGCATACGTTTGTTTATGTTTTAGTAGTTCTTGGGTTCCACGCTCACTTTTATTCTGCCTTCGTAGCATTTCTGCCTCCTTTTATATATTTTCACCTCCGAAGGGGGAACTTGTAGAAAATGCAAGGGCTCTGCTCCGCGGGCGGCAGACGCCGCCCGCTACGCTCGCGCCAGGTATACAACACAACCAAATGTGAAAGAGACAGGAATAAAAGGTGCATGATTTCATGAAGCCCGCGACTTGATAATGCCAAGAGCTCTATGGGGAGAGCTGTTTACTCTGTGCTGTGTCGCGAGCTTGCTGGCGATGTCACGTTCAGATTGGCAGTACGGGCGAATACGACAAAAAAAGACATTTATTATTCAGAACGGGTGTATGATAGCGCATCATCACCAGCTGCTTGTGGTAGAGCACCAAATACGAACGCAAGATGACATTGTGGTTGTACACCGTAATATTTTTACTTACATCTATGGAACTAGCTATGGAGAGCGACAACAAAAGCGAAATCGTAGTGCATCACCACGGCCTGCTATTGGTCGGACGCAGAATACGAATGCAAAACGTAGTCGTATAACGTAGACGCTTAACTTGCATCTATCATATTAAGGCTTATATTAAGCTATACGGTTTATGCGCGTGGGGCGTATAAATAGACACTACTTGCAGTATATGGAAAACGAACCCGACTACCCAGTGCACATTGGACATGCACGTGACTCTACAACTTGATTGTACTTGGGGCGCCCAAAAATAACCAGCTGCTAGCTTACTGGCGTTTATTTATGGGCGTGGGTCGTATAAATAGATACTACTTGCAGTAGACGGAAAATGCATCCGTGGCTGTACTGCTTGCCATGAAGTAACGCGCTTGGGGCGCTAAAAAAGAGCCAGGTGCATGTGGTAGGGCACCAAATACGAATGCAAGACGCGGGTGTACATCGCAAGCTTTTACGGTACATCTACGATACTACTAGACATCTATTAGCATGCGCACGGGGTTCAAAAGGATACACCTAGCTATCAAGACTGAAACAAATGCGAAATCGTAGTGCATCACCACGGCATGCTTATGGTAGGACACAGAATACGAATGCAAAACGTAGTCGTATACCGTAGACGCCTAACTTACACCTATCGTATTATACTATACTTCTGGACTACTTGCAGTATACGGAAAAGGCATCTGAGCACCCGGTGCACATTGGACATGCACGGGGCTGTACTACCTGCCATGAAGTAACGCGCTTGACTTCCAGAAAAACATCTGTAACTATGAATACGAGCAAGTAGTCGAATTGGAACACTGTGACAACAACACTACATCGAAAAACAAAAACCCTTCCAACGAAGGTTGATCATACTGTGCCTATTTTATGCACAAACTTCCACGACACGCAATTATCACAAAACAATCTGTCACAATCTGCAATATGAAAGTCAAAGGACTGCATCTAAAGGTTATAAATAGCCCACAATGTGACGGAATACTAACATGAAGCAAGCACCTGACCAATATATGATGCAACTCGCTACGGCTCAGTGTTGGCGCGAAGTGACACTACGTACAAACACCAACATCGACGGTACAAAGCAGACCACGATGTGAGGGCATTCAAACACGAAGCAACTACCTAACCAACATGTGATGCAACTCGTTGGCGCGAAATAACATAGACACACGATACGAAGAAACACAAACGTCGACGTTACGAAACAGCCCACGATGCGAGGGAATACAAACATGCAGCAAAATACCTGACCACCATATGACGCAACTCGCTACGGCTCTGTATTGGCGCGAAATTGCATATATATACACACGTTACGCTACGAACAAACTCAAACACCACGGTACGAAACAGCCCACGATGTGAGGGAATACAATCATGCACCAAACTACCTGACCAACATATGATGCAACTTGCTATGGCTCTGTATTGGCGGGAAATAACATAGACATACGTTATGTACAAACTCGAGACTACAAAGTTGCACGACACACAACAACAAAAATCTACCTGCGACGACCTGCAGGGAAAAATATAAAATGTTGAGTTTCACATACTTTTTGGTGTGCAACAGGTTCACAAACTCCGATGATAGGAAATAACCCACGGCCTGCGGGAAACAAAGATGCAACCCAGTAGCAACGTTAGGGCTTGCCGTTCCTGTACAACGGCAACGGTAATTTATGTACCAATTTCTACGATACGCAACATACAAAATGATTTGAGATGCCTTGGCAAACATGCCTCCATGCACTACGGCATCATAAAAAAGGGCGAAGACGAATGGGCGGAAATCCAATCACACGTCTTCTGCTAGGGCGGGGAAGTTGCTTCCCGGCCCTTAGCTTGATGGAAAAACTTGCTTGTAGAAGCAAATATTTTGTCGTCTTGACGGCGGAGGTCGTAGCGATGTGTAGATGGCCACATGCGCGGGTTGGAAACACCTATACAATGCTGAAAGAAGGGCGAAAGTTGAAATACGTGAAAACAGAGGTGACACAAAGGAGACGTGGTAAAGACGGTCAGGTTTTATGCGTTATAACGTAGTGAATCATAGTGCGAGAAAGAGGGGTAGTACAGAACATTGCAGATGTTATGGGTTGGACATGCAGGGTATAACTGGCCGTGCTGGCTGTGAATGGTTACCGAAATGTCGATGTTGTAGACAAACTGTGCAGCTACCATTTCAAGGTACCCGGCATAGGTCTGAGGGTTCGACATGAGCCGAAGGTATTGCTCGACAGAGTTATATGGTGTTGGTTGGGTGCCAAGAGCTTGTACCGGTTCGGTGTGTATGCCAGCAGAAATTGCCAGTAGGAAAGAAAAGCCGGTATTGGGCAGTTCGTCGTGCAGGTGTTGTGTAATATATTGTACGATGTTGGTGCGAATAATATTGTGCTGTTCAGGATTCCCCAGGACTTTGCGTGAAATGCATCGGAGGAGGCAAGCTCCATCACCGATTTCGTTTATAATGGTCCAGTTGTGACTACCCGATGGCGGAGGTGGTGGTGGAAGAGGAGGAGGTAGGTAGCCTGGAGGCGGTATAGGTGGAGACGAAGGGCGAGAAGGGAGAGGCGGGATGGTGATGCCTGTGGGAGCTTGGATGAAGGGTGAGTACACGACGTTAGGAGCATGGGGTATGCCGTCGGCAATGTGTGAGGCAGGCAGGAGGCACAAAACCAAACGGCTAAGGGCGACGTATAATTGTCCATGGGCGAATATATCGTTTCGCAAATCGAGTCCTATGCGAGACAGGGTTTGCCCTTGGGATTTGTTTATTGTAAGAGAGTAGGCGAGGCGGAGAGGGAACTGGACACGACTAAATTTTATTCCTTGTCGACCAATTTTCGCGTGAAAGTTGATTCGTGGCACGAGGACAATGGGCCGACGCTCGGTGAGGAGCTGTACTTGAAGGACACGAGAATTGGGTGAAACCCCCAGCAAAACGCCTTTCTGGCCATTGACGAGACCTTCTCCAAAGTTCAAGTTCCTGGTGAGCATGGCGAGATCGTTCGAGCGAAGCTTCAGTTCGTGGGAAGGAACTCCCTGTGCGTTAAGAAGGTTAAGGTGCTCAGGGGCTGCAAACGCGGTGTTTGGATTGGACTCATCACTGATAAGGTTGTCCGAGCTGAAGAACGTGGAGGCATTGTCAGAGCGCCTTCGGGCGATGTCTTCATTAGAGGTATCGATGGCGTGGTTGGTAGTAGCCAAGATAGCGCGGTCATGCATGAGTTGTGTCTCTTCGTTTAAGTCTGGGTACACAAATTTGACGAGGTCTTCAAAATCAGTGGTGCACTTAAGCACGAAGTGGTCAGTGGTTGAGTTGTCATCGGCGTTAGAGAGGGCAACCATGTCGCCGTTGGGCATATGAACGATAGGCTGCCTGTTCTCTCCCACGGTGCGCACGAAGCTGGCATACTGTTCGTCGTCTTTATCACGTTGCGAGGCAGTAAGTCTCAAACGGGTAATATGTGGCCAGAGAAAGCTGGAGATGACGGCGGCTTCGACGGTGTCAGATGCGGAACCATATTTAACAACAGGGCCAACTTGCCTCCAGTCCCCACTAAACAAAATCGTTTTACCTCCAAATAAGGTATCGTTATTGAGGAGGTCTTGCAAGGTTGTGTTCAGCGCTTCTACGCAATACTTGTGTGTCATGGGCAGCTCGTCCCATATGATAAGATCACAGTTGCGATTTAGTTCTGCGCGTTGTGATTCACCACGGATAGTGCACATTGCTCCTGGCACGACCTTTTCTTCAAGCGGCAAACCGAACATGGAGTGGGCTGTCCAGCCGCCTGGGAGTTGAAGGGCCGCAATGCCGGTCGAAGCTACCGTCAGAACGATTCGTCCATCCCCCCATAAACGGGCCGCTATAACCCTCTCGGTAAACGTTTTCCCGGTGCCTGCAGGGCTGTCAGCCATGTACGCACCCGGTTTGCCTAAGGTGACAGCTTCGATGACTGTAGAGTAGATGATTTTTTGCTCTCGAGTCAGAAGGACTTCGTTACAGTCGGCGTACGCTGTTTGTTCGACACGGTCAAAGGAATTCCTTGTCCGTTGAAGTTCAGTCTGTTGGTGGATAGCGGGTGGAAGGTTAACTTGTTCGTTATCTTTTCCGTGCAGCTGTAGTTTCAGATCGATCTCGTGCAATGCTTGTGCTATGGCTTGGTTTCTTGTCATAGACATGCGCAGGTCCTTAATTAGGTCTTCTTGGAATTCGCGCCACAGCTTGGGAGCTGCCGCACCGTCTAGTATGAGCGTAACGAATAAGCCTCGGAGTAGATTTGCTGTTTGGAACAAAACAGCTTCTTGCATACAAATGAAGTACTCTTGATCACCAGTGACGAGCCCTCGAGCCCGAGCGGCATCGTGAAAATTAGGATAAACAATGGCAGGTCCTACTGCGGGGTGAACAGTCCGCAGTTCCATGAAGCTTCTTGCTGGTATTTTGTAGAGGAGGAGTCGAAGGTAAAAAACATCGCCAACCGCAGGACTTTTGAAGTGAATGCGGCAGACATGGTCTGTAGTTCTGGTGGAAACAATGTTACCATACTGGTCGAGCCATTTACCTACAGGTGCGGAGGTTGGGACAGGGTCGTCTTTTTTTTTTTGCGACGATGTACTTTTTAAAGTAATCAAGCAAGGTCAGACCGTTAAAAGAGACCAAGTTAGGCCGTTTAAGATAATGCATAAGCTGCGAGGCGGAGTTGTTCGCGATAGCAGCGCGTTCTTCGGGGGATGCATCCGCAGGGTAAATTACGTTATTATCTTGCTCAAGGTGGGCGTGCACACGGGTGACTGAGGGATAACGGCTGTTGGTTTCAAAGCCTAGCATTTTCCAAGTAGCTTCTGATGCTGAAAGATATCGCGCAGTACGGTACATTTCTATTTCACTCTTAATCCCTGCGATTCTGGCTTTTGCGAAGTCGTTACCTTTCGAAATATATTTGTAGAGATATTTGGCGCATGATGCGGCGGTGACATCAGTACAAATGTAGCAATCTAGTAGAATAAGCAAGTACGGGTTGTAAGGGACCACCCATTGGTTGCCTACCGGTACATCCATCCAGGAATTGCCAATTTTGTTTCTTACCGAGGGATTGTCCCCATTTTTTGTTCTGCAGTATTCTGCCCGGCCGCTACGTTCGTTTAAGTGTAGCTGTAGTCCTAAAGGGTTGCGGGTAGAACTTATTGCAGGACTTCGTGTTTGTATCCCGGTTTGTTTGCATACATGGGGCGTTAACGTTGTGAGAACCACAAGGCTTATGTATCATATATTTTAGGACCATCTCACGCAGCTTGCCGCCAGCGATGGACGCATCGGGCAACTGCGCCCAGACCCATGAGTCCATTTGATTAAGCAAATCGGGACCTGCGTTTTTGAATTTGGCTATGGCATGGGTTTGCCCTTGGGATTTGTTTATTGTAAGAGAGTAGGCGAGGCGGAGAGGGAACTGGACACGACTAAATTTTATTCCTTGTCGACCAATTTTCGCGTGAAAGTTGATTCGTGGCACGAGGACAATGGGCCGACGCTCGGTGAGGAGCTGTACTTGAAGGACACGAGAATTGGGTGAAACCCCCAGCAAAACGCCTTTTTGGCCATTGACGAGACCTTCTCCAAAGTTCAAGTTCCTGGTGAGCATGGCGCTACGTTCGTTAAGTGTAGCTGTAGTCCTAAAGGGTTGCGGGTAGAACTTATTGCAGGACTTCGTGTTTGTATCCCGGTTTGTTTGCATACATGGGGCGTTAACGTTGTGAGAACCACAAGGCTTATGTATCATATATTTTAGGACCATCTCACGCAGCTTGCCGCCAGCGATGGACGCATCGGGCAACTGCGCCCAGACCCATGAGTCCATTTGATTAAGCAAATCGGGACCTGCGTTTTTGAATTTGACTATGGCATGGGTTTGCCCTTGGGATTTGTTTATTGTAAGAGAGTAGGCGAGGCGGAGAGGGAACTGGACACGACTAAATTTTATTCCTTGTCGACCAATTTTCGCGTGAAAGTTGATTCGTGGCACGAGGACAATGGGCCGACGCTCGGTGAGGAGCTGTACTTGAAGGACACGAGCATTGGGTGAAACCCCCAGCAAAACGCCTTTTTGGCCATTGACGAGACCTTCTCCAAAGTTCAAGTTCCTGGTGAGCATGGCGCTACGTTCGTTAAGTGTAGCTGTAGTCCTAAAGGGTTGCGGGTAGAACTTATTGCAGGACTTCGTGTTTGTATCCCGGTTTGTTTGCATACATGGGGCGTTAACGTTGTGAGAACCACAAGGCTTATGTATCATATATTTTAGGACCATCTCACGCAGCTTGCCGCCAGCGATGGACGCATCGGGCAACTGCGCCCAGACCCATGAGTCCATTTGATTAAGCAAATCGGGACCTGCGTTTTTGAATTTGGCTATGGCATGGGTTTGCCCTTGGGATTTGTTTATTGTAAGAGAGTAGGCGAGGCGGAGAGGGAACTGGACACGACTAAATTTTATTCCTTGTCGACCAATTTTCGCGTGAAAGTTGATTCGTGGCACGAGGACAATGGGCCGACGCTCGGTGAGGAGCTGTACTTGAAGGACACGAGAATTGGGTGAAACCCCCAGCAAAACGCCTTTTTGGCCATTGACGAGACCTTCTCCAAAGTTCAAGTTCCTGGTGAGCATGGCGCTACGTTCGTTAAGTGTAGCTGTAGTCCTAAAGGGTTGCGGGTAGAACTTATTGCAGGACTTCGTGTTTGTATCCCGGTTTGTTTGCATACATGGGGCGTTAACGTTGTGAGAACCACAAGGCTTATGTATCATATATTTTAGGACCATCTCACGCAGCTTGCCGCCAGCGATGGACGCATCGGGCAACTGCGCCCAGACCCATGAGTCCATTTGATTAAGCAAATCGGGACCTGCGTTTTTGAATTTGACTATGACATGGGCATGGGGAAAGCCTCGTTTTTGATACTCGATCACTGACATGTGAAAATCATACGGCCCAAAAACTTTGCCACTTTTGAGGTGAGACATTGATACGGCAAGCTTTATCTTGAAAACTCTGCAGCAAAGATCTGGGCGGTCAGCAGCTTGTTGGCCTTGTAGGAGGTTCTGCACAATTTCAGGCCAGAGCGGGTTGCAAGTCATCGTTATCATGAGATGCGGTTTGCCTTTTCTGTTGACAACCGCAAGAGCATCTTCAGTGTCATCTTTGCGCTTGGCAGGTGAACCATGAAATGAAACAGGAAGAAGTTGACCCGGCTTTTCTGCGCCGCTTGATTGCGAAATTGATCGCGCCGTGGCAAGTCGTTGCTGGAATGATTCAGATTGAAGGAACGTTAGCTTATTCTCTTCGCTCCGGGAAAGACTGTCTGTAACCCACTCCTGTGCTATGCGGCTATTCCTTTGGAACACACGCTCGGAAAGAATGCGTTGTCTGCCGTAGAAAGGGAGAGTCACATGGGCGTCGCCTGATATGTTCATGGTCCGAGACTTCTTCGGAGGATTTTCGTGGGCATTGCCAGGGCTCCAACCAGCTTCACCGTGCATAAAAAGTAGAGGATATTGTAGGCTTTCGTATGCCGGCGACCAAAGTGGGAGGAAACGGGGCAGGGAGTCCGGGCTATCTTTGGGGTATGTGACCACACTTCGCTTGTTGACGTCTTGTACACCTGAAGTGTAAACTATAGCCGCGATTTCTGGGCCGGATACTTCTTGTCCGAGGATATTACCATCGTTGACTCTGCTAGCTTCCGCAAATGCAATAAACGCAGGTTCGGAACTAAAAGCGTTGGAGTTGATAATATTATTGACAGCAGCACGATATTGCTTAGCCCATGAGACGTTTTCGTGTACGTGGTCGCGCAACGTTTTAGCGATACCAAGGTCGATACCTAGGTGTTGAGCCTGGTCTACAAACTCGGAATCGTAGATATAAAATCTTGCGCTATTGGAAACATTTGTGGTTTCGTATTTTTCTTGCAGGTCGAAGATGCGGTGATATGCTTTCCCGTGTAAAGTGAGCATGGACGGAGGAGCTGGATTAGTCCAAGTTTTAGTTTCACAACCGCCCGCGGCGAGCGCTGTGAATGAGAACAGGCCGTTATAACTGCGTTGCGAACTGCTAAATGCT
The DNA here is from genome assembly GCA_012845835.1 of Undaria pinnatifida. NCBI lineage: Eukaryota > Phaeophyceae > Laminariales > Alariaceae > Undaria > Undaria pinnatifida. The sequence goes on from JABAKD010000026.1 coordinate 8,823,881, forward strand.
TTTGTATTGAAGAGACGCCAAATTTGATCGCTGACAGGCCGGAGGTGCGAAATTGCAGCGGCGCCGGACTTGCAACAATTGAGGGATCTTTCTTCCCACCAAAGTTGAGATCTACAGTGCCGGCACGTGTAGTTGTTTGGGTCGCTCAAAATGGGGTACCGAAAATTAGAGGTTTCAGGAATGTGTAAATCAGGAGAGTTGAACGCGCAAACACCTAAGAGGGGCGTTGAAGGAGCAGGGGCGGCAAGGGATGATGATCCGCGTACATGACGCAACAGTGCTCTACGACGGCGAGCGATTTGACCGTTGTCGGGCGCACGCCTGCTTGCCAGGATGGCAGTGCGCAGGCTTCGGTGGAGACGTGCTCGTAGTCGAGTTTCAGTGTCATCGGTTGAATCCGACATATTCATAGGTAGAGAGCAAATAGCTCAAAGGGGGCCTTTTGCCCGGTATATATATATATATATATCAGTAGTAAGGAAACGCAGAACGCTTACCTTCAGAAGTCGTCACCGAGGTCTGCGGGGATCCCTGCGCAGGCCTGCTTGGCCTCTTGCTCGGGGGAGGTTCCGAGGAGCTTGAACTCCAACTTCTTGGCGATGATGCGGTGCAGCTGTGCACGCGCGTTTCAAATACAGGGGCAGTGTAGCGGTGATTATTGTATCACATTATTAACATCACTAGTGGTACTCCCGAAATATGCCAGTTGCCGGCCGGTATGGCGGACAAAAACAAATTGGTGCTGTATCCTCTGTATTAAGTACTAAAAGAACAAAATAATAACAGGGCAGTACGACAATGCCGCCGTACGGGTTCATCTCCCACAGGACGCAAAAAGACTCCCACGTACAGAACGGCCCACTAACCCACCACGGACGACGCAGTGCACCCTCCACCCACCCACCGACCAAACCTTTACTACATACAGCAGAACAGCAGTGCAGCAGTTCGTCCATCAGAACAGCCGTGCAGCAGTACGTACAGCAGTATACACCTGGTACGCGGGGCGCAGTTAGTTGGTTGGTTCTTATGAAACAGGAAACAGAAAAAAAGACTCCCACGTACAGAACGGCCCACCCACCCACCACGGACGACGCAGTGCACCCTCCACCCACCCACCGACCAAACTTTTACTACATACAGGAGAACAGCAGTGCAGCAGTACGTACATCAGAACAGCAGTGCAGCAGTACGTACATCAGAACAGCCGTGCAGCAGTACGTACAGCAGTACAGCAATACAGCAGTACCTAAAGCAATACACCTGACAGGCGAGCAGCAGCCGATTCGTTGGTTACAATGCTCCCGGGCTGGGCGGGAGTCGCCTTTGTTAGGCCAAGCGAAAAGCGCTCGCGTTGCCGATTCTGCGCACGGCGATCCAAGCTACAGAAAGACACAACAATGTATCATAGCGTAAATATATAATATGCGTAAATCATTTAAGTCTGTGGTTACAGCGTATATACGTATATGTACCTCAATGTCAAAATCGCGCTTGGCGCAATGGTAGTGGAGCGCAGGGAGCTCCTCCAAGAGGTAGTCTCCGGATTTCTTGAGCAGCAGGTGCCCTTCCGCGATGGTGCCAGTGCACTTCTGCTGAATGATGTTCCCCACCTGATCACCTCTCTCCGCGGCCTCGCAGACCTTCTGCAAACGACAACGTGATGCAACTACTGTCAGCTGTGCTTTTTGTGGGTTAGCAGTGCCGTACTGTAACAGCCGAAAACGTGAAGCAATCTAAGATCCCGCCCAGTTTGTCCACCCGAATACCTGATACCGTTCACCTACTCTCGTCTGCGCTTCTATGTGTACGGTGGTACCGGTAGTTTCAACGAAGGTGAGAATATGAAAATAAACCGTGTTTGGTATAATACGTAGGGTGGTTATACGTACGTACTGCTGTGTAGCATGAGAGTACTCGGTCTGCTGGATTGTAGGAGGGTTTTAGAGCCTGGATACGTACATCCTGCTGTATGTAGATGACTTGTAATTACAATGAATACTGTCTCTGGACAGACGAGCAGGTATCAAGCAAAGGGCTTCCAAGCCACCACGCCAAAAGTGTGGGGGGGTATTCAGGAGAGTGAGAGAATAAAACGGGCCGAAAAAAACAGAAAAGCAGCATGGTTCAGTTGTTCAGCCGAAAAAATATCTGCGGCTCTATTTTTCCAACCAAAAATACCTGACACCCAACCTCCCGGGACAAACTTGGCTCCTTTGCTCTTACTCGACAGGCGGCCTACAACAGCAGATCGGAAAAACGAAAAAATAAACAGCAGGAACCCACCCGCCCTGTTGCATCATGAAAGTACCACGCCGCGCGTTTGTGATGTAAGCAGAAGCAGGTGCACAACACCCTCTCGTCTCGCGCGAGTATCATACGTGAAAAATATTACTCCACAGCAGTCGCCGGCCTACAACAGTGTCAGAAGCCAGGAGTCGTACTCGGTCTACCGGACAACGAAGCGTCTTAGAGCCTGCGATGTACTCCGAACCACGGGAGAAAAAGGAAAAAAGAAACTCTGATTCAACATTAACATCAATAGAGCAAAAACGGAGTGCATTTTTTTACTCACGCCAATCACGGGACTCCCCTCTGGGACGATCCACCCAAACTTGAGCTTCTCGCTGGTCCTGCTGCCCAGGCACTCCTTCCACACTGCGTGGTAGTTGTACCACGCTGCAACAAAAAGGACAGCAGAAGCAAACGGCGTGTGAGTGTGATGATTTCAAGCACGCACACACATCACAACAACCGTAAGGTACGAAGCAGCCAAGCTGAACGCAGACACTCGAACAGAAACGTATTAATTAAATCACGCAGCGACGAACCGCAGAATGGGTGGAAAAGTGATGAACACCACTCACCAACCGGGCATGCCTGCTAGACTGGCTTGGTGGCACACCGCGGGGATCAAACATCTAGAAAGGAAACACCGGCGCGGTCGCCACACGAAAACAAAAGCGGCGGAAGTAATGCGAAGGAAATCCGACTCACGTTTGGACGCCTTGTCGGGGCCGTCGTTTTCCACACCAATAGACGGGCTGTCAGCAGTGTCCCCTCCGCACCAGTCACACTTTCGGGGGTTGTCGCCGGTGCCCCAGAACTTCTTGTTGAAATTGTAATACACCCCGCAGGTGTTACAATTTCAACAAGAAGTTCTGGGGAACCGGCGACAGGTGCAGGCTGGACCGTGGTCGGCGGCGTTGCGGGCGTCAGAAACACGTACCCTTGCTCTGGCAAGCACTGCTGTGAGGGCACGGTCAACATCCGCAACAGGCGGAATTCGGCTTTGCTCTTCGGTGTCTGCGACACCTGCGGGGTGTATTACAATTTCAACAAGAAGTTCTGGGGCACCGGCGACAACCCCCGAAAGTGTGACCCGCACCAGTCACACTTTCGGGGGTTGTCGCCGGTGCCCCAGAACTTCTTGTTGAAATTGTAATACACCCCGCAGGTGTCGCAGACACCGAAAAGCCGAATTCCGCCTGTTGCGGATGTTGACCGTGCCCTCACAGTGCTTGCCAGAGCAAGGGTACGTGTTTCTGACGCCCGCAACGCCGCCGACCACGGTCCAGCCTGCACCCCCACCCCCACCCCCACCACCGCCACCTGCAGAGCCTCCACCACCTCCCCCGCCTTGGCTTTGGTTGGTAGGCTTCGGCTTTTTAGCAGGAGAGCTACGATAGATGGTTGAAGACAACATGCTGCTCGCTCTCCGAGTTTAAAAGTGGTGGGGAAGCGCTACGGCGACAGGTGGCCAGCGTAGGGAGCTGAAAGTAGGTGCCTACTCGTAGAACACTAAAAAGCCGGCAGTCAACTTCAACATCTCACGACTTTGCGCCGTAGATGCGTCGTAGAGTCGTAGATCATACGTTGGTAAAAACGAATTTTAACACCTGAAAGTCGATCAAAAACGAAGGAAATACCTGAAAGTCGTAGATCATACGTTGAATAAAGTTACGGAATGAAAAAAATAAAAGAAAAACGGGAAACAAAGAAACGAAGAAAGCGAAGAAAGTAAGGAACTCGAAGAATGCCGGGAAGGTTTTCCAAGAGGGGGGTTTAGGCAGGCGTGTTCCAAGTGGGTGCGCTGAGAGCGAAGCAGGTCCCATTAACCAAGTGAAAAAGGTTTAAAGAATTTTCGAGGACAGATGTAATTATATCTATAGATAATATAGATAATATAGATATGTAGATAATCTACCACAATATACTAAATCCTATAGCTGCCGCTATGAGGTGTGCAGGATCTGTATGTACGTGAAGGACAGTTTCATGCCGGGAAACATGTACCAGGTACTAGATAATGCAGATCGCACGGCTCCCACCCGGCAACATCAGCTGGGCCATACAGATCTTCCTGAAGTATCTATATCGTCATGTGGGGATCGATTATCTGTCCGACGGGTGTGACTTAAACGTTGTTACCGTTTGCTCGTAACTTTACGACTGTTGTATCCATGCTGTTTGGGGGACAAACGTTATAGAGTGCTTTACGTAGATGGGTAGTGTACAGATTCGGTCATGGTTGGGGTCAAAACAGGTAATAATATATATGAAAATACGTGGAAGTGTGGCGAGCTTGAGCTTTATTTTTCCCCATCCGCCGGAGGATGAAAAAAAAAAAAAAAATGTCACAATCACGTCAATGCCACCATAGATGGACGAAAATGTAAGCGCCGGTGATGGTCCTCGCAGGACACCCCATCTCGTCAGTGTTCCATACTGTTCCATAGAGTATGATGTTGTCAGCCTTGTGTCAAGTCTAACCAGCGGGTCAAAGGAGAGATGAATGAGACACACCGTGAACCATGAGGAGAGCGCTTCCCATCACCGACAACCCTGCGTCCCCCTATGACAAAAAGTACTTGGAAATGTTATTGGATTATTATTGTAGTACTCCTAGTAGGAGGGCTAACTCTCAGCTGCCTGCCCTCCCCCCCCCCCCCCCCCCCCCCCCAACCAACACACTTGTGCGTTCCTTGGAAACCCATGTTCCGCGCGCGCTTCTCCCTCCGCAGCGGGATGCCGACCTTATTTGTCGGACCTCGCCGTAGCAAATCGGTTCAAACGCAGGGGCGCCGGGACTGAGCTGGTGCGAGCTTGCGAGGAGGCGTGCTTGCGGTGGGGATTTGACTCGATGTATTTGAAGGTTCAGGCGGGAAACATTGCGGCCGAAAAGCTGTACGAGAACCTCGGCTACTACATTCACTCTCCCAAGGATTCGAAAAACGAGGTCATGCTATGCGTGAATCTTACAGCGCGAGCGGAGGCGGTGACGGCGGCGTCGGGCAATGTGGTCGTCGCTGAGGAAGGGTGAAGCCCGAACGAGCGTGCTGATGCCGGGTTCTAATATGGACGGAAAATTTAAGAGCGGTTTGGTTTTCGTTTTCATGCCCCAACGGTCTCTATATTTCCGTCTAGAGTTGTACCCTGTAGTGGAAGATTTTATCGGCCTTTGCGTAGGTGGCTATTAATAGGGAGGCGAGTTGTGCTGGTGGGTTGTGCTGGCACCTTTCCCACGTGTAGATACTAATTGGGGGCGGAGAGCGTTGCTCTTGTAGTGTGCAGACCGGACACGAGATGGATCAATCGATGGGCTGCGTCGTTTTGTTCATTGCCATCGCGTCGCAAGTAATATTTCATGCAAAATATTAGTCTGGGGGAGAGAAAAATCGAGGGAGGTTCACCCCGTCAGAGCTACGCCCACGATTTTGGAGAAAAAAACGCTGGGAATTAGACTTGGATCCTCTTTTGAGTAGTAAAAGGTAAGAGTGGTAATACTTTGTTCCGTTGACATCGTATGCTCGTTGTTGGTGTGTAGGTAACCTCCTCTCCCGCTCTCGTGGCGCCTCCTTTTTTACTTCGTTTTTTTTTTGTTTATGGGGCTCCTTTTCCTCGTCAGCGTGTTGGCGCTACTGCTGTATAGAAGCGCACGGATGCTCTGGTTTTTCCGTCTTCCATTTTTGAGATAAAGGAACCGCGGTCACAAGTTAGGCTTTTGTAGACCCCTGTCAAGGTTTCTAAGAATTGATTTGTTTTATTTTTGCTTCGAGGAGGGTGTCTGTGATTCCATGTTTTTATGGCTATACCTGCCAGGCATCAGGTCAGTTTTGTTGGGCGGCAGAAACGTTTGCTGGACCTCAGATGCCAGTTAACAGAGGGTGGTTCCCGTTAGTCTGTGTTTGTAGGTGAAGGTTTACATTTATATTAGTTCATTTTTTGCTTTTTTAATGTACGGGACGTGGAAGTCCACGAGTTGACTGGCGATAAAGAGCACCCGGGGATTGATTGCAATCTGGGTTTTGGTCCGTTCGTCTTTAGGAATTTGGGGGGGAATAAATGATGAAAAAAACAAACGACACACAACACTCGCCACTACGAAGCTGTCCACTCCGCTGTGCAAGGTTATAGGTGGGGACACAGAGTGCCCCCTGCAGGTCTGCCAATTGAGCAGGTCCTCGGAGAGTACTCACTTTCTTTTCCTTCGTAAGAGACGTAGCTTTATTCGATGCCACCAGAGCCCGGATAGCTCCTGAGATCGGAGGCACGTGCCTCCGATCTATTTCCTAACTTTTCTGAATATAAAACGCCAACCTTATCATACGAAACCCATCCAAATGATACCAAATTCGGATAATTACAAGCCTTTCGAGACCGTATCTTAACACTAGCCCACCCTGATGAGTCGCATATGCAGAAATATGGGAGATTCGGGGAAACTCCGGTTCTACGAACTAGACCATGAGTCGAAGATGCGGCTCCTCAAAACCCGCTCCCACACCTCCAACCGTCTGGCTATGGAGCCAGGAACACGCGAAGAAGCAGTTGAAAGAAACGTGCTGCCGACGACGCTATTTGTAAGGTTATAGGTGGGGACACAAAGTGCCCCCTGCAGGTCTGCCAATTGAGCACATCCTCGGAGAGTACTCACTTTCTTTTCCTTCGAGGAGACGTTGCTTTATTCGATTCCACCAGAGCCCCAGATGGCTTCTGAGATCGGAGGCACGTGCCTCCGATCTATTTCCTAACTTTCCCGAATATGAAACGCAAACCTTATCATACGAAACCCATCCAAATGATCTCAAATTCGGATAATTACAGGCCTTTCGAGGCCGTATCGTAACAGCTGGACTACAGGCTGATTCAAGTAAGAAAACCAAAATTTCTCCCCAACGAATGCCGCTCGCAATATCTAGTCAAAGAATGAATATTTGGTCTCACACTGACCCCCATGACCAGTGGAAGAGGGTGACACGGCCAAACAAAAATTACCGGCCTCGGGCTCTCTCTAGAAGCGAAACTCGTATCGACCAATGACAGGCCTTCAGTTTTTTCAATAATATTCAGGCTTTTTCCCAGCGAGAGGGCGAAAAACAATTGCGCCGCAATTTGCATGATCCAGTTGGACGTGCTCCAAGGCATGCCTGTAGAATTTTTCGCGCAAGAAATCGAAGATCTGACCTGCCTGTGTTCAACATTACGCAGAATCTAGCGAAAAAACTGGACCCTACGCTAAGACGAAGTCATTTGAAGAAAACGACGTAACCTGTTCATTTTTACGCACAAAAGTTCAAATGTCCACGCCGTTTTCGAGAGATTAAGACCCTGAAATTGTGCACACGTGTTCTACATGCCCATCCCGAGTTCTGACCCGCGGAGGGGTTCGATTTTATTTTATTTTTGCCAAAAAAAAAATGGGCTAAGGTGGTCCACATTTTATTCCTCGAAAATCTTGACTGACAAAAAATCAGGCAAAAATAAACAAAAACATCGGGTGAGGTCTTCGAAAAGGGCATATAGGAGACGTGTGCAAAATTTCACGGTCTGAATCGACAAAACGGCGTGGATATCCGCTGTGGGATAAGTTGGGGCTTTTAACATGAACCAGCCTGTAGTGTGTAGCACGTTTTATATTTCCCAACCGAGCTACGAGTGTACGACACGCAGGTTGCACGATACCAGCGTATTTGCGATTTTCAAATTTCTGTCGGATTGGAGCAAATGTAAAACTAGTATTGAAACCGACAAATGTCGTAACCAACCGACCCACGAAAACAACTAGGTTTTAGCAAATAAAAAAATGATGAGTGTACGAAACCGACGAATGTCATAGTCCAAGGCCAACCAACCCACGAAAACATTAGGTTAGAAAGTAGAAAAAAGGTACGAAAACGAATTTCTCAAACCATTTCTTCGGCTGATTTTTCGTGGTGGGGTGGCCCTGGATTTTGACGTTCGACGGTTTCAATAGTGTCACTATAGTATTAAATGTTTTCCTACCCAACACTTACCAACAAAACTCTAACTAATCGCAAACACTCTGCTAGTCGGACGGCTGCGCGCTCTACCTAGGCGTTCGACACAACCGGTAAGTGTCAATATAGCCGTTCGGTAGACCTGGGTCCCAAAAGGGGTACATATCCAGCAGTAAATCAAACCGAGCGTTTCCGGCCGTTTTTTTTTGCTCCGTGATGAAAACGAACCCCTCATCGGGCACCAGCTGAATACATCCACAAATCAACATGTCTTCGCGTGCTTCTTCTGGCAGCAACGACATCACACTGCGAGCCAACGCCGACCGCACCGCGCGGATGCTGAATAGGGCGCGCTGAAAACATAACACAACGAGATAAAAACTTTTAACTGTTTTCTTGCGTGGGCGTACATGAAGTCTACTGGTGCACATGCACTACTTCTTGAAGCTCGTGCCAGCATAATAACATAAAAACTCATGTTCCTACTGCCGCTGAACCGCTTTTGCAGCGATCTTGTTGAGGTATTCTAGGTATCCTACCGCACCTGCAATAAAGCTTAATGGAACCCCCCTTACGCTGTACCAGGTACACATCAATTTGACAAACAGTGACAAAAAATATCCGATAATACAAAACACAACAGCATAAACTTCTGGAGCGGAAGAGTACGTACGTATTATACGTGCCAGGGCAGCAACAGCATGTTTTCAGCGGACGCATACAAGCCTGTAGCGCAAAAATCGCGCTCTTGTTCTTGCTGCCGACTGGTCTTGAGACGTTTCATACAAGACGAAAAAACAACCCCCGATTGGCACGCGTCGCCCGCACCGCTCGCACCGCCCAATCCTCCTGCCTATTTCCCGTCAGAGGTCCAGCAAAGCTTGCGTAAGCTTCCTCTCGAAGTCCAGAGACTCCTCCCGCTCCCGCTTCAGCCTCTCCAACAACTCCCCGGCCCTTCCACCCACCCGCAAGCCCAGGACACTTTCCTCCGGCTGGGCATCCGGCGACGGTCGTTCGGCAACCGCCGCGGCCCCGCTTTCCCCTTCTGTGCATGTAGCTTTTCGACTGCCCGCTCCTCCCTGCCCGCCCGACGATCGAACGCTCGACTCAGCGCTGCGGAGGACGTTTTGTGTAACACGATGGGCACCCGGCTCATTTTCGGACCTGACGCAGACATGAGCAGTAGGAGCAGCAGCACTAGTAGCAGTAACAGGAGCGGCAGCACAAGTAGCAGCAGAAGCAGAAGCACCAGCACCAGCAGCACCAGTAGCAGCAGGAGGGGCAGTAACAGCAGGGACAGCAGGCGAGGGCGGCGGTGCAACACGTGAAGTGGCGGCGAGGCTGGATGTCGGCCTTCTGTCATGACCTGACGCGCCGCCTTCTCCTCGGCCACCGCCGCCGCCACCACTGCTGGCGACGGCAGGCCGCACAACACCCGGCCCCGTTGCAGTTCCGTGATCACGCCCCAACCCACTGATGCCATTAGGACCAGCGTCCCTCCTGATAGTAACAGCAGTGTCCGTATCAGAAGGTTGCGAAAAGGACCGGGCCAGCGGGCGGCCCAGATTTTTGGCGAAGGTAGGCGCTTCCGGCGACAGAACCCACGGATTTTTCACCGAATCCGCCACGGGTTGCGACAGCGCCGTAGCAGCGGTGGCGGTGGCGGCGGCCGGTTCTGTGGCGACAGCGATGCCGAATGACGGACCCCATGAGCTTTCACGGGAGAGGGCTACGCCAGGCGCCACCTCTTCGGCTGATTTGGATCGAGATATGGAGGGAGATGTTCGCGCTGCTGGCGATGGTGGTGCTGGTGATGGTGGTGGTGCTGGTGGTCCCACCGGCACCGCAGGACTGCTCACGGTCGACGCAAGGGGACGCCGTGATGGCTTCTCTTGGGCAGACAAGTCTACGGTAGGAGCCGATACGGTGGTCGAGGGCAAAGGTGCCGGCTGCCGCTTCTGATTTGTCCGAGGCAGGTTTGGTGGGTCGAACCCCTTGCATTCTTCCACCCCGCCATCCACTGGTGAGTTGGGAGGTTCGAAACTTTTGGACTCCTCCACCCCGCCGAAAAGCGACTGCTCGTCCCCGGATAGGTCAGCGCGTAGGCGCAACCGCAGAGTGTGGACCTTCACGGCGTCTCCTCGAGCTGCTGTTGCCGCTGCCGCTGACGGTGACGATGTCCCCGCCCTTTTCGCCGGCGGCTCTATAACGACAACGTCTTCAATATCCGGGGCAGGCCTTTTGAAGCGTGACAAGTTAGTAGTCGTTTCGATCGGCAATACTTCGTCCACCACTGTAACAAACTTTCCCGAACCTCTGGCCTCGCTCGGTTCATCCTCCTCAATGTCGATGGTTGTTACGATCGGCAGAGCCGGGGGGGCAGTAGTTGGCGGAGTCGGAGCCATGGACGATAGCTCGCCCGATGCCGCCGTGGGCGACGCAACGCTTGCGCGATGAAGCCCGATGACTCCAGTCACACGAGTCGCACCGGCAACCGCACCCGGTGCGGACGCGGGCGCCGACGACGAAACCGTCGTTATCGCCGTTACACCTGCAGTATTTGTAGGCAGTGGGGATCTTGGCAAGGACGCAGAAGTCTCAGGAGGCGGTGACGGTGTGGACGGAATCCGGTTTACGCTTCTGTTCCCGTCGTGGACTGCTCGTCCGTTTGCGTTATCAATGGGCGCTTGTGCAGAGGGTAACGCAGGCGCAGAATTGTTGCCGGCAGGCGGTGCTCTCCTCGCTAACGAGGACGACCGATTCACAGCAGAGTCGGCGCCAAAGCGCTCCTCTCGAGCCCGCGCTCTCGCTTTCTGCATCTCCGCGGCTAGCTTTGAGGGAGACATGGATCGCGCCGCCTCTTCCGCGATTGCGGCGGGCCCGCCGCCGCTGAGACTGCGCTTGCGCCTGGCAGTCTGTGGCGTCTTCGCGCCGGTTTCGCCCCGACTCCTACCTTCCGTCTCCTCTTCGTCAAAGCCAACATTCTCTCCATAACGCTCCTTGAAAGATGACGCCAGAGAGAAAAGGTTGTTCTGCGTGACAAGATTGTCTCCGCCGGTGCCGAGCCCGGCGGCACCAGCGCCGCGGTAAATCGAGGAACCAGCACCGGCTTCGCCGCCCCCCCCCGCTTTGCCCGGACTCCACAGCACCTTCGGTTCCCTCCCCGGGTTGGTCTGTTTGTTGGGGTGAGAAACCTTCCTCGCCTTCGGAGCAGGCGAGGTGCCCGCGGCCGCGTCAGATCCGGCCACGCGTTTCCCGCCCCTGCCGCCCCTTCGGGCCTGAGCTCTACCTCCTCTACCTTCTGATGAAAATAACCCGTCGCAAACCGAATCGAGAGGAAATTAAACGAAACAAACGAACGTAAGCAGGTGTTGGGACAGCGAAGGGGGGGCATTGAGAGAAGGTGTCAACGGGTGGGTGCGGAGGCCTGGATGTTGTCGAGTATCGACATTATATCACGCGCCTACTAAACGGAAGCTATACTGCTGTTAACTTCTGCCGAATTGAGATGGACGGCTTGTCGAACAAAAATCAGGGGTTTTCAAGGGTCATGACGAGACCCGCGGATCATGTCAGGAGGTTATCAAAACCTTGCGGGTCGAGTTGGTTCGGGTCTGGAGGTGTTTGAAATATTACGTGATGGGCCGGGTTGGGTCAGGAGGTTTTCAACTCTAACTGGTCGGGAAGGGTTACCCTGACTCGACCTGACCCGTGAAAGGCCCTGAAAATATTGGCGACGATTACTAGCGATGACAGCATCAACCAAATGAAGAAACCAACCAAGGCTGCTGGGGTTGGGAATGTGTCCGAGTCAAGCGTACGGAGCTGTAAGACGCGCGCAGCATTGCGATACAGTCTGTACTCGTATCATAATGCTGCACGATTTTGAAGATGCTAGATTAGATCGTACTCGATGTTTCTTCGGTCGTTAGACATGAGTCCCAACGGGTAAATTTAACCTGCTGCTGTTGATAAGTGTTAGAGCTACGATCTGGGGCAGCCATAAAACGCACATAAGTCATGGAGTCGTATTTCATGCACCATTGCTGTGAGTTATTAAGCGGACGTTACATTTAGAAGGGCTGACCCTGACACCTGATATGAAAAAAAAAATGTAACATTTTTATAATTCGACTCGATTTCGCCGAGATATCCGTAAGAGTATTCTACAAGTACCATTTTTTTATTTTTAGGTGACGTTTAGACCGTAAAATCCTAACAGGTACGTAATGGTATGACAGCGTTGGACAGTTCCAAAAATCATCGTTCCCGAACGAGGCCAAATTAGGCGGGGACGTTATTAGAGACATGATGAGAAGATCGACGTCAGTTTTATTGGTCAATCCGTCGCCCAGTAGGGCAAAGATAATTACCCATACCTACGTAGAAATCAAGTGCAACGAGAAAAAGGTATGTACTGCGACACCGCTCAATTCTGCGATTTGTTATCTGGAATTTCAAGACCAATTAATATACAGGCCGATTTCCGACTGGACTATATTTAGATCGGATGCTTCTGGGCCTCCTTATTGTCAGCCAAGTCGAGTTTATAGCTTTGGTGCTCTTTCTGGAGGCGGTTTGTGCGAGGGAGCACTGCTGTATGGCAGTCCATGGTTGGTTGGAAGTCTGATCTCTGCGCGTTCTCCGCGAGCAACGCGTGCTTCGCGCGCGACGAACCCTTGTCCAGGCGGGTTGGTGGTGTTGGACTTAGCCGAAAGTCGCCGAAGCTACAGCAGGCGTAGCCGTTGTTGGCAAAACGACATCGATACCGCGCGCTGCTGCCATCGTACGATACACGCCGCTAGCGGGCGGAGCTGGGAATAATGCGCACGCTGACTTGCGGCGAAAAGCACCAGAAGTGATTGTCAAGCCAGCGTCGGCGCTGGTGTATGATACTGCTGTGTGGCACCGTACCTGGTATGGGTGTGTCGGCGTGTGAGTGTGTGTTTTGAAGTGGGATGAGCGATGCGATGAGTTGAAAAAAATGAGGCGCAAAAGCTCTTTTTCGACTGTGCAAGAAGGCCGATTCGGGCTTCAGTCAGAAAAGGGCCGTTTTCGACTTGCGGATCCGACTGTGAAGTAGTTGGCTTAACACCGTATTCGTGACGCCCGTGCGAAATTTTGTCTTTCCTGGCTGTTCGATTTTTTTTTCCCGTGCGTTTCAATTGCGCTTCTATTTCTTTGGGGTGCATTGTCGGTCATACCTGTCGAAAAGAAAAACCCGGAAGGCACGCCTCGGTTGGTGCACGAACAACGCCATGCCAATTTTTCAATTTTTCATGTCCAACTGCGTAAAATTGGGCGGCGCGTTGCCGATCTCCCGTTTTGAGAGGGTCTTGGCTGGCCCAGCTCGTATGGTACCGCTGCGGTAAGCGTCGGTAAAGGAGGCGGCAGAGCTACACAACAAAACGTGGCCTCATGAGACTTTTTCCTCTTTGACATTCAGGCTTCAATTACCTGGCACCTGGTACCTGGTACGATTTATGCTCGAACGATAAGAGTCGTCTATAGACTCGTGAACATGACACGGCTCGGTCTCCGTCCCAGCCTCGTACTGCATTCTCATGCGCGTTCTTGCTTCATAAAGATCTGCAGCGAAACGGAACGAGTCCTTGGGACGAAATTGCATTCGCTGTGAGCCAAAGCTTAGTACTTTTTAATATTTACGCAGTCTCCCCGAGCCTGCTGCCAACGGCAGGCCTTATCGCATCATACCTCGTGCGCCTCCTCCTGTACCGCCGCCTCCTCTCCCGCCGCCTTCGCCTCCATTTTCCCCTCGCCCTGGAGCAGGGTTAGGATTCGCCTGGTTCGAACCTCGACCTGATTTGTTCAATTACACCACACAAAGTACCAATATAATGGAGAAAGGGAGTCGCTCAGCTAATGGCAGCAATTATCGGCCCGGAGACGCAGGCAGGCACTGATATATGACTGCAACCACTTACTGCTGTGCTGTTGCGTTGAAGGTGAGGCTCGTTGCGCAACAGCAGCAATGTGCCTCCCCCTCGCGATAAAACAAGAGTGTCAACCACAAAAGAGTCTGCTGATGCACCTGGCGTATAGCGCAATTATCACGCCTCTGGGCTTTCCCCACCACCATTATAAAGACCCCAACCTTACCTCGTCCGCCTGCCTTCCCACTCTTGGCACCCGCCCTTCCCCCACGTCTGCCTCGTTCGTTCGCCATGTTGGCAGCAAGGAACACTGCCGCCATTTGTTCACTCTGATCCTTGTGGGTTTCACGTGATAAGGGTTTGACGTACATTAGGCGGGGTGAGGTATCGAACATCCCCGGGGTAAGCCTAATATTTTGGCAGAAAAGCCCGACGATATCTGATGCTACGTTACGGAATACACACCACGGTGATCGGCGAGTTACCCGAACAACTGTGTGGCCTTGGAGTTGAAATATATTACCTTAGTATGGTGGAAGGAGCGTCGGGGTCGGGATCACTGTCGATCTTACTGGTGGATCCGGCGATCCGGCACTAGATACGTACAAGTATATTTTTTTGGACATGTTTTCGATTGAACCGTTACCACTTGGCGCCAAAAAAAACCATAACCGCCCTCCCACTGCTGTGGACGGCGCGTGGCTAAAGTCTCGCGCTGGACGCCGGTGATCCGCCAATAAGATCGCGAGAAGATTCGCGCAGTCAGCATGCGTGACAGAGATCGAAAACTGTGCGTGAACAATTTGAATGACCAGTGGTATGTGTGAGGAGGTATATCATACCCGCGGGTCCCGTAGCTGGCAAACAGCTCACTCAGTCAGTCAGCAAAAAAACAAAGAAAGCAGTTTCAATGTCGTCGTTGTCATCTTTCGTATTGGTAGGAAAAACAGCATACACGTGGGCACGGCCTGGAGACAACCGTGCATGCATGTATTACTACCTAAGGGCGGTCCGCCTGACTGTGCCGTTCCCCTGCCACACCTTTCGCGGAAAATGCCTACTACTACCTGTACAGGTAGTAGTGCATGATAAAATACACCAAAATCCGTCAGTACTAGGAAAGAGAGAACTGCGAAAAGCCACCCGTCCTTTATTCCTTTTTTTCCCCCGGTACCTACCCTTAATGGAACAGAGATCTCTATTTATTTCTTCTGCGCGTTGATTGTATGCCAGCTCTTACTTGTTGTACTTTGTGGGGAATTATCCTGATCTCGGCCGTTTACTGCGCTCTTCGGTGCTGTCTTATTACAGCCGGCGGCGGCTGGCGATGACGATGTTGTATTTTGCATGCATTTGATTTTTAAAATCTCTCCACCGAGTCCCGGGTGGAGTTTTCCTTTTTCTTGCTCTTGACCATTTTTCCTCTTTTGCCCGTTTTCCTGTCGAGATCAACGAAGCAGCATAACTTTACGTGTGCGCTCTGACCCTCAGAGTGCTGTCCCTGTCGCTTGGAGCAACAACTGCTCGATCAGGCCTGAACGTTGTTTTCGTCGTTTGCAGCCCCCTTTCAATGGACTGCGAATGAATGAGCATGATATCGAATGCATATTTTTTCATGAGTAGTTGTTGCCGATTCGAGGCGACTTCCCGAAGATCCATCAGCAAGGGAGGAGGCGTTTCGTGCCACTCGCATCATCAGAGACAGAGCTGTCAGCTGATTGTCGGAGGCTTTTCTGTTATTAGCTGTGTGCTCGTTCTTCTGCTTGCAGCTGTGCTTTTTAGCTTGCGTACGCCTCGATTTCATTTCATTTAGCAGCGTTCATTCCAGTAAAATGGACAGGGCGTACGGACACGTGCTTGCACTTTCCCCCACACCATAGACTATAATAAGAACCCCTGCGTTCACGGTTTGATGCGCTTTTAAGTTTCGTCCGCCCATTTGCCATGCCAACAAAGGTAAACCGGTGGATTGGGTAATGGACTCCGCCGGAAGTGGGATGGGGTTTCAACAGAGAATATAACCAGAGATGATATATACCAGGTATCAGAGAGTAACCAAAGATGTTATGGCGAGGCTGTCGCACAATTGGCAGGCGGTGCCTCTCTGTCGTAGTAGTAAATATGTTATTACAGTGAACGATCATGCATGTCGTTTTCCTCCCCACTTCGCGGCCGTCAGATACGCTTTTACCGCCGGCGATTCTCGTGAACTTCACATATGCTCCTTGGTTGCTAGATGAGCACCGATCGGTGAACATGCGCCAACTTCGTAATCCACCGTCTTTACGAGCTTTCTTGGCCATATAACACTATATGCCCGGTCTCCATCGTATCGAAATCCAGCCTCTGACCTCCTACGCTTTGACCCGATGCTATAGAAGTGCGCGACCCTGTGTTTCTACCGGCCCGTACGAATATGGGACTGCAGAAACTATGAATATCAGGTACCGTGTTCTTCAGCACGTGAAAAACGTTCCCATTTATCCCCACCCAGTGGACGTTAAGATGGCTGCACGTTCCAACCTTGACCATTCCACCCCGCCTTCGTACGAATCAAGATGAACTAAAGCATGAGCGCAGCATATAGCTACAGTCAAAATGTTGTCTGCTTCGCTCCACGCTTGCCATTCCGTATACGGTACCGCCTAAACACAGCCAGCCGCACAAAACGGAATCAAGAATGCCGTCGTTGTGAAGTTTCTTAATTGTGGACCCTCGAAACTCTTGATCGTCGTAGAGCCGCTCCTCCGGTAAATAGCAGTGTCCGCAATGGCACAACGCATCCTGTAGGAGGCGACCACGGTCCGACATCCTTCACTATCTGCAAGTAAAAACACTTCCAGAAACAATAGATTCATCTCTGGGCAAGTACGGGAAACACTAGGCAATCTCGTAGGGTATCGAATCAATGCAAGGTAGCCCCATGGTGTATCTTAGCTCCATCTACGAATCAATGCAAGAAAAACTCACTGCGAAGGTGTACCTTAGTGTAGCTGTAGCTAAGAAACAATTCAACGAGCGCA
Source organism: Undaria pinnatifida (assembly GCA_012845835.1). NCBI lineage: Eukaryota > Phaeophyceae > Laminariales > Alariaceae > Undaria > Undaria pinnatifida. The sequence goes on from JABAKD010000026.1 coordinate 8,841,059, forward strand.
GACTGTCCTCGTCGCTTTCTGGGCGAAGACGAAACCGAGTGGAAGAAGCGAGCGTAACAACGGAAAAATGTATTGTCTCGCTGAAAAAGTATCCGCCATAAATAACGCGATGCAAATACTAAACACAGCGAGAAAACGCATCGCGCGAGTAAGCTAACATCAACGCAACTAAACGAATGCTGAGGGCGCTAGACCCAATGCAGCACGACGTAAAGCAAGTGGTACAGAAACCGGCGGGCCCTTACGTCAACGGGAGGGGAGATCTACTCTCTGACCGCGGGTCAGCGTAAAAATAGTGCAATAGCGCAGAGAGACGGCCGAAACAACAACAACGACGCTTACGGCCGAGGTCTAACCTACATCTTATCCTTGGACACCATCCGCACTGCCACTTTAAATACCAACTGCGCCCCAATTAGCCCGTCCTCCAGCCCCCGGATTACAAACAAATACGCGATTGTATCCATGTTATGTCCATTCAGAAAACCGTTCTTCTGCCCGCGTTTGTCAAAAACCTATCCGAAGGATATATCGTCATTTGCTCTGCCCCTCGTTTATCAAAATGATCTGGAAGTATCTATATATATCACTGGCGCTGCTGTATAAGCAGCAAAAGCCCTAGCGGTCAGCACAAAAAAAACGGTCGGGAAGTTAGAGCGATGCCCTACCTTGAAAATTGACCAATACAAAACGATCCCACTCTAATTCCAAGTAGTCTGCCCCCAAAAACGTGGGCGCAGTTCTAAAAAGGTTTAAAAGGCGGCCGGGCATCCGCTTCGCCCCGAGGCGTAGACACTTCTCTGCGCTGCCGTAGTCTACTTAGAGATGGCTCGAAGTCTGGCTTGCGTCCATTGGTAGAGCGCGGGGGAGACGACAAAACGGTCCGTAAGGGGGGACAACAATAACGCAACGCCCCCCTGGGCGGCGCACTTCAAAACGTCCACCCGTTCCCATGGCAATGCTTCCACCACCTGGTAGGGATGTTGGAAAGGCAAAATGCGGAGGTTGGGTTGAGCCTAGCGGCGACGTATTTTCCCCTATTTTAACATCGCTGTAAAACATGGAAGCGGTCAACGAGGCTCGATGGTTATGATGGTTATGTTGGCCATTATTAATCAATGCCATAATTGACGGAGGGAAGGAAGGATTACCGCTCGCGCGTCGTGCGTGCCATAAATACTCTAGTTACCACCGTTAACAGACCCGGCGAGAATCACCAAGCAAGGGTAGAAGTAGGTCAACGAGAGTCGACGAAAGGAGAGAGCACTGGACTCGAAGCACTAAGGGCGTGCAACGCGAGAAACCGGAGAGGTAGGGGAGAAAAGCCTCACTGGGCCTGAAAACAATCGAGCGGGCCGCAAGACATATGATAGAATGAGCGCATACCCAAACACGTACACGAGTCTAGGTCAATGTCGGGACTTGAAGTCACGCACCCCATGCTCAGGAGCAGACGATCTATCCACCAAGCCAGCCACATGACTTACTAACAGTAGTCTATGGGTGGTGCTATACAACCAACAAGGTTGGTGAGCCTACACGCTCTTGACACTCACCGGCTCTAATGGCGACCCCCCAATGGCTGCCGCCGCCGATTTACAAGTTTCGATCACCGGTCCAGGCACCTTCCCGGTGCTGACGCAAATTGCCACCGGCACCAACACGATCGAAACATCAATCGCCAATCGAAGGGCCGACTGAGCAAATTGTCGCACCGGCTGGTTGTCTTCGCCGTACCCGGCTTCGCCGGCTCCTTGCTCCGCGAAAGGATTGCGGCCATCAACGCGATCAACAAGATCGCCGTACTCCGTAGAGTCTATGAGGCGCTGGCGGGCATCGTCAATCGACCCTTGCGAAGGTCGGGGAGAGGCCTTTTGGCGGCTTGATTGTCCTCGAACAGGGCGAGAGAAAGCGCTTTGCGCTTGCGACTGAACTGCAGGGGAGACAAAAAGGGAATGGGCGTTTCGTGGATTTTTTACGTACCAGGGTTTCAGAAAAAGACTCGAGAATACCACCAGCCGTTGTCATGTAACGGTCACAGGTTTTCAGAAGAAAGCCCGGAGCTCACGCTGGATGACCAAGGATCCAGCAGTCAGCACGAAGAACAGGACCCAACACCTAGAAACTTAGAATTCGAGACCACTACTCACGGCAGTCATTTTGTTTCAAACCAAATATTTTTATAAAATTATTCCAAACACGTCAGCCGTGCGATCGACCAATTGAGTGGTCGATACTGATATTTTGCAAGCTGCGTGATACTTCGGCCAACAAGCGCGCCTCTGAGCCGCAAGTGGATGGTATGGTGGGTGAGGGTACTAGGACTGCTGTGTGGATTACGCCGCATGCTAAGGTGACACGATTCGTGTGTGGCATCCAAAGATCAATATACGAACAGATCGATGGTACCAGGTGTCATATATATTCCGAACGCCGAGTATACGATACCTGGTGTTGTAGATCGACGAACTTACTGCGATATAGACGCCTTCGGAGACCACCCTCGGCAGTTTTTCGCCCTCTCAGATTATTCTGAGCTCTTCATTGCGGACGGGGGGGATTTCTTTCTCCGGATCCATCTCTGGATGCTTTTTTATTAAATTTCAGCTGTTGGTTTAGTTTAGTTTTTTCCTTTTATTTTTCACCCCTGCTTCTTCTGCGCACACCGCCAAGGAAGAGCACGAATCAACCTCCCATAGCCTCAATATCTACGCACCGCAAAGACAGCAGAACAGCCTGCAATAGGGCCCTGCACAAAACAGTAGAGTACATACCTGATACAACAATACGCCCGTGTCGGCCAGACAGCAGGGTGCGCCAGCGCAAGCAAGCAGACAATAACAGTTGTTGCCGAGAGTCACCATGTACATGTATGCATGAGTATTTATGTTTCCCGCTTTCCTCTTTGTTGTTGTTATTGTTGTTTGAATGCGAGTATTTATGTTTTCTTTTTTCCCTTTTTGTTGTTGTTTGAAAGCGTCATATAGCCACCAATAACTAATTTAGATTTTTCCCAAGCACCACTGACACTCAGCCCTGTGACGGTCCGCTGTCTAGACGTGTGACGGCCCGCTGTCTAGACGTATTGTACTATATTTATTTTAGGGAAATGGTCAAAGGGGGGTAAACCCCCGGGTTTTCGGGGCATTTGGGGGTACAGAGAGAAAACGGCCGCGGAACTCCGCGCCCGCGCTCGCTCCAAACGGCCTAATATTTAATTCTGACGCGCTGCCATGACGCCCGCAGCCCATGCCGAGCATGCACCCCCCCCCTTTTTTTTCGGGCACGGTGTTGGGGCTAACTGGGCCGCGGCAAAGAAGCGGGCAACCTAATCCTCCCTTTTGACTGAAAAGTGGGGGGGGTATACCCCACAAAACCTACTGAATTTTTCTTGTACCCCGCTGTGACTGCAATTAATTGTCCCCCATTTGTCCGAAAACTGCACCCCCGCATGACCGATTATGACGCCTTCGAAACCCAACGTAGCAAGCCCGGAAAAAGCACGTCCCCGCCCAATGGCCCGAATAGACCGCGACGGAACATCCAGTAGTAACGAGTATCTGCGATCGTTTGTCTCCGAAATTAAGAAATTACGGGGAACAGGAAACAAACTAAACAAAACTAATCTTTAAGGAACGCGAATGAATACAAACGGCGAATCAATGTATTTGCTTCTTGGAAAATGCAATTTTTTGTCGGACAACCAGAACAAAGAATCCTACTCTTGAGACGAATAGGGCCATACGTGGGCGGGTGCCCTACCCGTCTGCTGCTGTCCACCCGTGTGCTGTGCTCGGGGCTATGGGCTGGAGGGAACACACGCGCACATCGAAGAATTCATGTCGAAGACAATAATAACCAACGGCATAGCAAGCCTGTGCCCGTACTCGTCGAAGATCAAAGCAATGGCATCCTCTTATCCATCACCGAGAACGCTACAAAGGTTATCTGATACGCCATGAAATGATATAAGGGCTATGTTGCCCGCTACAGCGCCTGTGACATCGCCTGGCGGCACAAAATGTGTACAACAAACAGTACTGGAAGTATCGGGAGTAGTGCCGGTTGTGGCCATAAAATGGCCACAAAAATGGCAAGGGAATAAAGGCGGAATGTGCGGCTGGCACATACCGGAACTATTGAGGGACCAGCACAGAACTGGTATATGCGAGGGCTGCTGCTTGCGGTCTCTGTTTCTGTTTGTTTCTCATTTTCGTTCCATCCGTTTGTGGTGGCGCGTATGGCCCTACTCGACTTAAGAACAGGGTTCTATGTTAGAACTGGTTCTCAAACAAAAAATCGCATTTCGCAAGAAGCAAATATATGGCCCCAAATATATGCGGGTGTCCTACATTATTGCGTGTTTTCATCATGGACGGAACTAACCCTAACCCTGACCCTGACCCTGACCCTAACCCATACGAAATATACCGGTGACTGCCCCCTGGTGACGTCACTGGAGTCAAATGGTTGAAAAAACACAATAATGTGTATCTCTGATATATTCGCCGTTTGTATCCATTCGTGTTCCTTGAAGATTCGTTTTGTTTAGTTTGCTTCCTGTTCACCGTGATTTCTTAATTTCGGAGACAAACGATTGAAGCTACTCGCTATTGCTGGATGTTTTGATCGTGGTCTGTTCGGGCCGTTGGGTGGGGACGTGCTGTTTTCGGGCTTGCTATACTGGCTTTCGAAGGTGTCACAATCGGTCATGCGGGGGTGCAGTTTTTGGACAAATGAGGGACAATTGCAGCCAAAGCGGGGTACAAGATAAATTTAGTAGATTTTGTGGGGTATACTCCCCCCACGTGTCAGTCAAAAGGGGGGATTAGGTTGCCCCCTCCTCCGCCGCGACCCCGTTAGCCCCAATACCGTGCCCCCAAAAAAAAAGAAAGTGTGCGTGCTCGGCATGGGCTGCGGGCGCCATGGCAGCGCGTCAGAATTAAATTTTAGGACGTCTGGGGCCAGCGCGGGCGCGTTCCGCGGCCGTTTTCTCTTTGTACCCCCGAAAGACCCAAGAACCCTGGGGGTATACCCCCCTTTGACCATTTCGCTTTATTTTAGTATGGATTATTTTGAGGTTTGATTGCCTTGACCAAAAGCAGCCGTCTTTTTGCTGCCACTTCAACCACATATGTTCCACGTTGCTGCGTGTTATATCTAAACTGTTTTCCCCCCATCGACATCCTGCACACCCAGGAGTCATTGCCGTTCCGATTCGTCATCCTATAGAGGGAAAAGCTTTGCAGTCAGAAACTTTTTGTGACAGGCATACATATCGCAAGCACTGCAGCAAGATATCATGTACGTAAGGTGTTCTCATGTATGTGGCGTCCGATTTTTTTCCTGGAGCATGGCGGCGGGGCTCTATACATTTTCAGGTCGCCAGTTTGCACCTACAATCAGTCATGGACCTCTGCCCACTTCACAAAATTTGATCTATTTTCCCTTCCTGAGCAAAGCGGCGAATGCCGCCCACGGGGCGAAGCGCACCGTATATAGACGTACAATACATATTTACTCTCCAACTAGTTGGCCAGAGGGTTTACCCTTGGCGACCTTCTCAACAAGCCGCGGTCACAGGTGTTTTCCCTCCCCCCCGTTAATTGCCTTCATTTTATCGCGCATAGGGTTCAGCCTTCCCACTTCTCAGCCTATTATGCTTGTCGATTAGCATTGAACTACAGTTGTCTCTGGCAATTAAGAAACAGAAAATGCTGGCCCCCAGAGGCAGGGTTTATTATTTCGGAAACGGGGAAATGGTGTAATCTCCACTAGCTTTGGAAAAGCGGCTCCCGAATTTCGTAGTTTGATGTCAATCACAGCCTGGCTTTCTTTGTGACGTAGAGATCGGTACAGGATGACATGACAAGGAGCACGCGGAGCACATGGCAGGTTTCTCCTGATTATATGAAGGGCTGTAAGCTGCGTTCTTGCGCACAGTACTGGTGGTCCCGTTGTACAGTCATGCGTTGTACGGCGAGTACGGCTATAAGGCGGCCTACAAGGGCTTCACACCAATGAGAGCTTGTACAGGGCGAGTCGCCCTATATACTTCGAAGTAGTTTCTATTAATATCAATAGCACCTATATCATACGTGTCGGGGAGGTTGCCTTTTTCATATCGACTCCGACAAACAATAAAATAGCTAGACAACCCCTACCCCCGGCCACACAACACCATCCCATTGTTCTCGCAACTTCAGCAGCCCTCGGTGAGATACATCGTGCGCCGCGGGTGATGTACGCGTCATTTCGAAAAGCATGCCGCCGATCGTGTGCGTTGAGTCCAGTGCGGAGGCGTGTTGTGAAGGTATAAAGCTGTGTGGTCCAAGGAACCCACTGTTGTTATGCAGGGGTACCACTGGCTCTGCACCGGTCACTCACACGAGGGTTGCTTCGGTTGTTTTTATGGCCTATCAGAGGTCGGTCAAGCAAGTGAACATTAGAGCGTTCATCGCAGAGAGTTACTGTACAGATATTCGCAAATCGTCTTCGAGGGTCGCCAAGACGTTACTACTAGCTCGCAGTGAGAGTCGCAGGGTCCGGCGTTGCTTCATGTAGCGCAAGTAATTTCGTAATTTCGTACACACGGCGGTGCAGTACGACGCAGTAAATTGAGAAGATAACGATCTACATGAGAAAAGCACCAGCGGACTTCTGATGATTTATCAGGTACTACTGTATTGTTCCACAGCTACGCTCTATCGCAGACGATCCTGATGAAATGTTGTTGAGCTGGGCATCAAGCTCGCGAGAACATGCACGGCAGGAGCACACGGACGGCAGAACACAAAGAAGTGCCGTCGCAGCGCCAACTGTCAAAGTTAGCGCTCAGTAAGGCATGATATCGTCACACGGCCGACTATATAGTGCGTATCATATGAGACGACACCCCTACAAGGCATGCCGGCTTACATAGGAACTATTAGGCTATTTGGCGTGTACGTCTATAAGGCGACTCCAAGCCGCTTGTTACTACGTGCAGCATAGGTCGCCTCGTATAACTCCCGAGGGACCACCATTTTCACCAGGCCTGGTCATGCAAAAATGAAACGATGAATACGAACCCGTGTTTCGATCGAGGGTATTGCATAAGGTTCGACGGTCAGTCCAGTGGACGGCGAGAGCCGCAAAATGTTTGATGCATGACTACTCACGGAACATGCGATAGAGCTCTTGCGCAAGCAAGCTACTGCCACGAGCTATTAGACGTTGTGAACGTACACTGCTGTGGTGCAGTACAGTCAGCAGACACAGGCAAGCATGCATGAGTTTGTTTGGTACAGACAAGAGAATAGTCGAAACGGTCGTTCGTTCCAAAAGAGATCGTCCACTCACAGCTAGCACCAGGTTGCAGAGGAGTAGGTGTGACGACGAAGGACCGGCATCTTGCAAACACCAAGAAAGCAAGCAGCAAAGGCAGGAGTGGTGTCATGATCTACACTGCTTTCCAGCAGAAAACGCGTACGTAGCATGTTGTTAGCATGTCGGCGGCCGGATGGCACGCTGGGGTTTTCCAGATCACAGTCGGGATGTGTTTTTCTGGATTATTGGGGGGATGGGGGGCACAATTGAATTACCATCGCCGCCGCTGGACCCAGACCAGACAGCCCTCTGTTGACCCTGTCTGCGTTGCTGTTGGTGCCCCCTTACGAGGTACCGTATCCGTCCCTTGCCTTGCCTATTTTCTTGTGGCAGTAAACGTCTGAGACGATTTCAAGCGGGGGCCGGAAGCCAGAGAAATCTCGGGTCGGAGAGGGTAAACCGGATATGGCGCAGCCACAGCAGCAGTCCCAGCCGGCGCCGGCTGCGCAGCCGCCGGCAGCGGCAGACGCTCTATCATACATAGATAAGGATTACGACGACCCGCGCATGAAGCAGGTGGTGCACTCTCTCATCGAGGAGGAGATGGCAGCTTTCGAGCCGCCGGACTACCTCGCAGATAAGCCTGCGCCGAAAACGCGATTTGCAAGCTCTCTCCTCAAGGCGGAGTGGGCGCGCGTTCGGGCCGGCAAGGCGATGGACACCATGGACACGTCGCGGTACGAGCTCCAACCTCCGCAGGGTGCGGCTGCTGAGGACGAGATGGCCTGGAAGCATGCGTTGAATAACGCGCGAGCGCAAACTGAGCACCAGCACAACAGGTAACAACTCGCTTTATATGTTTTGTCTACTTGTAATAAGTCCGCCGAGCAGATTGAAATCCTGATGTACAGAGTGTTGGCAGACCAGTAGATTCAGCAGAGGCAGGACACCTGCTTCAATCGGATCACTTCCCTCGGGTCGGATCGGGTGAGGGCGACCGGACCCTGACCCGTGAGATTTGAAAACCTCCTGACCCGACCAAATCCGACCCGTGAGATTTCCAAAACCCCCCTGTCCCAACCCCGCCCGACCCGTGAGGTGTTGAACACCTCGTGATCCCACCCGCGGGCCGGGCCATGACCCATGAAAAGTACTACAGCGGTAGTTCTTCCGCAAGGGAACCATGCTGGCTGCTGCTGCATCTTGGTCATGTTGCTTATCCTTACCCACGTGTTCCGCGTCCTTCACCGATAACCGGTCCGATCACCGGCAATGGAGGTTGTTGAACTTTCGTCTCCATTTATTGCAAATATTCAAACTTTTTGTTACAGGTTGCTGAACTTGGAGCTTCTTCAAAACTACGGCGCTAGCATGTGGTTGGGGCACAACAAAGCGGAGGAGGGGACGGAGGCGGCGGTCGCGTCTCAGGTGTGTAGCATGTGACGTGTTTTGCTTTCCCCTTTCTTTCACCGCCACGGGTTCGCGCTAAAACCGTCCGCGACAGCCTAAAACCTAAAATCACCGCCACCTCCCCCACCAGCCTAAGTAAATAATGATTGCTAGAAGACCAACACCAATGCCACCGACACCAACACCACCAACACCAACATCACGCTCACACCAACACCACCAAACCACCACCGACACCACGACCAACAACAACACCACCAACACCACGAACAGCAGCACAACCAACACCAGTAACACCACCACCAACACACGAACACCACCAACAGTACCACCAACACGTAAACATTACCAACACCACCACCACCACCAACATCACCAACACTACCAACGCCACCAACACCAACACCAACCCCAACAGTTTACCACCAACACAACCACGAACACCATAAACACACAGACACTATCACCAACACCAACACCACCCCACCACCAACACGCCAAAGCCACCACCAACACCACCAACACCACCACCACCAACCAAACAACCAACACCACCAACACGCAAATACCACCACCACCACCAACACCACCAACCACGACAGGCGAAGCGAGCGCGCGAGAAGGCGGAAGGCATTAACATCCAGCGGAAAACGGCACAGGAGGCGGCAGAACGAACGCTGTGGAACCTGACTAGAAAACGATCAGAGGGTTTCGACAAGAATATGAAGATTCAGATGGCGTGCGAGGGGCTGAGGGCGGACGTAAAGCGACTGAAAAGCCTTACAGCGGCCGCGGCTAAGGCGACACCGTCGTGAACGTCAGCGTGCAGGGGGAGGGGGAGCGGGGGGGGGGCGTACTCATTTGTTGCTTTGCCTTAGTTAGGGAGAGAGTTGTCATTTTCATGCATGACGTAGTCTCAAGACCAAAGACCCTCGCGCCCCTACACAGCCGAGGCGTAGCGGGTTTTCGCCGATTAGGCAGAAATTGCGTGCACCAAGGAGGCGGTAATTCGCCGGTGTTGCTTGTGGGCTGAACGTGTGTGATTGGTTGACGCCGATTCATCCGCGCCGTGGCTCTTTTGTTGTGCTGGCCGTGTTTTTGGTTGGATTGAGCTCATGATGTGTGTGATTGGGTGACGCCGAATTGGTCGTGGTGTTATATTGGTCGGCACTGATTTACCCGCATGGGGCGCTTGTGCTGCGCTGGTCGTGTGTGTGCGACGATTCGCCCACGGTGTTTTGTTGGTTGGTAATATTTACCCGCGGCGGGGCGCTTGTTCTGGGCTGGCCGTGATGTTGGTTGTCGCTGCTAATTTACGCGTTGGCAAGCTACGGACAGGTGACGCGGTGAGATAGGATGATGGTGTTCCAGCTTGCTTCACCGGAGCGCTGGAATTTTTCCCACGTTGCTTGAACGGGGACTTGTCCATGTAAGAGGCTGTTACGAGGCACAGTATCCACCTTTTAGTGAAACAAAGGTCAAGTTCCGCTTGTAACGGTTGTTCCGTTTCGGCCCCTTCAGTGGCATGGCCCCATGAGCGACGTACCGCGGGAGTAAATGTGGACAGGGCTGTCCGCCTATGGTAGGAATAGTAGACTAGGCGGTACACGCATCAGGCGTGACACATGAGGGGTAACGCTCATTACCCATTGTGGGACCCTGAGGAATCAACAATAATGACATGACCTTTGCTCTCATCAACTGGTACGAAAGAGTACATGGGTTGAGCGCGCAGCAGTACGAGCATGATCGTGCTGCACCCGCAAAGTATCGCTTCCCGCTTTGTTGTTCGAACACCACGTGGCCCCACCCAAGGAGTAGCCGATTCTGTTATCATCACTTTTCCCCTCCGAAGTCTCGAGGGTTAAACCGTTAAGTCCGTCCGAGCTGTAACGTGGTAAGCGTCCCCCTTTTCTTTTGTGCGTCGTCCAAAGAACGGAGAGATGGCGATCCGTTGCGTCAGGTTACGGTGCGGTGCGATATTTTATCCGGAACTCCACGAAGCAAAGCATTGGGCGATACTGCTTCTCCAGTCGTAGATCCAGCAGACTGTCTGGTGTGCTGACTAAACTGCTGTCAAGGATCAAGCGAACGAAAACGAATTATCGTACGTACAGTCTACTGCTGCACTTTTTTTTTTATGCTTTTATCGCGCCGTGGGGCGTCAATACGCATGGGTCTTAAGAGGAGACGGCTTTAACGATATATTTTTTTCTGCCTTCAAGGCTAAAGTGAGTTTTAATTGGTGGTCGTGAATGTTGCACGGGGTAAAAGCGCTGCGGCGCAGGTGACATGCGGGCAAACCCCCAAATGAAAAAAGAAAACTTGTCCCTGTAGCTCAGTATAGCTCGGCCTAGAGCCGTCCAACCGGAAGTTTAGGACACGATGGCATTCAACACAAATGCTTCAAAGTTTAAGCCCTTTCAGAGTTCGGGTGTTTTGATTCAGTGAGGGTATCCACGTATGCATCCACACGATAGTGCGAGATGAGCACATTCCGGCTGAAGTAGTGATAGACACCAGTTCCATGCCATAAAATGTATCGTTTTAGCATTCAACCGAACTGAAGAGAAAAATACAATCCGGCCGAGCATACCCCTTCGGTTTTCCATTCACAGACTGCGCGTGGTGACATCGAAGAGGTACAAAAAGAACGGCTACGTGTACTAAAATTCCGCCAAAAGTGCAAGAATGCTCCCCACCAATCACCACGTCATCACTGCCAGGGTGTTAGCGAAGGATTTCGTGCTGGCAGGTATCTGGTTGGTTTATTTTTTTTACGGATGCACAAGAGTAAACTATTTCATATCATCGTATTTGCGGAACCACTACAGCAGTAGATTTCATGTAATAGTACTTGCAGAACCACCCCCGCCTCTTCAAAACGTACTTTCTAACGCACACCACAATCAGTACATGATCAATCAGTACATGGACGCCCGCCACTACCACCAGGATACAAAGAAACAAAAACTAAACAAACACAAAACACAACAAAATATACACACGTACGTAGCAACTACTTTCCGTACCACCAGGGTACAAAAAAACAAGAAACAAAACAAACACAAAACAAAACACAACAAAATATACGTACGTAGCAAACTACTTCCCGCCCCTCCCTGTTCTTGTGCGGGCGGTGCAACCACTGGTTCAGCGCTTTCCTGAACCGGGGGGTGTCGGCATACCGTACATGTTCGAGTAGCGCATTCGATTTCTTCCCTGAACCCTTGTACTACTAAAGAAAAAAGAAAACAATATTGTTCTCATGTAGTTTGTCCTCGAAAAAGTTTTCAAGTAAATTATCCTCGAAAAAAGTTCCACAGTTCGAAAAGGGTCAACAAACGAACGAACGAATCACAATGCAGATAAAAAACATACAACATAGTGGTATGTTGCTTGCGTGCGGTAGAGATGCTACTGCTAGTCTAGACTTACTGGCATATATAGTACACCAATCATAGCCCAGGCTTACGACCATTGTCGTCGACTCCCGAATCGCGGCATCGGCGGCTGGTCATCATCCCCGAATTCCAACTCCCTAATCCCAAATCACGGCAGCGGCAGCTGGTGATCATCATACCCAAACCCCGCCTCCCGAATGCCGCATTCCGAATCACGGAGTCAGCGGCTGGTGGCTATCATCCCTGACCACCGACTTCTGAAAGGCGTGATCCGAATCACGGCATCGCCGGGCGATCACTTCATCCCGGAATCCCGAATCTCAAATCACAGCATCAATGGCTGATGACCATACAGCCGAACTCCGAATCCAAAATCCCGACATCGGCGGCTGGTGACCATTACCTTCGAACCCTAAACCCCGAATGCAGGTTCCGAATCACGGTATCGGCAGCTGCTGACCATCATCCCCGATCCCCAACTCATGGTTATCGGCGGCTAACGACCATCATCCCTGAATCCCGGATGTCAAGTCACGGCATCGGCGGACGATGACCAATATTCCCGACTCCCGAATCCTAAATCACGGCATCGGCCGCTGATTATCACAATCCCCGAACCCCGACGTCTGAATCACGGCATCGGCCGTTGGCGACCATCGTCCCCGAATCCCGAATCTCAAATCACGGCATAAACGGCTGGTGACCACCATCCCCGAATGAATCCCGAATGCCGAATCACGGCATCAGCGCCTAGTGATCATCATTTCCGAATCCCGAATCCCAAACCAGGGCATCGGCGGCTGGTGACGATCATTTCCGAATCCCGCATTCAGTCACCAGACCTTGCCCCCCCCAAAGTATCATAGAATGTCATCACACGGTCACCAGACCCGCAAATCCCCAAAATGTAGAAATGTTGTCAACGCCATTACGAGAGAAGAATCCCTTGTCAAGGAGGGCGGGAGGGAGATCCTGCTTAGCTTCTGTCGGAGCACTCCCTCCCAAAATTGAAACGCCATCACAAGGTCACGAGACCCGCAGCCCCCGACAATGGTTGTGCACAGTTCTCAAGGACGTAAAATCTCTCCTCAAGCAGGGAGATAGGGGCCTTTGTCCAGTCTCAACAAAAATTCTGACGCTAAACGCAAACGCCAGCCGCTATTCAAATCCCAGCCTTTTTCTACTGCTGGAAAAACCAACCTACTCTTAACTCCAAGTGAGTTTGTCCCCCGCCAAAAGAAAGTGCAGACATTCTAAAAAAGTGAAGTCAACCCTTCTAACACCGCACTCCCGTTTTGGGGACAAAACGCTTAGAATTAGACTACAAAAAAATAGGAGTCGGAAAAGGGTTAAGCCTAGTCATTTTCTGCGGAAAAAAACGCCAAAGCCATCGCCGACGCGACCGCTACTACACGTCAGAAATCTCAGCGGGGAACCGAGCGCAGATCGTCTTTCATCCAGTCACGGCGCAGTTGAAACTCCAGGTCAGCCTCGTCTCTGTCCAGAGCCTGGAGCTCATAGATCTGCAAGGCGTTCGTGAGGGGTGCAACGTCCGCGGGCAGGGGGGGGGGGTAGTTCATCCTTAACGTTATGAGAATTCGAAGAAAGCCTCGTCCAACTGAGAAAGGGTTGCATGTGCTACAACACACGAAATACTTGAAAAAGACTCCACGAGCGAACTAAAAGAAAATGAAAGGCGAACATAAACCATCCACCCAAAAAATTAGAAGAAAAAAACGTATGAAGGATTTTACGAATGAAACTATTAATTGCGGCTCCGAACAATATCTCACCGCCGCATTCCGCTGCCTGACAAGCTCCTTGTACAGGAAGTCCAACCTCGAAGGGGAATCCTTCCACCCCTTTAAGTCCGGGTGAAGCTGAAACTGACCGGGGTCAGGCAACTTATCGAAGCTAGCGTAAGCCACGCGCCGCGTCAACAGCTTCCTCCCTATAGCGGTCCAAGAATGCGAAGGGTTAGTAGTCGTCACCCCCGCGGCGGCTGCCGCTGCCACCGCCACCGATGCCGACGATGGCACCGCTATAGCAGTAGCATCCGAGGCGGCTTCGCCCCCCCCCCTCCCATGGCTAGATGATGCCTCCTCCAGCAGCAATTTGCGACGTTCTTCGGGGGTTGGGCGTAAGGTGGCGGCATCTAGCCGCTCGTTGCGCAGTGCCATAATCTGTGCCGGTGAAAAATGTGAAGAAAGTTAGCAGGCAGGCGGTGAGACGACGGGGAAAAATACACGCGTCACAAGATCATGCTGTGAAGGCAAATACTTTACAGGCTCACAAACGCCTACTTACAAACTTGAAGCCCCCTCAGAATTTCACCAATTTTCTTGGGAAATAACTATTTGGAGTTACTGTGGGGTCATTTTCGCAGCGGCAAAAGGGCTATTGCACCGATGTTTTATGAAGACACACTGGTGTTAGTGGGCGATCGTTTCAGCAGTCGTGAAAGGGTTCTGGCACCCATGCTCCCCCCTCCCCTCTACCACCCCCCCCTCCGCCCTTCTGGAGTCCGCCTCACAAGCGATTCTTACGAGGATGGAGCACCCTCCTTTCACTCGTCGAACACCTCACGGGGCTTCGCGCAGCCGTGCAAGCAATGTCTGCCTGGTCGGTGAAAACTCGTCGTGCTCTGTCCCGGCATTGCACGGATGCCAGAGTCTATGGTCGAACAGACTACGGCCATCAAGACAATGACTACCCCTCCCCCTTTCCTCCATCCCCTTGCGGCGGCCGCTGCCCTATTTGGCAAAGTAAAATCATGAACGCGGCGCCCTCACCTTCTTGTAGCACTGCTCCAGATGCTCCGTCACGTTAGCTCCGGTCGCCTTTCCGCAGTATACGCACATCAGATCCTCCAGCCCATCTCGAGGGATGGTGCCCGGCTGCCGCTGCTTCGGCTGCCGTTGTGGCTGCCGTTGTGACTGCTGCTGCCGCTGTTGCTGCGGCTGCTGCGGCAGCTTCTCTCCCTCTTGCGCCCCCAGACCACCATCGTCGCCTTTAAGCCTTTTCGTCGGCCCATGTCCTTCCGGTTCTCTGCTCCCATTTCCATCCCCGCACCCACCCCCACCCCTGTTCCGGTGCCCAGGCCCGTGTTCGGCGGCCTCGGGGCAAGGCCTCGCATCACCCCCCTCCTTGCCCACCCCCCCCTTGCTCGTGGCCGTAACCCCGGGGGCTCGGGTGGTGTACGACGGCGCGAGATCAGCGCGAGCCGCCCCCGCCCCCGCCGCCACTGCCGCCGTCACCCCTGCCGCAGCGGGACCCGCCGCTGCCCCCGTCGCCCCCGTCGCCGCCGCCGGCGTCAAAGTACCCCCGTAAGCTGTAGTGGCGGCGGCGGTGGGACTCTCCTCCCCGACGTCGACATCCATTTCCATCTCCGACTGCCCATCCCCGGGGGAAGGGGCGTTCGACGAAGCCAGACGAACGGCACCACGAGGAGGAAGAGGAAGAGGAGGGGGAGGTGGTGGTGGAGGAGGCCCAGCGGTGGGGGGAAGGGCCGGGGCCGCGCCCCCCCCCCCGGGCAAGGGTCGTGTTTGACCCGAAGGAGCCGGCTGATGGCTCACCACCGATGCAACCGTACCCTTTTCGGAGTGGGCCGCTCCTGTTGCCTCTGCTGTCGCCTCAGTCTCTCCTCCCCGCTTCCGCTTTCTGTCAGCGCTGTCGCTGTTTTCGCCACCGCCACCGCCGCCCTGTCCTTCACAGTCCGCGTTTCGGTGCTGCAGCTCCGGACAGCCTCCTCCGGCACCCTTTCCGCCAGCTTCAGCCATCTCCACGCCTTCGTTGCCTGCGCCGTGCTTTCCTTGCGGTGCTGCCGCTACTGCTGATGCTGCTGGTGCCGCAGCCGGTGCAAGGCGCACGGTTTGTGTTCCGTTGCCGCTGCCGCTGCCCACACCGCCACCACCACCACCACCACCACCACCACCCCCCCCAAGACCACCACGGCTCTGCCCAGTTTGACCCTCCCCAGCCTTAGTCCCCCCAGAAGCTATTGCCGCGGCCGCCTGTCGCGGCGACACCTTCGCGGCTGCAGCGTTGGCGGCCGCTAGCAGGTTCGAAGACCCCGAGACCTTTTCCCAGTAGGCGCCTATCTCCACCAGACGCTTCCAGAGCCTGCATCTCCTTGCGACCATGCCCTGCAAGACCTTCTCCCTTGCAGTGCTGAAAGAGGGAGCTCGCGGCTGCTGCACCTTCTTCATCGCTTGCAAAATCTGGAGGGCCGCGGAGAGACGCGTGCGCCGCGACATGGGTGCGAATCGCGATTCCACGGTTGAGGGGGGGGGGAGGGGGGGATCAGCGGGTGTGGTGTGCGCGTGACCCTTTTACTAGTGCACTCTGTACAGAACCATACATTCCAAGGAATCCTTCGCTCCCGAAACGGTGTGCAGTCCTAAAGGGGGTGAACCCGTTTAGAACTGCCCCGAACGTTTTTCGGCACAAACCGCAACAGGTGTCGCATATATTTAGCGTTGGTGAAAGGGGATGCGTAACCCCGTTGAGCAAGACGTTTACTAGAGCCAAGAAAACCGAATCAGTTTTATCAAGCGCCTACCATAGACAAAAAAACACACACAATGACTTATTAACCCCTTTACAACTGGAAACCCGTTTCTGTGGACAGCATTACTTGGATTTAGTATAGGGAGGGGTTCGGGGGCTCTGAAGGGGTTGAGCGCCTACTACGATAACAGGACACGTGCAGCAGAACAGCCATCACCATGCTGCGCGCGTGTGGTATGTACAGTTCCTTACCGACGCGTGAGCCACGAAGAGGTAGCACTTTTTGGCTTATTTGTTTTTTGAATAACGGGGCCCCTTAGCCCAAAATTGCGGGAATGTCATTCTTGTTTCGGTAGTATGCTTTTTTGCGTATACCTAGGCCATGGGATTGTTCATCACAAAAGCACTCCAAGTTTACTCGAAACAGGTTTTAGGGTGAGATACTACAAAAACAAAAGTACAATCCAGCTGTGAGATCGAAGATTTCGTCGAAACTCATCTTTGCAAGCTGTGTGTGATACTCCGATCGCGCGTATTACGGGTTGCGTGTCCTCATTAAGGACATAGGTCGGTGACTCCCCTTGGAACTACAGTGTAGCTTGTACCAGGGTCAACAGGGTGATGTTAGTCAGTCTGTGCGCGGTTAGTGTGAGATATATAATGTATGTCGTGTATGGCATAATGTATAGAGCTCCTTAAGAAATGAACGTCAGCGAAAAATGGCGAAATGGCGCATCTCCACCGTGCTATGAGTACTATTAGTAATACTACATAGTATACTGCTGTATTAATAGTAGCAAGTGCCCACACGTCCTACTACGGCAGACCCGGCTGTTTCGTATTGCCGTTATTGCCGATGCTGCAATCAAGTAATTTAATCGTCACTTTACTTTACACATTGTTCTCCTCTGACGGTCCCAACGGGTACAACGTTCTAGTTTTGAGCTTTTAGTTTTTACTTTTAGCTTTAGCTTTACTGTAGTTTTTTTTTTTTTTTTTTTAATTTTATTTATTTTTTCTAAAGGTACACCTTCTGTGAACCTTTCCTTTCACAAGGTCAGCTATAGCGCAAAAATCCACACAACGTCGGCGAACTGCAAACGGCAGTCGTTGGAAGAACCTTTTCGAACGCCAAAAATCACGCCAACCTCACAGAACGTGGAAAAATCCGCACGTTTACTGATTTCTTTATGTTCCAAAAGGTGCTCAAAGGTCGGTCTTTCGCCCACCCTCTACGAGTAATGTTCGACGAAACGGGGAGGGTTCCGTTCACCCCTGTAGCGATAGACGCGACGCTGTACAAACACCAGCGGTTCCTCCTGCACTCGCAAAAGCATTCACCTCGCACCTCACACCTGGCATATATTTAATATCGACGGTACTTACTGCTTGTGTAGGCTACAGCCTTGAATCTCGGCCGCTTGAGTGCAAAAATCTTAAATCTCCGATTTCTTTCCGCACAAAAGCCCTAAACCTTTGCTGTTCCTGCGTAAAATCCGTACGGACATCTTCGCTTTTTATTATTTATGTGTAGGCCACAGATAAACGCCCGTTATTTCTTACCTCCTGTTTCCGGTTTTTCATCTCCCTGAGCTCGAGAATTCGACGCCCGCGCTCATTGCCCCCTCTCTCCTCCAACGAGTGCCGCAGGGCCTCGGCCAGCAGCTTCTCCGCATCGATCACGCCGCAGCTATCGCTGCAAAACCTCGAGTCCGGTCGAGACCGTCGCTCGCACCGCTCCGCGGCGCACGGAGGTCTGACCTCTCCTTCGGTTGCGCCTTCCGCGTCGCCAGCAGCTACACTGCTACTGGTACCGCCGCCGTCGATTTGAGGTGTGACACCGCCTTTTCCGCCGGGGGAGAGAGCATTCTGCTCACTTGCGTCGCCGGCCGTAGTCACCTACAGAGGAGGAAGAGGAGGAAGGGGGGAAGGAAGAGGGAGGGGACGAGGAGGAGGGGGAGGAGCAGGGGGATGCCGAGAAGGGGACGAATATGTCATGCAAAGTTGGTGTGGCATATCAAACGCCAACCATTTTTTCCAAGCCAGGCCGAGTCGCACACACCACTAGCAACAAAACAGAAAAATGAACGGCTTCAAAATAGAAAATCCGGTGTAGTCGCTCACGTTGAGGTCGAAGACACCATGCAGTTTCCCGCCCCCCTCGGCCTCCTTCTCCAGGAATTCCAGCATGCTTTTGCGCTTACCCCGGGCCAGCGCCATCTGCTTCAGCACCGAGGCATAAGGCTCCTTGTTCTGAGTGCGGTACATCTGCCGCGAGCACGTGCGGCACAGAGCTCCGTTCCTCGCGTCCGTGTGAAACACGGCCTTGCCAAGCCCAACCTTGCCACACGACACGTGAAACGAGCCAAGACACTTGTCGCAGCGCACGATCGTACCCGGCGCGTCGAGCCCATCGCAGCCGCCCTCTGCCAGGTCGTACGCACATCGCCTAGGACAAAGTGGAAATCAAATCGTCCGGGTTGGAGTTGGGGTTGTGTTGTGTTGTATTGGGTTGGGTTCGGTAGACAACAGCTCTGAATTGTCTTGCACGAAACATGGAACAGAGTAGGCAACAACGCCCGCCCGCCCACCCGCCTTCCCAACCGCCTTCCCACCCGCCTTCCCACCCGCGCTGAGAACCGACGTACGCCTGCGCTCGGCTCGGCTTGACAGCATCTCTCGCTTACCTGACGCTAGGGTCGTCGTTGTCCTCAGTCACCTTCGTTTCGACCACGGCAGCCGAAAAATCCATACCCGTGCGGGGGGTGCCGAGGAGAGCTCTGAGACACGGAGCCAGCGGAGAGGGAAGAAAAAACTGTGAACCGGAAAGGGCAAGGAGCAGGGATGTGAGTTGGCTGACTATCCGGTAGATATTATGATGCCGAAGCAGCTATTGTCGTTGTCCATAACATTGGACGATGAACAAACAAAACAACCAACAGCAACAAGCAACAAACCACCTCAATGAACCTATGCCATAACCAATAATAGGAAAAGCACGAAAAACCAACCAACTAACCATCCAAGCACGCAACCAACCGAACGGCCGACCAGCCAACGTACCTACCTGGCACTTGCCTGCGCAACTTGCCCAAACCAACTAAACAACCAAACAGAGAAACACGAGCCAGCAAACAAAACAAATAAACAAACGGCATCACAACAATACATGTAAAAATATTTCGTGGTTACTCCAATAATATGGGGTCTGTTATATGGCGAAGGAGCCCCCCCCCCCCCAATGAACCCCCATATCGCGAAGCAAGCCGCCCCCAGGAAAAAAAAGACGCGCGGGCCTTACGCGTCCCACGGACCTGGACATCTTTCTCCTCTCGAACTTTCTCTGCGACGTCGGCACCTCGCTGTCCAGGCACATTTCGTGGAGGAGCTCGGCGACGCTGCTCCTGATATAATCGGCCGTCTGATGCTTCTCGGCCGCCCCCTTCGTGTGAACCCTACAATAAACGCCCCGTGAGCAAAGTGAAATAACAAAGTGCAAGAACAAGGATGTGAATAGAGGTTCAGATACAAGTTGCTTACCCACTTTTAAGACCACCTGATTCAAGACTTTCCGATGGATAACACCAGGTACACCAGTTTGTCCCTTAGCACCAAACTATTTGAAACAATTGGAGAAGAACTTTTGCAGTAGTCCAAGATAAGGCCAGACACGGAGATAAGACCACTGGAATGGCCTGTCCCGAGGTGGTCTTAAAGTGGGGATATCGTTGCGCATGGTCGGACACATCGTTCCGCCGAGGAGCAGCGCCAGCAAGCCATAATAGCGGGCGGACAACTATAAATAAATCGGCCGTTACATGCTTACCGCACCCCTCGCGAGCATTCCATAACATCATGCACAGCAGTTAGAGAAATGACTCCAACAAGCAAGCAGGCGGGCAACCTTAATTTGTTTTACTCATGCGCTTTACAGAAGCGAATGTCCGAGTCTACTTATACGAAATTTAGCACTGCACCCGCTTTTTCGGGATAAACTACATGGAATTAGTGAGGGACGAATATTGCAAGTGGCAACAGGGCTAACAAAACTTTATCTGATTAATTAAGCTAGGCTCAAGTTCTCATGCTCTTTTTCATCCCATTTACCACCTTCGAATTTTTCCTTTCGCCTTTTCCCTCCTTAGTCGTAACTCAGATCCGAAGCCACTAAGCAGGCTCTTTCCCCCCCCCCGCACTACGGCACGCGCGCCTTTATTTTTATCGCGAGAAGACATCAGCCCTGTCTTCTCTCGTCGACTCTCATCGAATAGAACTGCGCCTAGCCATGCTGTTAAGCGCTTTCAGCACGTATCTTTTCATTAACCTTTTGTTATAGGTGCAAATAAACTCAAAAATCCGACCCCACGTGGGGTTCGAACTCCAGAACCCAACTCTATTAATAGTATTAAGAGTGGCATTCGAGGGCGAAGACAGGGGTGACCAAGTCATGTGGTGGAGGGTGTTTCGTACTTGAAATTAAAATTGAGCTTCACATGGTTTCTTGTATTTTGTGCAAAAATTTAGCCAATGCTTCTGTTTCTTAACTCCCAGTTGTTAACCCCAGTAAAATTTCCCCTTACTTTTTCGAGGACAATTGTAATTAGAGCAGAATATTTTGGCGGTGTAAAAAGGGCTGTAAGTAGCTGTCGACTGTACCGTCCAATTCAGTCGTGAATCAAGGGAACATTAAGATTACTTGCCCAGTATTAAAACAAACCATCGTCCCGCACAACTCAGGAAATACAGTAGCTTGGCGGGACGGCTAGGTATGAAAAACCGCCTCCTCCCCCGTTCCCTAAAAAATAGATGATAGTTGGCTTCGGTTGGCACCGACGCTGCAAAACATTACATGTATATTGGGGTTGGCGTTGGTTGACAACAACGCTGTAAAACATGCCAATCACTGCATGAGCTAGACAACCAGGGTACCCTCTTTTTTTCTTTTCTTCTTTTGGCGGTCACCATGATGGTTATCGAGTTACTTTAGATCAAAATTGTGCGGGGTGGAGAACCCAAACTCCGCACATGGGGAATAATCGCATCACGTAGTGTGAATATGGTAAGGACCCACTAGGCAGTTCCATAGTAATGCCGATTGCGGTCTCTGGAGTGGCCATACCAGAAATCAAAGTAAATTATTGGCGCTGTCATCCATAAGCAAGGAAGTAGGAACATGGTGCCGAAGTCCGTCTTACGAGCGGTTCTTGGAAGGATGCACTTCACCCTTCATGCGACTCGCCGAACACCTCACGGCGCTTCGCGCTTGGTGCAAGCAATGTCTGCCTGGTTGGTGAAAACCCGACGTGCTCTGCCCCGTCCCGGTATAGTAGGGATGCGAGGGTCTATGGTCATACGACTACGGCCATGCACAAACTGAGTACACCCCCAACCCCCTCTTCATCTTCCCACCACCCCCTCCCCTATTGGTGGGCCCACCTTAAGTGCTGCTGCATCCACGCGGTCCCACGGTGCTGCGAGATTTCTGATGTGCAACCACGCAAAGGACATATTCGGAACGGGCTCTTCCCTTCGGCCTCGGCCTTATCAGTCTCCTCACGCCTCGCCTGAGCCGCCTCGTCGAGCTTCAACTCGCCTTCCGCCTCTACGATAGGCCATGCTAGAGAGTTCGGGTCTACCACCGCCGCCGCCGCCACCGCTGCCGCCGCCGCTGATCTCGATGTTTTCGCGGATGACGGTCCCGGCGCGTAGCTGGATGCTCCTTGGGCCGCGTCCCGCGCGCCCCAAGAGGCTCGGCGCCGGTGCCCCGCTAGAGGGCTGTCGTTGCCACTTCGGCTACTAGCGCCCGCCGAGGAGGGTCTAGCGTACTGTTCGTGGGGAGAAGAGGACCCCCTCCAAGGCCGAGAGTCGTACTGCCGGTGCTGCTGCGGCGCGTGCTGGTCGGAGTAAGACCAAGCTCTACCATTCCCACCCTCGCGATATCTCGCGTCCGCATCCTGTGCCCCGCGATATCGAGCATCCATGCCCTGCGCCGGTCGCGACTGCGGGCCTCTGGAAGGGGTGCCGACGGGAACCCGTTCCGCATCTCTCGGCGACCCCGGTAGGTCGCCACGATCAGCACCAGCAGCAGAATAAGAATAAGAGGAGCCGTTCGAGTAGGCAACTCGGGCACGCTTAGCGGCCACCATGGCCGCTCGGGCGTCAGCCTCTCGGACGTCGGCCTCACGAGGAGACACTTCACCTGACGGCGCCTTGAACGCGGGGGGAGACAGCCTCCCATCCGAAGAGAAGCGCCGCCGTCCGCCCCTCTCCTCCTCCCCCAGCTCCTCCTGCTGCCGCTCCTCTCTGCCGAAGGAGCGCCTGCCTGTGCCCGGCGCGGGGTAGGAGTACGAGCCGTAGGCGGTGGAAGGGTTGGGGTAGCGAGATCCCGGTAGTGAGCCCGCTCTTCTGGGTTCGCCGGTGTACGAGGTTCTGCCGCTGTTTCGGGCTGCAGCGGCGTCAGCGGCGGCGTACGCCGAGGCAGCGTATCCTGCGCTGCCGTCGTAGTTGTCGTAGTTGTAGTTATCGTAGGCATAGCCGTGCGCACGTCTGCCATTTCTGTCTGCCATCTCTGCCAGAAAGCGGGTGGGCGGGCGCGAAGCGTGAGCACGGGCAAGAGCGTTAGTGCAAGCGCGAGCGTGAGGCTCGCGGGACGGGGCGCATATTTTGTGTATCCCCTTCCCCCTGAATCGCTCCGCCGCTACCCATTAGAGAACTCCTTCCACAAAAAAAAACAGCAACAGCAACATGAACGATAGCAGGAACGACAAAGCCAACATAGACAACAGCGACGACGGCAGAACGAAAATCTTAACAAGTTGCCGCCTGTTTTCATGGCTCATGTTTTGTCCCTTGACCTCCTGCCTCCTCGAAGCCCAGTGGAAGGATACCGCGGCGTCGTCGGCAGGACATGCCGTTCAGTCCCCCCAGCATCTCCCTTTTCTCCCTGTTTCGCTTATTTGATATTTTAAGTTTCGAGTTCTGTTGCACATAGAGTCAGTTCGGGTCCTCGCCGAACAAACACCGGATGGATGTGGTTCAAGTGACACGTTCAACGGGGTCTCGCGCCAAGCGATACGGTGCTCTGCGCGACCATTAGGACGGACTTTCCGCGGAAGCAGTCAACTTCCTCCACTCACCAGCGTTGTCGGCGTTTACATATAGATTTCGTGGGTATGGGGGTTCCGGCTTTATGCTCTCTGGGCCAATTCGTCGCGGTAGCCGCCCCTGCAGCCTGAATGAGCGACAGATGGGAAGAAGGGGGCGTGTGAGCCAAGTCGCAGGAGAAAGATGGAACGCTTGCTGTGTGTGTACGCACGCGCCAGGCAGCCCTCGGGTACGCTTGAACGCTTCATCATGCGGAGGGAGAGTTTTCAAAGTCGCGCAAAACGCGCCATCAAAACGTTACTTGTACTTATCTACCAGGCACGACTGCCGATATCTTGCGCTGATACATCGATCTCTCTGAAGCTACCAAGGGGGGCAACTTCAAAAACGAAAATAACAAGAGTGGAGTGCTGAGGCCGAACCAGAAACACGAAGGCGTGGAGCACATGCGACCGACACCAGGGTAGTACAGTCCTCGGCTCGCTCGCAGGTCGACAACCAACATGCCACAAGCTTGCTGGTGGAAGCTCTCCCGTGAACATCTTTCGTGGCTTTCACGTTGCGTACGATACTTTTCATCATAAACTCTCGTGAGATAGTCTCGCCCTAACTGAATGGCTATTTGCGACTGGATCTAGCTCACAACATCCGATACAAAGCACTCACGAGAGAGATCTTGGTGCTTCCGTCGCAAAAAAAGAGATTGAGGCCCCCAGCCAGCGAGTAGCGCCAGGCAGGATGCCTCTTGGGGAATAAGAAAAAGTGCGGTATGGGCTTTCGCGGGACACCTGCGTGATCGGCGGGAGGGGGTAGACAAATCAAATCCCCTAAAGGGTTTCAACGTCTAAAAGCATGTATTTCCAGGGGTCCTTTCGCGTCGTTAACCGACATACAGCAGTAGCTACCCACGCCGCACATTGTAGTGCGAGTGTACGTGTCGTCGGGCGGGGCTATGAAGAATGAGCGCTACAACACGCTGTCGCAGAACACAAGGACGCCAAGCCGGCGGTTGCCCGGTCTCCCGGGGGTGCCCGCTTTGATCCGAAAGTGAGCCGATATTGATATTTCCTCTTTCTGAAAGTACTCCCGAGAGCAGCTCTTGTTTTACGTGAGGACTGAAGTGCGTCGCTCGTTGTCTCATGTTTCTCCTGTGCTGAGCTGAAAGCGTGTGCCCGCGGTCCTCATCGTTCGCTGTAACAACGGTGAGTCCCTTTAGTCGACGACTCCTGAAGAAGTCGGTCGCCACGGAAAAAGTCAACCCCTATATCGATATATCTTGCTCTTGTCCTTGCAGCGGGTGGGTAACTTTTGGATAATGGATTCGTATGGCAGGACAGGCAGTTTGAGCCCTTCCTCACGCTGCTGAACACCAGCATGCAACATGCCACTCATGGCAAGCTCGCTACTTGGTATGTATTAATTGAACGTGTACAGTAGTCTACGTCGCAGACTATGCGCGTTCCATTCTGACAATCTTTGGGTTCTTTCTGTGTTTGGAGCTGCGAACGTTGTTCATGGATCGCATCTAATCGCAGCTAGCTCGTAAAGGTATTAGACTAGACTAAACTATAGTCGTACTATGGTCACATTGTGCAGGCCGAGAGACTGCTGCTACTGCAGCCTGCTGTGCGATGTCAAACGTAAGGACTGCTGCTTGTACGCCAGTCCTTGTGCTCGTATAAGGGCTAGTACAAGCATTGCTATGATAGCGTAACCCGTCGCCCGACAGCACACGACCCCGACTTGACCATATGACCCCACATGTATGCGTGATGGTCATGTGTGATGGGTGCGGTCGACACACCGCCGCACCAGGCATGATACACGATACACCCACACACGAATACAACAACTGGAACCGCTCACATAAGCAGCAGCTTGTTCGTGTGATTTCATACCAGATGCTCGGTCGTAGTATCGCGTACGCACCATATCATACCAGGTATCATATCACATTCAGCCACTGCAGTACCAGCCGTACCAAGGATTACCTTGCCCATTTGTATGGTAATACGTGGCGGACGGCTGACCTCTCATGACTACTGCTGTGATACTATTAATAGCACTCGTAGGGCATACCAGGTAGGATGAAGCCAGTAACCAAGGAAGCAAGGACGTGGTTGCATGAGTGGGGGAGTAAGGTGCTTTGTTGCTCTGTTGGTTGTTGTATACGTTGATGGTTTGCTTCGTGTTCCTGGTAGGAGTATATATCGTAGTATCAGCAGTAGCGACGCCACTAGGTAGAGCACAGCAGTACCCTGTACGTGGCAGCACTGGAATTTTATGCAACAGCCGCAATGTAATGTGCATGCAATGCTTGAGAGATCGCGTTTACGAACGTTCTTCAGGATTGCGGCTATTAACAGTTAATAGTACTGCCATATCAATAGGGGATAGGGAGCAGCCGTCCTATTGCATACATATATCAGCGCTGCTGTGATGCCAAATCGTTTCAAACCAACCCTAATCCTATTAAAATAGCCCTGACCCTAACCCCTCCCCTATCTACAGTATAACCCTACGAAGTCTTGCCGCGTCTGAGCACGATGAGTCAATTCACGTGAGCCCTTTTGGAAGTGAAGCGAAAGGCGCGGCGACCTGAAAACGTCAAGCGCGGTGTTTTAAGCGTTCTGCGAAGAGCGTGCGACGGTGCAGGTACTCCTGTATCATCATATCACCATGCTGCGCACGTGTCGCTCGTCCATCTCCTTCCCTGGCGCTTCGGACACGTGCATCCCCTGGTGTAGATAGTAAAAGGGTGTGCTGCTTGTGGCTAGTGTTGTAATCGCCGTACCACCTTTTCGACGCGTTTCCCTTTGAACTCCCAGATGGGTTTTCAACCCTACGGTGTTTTAGTTTTTCGGACCGGTTTCAATTTCGTATATGCCTGGTATGCCACAACGCTGGTCTCTATCGCGGCTGGTGCCCTGTCCCGTGTCCCCTAGCCATGACTAGACGACTGTTTTTGCCTAATAGCATTAATAGCTGGCTAGCCGAACCCCAAGGATGAGGATGGCCGTTAATGCGGCTGAAATCTTGACTCTTGAGCATTGCCCGATACGCGCTATATATAGAGTACCAGCTTCTCCGTTGTCAGATGGTTTTGGGATCGCTTTCACTTCGCGTGGCGGCGTCAGCCGCAGAAGCGTTTGTTCACGTTACGCGTTTTTAAGAGCACGCCGGGTAGTTCAGTAGGCAGTATTCGTGTATCCCATTATCTTATCCCGCACACATGTTTCGGTGACATACTACTTGGATTTAGAGTTGTGATACTGCCGTGGTACTTGATAGTACTTGAGGCATCGGGGTGAAGGTTTGGACGAGCTGATCACGACACTGCCACTGAATTCATGCTTTCATGCGTAGTATTAGTGGTACGTACGTTGTATGTGTAGTCTATCGCAATATGTAGTACACTATTACTTGCCGAACGCGCTCCACGTTGCTCTTGGTTCATTCCATGTGTTGTTGTTGTTGTTGATGGTGTTGGTGTTGGTGTTGTTGTTGTCTCACGTTAACTCTTGTCAAAAATCTAGAGTCCGTGGTCACACAAAGGTGCTGGAGTCGTAGGAATATCCAAAAAACCAAATGAAATCAAAATTCGTCCGAGAAATACTTTTCCCGCCTAAAACGCACGATACGAAGAAGGCGCACAAGCGAAATGGTCCAATGTGCAAACTGAACTCACATGGCCGAAGGTATCCGCTCAACTACAGCATAGAGCTCCCCCGTCCCCACAACTAACAAACTCGCGGCTACAAACTACAGCGGTTAGGCTGCCTGCACCGTACGAACCGCACGGTAATCGTGAGCACAGACGAACGCGCCTGCTGTCTGGAGTGCTGTCAGAGTGACGACCCGCGGGCATGCAGTGAAACAAGGGCAATCGAACCAAAAACCACAATATAAATGTCAATGATCGCCCCGCCTTCCCGAGTTATTTGACAGGTTGCAGCGCAGCTACTACGCCCGTGCCTGAAAATTGAAAAAGCGGGGGGTCGTTCCCCATGAAGGGTATACAACTCTTCTACAAACTCTACAAAAATCAGTGACGTAAGTAACATGTTGTACTACTGCCTCGTAAAAAAACCCTGAAAGAACGACGATCGCTGCTCTCGTGATGATGGTGTGCGTGCAGGTCGTGGGTCTCCGTGTGCCATCCTCCTGCTGTAGTTCTCCATGGCCGCCTCATCGCCTTAGCTCACTCGGCCCGCTCCTTCGCACTTGCTCTCGTTGACACTCAATTCCAATTGGTTCCCCTTCCCCCCCGTCCCAAAAAAGCAAAATGCTCCACGCAGCTTGCGGTGCTGATCTGTAAAACAAAATTCTCGTTCAGGGACAGTTCAATCCGTCTGTTCCCCGCCCGTCGACGGCCAGTCGCCCTCCTCCTTCGTCGTCGAATCCAGCCTCCTGCCGGCGCAGTTCCCTCCACGCTAATCGAGACTCCGCCGTAGTGTGGCTTGTGGTGGCGCCTGCCTCCGCGCACGAGCATCCCGATTAAGCGTTGCTGCTCCGCCGCCGCTGCCTAAAAAGACCCGCGAATAGTAGGTGACCATGCCTAAAGCACCACGTACGACCCAAATCCACCGCCACGCCTAAGCCTCGCGGCCGCTACGCAGCAGCAAGAAGGTAGTACTCCTCGAGGGTGAGTCCGGCGTTACACCCGCCCGAAAGACGCCCCCCACTCGCTACAAGCCTGCTAGGGCATGCTTCGCAGCATGCCTTACCGAGGCGGCAAGGGAAGCAGAGGATGTGTATCGTGCCCTGTGGTGGACCTGGAGCATCGCCCCAAAGGTTGACAGGTTGTCGCACTACAACAGTAGTGGTTACACAACAGTGTGTCGTGATTTCGCCGTGTCTTGAAGTGTTTCGGAGATAATTGGAGAGCAGAAAATGCTGATTTTCGGCAGTTATATAGAACAGCAAGTAACACCAAACCAACGATCAACTTTTGCGCCACGCACGGCCGAGGAGGCTAAGAGTAGTGGCAGCAGCAGTGTTTCGTACATCAGCTTATGGTTCGTATCGGTATTCATGTTTTGCTTTTTAAACCCATTTGGTACGCTGTTTCGGCGACAGCAAATATCAATTTTCGTCACATCGAAAGTCGAGTGTGACGTTGTGAGCGCCCAGCGGTGCGAGTATCATCACGATGCGCGTGTGTCGTATGGCTCCTTCCGTTGCAGTTACTAAATAGGACACATCCTCCGCCTTAGCCGCCCCAGGGGGCTTTTCCGTGCGGCCAATGCTGTAATAATCGGCGTTTGTTTTATTTTTCATCTCAAGTTCCCCAAGGGGTTCATACTGTCAATCCGTTGATCGCTCACGGTGCCAACTTGAATCTCCTATCTCTATACATGCTGTTTTTCCACCGGATCTGCCGTGAGAACAAAAGCTTGTAGCAAGAAACTTATGAGGAAACAACAAATTTGACCAATGTTGTACATACTGAAGTTAGTGTTGGACACACCCTTTCTCGAATATGAAATCCAAGCCTAAAACCGATATCTCGGTTTCTGATCTGAGGGTCGGCACTGCTGTACACGGGGTATTATTTTTGCTTGTTTTTTCTTATCGTTTCAAGTTCCCCCCACACCTTCTGGACAACCCGGGGGTTCACGGACGTTGTCCCCTTTTCCCACCCGGTACTGGCCTGCCTTCGTTTATATCGCGCATGGGCTTTGGCATTTCAACTGCTCCTTAAATTTCGTTGAATTTTACTTGCTGGTGCTCTCACACTTTTTGCTTTCAGCGACGGAATCACAAGCCCGAGAAAAGGGCCTTGCGGCTGCTCTTTACTGCTATTTCGTACCCTAAGATATAACGAACAAGTATTCTCGCACATCTGACAGATCACGAACTAACTACCGCTGTGGGTCATGTAGGTCGTTTTTTACAGTCAGGAGGTGTTGCGCCTGAGCCGTTGACGCGTGTCGAACTCGGAAAACCCTCTGTACACTGTACAAGAGCCGTGCCCTGCAAATTCCACATGGCGTATATGGGATCGATGGTGCACTTATTTATATCGTAGCCTGCCCTCATGTCGTCTCATGCCACCCGAGACATGTTAATAGGAAGAATGGCGCTTATTATTCATAGTAGGATTATTGATTAGGGCTGTGATTTTTTTTTACTTCACGGCTAGTCTTTCTTACTATTACTAGACACCACGTGTCGAGCCGCTAAAACGCCAGTCAGGTTCATCGACACAGGACTCTGCAACGTACCTCGTACCTCGTACCTGGTACCGCACTATTTTTAATAGTAGTACAACGTAACAACTAGTTGGTGACGTACTATTAATAGTTACTATTAGCACAGTCAGCCAACTTACAAAACTAACGTTGATGGCATTACTTTTAGTGTTACTATTAATGTTCATGTTTGTTGATCCCTACGAAGCGTAGAGGGCTTACCCGTTGAGCGAGCACTATTGGGGTAGTGAAGTCACCGGTATGAAGACAGGTAAAATACGTATATATATTATGTTGCTCCTAGCCAAGGAACATCGTGGAGGGAAGACTCACTCGGTAGAAGAAGAACAACGAGGAGAGACGGCGAAATTGCCAGAATATTTCCACCATCCCGATATCCCGCTACCATGTAGGCAACCTATCACTTGAAACCCCTATTGCACTCAACCGTAATCATTTCCGTATAATATCCAAGCATACAATCAACAGTTACTATTAATACTTCTCTTAATATTGCTACCGCTATCCTCCTCTCGGTACAAGCATCCTCCTTTTGTCAGTATTAGTATTCCCGTGACGTGCCAAAGAAAAGAGGCACCGAACGCTCACATCTCACATCATTCGTTTCATACGTACAGCTACTAGTATTGATAGTGTATGACTCTGTCTCACGTTCGGGTTGTGTGATGACAGCTTGTATCTCTCTAGTATGGAGAATCGTCATTGTTGTTGTTGTTGTTGGTAGTTGTGGTGTCGGTGTTGGTGTCGTTATAATTATTCTTGTTGGTGATGGTGCTGTTGCCGTTGTCGTCGTTTTACTGTTGTTATTCCGGTTAATGTCGTCGTCATCGTCGTCGTCGTGGTTGTTGTTGTTGTTGGTAGTGGTGGTGACGGTGGTTGTGGTTGTGGTTGTCGTGGTGGCGGTGGTGGCGGCGGTGGTGGTGGTGGTGGTGGCGTTGGTGTTGGTGTTGGTATTGGTGTTGGTGTTGGTGTTGGTGTTGATGTTGATGTTGGTGTCGGTGTCGTCGTTGTTGTCGTTGATGGTGTTGCTGTTGTTGTTGTTGTTGTTGTTGTTGTTGTTGTTGTTGTTGTTGTTGTTGTTGTTGTTGTCAATTTTGCCGAATACACGGCGAAGAGGCCGCCGTACATTGCAAGCAAACACAGCATTAGCATTTCATGCCATTAGCATGTCTATTGACAGGCCACAGAGAACAAAGCGAAACAAAAAACTTTATGTAACAAGCTGAAAACACAACATTGACATATCGTGCCATTAGCATGTCCATGGACGGACTAACAAGAACAAAGCGAAACCAAAGAATCTTACCATGCAATAAATAAGCCGAAAACTAAAACAGAAACAAAACAGAACAAACGTTATTGAAACCTGTGCGGAGCGTGCCCCGATGTGACTGCAGTGCACATCTGCAACTGCTGTACGTACGAGTAGCCGTCGTGGTTTTCTGTGCGCTGTACCGATACCATTAATAGTATTAATAGCACACCTCAAGGAAAGCTGCGACGATTCGCCGCCAGCACTCGCAACTATTACTGCTGCTGCTGCTGGCCTTTTCTGGAGTATGAACGACCTGGTACCTGGTATGCCCTGTTAATAGCTCCATCACGACGTACACGGGTTTACAACGGTATGCGTGGCGTTCCCTGGAGTTCTAGTTGGGATCTCTGACGAGACCCAGCAGCCCGGGCTGCCTCCTGCAGCCTTTTTCATTGTTTTTTATTTTTTATTTTAATCATCACGTTTACTCTCCATCTCAACTCATAAGATTTACCCTCAGCGACCTTCTGAACAAACCACAAGGTCATGGTCACAGTTGTCTGGCCTTTTGCATACCTTCCTTTTTTCTTGCGCATAGGCTTCCGCATTCCCACGTTTCAGTTTTTTTTTTCTATTTTTCTGTTTTTATTTTTTGCTCATCTCATCTATTATCTTCGCACATTTTTCTTTCTCTTTCTTCCCCTCTAGACGTAACTCAAATCCAAGGTATCTAAGCAGGCTCTTCTCCCCCCTCCGCCCACGATAGAGCTACTACGGTAGGTGCTTTCGTTTTTTATCGCAAGAAGACTTGAGCCCTTTCTTCCCTCATCGACTCGCATCGAGCTGCACCTTCTATATTTTAAAAATAAAAATGCACTCCAGCTGTGAGACCGAAGATTTTGTCGAAACTCATACCCTGGTACGATATGATATGGTGCCTGGTATATCATACTGCAATCGTCATTAGTTTAGTTAGTTTTTCCCTCTACAAAGGGTTGACGGTACGGCTGGGAGTTGGTTGACTGACTATAGCAATAGAAAGTCGCCGACTGTTGCAATATTCAGTACCTGGTAGTCAACAAAAACAAAACAAAAAACATTGGGCTAGCTGTCAAAGGGTAAAGTAAAGTTAGTACTACACCAGTAGTTGGGCGCGGTAGTTCGCGGCGTCCTGCGTCTTGCATCTGACTGGCAAGTTTACGGCTCATGATTCCAACTATGAAATGCACCCCTAAGCTTAAGGGTGTACCTGGTATATACGACATGCACCCGTACTTAATACCAGTATACATATGCGGATATACCTGGCACCAGGTCCGATTACAACCAGAAGCGTAAGCCCTAACCTAATGTATCATCCTATCGTATGTTATTATATCCTATCGTAGCCCGAATATCATACGGGGTGGGATCAGGGTATGTGTACAAAATGCAATACGCTGGGTAGGGGTGCATGGCTCATAAGTGATACCCGTGTATTATTTTTTCACTCATGATTGGTTTTATATCGAGAAATGCTAAATCCAGGTGTTAATAGTTGATGTGGCTCACTACGCCACCCACTTAATCACTACCAGGAATGGTATCAGGGATCTTAGCTGTCAAGTACAGCCAACTGAGCCAACTGACAGCCCTAACGTTTCGCTGCCTCCTGTTTTTATAGTCGGAAAGGTTAATGTTTTCTGTCCGTAGGCCTTTGTCGGCGACGCCTATGTTGATCGGAACTAAAAAATGACTCTTGTGAAATGTGAAAATACTGCTGCTTGCTGCCGTGTTTGAAAGCTCGAACCAACGATTGGGCGAACGTCCGCGCCCGTTTTTCCCCGCCCCCCCCCGCTTTTCGTATGCATATATGAATATGCATACCATCTTATGAGGGGAAGCTTACCATCAGCCGCCATGACATATAGAGTAACTGAAGGGTTTTCGGCCGATTTCCGCGCTGAAAATCATTTTATCGTTGTTTCTTTTTGTCCGCAACGGCTGACCTTTAAGCCTTTTTCTGTGATTCCTATTTTCAACAAATGACCTAAAGTATGGCCATTGACTTTATTCCATCAATGTTAGTGTGACCTGTACGTACTGCTGCGTGCTGTCGTGTTAGCTCCTTGAACGAACGATTGAGCCATTCATTGTCCGAGCCCTTTTTTCTCATTCGTTTTTCGTTCTCCTGTTCGTTCTTCTTTTTGTTCTTGTTGGGATTTTTTTGTCGTCACGAAGGCCTTTGTCGGTGATGCTGGCGGAATCGAACGAAGAGACGCTTGTCCGGCACCTGACGCTGTTCGACCTCGTTGTATTAGGCGTGGCCGGAACAGTCGGCAGCGGCATCTTCGCCATCGTAGGCCTCATCGGACATGACTGTGAGTTTTAGTAGGCGGCAGGAGGCGGTTGGGGGGGGGGGGGGCAGTCGGCACTGGCATAGTCGCCTTCGTCGGCCTCATCGGGCTCGACTGAGTTTTAGTAGGGGAAGGCGGTAGCGCAGGGGGTGGGCGGGGGGGGTGGCAGCGGCAACTTCGCCCTCGTAGGCCTCATCGGCTCATCGGTACCGACTGTGAGTTTTAGTAGGGGAGAGGAGGCGGGAGGGAGGGAGGGAGGGAGGGAGGGAGGGAGGGAGGGAGGGAGGGAGGGCAGTCGGCACTGACATATTCGCCATCGTACGCCTCACCGACAACGACTATGAGTTATGATATGGGGAAGGAAGGGAGCGGGGGGAATTGGCACCGGCATCTAAAACATCGTAGGCCTCATCGGGCACGATTGTGATTTTTCTTTTTAGCATACAAAGTAGGGGGAGGGGGGGGATCGGTGGGGACACTTGGCAGCGGTGTCCTCGCCCTCCTAGGCCTCATCAGGCACGACGGGTGCAAAGGCTTTGTTAATGAAGCCACCCGGCACTACTGTTGATAGTATCCTATCACGACTTTTAGTGCTTTCTGTTGGTTGCATCGCCCGGCACTATTGATATTAATGTTGTGCCGTTTCAGGGTACGTGCAAGGTCCACCTGGTATATGATACCGCGCACTCGATAGCCTCTTCTCAACCGACAGTCGAAACGCCACCTTTCTGTGTGCACCCTCCGTTTTTTTTGCCGTTAAGGGATACACAAAGACAAGGCTGGAGCTCTCGCAATGGGAACTCGTGCTAGTGGACGTTTGTAACCGTTGTGAACTGTTGCCAACCCATCCCAACCTACCACAACCCAATCCTGCTGGTACATGCTGCTGTGCTTCTATGCTGGTGCTGCTATCTCACAATTATTGTTATTTTTGTGAATTCTTCCATGTGGGAGATCCCAG
The DNA here is from genome assembly GCA_012845835.1 of Undaria pinnatifida. Lineage (NCBI taxonomy): Eukaryota > Phaeophyceae > Laminariales > Alariaceae > Undaria > Undaria pinnatifida. The sequence continues at coordinate 8,875,561 of JABAKD010000026.1, forward strand.
GGTGTTTGGCTGGACATCGAGGTCCGGGCATGACAGGGTGGAAAATAACCCCCTGTGTTTTTGGCGTCAATCACAATTTTTTTCACTTGCTTCGCCACGTACTGTACATGCCTGCTGATATGCTGATATGCAGATGCCGGGCCAGCGGGTATCGTGAGCTGGGTGCTGGCGGGAATAGGGTGCATCTTTAGCGGTCTGTCGTACGCCGAGCTGTCGTCGATCATCCCATCCGAAGGGGGTGCCTACGCGTACGCTTTCGTGGCCTTGGGAGAGCTGCCCGCGACCATCACCGCCTGGTGCCTCACCCTGGAGGTAGGGTTGGCGCTAGGGCAATGTGGAATGATAACGTTAAGTGACAGGCGGGGTCGGGGGAAGGGGGAAGGGGGCTGATGAAGGAGGGGAGATGGAGGAGTCCGTTTATCAGCGCTGCGTGTTTTCATGTAGTGCTGGCTGGCGTGGCAAAACTGAGTTCGCAAGAACTACGTATTGTGGTATATATTTTCATTGTAGTTTCATTATAGTCAAGACCGAGAAGACGGGGGGGGGGTTGTACCCTAAGTTACCCCCTAGCCTTCCACTCGAAACCATGTGTGCGATGTGCGGTGTGGAGTTCTCACTGTATAAAACTGTTAACATATGGCCCAGTACGGCTTATGTACCATAGTACCAATAAAAGCATAGCTGCAGCGCGAAGCACGCCCCCTCCCATCCTCCCCCTTTTCCTCCGTTTCCATTGTTAACTCCCTCCCCCGACTCCTGCTATGCACCCCCCGCCCCCCCCCGCCCCCCCCCGCCTCCTGCTGCAACACAAAAGTTCGGCGTGTCGGGCGCTGCCGTGGCGCGCGTGTGGGCCGACAAGATTTTGGAATGGGTCGTGATGGGGGACGACTCCGGTATACGGCGATTTTCAGTGACCGTTCTTGACCCATTTCCCTCCTTGGGCATCAGCCCGCTCGCCGCGATTCTTCAGGCGATTTGCGTTTTTATTCTTCTCAGGGGGGTGACGGTCGGGAAGCGCATCACGACCGTGCTCACGGCCCTCAAGGTAGGTGGTGATTTTGATCGGAATTACTTCTAAATACTAGATTAACGTAGAGAAATTATAATTATGGAACTGTTGATTTTAGATGATACGCTCAGCTTGGCAAGCGTTGCGTGATACGCTGGCCAATATCTCTTCGCTCGTCGGAAATGGTGAGACAAACACCCGACTTGGACTTGTTTTGTCTTTTTCCGTTTTCATGACAACCACGATTACAAGGAAACTAGGCGGGCGGGCGGGCGGGCGGGCGGTCCCGTCATTCGTCCGCGTGTATCGCCCCTGCTATTCTATGTACCACTTTGTTGTTCACACCACGGAAGAGCTCCACACCCGACCACGACCACCAAGGAAACCCTGCCCCCCCCCCCCCGCCCCCTGCCCCTCCCTTCCTCGCCCTTTCCCCGCGTCTCCCTAAGGAAAGAGAACCACGACCACCAAGGAAACCCCGCCCCGCCCCCGCCCCCTGCCCCTCCCTTCCTCGCCCTTTCCCCCCGTCTCCCCAAGGAAAGAGATAACATAAGCAAACCTTTTTATGTGCTATACGGAAAAAGCATGATGAGCGCCGAAATGTTACAGGTGTCTCTGGTAGGAGTAGGAACGATGCTGTGTCTCGAGAGAGATTTGTGGTCAATGGTCAAAATTACTTCGTAAGGCAAGCAACAAACGAGTAGTCCCTTTCCTCACTCCCCCTCCCCTCCCCTCCCCTCCCCCCCACTCGTTCCTCCCCCCCTCCCTCTTTCCCCGTCAATTCCTTCCCCGGGTTTGTTTCGTCTGCGCGAAAACCTCAACTTTGTGCGAAAAAGATGGCCGTCTGCGCTTTCATTATTATTGCGGGCTTGGCGCTCTTCCAAGGCGAGAACTTGGTGCCCTTCGCGCCCATGGGGGTTCCTGGAATTGTCAGGGGGTCAGGAGCGGCATTCTTTGGCTACTTGGGCTATGACGAGGTATGCTTGTGTATGGTATACTATGCGTTCTCGCTCATATGATCGATGACTGGTTTCAACATTTGTTATTTGCCAAAACTCCCAAGCTCAATTCATTGTTTTGTTTTTGGTCTCGCCTCCCCCCTCTCCCCCGACTGAAAATGGAATGGCTTCAACATTTCTTTTATGAAGCGAAAAATCAAAAGCATCACATTCTCCAGATACGAGAGAATATCTGTTTTGGATCATACGCACGGAATTTTTTTTTGGCCAATCAGATCAAAGCAAGGTGATTTTATAGCCTTGAGGCGCACCTGTTCAGTTGTTAAGGCGATGACCGTTGGGTGGAGCACGCAGTGAGGCAGAGTCAGCGCTACGGGTCCACGGTGTGATGCGTACTTTCATTGTTGACTGTTAGATGTTTTGTTTTCTTTCTCCGTTTTTTGTTTTTTTCCAGGTTTGCGCACTAGCGGGGGAGTCGATCAACCCGCGCAGGGACGTGCCCTTGTCCATCGCCTACACCCTGGTCATCGTCGGCACCACGTACGTCCTGTCCGCCTTGGCGCTATCGGGGATGGTGCCCACCGATAGCTCCCCGGCTGCGTCGTCGTTTGTGTTGGCGTTCGACGCTAGGGGTTGGGGGGTGGCTTCCCAGGTGAGCAGGAGGAGGAGGAGAGGCGGCAGGAGGAGGAGGAGGAGGAGAAGGAGGAGGAGGAGGAGGGGGAGGGGGGCGAGAAAGAGGAGGAGGCTTTCGTTTTTGTTGAGTTGTTCTTGTCAAGTCCGTGTCGTGGTTCGTCGTTTGTGGTAGCGTTCGACGAGAGGTGGTGGGGGGTTGCTTTCCAGGCGAAGAGGAGGAAGAGGAAGGGGAGGCGAACGCTGTCGTCTTCGTCTGTTTGATTTTTGCCCTGTCCGTGCTGTACGACTCCTTGGATTGCAGTCCGGCCACAATATTGTATTAATGTATCATACCACGACCAGCCAGTGGCTGATGTAATCGGCCGTGTTTGTCGTCACGTTTTCCGTCTCAATTGCCAAAAGGAATGCACATATCACATATCACATACCGCATATTACACATCACATACGAATCATATCACAATACGGCATATCGAAGCATATCGAATGTCACACATCACATATCACATGTCGCATATCACGTATCGCATGAGAAGACAAAACTAATTTATGTCCAGACAGCATGCGATGCTACTCTAAATGTCGTACGCTCCTCGTCATCCCCGCCCTTACCATGGAAAACGCCAACAATATCTATAGTGGCGACCGATGCCTAATACCCCCCCCCTCTCGTCCCTTCGCCTCGCCTCCCGTACACCTGGTTCGTTTTTTCCCTCTCCTCCCTCCCTCCCTCCCTCCCTCCCTCCCTCCCTCCCTCCCTCCCTCCCTCCCTCCCTCCCTCCCTCCCTCCCTCCCTCCCTCCCTCCCTCCCTCCCTCCCTCCCTCCCTCCCTCCCTCCCTCACTCCCTCCCTCCCTCCCTCCCTCCCTTTCACTTGACGATGCATGTGGCAGCTTGTTGCTATCGGAGAGCTAGTGTCTTTGCCTGTTGTTGTTCTCGCTTCATTTCTGGTGAGCAAAGGGTATTCCGCGGCTTGAGTTTTGAAGCTTGTTTTTCGATCGCGCTTCTGGCTATGGTTGTTCGACCGCTTCGCGCTTCGAGCCACGTTTATTAGGCTACTTGGACTTTCGAGCCAAGTTTGTTAGACTGCGTTGCGTTTTTTCGAGCCACGTGTATTTTGACTGGTAAGCGTTTCGAGCCGTCCTTGTTCGACTGCTTCGCGTTTCGAGCCACATCAATTCGACTATTTTCGCTTTTCCAGCGATCTTTGTTCGGCCGCTTTGAGAGGTTAGCTGTTTCGTTGGTCTCGTCCTGACCTGTGCTCTTGTCTTGCCTTCTACCTGGTACCGCCATGCTTTGTTGCCCCCTCTATAGGTGCAACCGCGGCTGCTGTTTGTCCTTGCGACCGACGGGCTGCTGCCGAAGTCTCTGTCGACCACGGATGAGCAGGGGGTGCTGAGGACGTCAACTCTGATATCGGGGGCGGCGATGGTGCTCACGGCAGGAGTAGCACCGTTTGCTGCCCTCGATGACTTTATCTCCGCCGGGGTGCTGGTGTGCTTCGCGATCACCAACTCGTGCGCGATCGTCATCAGGAGGTATGTACGGCGGTAACGCTATGTTCACGCGAGAGCGTGTGCAGTACGGCAATTTATATCCGGCAGTTTATATCCACACCACCACCCCCACGTCCACCCCGCAAAACCCCCCCACTCCCACCGCCACCAATCGCGCAAACCAACCCCTGGTTAACTTTTGGCGGGCGCTCTGATTCCTCTACCACCCCTACCAACCCTCACCCAACCCTACCTCACCCTGCCTTTCGTTGGCATTGCTCGTTCTTGTTGGCCGTGTTATTATGTTCAAGTGTCGCTATACCCCCCCCCCGCCGCCCCTGTCTCCGCCTCCCCTACCAGCTTCCTTTCCCATATTTCACTCCTCTCCACTTCACTCCAGCCCCCCCCCCCCCCCCCCCCCCCCCCTTACCCGCCTTTTCATTGACAACTCCCACTCCACCCCATCTCAACCCCACCCCACCCCCGCCCTTTTCATGACCAGGTCCAACCTCGATCCAATCCTACCGGGGCCCTGCCGTCCCTTAGTCCTTCTTTTCAATGGACTCTGCCTCGTGGGAGGGTTGCTGGTGAGGGTGGCATCGGCGGAGGCGGCTTCAGCTGGGAGCACGGCTGCGGCGGAGGCGGGGGAGGCGACGGCGGCGACGGCGGCGGCTTTAGTGTTTTTGGCGGCTGGGCTGGTCATCATGGCGGTGTCTGTGTGGTGTCCTGAGCTGCCCCAACCTCTAGGCGGGCCCGAGGTAATGCTGTTGGCTGACGTGGTGGTTTTATAGTAGTTGAGGCGTTTTTTGCAGCAATGTGGTGTTGCGGAATGGTGGTGCAGTGTGGTAGTTGCAGCTGTATGGCAAATTGCAGTATGCTGATCCTGTCTGTGTCGGTATGGTGTCCTGAGCTGCCACACGGTCGTGGCGGTCCCGCGGTAATGTTCGCTGACATTTGGCGTTTTTGTGGTATTGCGGAGGCGTTTCTTGCAGCAGTATGGTGCTGCAGTATGGTGTTGTGGCTGGCGGTGTCAGTGTGATGTCCTGAACTGCCTCACCCTCTCGTCGGTCCCGAGATGTACTAAGCGTTTGTTGCAGCAGTATGGTGTTGCAGTGTGGTGTAGCGGTGCTCTATGCTGTTTCAGTATGGGGTGTTTTAATATGGTGTCGAATGGTGTTGCAGTATGGTAGTGAAATGTGATATTGCAGCAGCACGAGTATGTTGTTTTTGTCTTCGGCGTTGGCGATCCTGTCTGTGTCGGCGTGGTGTCCTGAGCTGCCGCACCCTTTGAGCGGTCCCGAGGTAATCTTGGCTGATGTTGGGGCTTATTTCCTAACATTGTTCCATGGTTCAGCGCAGATTTTTTTCATGATTTGTCCTGTGGTTTGTTCCATATGATGTGTTCAACGTTGTGTTTTATTAGGTATTGCATAATTTTTATTGCGTGATTCGGTGCGTGCTTTGTTCCATATGATTTGTTCCATGTTGTTCGTTCTGTGTGGTTTCTTCTATTTTTTGTCCATTCCTGTCGCATGTTCCCTGACTTGTTCCATCGTCCCATCTTTTATTCCCTCGTATCGTCTCTCTTCTGCTTGGCGGCTCGACAGGCTTTCCGGGGCCCTTTCTCCCCCTGGGTGCCTGCGTTTGGTACCGTGGTGAGCTGGCTCCTCCTTGCACAGTTGAGCTGGGGCAGCCTTAGATGGACGCTCTGGGCTAGCATCGGAGTGTGCATTTGGTACTTCCTCTACGGGTGAGACACGTCATCGTTACGCTGCCACTGCTATTCTATTCATACTATTATATGGAATCGCCTGGGGTAGCCCCAGCCTCGATGTAAATCTCTACCTATTTTCCCCCCTGGGCAGTGTCAGCTGGCACGAGCGCGTTGTTGCTGATCGGGACGCTTTGCTCGCACCGTTCAGCGTGTTTTCAGAGCGATTTGCCCCAATGGTGACAATTAGCCCGCGCCTGAAAGTATCACTTAACGCCCTGTTCCCAAAACCGGTGTCTTACGGGCTGTTTGGAGCGTTAAATTCGACTTAAAAGCCGTTTATTACGTCCAGACACAACGCCGTTACACCGGAAACCCCATAAACAAGGGATAGGGTAGATATTTTAGGCATTTGAGCTAGGAAGCTTCTCTCCCTGTGGGCCAAAAACGCATTTCAAATACCTCGCCCGTGTTGACTACTTTTAATAATTCCTACCTAAAGGCGTATTGGTTGAACACGATACTCGCCGATTAAGGCAAACAAAGCACTTGGTTCTGCAACAAGTATTTATCTTTAATTCCGAGTAATTTCCCTCCAAAACGTGGGAGCACGAGCCTTAAAACATGCCTCATCAGCCTTGAAGGTTGGGGCCTAGTGACGGCATAGCGGCCGACGTCCCATGGTATAGCCTATTGCCACACATGGACAGTTAGTCAATGAGAACAGCCTAACAAGTTGGACAACATTGGTTGGACGGCTACGATCTTGGTGAAGGAGTGCAACTTTTCTTGTTTCGTAGGCTTCTTTTCTTTCTCCCTTGCTAGTAGTCCGGTGTGCTGGCTGGATATATACATACATATATACTGTACAGGTTTTCCCTTCGGGATGGGGGTAACGTGAAATACCGGGGGCGTCGCAAGGCGAAAAGGGAGACACGGGTAACACACGCGTATGTATATATACTCTCCTACTTATAATGGTGTTACGCGTACTCACATAGATGAACCCCACTGCTCTTCTTAGAGGAAACGTGTGGCATGAGCTAGTGCATTGCTCCAAAGAAAGAGCACTACTCAGCGGGAAGAGTGTGATAAGCGGTGGGTGCACGTTGTACTTATGTACGCGCAAACGAATTATTAGTGGTCAGGGGATGCTGTGTATACCGTACGGGGAATAGTGCCCGTTGCTATATAGTACGTCACATATGTTCGCACTTGGTGGTAATGGACAAGGTTAACCGGCCAATGTCAGTCGCTCTTGGATGTTGTACAAGAGCCATCCATGCCGCTGCTGCAACCCCCCCCCCCCCACCCCCCCCAAAACGCCCCCTCCTTCCCCACCACCCGCACAATCGCCTAGACCTAGCTTTACGCGTATAGCAAACCCCTACATCTATGCGACCTAAAGATGTTTTAAAACCCTTCCCCCACCCCCACCCCCACCCCCTCGAACGCTCCGCCTTCTCCTCACTGGTTGTACGACTTACAGGATATACATGATAAACTTGTGCATTCTTTCCACAACCGTCAGATTTATCCCCTTGAAGGATTTATAGTTTCCACGCACAGATTGAGCTGCCCCGCCCGTCCCGCCTCACCCCCCCCCCCCTCCGCTCCCTTTTGATCAAACTCAGCCCCCCACGTCCTTAAAAACTCCGCCCTCCCCTCACCGGTTATTCGACTTACACAATTCACTTGATAAACTGATGCATTTCCTTTCACAGCTGTCAGGTTTCGTCCCCCTCAAAAACGGGTTTTATAGGTCCCGCGCACAGACTGGCTAACATCACCCTGTTGACCCTGATAGCTACACTGTAGTTGCACGGGGAGTCGCCGACCTATATCCTTAATGAGGACACACAACCCGTAATACGCGCGATCGGAGTATCACACACAGCTTGCAAAGATGAGTTTCGATAAAATCTTCGATCTCACAGCTGGAGTGTATTTTCATTTTTATGATAATTAATTGATTGGCGGCAACAATTTTGGTTATGTGTGGCGTACGTGGTAGGATTTTCCATGAGTTGGAGTTAGTGTTCAACGCTTTGGTACTGTGTTTGCGGGGAACCGAAACCTTGATGTATCCCTCGTTTATCCCCATAGAAAATAGAGCTAGATCGATAGTGTTCCCGCCTGAACCCGCCACTACTTGATGCATGTGCTCAGAAATGTATGTGTGTATGATATGTGTGTGCGATAATAGCAACAGATCTAGAACCGATCCACCCAGCCAATCAGATGGCGTCCTGGAGGCGTGACGAACGCTGAATTATAACTGTAGCCGATTTTGGCCATAGCAGCACCGTGTATATACCTGTGTTTGGCTATCGCTAATAACGAGCTTTATATCCTTGAACCCTACCCATGGTTCCACTCTGTCCAAAAAAAATACTTGGCCTGGTCGAGACTCGCGTGAATGCTGCGCTCGCGATGCCCATCTTCCAAGCTTTCCCCGCTCTATGTCCCTGTGAGCCCCGTCTCCCGCGCGGAGAGATGCAAGCCGTGCTCTGTGGCGCTCGTTCCAACACTCGGCTGCTCCCGGCCTCTACCACCCAGCCTCTCCTGCTGGCATCCGCTCTGTCCGGGAAATATGAGACCGCGATATGTCTTTTTGTTCAAGCAAAAACGGTCCTTACATTCGGACACGTCTAGTTACCCCGCAAGAGGAGAAGGAACACACCGGGTCAACCACGCCCACAGACGCTTTCGCTCCTGCCTCGACGAGCGACCGCCCGCGCGGCGGGAGAGCGCAGGCCGGTTTACCCTTGTCTGAACCCATGCCCACGCACCCACGTCGAGATCCGGGGCCGAAACGGCCCAGGGCGGCCCGCCCCCAAACCCCACACCAATCCGATCCGCATGTGTGCTGCTGCTATTAATACTAATGCTGTATGTTGCTGCTACTGCTGCTATTGTGCTGCTGCTGAGGTTAATTTAGTCCGGGCGGTTGCTGCTACTGCTGCTGTGCTGCTGCTGAGGTTAGTTGATTAGCGGGCCATTACCAAAAACAAAAAATTGTAAAAGTTCATCAAAATATCAGAATTTGAAAAACAATTTGGGGTGTTTCCAAGTGACCTGCTCGTCTCAGGGAGGCGGAACGCAATCCCTTGCCAAATAAAGCCAGCTAAGCGGCGTTTAATGCGCCGAGCGCCGCCACGGAGCTCGGCCGAGATCCAGACATGCTTCATGATGTACCCATGGCAGGCTAGCTTGCCCCGCGGCCGAAAGTGCGAGAAGGAACACTCGGCCGCCGGAGAGCAGCGAGCCCAAAAACAACGAAGATCATATTTTACGTATACACATACCTGGCATGCCCAGCCCTCACGAAGATCATATTTTACGTATACACATACCTGGCATGCCCAGCCCTCGTTTTCATGGCTGTTGACATTGCATATGCATAGCCAAATTACCTTGCTGAGTGTGCGATGTGTGTCTCTGCCATGTAGGTCGTGGCCACAGTTCTCGTCTCTCTAGGAGAGGGCATCGGCACGGACACTGGGTGTGCTTGATACACACAGCTGGCAACATCAGCTTAGTGTGAAAACACACACAAGTTTTTTTTTTTTTTCAACAGTTTCAGGCTGATTTCTTGTGAGATACCTTAGGAGCGCGCTTGGCACTGTCTTGTACACGTAGACGAGAACGGCATGGAGATTAGTTTTGTATTGGGCACGGGCACGATGGTGACGGTATGGGCATCACTGCTGCCGTCAGAAACAGTGCGCTGCTGATCAACAATGGTTGTGCTGGATGTACATGGGTGGGAATACAGATATCCGTTCAATGTGAAGAACACAAACGCACACACCGAGAGCCCAGAGCCCATACGATAGATACAGACAGACCTTGGTAGAGGGTAGGCGCTGCTGTAGGAAACACGATTTAGTAATCATTGTGTCGATGTTGAACATTGTTTTGTGTCGCGATTGACGGTTCAATGTCGATTTTTTTACGAGCAACCCAACGCGAACCTGCATGGCTCCGGACAAGGCCGCATGGCCTTAGATGAAAGCGTCGAGGATTTTAGGATGATTCATGCTCACGGGAAGCTGCGCGAGTTGTGGTGAGGTCTTCCTTTGAAGTTGTACGAGAATGCTCGTGCTGTTTGCTAGATACATCTCATTGAAGAACGCCGAAAAAAACACGTTTCTTCTCAGCTTTCAGAATTAACAGTTATGACGATCGACCCTCGACCTAGAGACACACACTACTCGCAGGGCTAACCGATGCTGCTCCGGACAAAAGGCTACATGAATGGAGATGACGCCGTTTAAGCTTTTCAGGTTGATCCATGTTCTAGAGGTCAAGAGCTTGCCAGCGTTGCTGTTGTGGGTCTTCTCTCGAGATGCGCTGCTGGCGCGAGGCTCCGCTTTTTTTCGCTGATTCCCATAATGATGTCGTGTCGCCCCCTTTTAAGGCACTGTTGGTCCCTTAAAAATGATATCGTCCGTTTTAAAGGACCTTATGTTCCTTAAAGACGGCCAAAATGGATTATACCTGGTATAATTATCTGTAAGGGACTTTCGGGGCCCGACGCACTATGGTCCCTTAAAGGGGACCACCTATTGTAGTATTGACTATTTGGCGTTTCCGTGATTAGTTAACTGGGGTTATTTGGTTATAATCAAGTAGCTGATAAACCTATACTTTTTCCGGAGGCGATGTCGAAGCGGAGATGCCATCGCGGAGGGTCTACGTGCCGAGTTCCCTTGTCGATCGCCGTTCACTGCGGACTCGGGCTGAAACTTCATCTTCGTTGTACCAGGGTAGGTAGCAAGGAGGATGCACTGCGGACTCGGGCTGAAACTTTATCTTCGTTGTACCAGGGTAGGTAGCAAGGAGGATGCTAAGCTAGATCAGACTCGAGGGGGACCGAGGGTTCCCCTGAATCGGTGGCGAGGTTATCGACGGCGGCTACTCTGCGGGGACGGGTCAACACCGTCGATGACGGGGAGACAGCTCGCGTCCCGAGATCTTCATGGCCTGACCGGTCACGTGTTCCTTCGCGCACGCGTGTAACGAGATGTACGATAGGTATCTACAACCCCGTCTTCCACGTAGCCGTTGATTAAGCACGACCAGTTGCGCAATCGCGTAATCGCACAACCCTGACCTCGTTGACTGTACAAACAATCGCATAACTTAATCAAGTTGTACGTGGATTATGTGGGTTGATTGCCATCTCTAGACTAGGTAGTGTCCTTTACGCTGATCATTTAAAACTTGAAAACAGATTTGGTCAAGCGGTCTGTACACTGGTTAGACCAGTATTTTTTTCGCTTGAATTGAACAACAGCCACCAGTAGATAGTGGACTGCATCAGCATCCTGGGCGCGTTTATCTTGAGTACAGGGAGTTTAGGCTTTGAGCAAGTTATGTAAACTCTTTTGGGATTTTTTCGGGATTGCTCGCCGAGCTCAGCCAACACGGCCTCGAGACTTACCAGATGGCGGCGGGTGGCATGTGCGGAGGCACCGCCGCGAGCACGCGGCCGTTGGGGTTCTGAGGCGGACGTTATCAGCCGCGATGAAAAAACGGTGAAAACAACTGTGGACAAGAAAATATAACCGCCTCAAGAATATTCAAAACAAAAACTTATCGCGAAAGAGATTTAAAATTGCTGAAATTGTTGCGGCCGAAGGTGTGTTTTTTGTTTTTTACGGCTGTGCATGAAATGAGTACACCCCTCCCCCCCCCACCCCCTTAATTGTGCCGCGCCGACTCAAGAACAGCGTGGGACAACAGTGCCTGCCCCGCACCCTCTTCCCCTCCCCACTCCCCCACTCCCTCTCGCCCCAACCCCCACCTCAACGCTGTCGTACCACCCAGGCTAAAACACAGCGTGGGACAAAAATCGAGGACCTGGCCCCAACTAGCGGCGGCTACGGCCCGAGAAGCATCCGGCGCGTCTGCCTTGTTTGACTCCCCCTCTCCGACCGTGTCCAGCGTGTACCGCAAACCTATTGCCGAGGGCAGGGGTGGTGGGCCGCGCTCGAAGCTGCGAGCTACGTTCCCCGGCGAACCTCCACTGGATGCGTCCCCTACTAGCAGGGGGGGCGAGGAAGAAGGCTTTGCGCCGGGTGGGCAGGATGAGGGTTATATGTCCTTTGCTACCCTTAGATAAGGCGTTTTGGGTTTGAGGGGAAAGGGTGGTGGTGGGGTGGGCTTGTTGGCGGGGGTGGGCGTTGGGAGGGTGGTATGGTATGGCTTTCGCCACTCTAAGATAAGGCGCAGTTTGGGAGGGGAGGGTGCGGTATGGTGTGGTATTGTACGGCATCGTAAGATATGGTAGGTATGGTACGGTAGCGTATCGTACGATACTGAGGTATGGTACGCTATCGCATGGGGCTGTGAGGCATGGTATCGTACGGTATGGTATGGTATGGTATAGTACGGTCCAGTATGGTATGGTATGGTGTGGTATAGTACGGTCCAGTATGATATCGTAGGGTACGGTCCGGTGTTGTGTTGCGTGATGCGGTAGAGAGAGAGAGCCGAAGATGTCCGCTTTGCCGCTCGGCGGGAAGATATTAAGGCCGGCATGGACAAATTTATTATTTTCGGGCACGGGAGTAGAGACAGACCTCCGAGCCCCCCCCCCCATGCACGAAGTTTCGGCGCACAGCTGCAGAAGAACCGTTTGGATTGTGTGTGGTTGTTGTTGAGCAGCGGCGCTGGACGCCGTGTGCGCCTTTGGGGGCGGTATGGCATGGCACAATACGATACTGTACGGCATGGCACTGTATGGTATATGGTACGGGACGGTACCACATGGCACGGGGCGTACGGGACGGGAAAGGGAAAAACGCGTTTTAACTTGTGTTAGACTTGATGGTGTAGTGTACTGTAGACCTGACTGCTCCTTAGACATCAGCGAGAGGAGAATAAAGAGTACCTGGTATATTAGACGGGTATGGCAACCCTGAAGTCGAATAGTTCGTGTTGCTGCAAAACGTATGATAGTGCAGCTGCAGTAGTGTTGGTCATCGTATCGAAATTTCGATGTGCAAATATCGTACGTTTCATCTGTTGATATATCGAACTTCCGATAATATCGAAAATCGTGCAATATTGGCTTTCGGTATGTATCGTATGGAGCGCGTTTTCCCCTTCATCCATGGTTTCCCCGTATGTTTTAGCTGATGTTGAAGGACAAGTTTCGACGCATACATCGGCTATCGGCGGCGTATGTATCGATGTTTTGTTCGTTTACTATCGGTAGCGAACTCGATTGCCGTTCGATATTCATCGCGAGCTGGAGCGCACTGCTGGGCAGGCGACTGCTTGCTAAGTTGTCGTTGTCAGGTAGGGGGGTCTCACGTCAGGAAAGAGGCACAATGCTCACGTGTAGGGGGAGGTGGCAGGGGAGGGCGTACTCATTTCATGTACGGTCGTAGTCGTATGGCCATACTGGGGGGGGGAGGAGTAGGGGGTGGTTGGTGGAGTAGGGGGTGGTTGGTGGGGGGGGGGGGTATGCGTGGGCAGGCGACGGCTGGACATTGAGAGACAGTTTGTCGCCGAGGCTGTTTGCGAACCGTACGCACGATTACGGTTCTTGTTATCCGTTCTATCGTTTATTCTGTTCACCTGGTATATTACTCTACTTTGTTTTTTAGCGTTTTTGTGGTTTAATCGCCGAGTAAAATATATTAGTACTCCGGTTTTCGGTATTTTTTTGTGGTTTATACTTCTGGCTTGATATCATACAGTATTTCAGTTTTCGATTATTTTTTTGGGGGGGAGGTTGATGCGAGCCGGGACGTTAAGTGTCCACGAGCTGTTTTTTATTGTTAGTAGATGTTGGGACGGGACGGGACGGAACGGGACGGAACGGGACGAGACCGGAGTTGAAATGGGGGCGGAGGATATGGGAGGGCAACCGGCACACGTGAAATTGTTGACCGTTTTCAGACTACTGTTGTGTTACATTGGGGAGGTATGTTTCGTGTTTGGGCAGTGGTTCGAGTGCGCGAGTTGGGGTTGCGCTCCAGCAGATTTTTTTTGGGTCGGACAAAAGTTTTACGTGCTATTTTTATAATATTCGTAAAATATTGCACTTTTGATAGCGTATGTCTTGTTTGTTGGTAACGAAGGCATGGCGCGGGATCTTCGCAGCAAGAAGACATTTTGGTGATGGAAACCCGTTGTGGGGTAGTACGGGGGCGGGGGGGGCGAGGGGGGGGGGGGGGGCGGTGTTGAACGTCGTTTGATTGGGTGTTCCTTGAGTCGAGTGCATCTTGATACATTTGTACGTGTGTTGAGGGTTGTCTTTTTCTGCGGCGAACCGAATACTCGCGTAGAACATCGCCAGGCGCTAGGAGCTGCCGTAGGCAAGCAAGGGATTTCTCGGGTGGTGCAGATGGTGTCCATATTTTACGACCACCCCTGCCCCCCTCCCCTCCCCCCATCGCGGGTATTTTGTGATGAAGGAAATGAAAGTATACCGTCTTGACATTTGTTTTATGTCTTGGTCTTAATGTCTCAGCAGTCTTACGTGTCCGCGGGAAAGGGAATTTCGTGCCCTCAAATGTTCTGATTGGCCAATATTTTTATCGGAGTGAGTGTTCTTATTGGCCATTTTTTATTCAGAGTATTTTCATTGGCTACTTTTTTGAACGGAGTGTTCTGATTGGTGGCAACTTTGGACGACGACGCATCCTCTCTCCCCACCCCCAACCTCTCCGCTGTTGGGTGTTGAGAGCGTCAGTAGAAAAGCAAGTGCTTGACTTGTTGTGTGGGGTATTTTACGAGATGTCGATGCTTCTTTTTGGTGCTGTTTTAGCCCGACGTCTTGCGCGGTGTAGGCGCCGCTATTGAGCCTGGAGTATACCGTACAAACATTACGTTATTTATGTGTGGCAATCGCAAGAACCGGGTTTGCTGTTCAATACATTGTCATGTGTGACAGGCGCTGGCTTTTCTGCTGGTTAGTACATTTTATTGTGCGACAAGCACTGGCGTTGCTGTTAGGTTCTATACAGCAAAAAACGTGGGGCGATGGTTTCGTTTCGATGTTTTGATGCAGCCAAGTTCAGTGACACCTGCCTGACTTAGAGGAGTTCGGTGTCATGAGGGATGTGTGTGGGGGGGGAAGGGGAGGGTGCTGTCGCGCGCTGAAGAGCTGCTATCGTCCCACAGCGCGTATGTTTTGGTGTAGCAAGTTGATAGACCCCTGAAATATGAATGTAAAACACGGGGATTTTTTTTTTTTGCGATACAGTATCTGGGTCTGGTGTTTTTTTTTTGGTTTTGGACAATCGGCTGAAAAAGCTTGAGTTCTTTGGCTTGACGTCGGCGGCTGACGATTATTTTGTGCTCCTTCCGTACAGGAGATTGAGTACGGGATGGGTCGATTTTTCTGCATGCCGCATTATTAATAGTATTTTATACAACGGCTGCAGTAGTAGCAGCAGTGTTCTGCTGTAGGAGCAGCAACAGTAGACTAGTAGCGCAGAAGTACGGGTAGACCAGCGCGACAACAGCAGTAGTAGTAGTCATGCAATAGTAGCACTCTACACTCTACAGCAGTATGATAGTAGGACCATAGAAGCGGTACAGAACTCTACGTAATCTGTACACGTGGCTGTCTGTCCATACATCATTTCCACACGCGTAGGGCACCCACTGATCCAGAGATCGTGGGTGGTTGGTTGGTTGGTTTGTTGGTGATTGGTTGGTTCATTGCTTCGTGATCGATTGGCTAGTTGATTGACTGAATGGTTGGTTGATTACTTTGATTGGTTGATTGCTTTCCTTCTTGGATTGGTTGATTGGTTGCATAGTCGATTGGTTGTTTGGGTGATTGCTTCTTACATGGATTGGTTGGTTGCTTAGACGAAATCGATTTCTTGAATGGTTCTTTACTTTTTGGGGGTGCGAGTAAAATTACCCAGGTCATGCGAACTGACACTATGCCCTCCATGTTTTAGCATTCCCTGGGAAACGTTCTCAAATCTGATGTCCTCGTACAGCTACCGCAAACATTCAGCTTTTTTTATTATAGTACCGGTATGTGAGTATTCTGCTGCTCCAGACCTCCATGTATACCTGGCACTTGAAAACATTTGTTTGTCTTTAAATTCTCCAGACCGAAGGGGACTGGAGACTTACGGTCGGAAACTATTTTTTTATTGAAGCCACGGTGAAGCATCAAAATCGGTCAGTAATACCGAAACGGGCCCACTGTGCTGCGGAATACCGCCTGTTTGATTGACCCTCAAGCCCGTTTTAGCATACCTCTACAGCCTAACACGTAATATCGGCCTCGACCAAGTCTCAGCACGAGCGATGCAGGGTGTGCGACACTCACGCGGGGGCCTCCCAAGCTCCCGAGTTCAACATCGCATTTTACAGCTTTCATCCAACGATCGATTCAACGGGTCAGCGGTTTCTCTCGATATGGGGTCTGCAGAATTTGACACATGGGTATATAGGTTTTTGAGTTTCGGCCTTTCTAAGGTCAACACCCGTGCGTTAAGATACCGACGGACATTATCAGCAGCGGTCCTCCAGCCCTTTTGGCGTGTTTGTTATACCAGAAACGGGTGCCGACGCTTTCTACGATAGAGATATAGACTAGTCTACATGATAGCTTTTTTTTTTTTTCAATCCTCCGGCGGATTGGGAAAAATAAAAAACTTTAAGCTCACCACACTTCCACGTATTTTCGTACGCGTTGTGTGTCGATTTAACTCAGTTGCTTTCGCAACCCAACGCTAGCTGGCGCACCCTTCGGATCCCTCTGTAGAATAGCATTTTTTTGGTTCTTTCTGCATGATGACGTCTTCCTGCATGACGGGGGACCGAAGATTGTCTGATACGGTAGGACGGTAACTTTTGGCGCCTTTTTTTTCAGTGGCTTGGGGTCACTCGCGAGCGCTTTCGTGCATGTTTTAAGTTTGCGATATCTATGATGGCATGGTTGGCTACGCTCCGCCAAACAAAACGGAGATGGCCTTCCGCCGGACTTGGTCCAGTTACGGTCCACCCTACCCATTCGGGCGTTGGCCCTCGGATTGTCTGATACGGTAGGCCGGTCAGTTTTGGCGCCTTTTCGTTCAGTGGCTTGGGGTCACTCGCGAGCGCTTTCGTGTATGATTTAAGTTTGCGATATCTATGAACTGCAATGGCATGGGCAGCTACGCTCCGCCAAACAAATCGCCCAAAGTATTTTCGTCCAAGGGAGGTGCAGAGTAACTCGTGCGAGTGAGTGGCTCAACCTCGATAGTAGTGAAAAGGGGGTTACTCCCCGTATCTTAGTCTTGCTCGGGAACCCCTAACTCAAATTCGTCGGAACGACTGCCATTCTTGTTTTGCAAATTGAAAACTTTTTATACCTAGGCCATGAGTTTTGCCATCGAGCTGTGTAAGGTTATAGGTGGGGACACAGAGTACCCCCTGCAGGTCTGCCAATTGAGCAGGTCCTCGGAGAGTACTCACTTTCTTTTCCTTCGTAGAGACGTTGCTTTATTATTCGATCCACCAGAGCCCCGGATGGCTTCTGAGATCGGAGGCACGTGCCTCCAATCTATTTCCTAACTTTTCCGAATATAAAACGCCAACCTTATCATACGAAACCCATCCAAGTGATCTCAAATTCGGATAATTACAGGCCTTTCGAGGCCGTATCTTAACACTAGCCCACCCTGATGAGTCGCATATGCAGAAGTATGGGAGATTCGGGGAAACTCCGGTCCTACGAACTAGACCTAACTTTCCCGAATATGAAACGCCAACCTTATCATACGAAACCCATCCAAATTATATCAAATTCGGATAATTACAGGCCTTTCGAGGCCGTATCATAACAACAGCTGCACGCTCAGTTGACTCTATTATTAAGTCATTTTTTGGGTGAGGTGTAGAGCTCACCCTCACTCATCGTGTTAAGAGCCACAGAAGGAAAAATGGCGCACCTTTAGGTTACATGTTTCTTGGCAAAGGCTGGCACGTCTGGGAACTCTACATGCAGGAACACCTGCTCAATACCGTTACTAAGAAAGCGAGCAGGGAAAAGGTCAGGCTGGGATTTATAGTAAAATAGGAAATTCGGGATTTTTGGCCGCTCCCCTGCTTTTCAGTCGGAACAATAATTTGGTTACAACAACCCATACATACCTCCTTCCAACCTTAAGTATGAGCACCCAGGTAACAGCATGGCAACGTATATCGTTGGTGCTGCACTACAGGAAACTAAAAAAAAGTCGAGAATCAGTGTATGTACTGAAGTTAGTGTAGAATGCGCCCATTCATTATGAAATAGGAGCTCCAGCCTGAGTCAGCGTTCAGGACTGCTTCTTCATTCGTGTCCTGCACACGTGGCGAGGCTCGTCAAAACGGCGAGTGAAGGAGGTCCTTTCACCAACCTTAGTCCCCCAAACATGCCAGGTTTAGCAACTACCAAAAATATTACGCTTTATAGAGGTTTTCACTTTTTCTTTTTCTTTTTCTTTACTGCAACAGGTGATCGAATTGCGGTAATATATCGCTGACGTTTCGAACAACAGCAACCCAACGCGTTTGTCTGCGGGTCCTTGTGTTCAAACACACCACGTATGTTTTAAACAACAGCAATCCAACGCATTTTTCTGCCGGTCCTTGTGGTCAAGCACACTTTGTACGATATAGACCTGCCCCACCCGTCCCCTCCCCCCCTCCCCCCTCCCGCCCCCCTTTTGATCAAAATCAGGCCCCCACGTCCTTAAAAACTCCGCCCTCCCCTCACCGGATATTCGACTGACAGGATTCACTTTATAAACTGATGCGTTTCCTTCCACAGCTGTCAGATTTTGTCCCCCTCAGAAACGGGTTTTATAGTTTCCGCGCACAGACTGCCTAACATCACCCTGTTGACCCTGATAGCTACACTGTAGTTGCAAGGGGAGTCGCCAACCTATATCCTTAATGAGGACACACAACCCGTAATACGCGCGATCGGAGTATCACACACAGCTTGCAAAGATGAGTTTCGACAAAATCTTCGATCTCACAGCTGGAGGAGTGTATTTTCATTTTTATAAGGAACAAGTAAATTTTTGGCACCAAAGATTTTTCGTTTTTCACCTGATGAACTGCCCCAATGTTATACGAGATGCCATACGTACTCGAAATATCGTTGTGTACTCACGCCCAGACCGCCGAGAGTATGGCCAGACACGATCCTTTTCACGAATATGAGCATCATCGTATCTCTGCCTCGATCGGGGCAGAGTCCGATGATATCTCGTTGGCGCGATCTGTGATGCGCATGTGCTTGATCATGCTGTAGAAATTGTTGCTATTTCCCCGTTTATTTTTTTTTCTGCACAAGCAACACAACTCGATCGATCGAACCGTTTCCAAACGCACGCACACGCTCTCGGCCCACCAGTATCGGGGATTGAGGAGATAAATAACAACCCGTATCTGCACGTAATATCATACTGGTCAAGGCGAGGCCGCTTCTGCGCTCGCTTCCTGTGCCTCGTATGAAGCGCTTCGCCTTCGATGTTGCTTCTTGCTTTCGCGAATTCCCCGATTCGCCGTCTAGCGATGACCTCGAGAATCACGAATCACGAATTATCTGGTCCAGTGAGCGACCGCTGTCCAGTTGTAAACAACAGCTCTGTCTGTTCGCGTGTTCTACCAGTCTGCCAGGCACCGTCCCGTGCGGTATCCACTTGGTATCTCCACAAGCGCGATCGACCAAACAATGCCAGCTGCTGCTGTAAAAGTAAGCTACGTGCGTACTCCGCAAAAAAAACTGATGAACCATAACGCCGAATTATCTCTATGAACAACAAACAGGATCTTATTCTTATCGGTTCCCGATTCCTAATAATGTTTCTCTTTATAGAGGTTTTCAGTGTCTGTTTTTTTTTTTTTTTCGCAGATCGCATGAAGGCGTAGGCCCAACCCAACCCTAACCCTAACCCCGACCCTAACCCTAACCCAGGGCAAAAGCTTCCAACTCTGTGCACGATTAGGACAACCTGAAAATATTATGCGGCCCGCCCTGAGGCCACCTAACAAAACAATATTCTTGGTACCGCATCTGGACTGTTGGGGGACTTGAGAACTCACTGAAGTCCCACGCGTGCGCGATTTGCCCTTCTACTACTCGTGGCTGCTGCTGCGGGCGCTGATAAAACACTGCCCAACTCTCCGCCAAAGCGGCGCGTTGTGGTATGTGTGTAGGGTGTGCGTTTCCCATGCGCACCTCATGTGTTCATACGAATAGTCCCTTAGAGTTCTCGCGCGTAGTTTGGAGATGGCGAACGACAACAACAACAGCCGCAGCAGTTTCATACTGCTGTGGGAGGAAGGGCATGGAAGCTGTCCTCCTTCGAAGCCCACGGTTCCCTTCTCGTCGGAACAAGCTCGTAGCAATGACTGCATCTGGTGTGCTCATGAAGCTGCCGCCGCCCTCTCTCCCTCCCCGCACGCGACAAACACAACAGCCGTTTACAGTCACCTCCACTAAATCATCTGCCTTTTAATGGTCAAGGCGGATACGTACGCAAGTACGGCAAGCATCCCGCGATTCTTTGGGCCCAAGAGCAACATCCACCTCCTTATGTACCTGGTACACACATGATAATCATCCATCCCTTTCACTTTATAGCTCTACTCGCAAGAGCTTTTATCCCGAGCGGCCTTCGGGACAGGCCGTGGTCACAGGTGTCTTCCCTTTCTCCCCCTCCATACGTGCTGTCATTTGTTTTTACCAGTGTAGACTATAGGGTCCAGCATTTCCAACACCGCGAGCCAGTCCCTCGGCCTGATGACGCTGAAGATACCAGGATTCGTGGACGGCGCTCCGTAAAGTTTGGTGGTGTAAGATGATGGCAGGAAGTCGATCTTGATCGATCCCGGGTGATAAAGGAAACGGAAGATGGAGAGGTTGGCGGAATAATTGTCGGTCGAGGCGCGACGGGCTACTTTTCCCAACCACCAGAGGCCGTCGCGGGCTTTGTACCAGAAGTGCACCCTCGCGGGAGCGTAGTGGAGCTGAAGCGTTCAAGTCAGAGAGTGCGCGGGACGAGGCTATACCCGTGAGTAATTAATAATATTTCGTCTCGGGTCCGCCCTAGTTCGCGGTGAGCGGCCCCGATCCGCATCTGTCGGTATATGCGGTTGGACTGGCGGTATTGTGAAGGGGTGCCCGACCAATAGCGGAGGATGCGAAGCCGGTGGTGTTGTAGGCCTTGTTTGTGTTCCCATGAAGGGCTGAGGAATCTGGCCCAATGGGTTTCCTACATGACCGCGAGAACGCCTCCCCGGCCGCGAACTAGTTTATGTCCCGACATCTGGCCGAAATTGAAGCGTTCCTGCGGTGGAGAGATGTCGTCGAGGGTGACCTGAAAAGGCGGAGACTTGGAGAAGGAGTTGAGCACGTACTTGATGAGGTCGACTGGAAGATGTTTTGGTGTGTGGTGAATCTCGTCGGGGATCCGGCATGTTTTTCAGCGGAGAACGGAGACGCGAGATTTGGAGACGCGTCCAGGCGTGTCGGACGGGAGATCAAAGTGCAGGAGTTTGTCGTGAAGAGGCCGATCATCTGGGACAGCGGAGGCCGGTGCAAGGCCCACGGCGAGGATCTGAAAGGACCGATCCAGTTGAAGGACAGCTTGGTCTTGAGGACAATGGTGCCGATGCCCTTTCTGGCGCCTTGGCGAATGGTGGTGGCGGAGTTGTAGATTCACGCGCAACCGTTGACGGAGAATGGGGGTAATAGGCGGAGGGCGTCTATGAGGGGAGCGTTGCGGCGGTTGATACGTGAGTTGTAGATTGCGTGCAATTCCCAGACGGCGCGTTACTAGCGAGCGGTGGCGAGGTCGATATACGCTAGCTGGTCCCGGTTGAGGCTTTGATGTCCGCCGATGTTAGGGAGATCGAAGACGGTAAGGGAGAGGCGAGAGAGACGACCCATGTGTACTTTGTTGGGGGCGTGTCCGTTGGCTGCGCTGACGGAGTTGTACTACACGCTCTCGACGTGTGGGAGTGGAATACACCAATCAGTTCGTTGTTCGTCGCCGACCATGCCGAGTATGAGGGCCATGATGCGGTTTGACGCGCTCGACACCGCCGTTGGTGCACGGGTGGTAGGTGCTTGTGGCAATTTGGTTGATGCTGAGGTGGTCGTAGAGGGCGAGGGAAAGTTTGGAGCAAAATTGGAGTCCGTTGTCGGGAAGAAGAGTGACGGGGTATCTATCCCTAGAGAGGGATGTATCGGTGGACAAGAATGTCAGCCTTGCCGGAGGCGGTAAACTGAGCCTCTGCAGTAGCGTACATATCGGCGCAGCGGCTGAAACGGTCGGTAAAAAGGAGAATGTAGGCGTTGCTCCGAGGTGTTAGAGGCAGGAGGCCGAAGTAGTCGACGTTGATGAGAACGTGGGGGCCGTTTGGCAACGGCAAGGAAATGGTAGGCCAGCGAACTGTTGCCATGACCTTTCGCGCGCTTGGGACTTGAGGCAGCGCCGGAGCCACCAGCGGGTGGAGATACCCATGCCGATCCACCGGTAGAGACTCTTAAGCATGCTAAGTGTCTGAAAAATACCCAAGCGGCAAGAGGTGGTGGAGTGGAATGTGTGTAGGACCCATGGGCTCATCAACTTTGGAACGTAGACGCGGGGGGGTGGGGCAAGGGTCGGGGATGGAAGAGTGCAGGCACGGCGCGTTGAGTCCGCGTGTGGTCGGTTGACACGCAGAGCGGTGTTGTCCTAGGTGGTATATAGCCGGCTTATTGTGACGAAGGTTTAGACCTCC
The DNA here is from genome assembly GCA_012845835.1 of Undaria pinnatifida. NCBI lineage: Eukaryota > Phaeophyceae > Laminariales > Alariaceae > Undaria > Undaria pinnatifida. The sequence goes on from JABAKD010000026.1 coordinate 8,898,120, forward strand.
GCAAGAGGGGAGCGACGGGTCGAGGTGATCTTGTCCAAGAGATCTTCCGGTGGTGGCAAAGGTAAACCTAGAGAGAGGAACCGGAGGGTGGCGGAGCAGGGGGACTCGGCGCGTTGCTCGCGCGCCCAATCGGTGTAGATGAAGTGCTCGACGCAGAAACGGAGATAAATGTCATCAATATGCTCGACAACGGGTTCCGGTAGACGAGGTGATGCTTGCAGAGCAGGGGAAGGCAGGGGAACGCAGGGGAAGACGCCTTGAGACGGTAGTCTGCGATGGTGGAGGGGGCTCCGGTTGGAGGGTACTTGATGAGGTCGTGGTTGGAGATGACGACTTATTATTTTGCAGAGCGGCTTGGGGTAATAGCAGGTCGTTGGGGCGCCAGCTTGGACCCAAGAGTAGGTGAGCGGCGCTGGGGAGATGGTGGTTTTGAAGTAGCGGTAGCCGGGACCGACGGCCAAATCCGTAGTCCGCAGGAGTACGGGAAGTTACAGCGGCGGAGCGGTGCCGGGTCCGAGAAGATGTCAGGCCCGACGAGGCACGAGAAGCTTTAGAGGCCGAAACCGAGACGCCCGAAGTGGACGATGAGGAGACAATGGGTGGCCTGGAAGCGAAACTCGGAGGAGCGCCAGCGACCACGGCGGCTTTCTTGAAGCTGGAAGGCGATTCGGAGATGTAGTCGAAAATAGAGATGTGGCCGACAGCAACGCTGCAAGGCGAATTGACGGCGAGGTCGAAGGCACAGCGTAGGCCAGTGGAAACGCGGTGGGGCGATGCTGCGGCGGGGTCTTGGTCTTGGGCAAAACGTGGGCCGGCGGAAACACGGTGAGGCGATGCCACGGCAGGGTCTTGGTCTTGGACGAAGCGTGGGCCGGCGGGAACGCGGTGAGTCGATGCCGCGGCGGGGTCTTGATTGTAACGTGGACAAGCGAAAGGGCGGCGAGGCGAGAGGTGGTATGGCCCTGAGAAAAATGGGGGCCAAGGGAAAGGCGGTGAGGTGATCCGGCGGCGGGGTTTGGGGTAGCGATGGTGGCCACGAATGGCCAAGTAACGGCGGCCGCAAACGGCCGAATAATCTTGGCTGAATCCGAGGTGTCCACACGCGATCCGTGGCGGCCGAAGTCGCCGAAATCGTTGTTGGCGCAGGGGAACGGGGGATGGGGTTGACGTAGCTGGAGGCAGGTGGGATGAGCCCACTCAAGTCATGCCTGGGGTGAAAGTTTCGATAGCAGTGAGACCGCAGGCTTGGATGAGGTGGATGCTGATGGTGTCGGGGCGGGCGAGGTGGTTGGGTCCGGTGCGGTCGAGGGCGGCAACCGGTAGCGGCAGGCGGAAAAGGAAGTTGGCATTACCGTTACCGTTTGCCTAGCCTTTTCGGTACCCCAAAGTGTAGGAGTACGGAGAGGAACTCCAACCAGCGCCGTACGCAAGTTTTGTGCTCGTTGACCTTGGTGATATTGTTAAGCGCCTTGTGGTCGGAGTAGATGAGGAACATGGTAGTCCAGAGATGACCGCGGATGCGTTTGATGGCCCAGACGATGCTCCCGGCTTCGAGGTCTAGAGGGGTCCTGCCTCGTTTGCTGTCGAGGGTGGTGCGGTTGATAAGACGATGGGGCGAACGGAGCCGTCCGGTTGATCTTGCTTAAGGATGGCGCCGAACCGTCGATGGTGGCGTCGCAGTAGAGGCGGAAAGGGCGCGAGTTGTCGGCGACGGCGTCCCAGTCCGGGTAGACCAAGATCGGGGGAGCGGTGAGCTCGTGGAGAATGTTTAGGAAGATGACCTCGGTTTCTGGGGTGAAACGAAATTAACGCATTGCGTCCGCAGGGAATTAATAGGACGGAGGCGAGTGGGAAAATGTTGAGGAATTTTCGATAGTACCCAAATGCCTCCAAACAGTGAACGAATCTGCTTAGTGTTCTTGGGCATGGACATCTTGGTGAGGGCGGCGACCATGTCAGCGATAGGGCTAACGCAGGAGAAGAAGATTGTATGTCCCAGGAAATCGCCGTCGGTGGCGCCAAGCTTGGCCTTGGTGGGGGGAAGTTTGAGGTTGTGCTTCCGAAGGCGTTTGAAAAGAGAGCGATTTGGCGAAATGGGCAGTGGCGTCGGGATCGAAGACTATGGCGTCATTAAGAGAGACGGCGTCGCGATCGAGGTCTTCGATTACCTCGTTGATGATCTCCATAAACCAGCAGGGCGTGGCATTGCTACCTTGGGGCATGACGAGTCTATCGAAGAATCGGGTGGGAGTGCGGAAGGCGGTAAATGGTATGGTGTCCTTGCGGACGGTTATCTGGTGGAACGAAGACACAAGGAAGATCAGGAAAAATATGCGCCCTTTTCCCATAGAGTCAAGGACGTCGTCGACGCGGGCGACAGATATCTGACCCATGAGGCTGATGGCGTTGAGCTTTTCGTAGTCCACCGGTATCCGGACGCTGCCGTCCTTCTTGGAGATGGCGACCAAGGGGCTGGCGTACGGAGAGGTCGAGTACTGAATGAGGCCTGCGGCTAAGTATTGGTCGAGTACCGCATCGGCCTGCTGGGCGAGGAGAGGGCTGATACGGTACGGGCGGGAGAACACGGGGGCCCTGTCCTGGGGGATGGTAATCTTGAACGGTATAAGGAAGCACGAGCCAAAATCGGTTTTGAATGTGGAGAAGACGTCGGAAAGTTTGCAGAGGAACGTTTCCGAGGTTCTCGATGATCGATGGGGACTAGCCAGAACCGTGAAGGTCGAACGTAATGTCCCGTGAGTGGAGGGGTAGCTGATCCGAGACTCGGAGGAAGCTTATCCGTTGGTCATCGCTCAGGCGCTCCAAGAGCTTGGGGCAGGGTGTCTTCGGCTGCAGGAAGAGGGTTGGTCCGAGCGAGCACGTCGTCGGCCACGAAAATGTTGTCGTGAAGGGCGTGGATGTCGGTGGGACGAATGGTGGTTAGTGGTTCCGTGGTGATCTCCTGTAAGACTGATAACGGAATTTGTATGAGGGGAGAAGAAGAGTTGCCAAGGAAGTCGCCTGGTTCGAGGTCAGTGAATCCCGAGAGCGGGATTGATACCCACTGGCGTCGAAAAGTTCTGTGTCCGAAGAAACACCGTCGCGGGGAAGCATCTCAACCAGGTAGTGGCCGGTGAGGGCTGGGATACCCGAGGAACAGACCAAGTTGACTGGGACGAGAGACGACGTAGACGAAAGTGAAGTTGCGTGAACGCCGATGAACACGGATGTTGCCGACCTCGTTGAGTGATGCATGATACGTGTTATATGCGAGGCTCGACGTGTGCTACATAAAGGGGTACCGCACGTTCGGGCCAAAGTATACCTGTCTGAGGAGGCTCCTCAAATATCACCAATTACTACACTACCCAATATCGCTGGAATCTCCATTGTACTTTACCATATTATTGGTGAAGCACCTATTAACAGGCCACGGGAATATTATCGGATAAAACGCACTATTTATCTCAAACTTTTTTTTGGGTGAGGTGGTATAAAGCAGGGCTGTTGACGGGTCAGATCAACTCTCACGGGTCGGGGTGTCAGTTATCGTGGGTCGGGTCGTGTCAGGGTGACCCGACCGGACCCGTGATACTCCAAACACATGAAACGACCTGACCCGAATCGCGAGATGTCGAAACTTCCCTGACCAGGCCTACGGTCGGATCGTGACCCTCTCGTGAAACGCCCTGGTACAAAGCTCCTTGAGAGAGGAACCTTAAATAAATTAGGTCCACCCTAACCGTACCCTGCGTCATACCGCCGGTACAGCAACGTTCGCAACCGCACACAACTACTACTGCACGTAGTACTGCACTACCTGATGTACCGCTGTAAGTAAAGGGATGGACGGCTGTCCGCGATGACAGTAATAATACAAAGCCGTGAGAAATATGTTTTGTTTGTGTGTGCTTATCTCTTTATCCCTTGGTTGTATCTAGAACCCATGATAAGTAGTGGCAATCGTTGCCCTCCTTTCATTGTATTATACCCTAGATCCCTAGATCTGGGATCTTAAGCACCCCCCATCCTCGCCCCCTCCCGCAACGACAAGAGCTCGACTTAAGTAGTACGACGGCACTACCAGCGCTAGAGAAAACTGTAACAACTCGCACTCGTGCATCGAATCATATTCTACTCGGCACACGCGAAAATATGCACCATTACTCTACCGTTGCGCCTGTAGAATATAGGTAGTACTGCCCTTAAGAAAGACAGCCCACATTTCGATGGGAATACACGAAACCCTCAACTTCACGACAGTGAACTTCCAGGAATCTTCCTGGCTCAGCGATCCGTCTGGTTACGACATTGAACACACGAAATTCAGAACAGCCAGTAAACTATTTTATCAAGATCGATATCATTCCCACCGGATTCGGGCCCGGCAACCCCCAAACGAGAGCGTGAGATGGGTCGGGGTCGGAGTTGGGGTCGGGGCTGGGGTTAGGGCTGGGTTGAGGTTAAGGCTCGGCTTGGGTCCGGATCGCCAAACTCACTGTGCAAAACGAAAGTAGAAATATCCTGTCTATACATTTCTACGTCAACCATACGGACATCGTTTACTGCAAATGGATAAACAACCCTCTCGACAAGCGCCAACTCTGACTGAAGCAACACGTTCAAAAACAGGTACACATGAGTAGACTAACTCAAAACTATATATATATATATGTTGGATAAACAACACGATCCACTAGCCAACTGAAGTTACGTGAAAAAGTAGGCTAGTGACTAGTGCTGAAATATCAGCATTACTATGAAAAATATATATCATCATCCTTGGACGCATCGTCAACTAACTGAGGGTTTATTTTCGGATCGCCTGCATAAAAGCTGTTACAGCAGCGTGGTGTCCTGGTACCTATCAAGAACGGTCTCACCTTCATGTACCCGAGCGGCCGTGCGTGGAGCTCAAAAAGTGGCTTGCAGCCACGCAACGGTCCAGAAGACCACGAATGCCAGCAGTGTTAACGTTGCAAGAACGGGTACACACGGTTTTACGGGCAGGTCTGTTGCGAGTGGGGCAAGAGCAGCGTACACGTGTGATGGCACGGTGTTGGGACGCACTGGGTGGCTTGGACAGGTGGTATAACTTTGATCTCTTTTGTCTCATGGTCGGAGTAAGAACCCCGAGGCGTCGGTGAGAAATCCCGAGAGGGATTTCTCATGTTTTCCCGGAAGGATTCCTCCGCCGGAGACATCCTTCCTTTTCCTACATCGTGATGTGGAGGGCCTATCCGACGGCATAATCTCCACTTCACACGATGCACCCTCCTCGTAATACTGGTCCGGTCAGCTATCACGTATCTCAGAATAACCCGGGCCCCTCGGGCGCCCTGGCGTTCGCAGCGCTGCAACACCCCCCCTGCCCGACGCATGGCTATCGTCGGCACAAAGCGGGCGCCCCGGTCACAGCCCGGTTACAGCTTGAACACCTTCCTCCTCTCTCTGCCACCTGTCTGGCGTTGCCCCCTCCTCTTCCAGCGCGACCCTTAGCTAGCATCAGCGCCGCGAAGATGTTGGGCGTCACTTCTAGTATTTTGGCGACGACTAAGCTCTGGGTTCTCTCCTCCATTCCCAAACCTGTCCCACCGTTTCAGCGAACGGTTCCCGTAGACGCCGGTAGACCGGCGATCTTTAATTTTTCCTTCCCTTCGAGTACACAGAAGGTGCGCTCCATCCCCGTGGACGGACGAACTTGAAATTTCTCCTGCCTTCCAGGAAACAGTAAACGTTGCAAGTACTAGTGTGCAGCCCCCCCCCAGTTGGGGCATCTCCGAAAACTTGAGCTTCTGGGGAACAAGGGCCTGGTCTGGTTGAACAGGTGATGACATCGTTCTTGATCGTCTCAGATTATGCCGGCCTGTTGTGAGGTTGTTCTTCGTTTTTGATCGTCTCAGATAATGTCGGCCTGTTGTGAGGTCGTTCCTGATCTTCTCACTTTACGCCAGCATGATGTCACGCTGTTCTTGATTTAGTCATCTACAGTTCTTCTCCTTTTACACCAGCATTCTCCATTTTTATCCCCCCCCCCACTCTAGACCGCGCAGGGAGGTGAAATCCTTGGGAGGGGGGTGCTTTGAACTTGCTGGCCAGTCTTGGTTCAGCTTCTCTGCCCACCCAAAGTGTGGTCTTCCTTCCCAGAAAGCGTGGCCAGCTGCCGCCGTGTTGAGGATGTGCGAGCAACTTGTCGGCTATCATGACTGTATGCCCAATCTGAGTATATTTGCTCTGTCTATCCCTCCTCTCTTTATACTCTTCTTCCTGAACGCTCGGCTAGTGCCTTGACATTAGCTCCGTTGTGGGTGCTGGTATACCTGTAAACTTGCCGACTACCATTCCCACTTCGAGCATTCATACTGATGAAGACATTTGGTCGCCTGTATAAAACGGCACAAGCGGGCGTGTCATTCCTGTGTCTGTGCGCCTGGAATTTCTCTTTAAGAACGCGTTGTATGGCGGGTTGATATGTTGCCTAACGATAGACTGAGCGTGCGCCCAGTGAATCTGCTGTGCCGTGGGCGGCGCATTGGTCAGGTGATGGCCGCTATGCCTGGTGAGGTGCCCGCGCCGTCCGAAGCAAACCCTACGATGGCGTCACGCACGTACGTTATACCGTGATGACGACGCTGTGTATGGCCGATGGTGAGGTTTCATCCTCGGGTCAGGGCCGGCGTCGCCGTAGCAACCGGACTAGGTGATACCCCCACCGTATCATTTTGCGAAGCAAACGTCTAGCGACACTGTTACAGTAAAGTAATAGACCTAGTGTTCTTGCACAATGATTAGTGTGTATCCCAATTATAGGTACACCTTTTCGATGACACCGGAAATTGTTGATCGCCTCCAAGTATGTGGGGTGGAAGACGAAACGGCTGTTTTTACTCCACGGGCAATGAACTGACGCTGTGGGCGCGGAGGCTCGAATTGACTAGGGGTGACACTTAGCGGCAACCGGCTCTACTGGCTGCTGGTGCTCATTGCAATCTTGTTGTATTTTAAATTCAACAGTTTATATTTGACCATGAAGCATGCCGGCATTGGTTGGTTGACGAACAGTCATGACTTTAGGCCACGAGATCAGATGAGCAGCTGAGCAGCTATGCAAATGAAAAATATGATCATGTACACGGGTGCCACGAGCAACGGACGGACAGGGCGCGGGCAGCAGACGTGCCTGCATGTAATTCAAGACCAAATATAGAGCCGTATTCGGATACGGGCAGATTAATAAACACAACAACCCGCGGCCAACGCCGCCTGTTTCGCCGCCTCTAACAGAGGAAAAACCTTGCTGGCGCTCAGGGTATACCCACTCTGCCCCTCCCCCCTTGCCTTGACGGTTAATCGCATACATTCGTCGTCCTGGCAAACTCGGCGGAGTGGGGAATGCCGTGAAGAAACCTTTGCAAGGAAAAACAAGCTGAGAACAAATTAGTTCGCAAACATATTCATCCAGCCGTTGTCGCACGTTTTAGATTTACCACACACAGTACCACGACCCGGAGTAAGCAAGAAGCAGATCCGTTAATAGGTTGCATCCCTGCTGTATCTACCCGTGTACTGACGGTACGCTACAGCGGTACCTCGTTGAGTGTTGACCAAATTGTTTCGTCGAACTCTCAGCTGGTTTGTTCGTGTAAAAACGCACCGCTAGCGGTACGCTTCGGGCGTGAATCTTTGATGTATAATACTGTAGTACAATAGTTTTTATAATAATAGGTGACCATCTCGTTAGGGGTCTTTTAAACGTTCGGTTTCAGCACTCATTTCGCGTGTTTTCGTGCGCTGTATCGGTCTGCTCTGGGTTACTTAAGGGGTACCACTACTATTTTAGTAGTAAGCACACGTTTCACCTTTTTTGTGCGTAATATTATGCAGTATCACGCTCAAAGAGGAGAGACCTGGGTTCACCATGTTACAGCAGCGTGGTGTTCTTTGGTACCTATCAAGAACGGTCTCACCTTGATGTACCCGAGCGGTCGTGCGTGGAGCTCAAAAAGTGGCTTGCAGCCACGCAACGGTCCAGAAGACCACGAATGCCAGCAGTGTTAACGTTGCAAGAACGGGTACACACGGTTTTACGGGCAGGTCTGTTGCGAGTGGGGCAAGAGCAGCGTACACGTGTGATGGCACGGTGTTGGGACGCACTGGGAGGTTTGGACACGTGGTATAACTTTGATCTCTTTTGTCTCATGGTCAGAGTAAGAACCCCGAGGCGTCGGTGAGAAATCCCGAGAGGGATTTCTCATGTTTTCCCGGAAGGATTCCTCCGCCGGGGACATCCTTCCATTTCCTACATCGTGATGTGGAGGGCCTATCCGACGGCATAATCTCCACTTCACCCGATGCGTCCTCCTTGTAATACTGGTCCGGTCAGCTATCACGTATCTCAGCATAACCCGGGCCCCTCGAGCGCCCTGGCGTTCGCAGCGCTGCAACAAAGCGCCGTCACATTGATGGTGGTATTGGTGGTGGTATTAATAGTGGTATAACCAACAATACACCACAACACTCACCTGCCAATGAGCCTCGTGAAGAGCATGCTACTGCTGCTGCTATTCTTCGACCGGAAGATTCGCACACCAAAAACGGGAAAGGACTTCAGTACTGTTGGCGGAGACGAGAGGACAGCAGTAACAGCAGCAGCAGCAATGTCACCATCACCGCACCCCCGGCACCCGCTTCTTCCTCAGAGGGCTGAGCCCACGATCGAGCTCTGTAGGCTGGACCACGCTGCAGCATTCGGCTAATTTCTTCTTTGGACCAATTCGGACCCCATCCTTCTCGAGCTCTGCCCCGATCAAGTCTCCAGGGATACGCCTGTGGGGTCACAAAGCTCCTGGTTTGCCCCCGCCGTGGGGAGAACACTCACCACGGCGGGATAGCGGAAGAGAGAGGCTTCGTGAAGCAGGCTGAGATACCTCCTTGATTTATCTTGTTGATCCACTCGGACCGATTCTCCTCCCCGTCGCCCGCGAGCAAGAGTGGGAGGATTCTCGTCGGGCGGAAACAAAGGGTCATGTACAGCGTCGTGACCAACACTTCCCCGCCCTCGTAACCTTCGCAAGTGGCTATGATGAACGGACTCATCTCGGCCAGGTCCTCGGGCGCGTCCTGCATCGCTCCCAACGGCAGCAATTTGGACACCATGTTATCTTGCCCTCCGTAGCATGCCAACAGGAGCGGTGTCTGCTCTTGGGCCGAGTGCCGATTCAGCATGGCGGGCGCTCTGGAGTACACCATGTCCAACTCCACGTGCCCCTTTAAGGTCACGTAGTGCAGAGGGGTGAGCCCGTGTCGTTCTTCCAAAGTTGGATCGGCGCCCGCCCCGAGCAGCAAGCGAACGATTTCGATTTTCCTCTCCCTGGCGGTTTTATGCAGGCCCGTTCGCCACGCGAGGCGGCAGCTAGTACGGTAAACACAGGTTTGCCAGGGTCTTGTCGCTCCAAGCAAAAAATGCTGAAAAATTGTACGATACCAACGCGGTCGCCAGCGGCGGCGATAACAATGGGCGTGCAGGGCTGTGTAGGACACCCGTCTGCGTTGGCCCCGGCTTGCACTGCGGCCTAGACGGCACCAAGGTTTCCTTTGAGTACGCCCAGTAACCACGTACTCTCTTTCATGTCCTCAGGGAAAATACGGATTCCATTAGCAGGGAAGGAGAGACGCGAACACGACAGCAGTAGTACAGAACTTGTTCCACAGACTGGGGAACGGGAAAATGCCAAATAGCAACGACGACAGTAACAGCAACACCCACCCAACGCCAAGCACCACCACCAGGCCGAACGGAGACGTTGGGAGAAGTTCAGAGCTAGCTGCTTGGCGCGGGACTGACTCACAGCTCAGGCGTCCTCCAGCTTGTCCGTCATAAACATTTCATCAGGACAATTTCGAACTCCCCAAATCAAAACTCAAAATTCAAATTCAAAATTCGACTCTTTAGCCTGCTAATAGCTGCGAGACGTCAGGCATGAACCTTTGGTCGCTACCGGTCGAATACACGTACAATGTGCATATCCATGCTGCAGCGGGGAATAAAATGTGCACGAAAATGTGTGTGGACACCACGAGCGTGCCCTTGTGGCGAGGAATCAGCAATTTGGCTGTGAGTTCTTCGGCCTGCAGCGAGTACAGCGAGCAACAAGAAGAGAATGCAAGATATATCATACCTCGCGTTTTGCACATACAGCTGTACCTACGGTACCACCGCCGTGGTACCAGGGCAGCAAACCATAGAGGCACTTTCGCTTTTCGTGTCCAGTTTGTTCGGCGTTGCATGGGCAAATCTGCTTCATCATACGACTGCATTTGCGATGCATATCTCTGTCTTTCAGGTTGTGACCACAGAGCTTTGGACTGCAGCTTTCTAGGCTGAAGAATGTGCTGTATGTGTTGTCGATTCGCTCTCGCCGTGTATGTGCTGCATACAAGCTCTGTGCTGTCGATTCGCTCTCGCCGTCGCTCGGTCGGTCGCGCAGTCGTCCAGTACTACTGTTGTAGTAGAAATAACGGAAGAACACACTACGCACACCGAATTCTACGCGCAACACGGCCGGCCGTCGGAGAGGACACGCCACAGCAGTGCGAATTGATTGGGTGATGGCCCGAAGCCAGAAGTACAGATGATACCTAATAATACCTGGATTGGCCAGGTGGTTAGTCTAATTAAGTAGTGCGTATTTTTTTTTCGCAGAAGGATCATCCGTGGAGTACCGCTGTAAGCAAGTTATTACACATGAACTGTGTTTATCCCAGTAATTGGGCCAAACAGACAGACAGATGGACGGAGACGTTCCGAATTTCCGCCGCAGGGACCCTAGCTCGTACTATTAGTACTACTGTTGTTACAGTAGTAGGTGTAGTTTGGGAATAAAAAGCCAAAACACAACACACGCAGCCCCCTACACCCACCATCATCAGGACATTCGTCCGTCGTCACCACTAGCAACCAGCACTCGTCAGCCGATCGCCAGCACTCACTGCACTGGTGATCCATTTGGATAAAAATTTCGTCCCAAAGGTAGTTGTTATTGTGTGGTGCCCACAAAAAAACACCAGACAGCCCCCTCCGCCCACGGGCAGCACACTCGCATCGCCCGTCACAAGCACACTCGTTAGCCAATCGAAACCATTGATCCGTGTTGCAAACTAATAGTTTGTTGTGTTGTGGGCGTGGTGGTGCCACCACAAACAAGCATCATCATCATTATATGACAAAAACACACACAAACAAGCAAGGCAATAATAATGTTATTGTTGGTTAAGGCACAGCAGTCGTAGCACCCTAGCACGATAGTTTTTTCATTAATCCGTTCGTCGTGTGAAACAAAAGCAAAAGTGGACCAACGTCATCAACAACTAACTAAACAGCTCTTGCCTTATCTCCCCCTTTCTACCTCAAGAAAAACCACGGTAAAACAACAATAATAGACAAAGATAGAGCAAAAACTGGTGGAATTATAATAATAGTAGACTAGACTATGACACAACACAGGCCGTCACCGTCATAAAATATAGAAAACGAAGAAAACAGCTACCGGGCAGAACAACAAGAAGACGGGGAAAAGCAAGGGAAACAATTAGAGCGGACCTCATAGATGAAACCCACTCCATCCCGCCCACAAACGAGCACCCCCTTGCCCGGAACAGCTAACGCCAATGTACCTGGCCTTCTCACACCCCCGCCTCCCCCAAGCGTGTGCATGCATGCGCCATGGATGGGGGGTCGAGTTTAGCAAAAAAACGGCAAAATAAAATGCGAGGTTTGTCGACGTCGGGGCATAGATAGGCTCGGGGCATCGACCACCTACCATAGGGGCGACACCGCCTACACAAAAGCTACGAGTACCAGCCGTACTACAAGTAATTAATATAAAAAATTGCACTGACCACATCCATTGGGACCTTCCTAACTGCTACTGCCGTCAGGGACCCCCCCCCCCCCCCCCCCCCCCCCGGACCAGCGCATGCCAATACTCTCGAGGAAATCCCGATCGGCACTCACCCACGACATTCTTGCTCTCTTGGGAACCAAAAACAAAATTTGTACTATTCATATAATGAAATCATCGCGCAGCAAACACAACGTTCACAAGCAGAGGAAATATTTCCCGCCCCCCCCGCCCTTCCCATATAGCCTCAATACCCCTCGAAACCCCTTTTTCATCCAGTGGTTTCAGCCACAACAAACGGTGCAAGTATCTTGCCCTCAGCTATAACACGGGTACAGAATCTCAACAGCGACCCAAATATAGCAAGAGCACTTGCAATTCTTCCGCACGAGTACGATGATGGGGATGATGGGGGCGGTCATGACAAGAAAGGGGCTCAAAAATGGTCATCAGTGTCGGACTTTTGGCCCGACCTACTTGCGCCGCGTGGACCGGCTCGCCTGGCTAAGCCCAGGCGAAAAGAGCTGGTGATGCTACGCAATTTCAACAGTTTTCCAAGGTCCACGCCTGCATACCTCCCCGCTTTTCCCCCACCCACCCCTATCCGACAACCACGAGCACACACTGCAACACGTTCATATCGACGTCACAACCTGGTAACACAAAATGGTTGGAAACATACCCCCGACAAATAAATACCATCCCCACCGCACCTCCTCAACGCTTGCCTCTCCACCCACCCGTCAATTAATTACCCGCCCTCACGCCAACCCCATCCTCTCTCCCCCTCCTCCCCTACGTTCCCGCCGAGGAACAAAATCGCAGGCAGCGAGTGATGCACGCAGCCCAGCACTTGACGGGGGTAGCCTCGATCACGGCTACACATTACTACCACCACCTTCACCGCCCCCCCGCCCCCCTCTCAAAATAAGGCAAAACAAAACACAATACACCGCCGTTTCTTTCACGTCGCCATTGAAACTGGCTCCCTCCCTCCCCCGCCCCGCTCTCTTTTCCACCCTCAGCCGCCAACCACGACAGGACCGCATAACACGGGGGGGGGGGGGGCAGAGGATGAAACCTCGTAGTAACTTATACATTGCGGTAGGGCCTCCAAACACTTTAACTTGCTTCTCGAAAGTGCGTGCGAAGCTCCTCCCGTCCCGCCCGTCCCAGTACCCCGCACCGCCGACGACTTCCTAAAAATTTCTTCGCGAAACGAACGGTATTATTATTCGTTTTGCAAATACCATTTTTGAGTTATTACGCCGAAACGCTTGGTTTCGCGGGCGGTTTAGTATCGATACCATACATTACTCCCCCAGTCGCCAGTTTGGCCGTTTTCAAAAATATGGCTCTCGACAACTTTCCTTTTTCTTTTTTTTTTACCGTTTCGACTCGAAAAGGTGTGAAAAATAAACGAACAAACGCATACCAAAGGTATAATACAAGCGCATACAGTAGTTAGTAGAATTCGACTTCAAATCCTCTCTCGCCGTGTACACCAGCCGCAGCCGCAGTAGCAATAGCAGGGGCAGCGGCGGTGCTCTTGAATTTCATGGCTCGCGTGATCACTGCGGCCCCACCACCTACCTATACCTCTCCCGCAACCTCCCGTCCTTTGCCTACCAAAAATAGATGTACCATACACCGCCGTCTTCAGTCCAAGGTGGCAGTATCTGTGACAGGCGTGTCGCAAGCCAAAAAGTAATACCGCTGGTTTCCTTACACCGACCAATCAAACAAGCAACCAATCAACGGTCCCCGTCCAGGCCTCCGAAAATTCCAGGGAGCAGCAGCTGCATCAAGAGCAGCGACAGCAGCAGCAGCAGTGGGAGCAGCAGCAACAGCAGTGGGAGCACCACCATGAGAAACAACGGAAGGGGTAGCAGTAGCTGAAGGAAGAGGCGAAGGGCGTCATGCCGACGAGGGCATGGGAACCGGTCCCCACGCGCGCTCCCCAAGCTCCTTCAAGTTCTCTACTGAATCTCTCGCCCTCAAGGAAAGGTTGGACACTCCGTCCGCAGCCATCCGGATCCCCGCTGCCGCCGCCAACGCCGACGATCCCGGTGAGTCGTTAAGCCCCAACTGGACCACCGGTCGCCCTGTCGCCGCCTCTCCCGCGAAGGCCTCGCCATACCCACCCCCTACTAACCCTTGCGGCTGTTGAGGCAATCCGAGCTGCTCCGCCTGCTGCGTGCTCGGTTGCGTGTCAAATGCGGTCTGCGCGGTTGGTTCCTTATCAAATGCTGCGACCGACGCCGTCACCACCTCCTTCTCCACCGTCGTCGCTTTCGTCACCGCAGCCACTTCCGGCGCCGCAACTGCTGCCGCTGCTGCCGCCGCCGCTTCTACCGTCGCAGATGCCCTCTCCGCCTGCGCCTTCTCCATCTCCGCCATCTCTGCCTCGGCTTCCCTCTGCTTCCGCTCGAACGCGACCATGACCGGAGTCATCAGCGATGCCTTACTTTCCATCAGTGCCGTCCGCGACCCCTGATCGCTCAGCGTACGTCGTTCCTTCTCATCCTCCTGGTCGTCGCCACCAGCACCTCCAGGGCTAACACTGCGGTCCCCCTCGCCACCACAATCAGCGCTGCCGCCGCCTCCACCGCCCCCATTTGCCTGGTCCGGCGCAACCGCGCCCGCGTCTTGACCCAGCCCCAAAAACAGCGCCGTCGCACGACCTCTGCTCGCGTACCCCTTGTTTTGTTGTTGGAGGGACACGGCCCGCCCCCTCTGTTCCTCCCCGTCGTCGCTTTCCAAGCTGGACAGGGCGTTGCGCTCGTTGAAGTTCTTGCGCCACGCTCTCAGCGACTCCGTCGTCGCCTGCGCCTCCGACAAGGCGACAGCTTTCAGGTGGCTCGGCGCGGTTGGAGAGCACTGGCCAAAGGTGAAAGATCGACGAAGGGGGAAGGTTCCATTCGCGTCAATCGTAGCCTTCGGCGAGGGCCAGTCCGGCGAAGGCATCGCATTTGCTCCGTTCCCGCCGCGGGCGCGCGGGGCCACAGAGAAGCTGGTGGAGTGGCGGTGCTGCTTTCCTGCCTTCTTCTTTTCGCCGCTGCTCTTGGCAGTATTCGCCTCCGCCCCCCCCACCGCATCCTCCCCCTCCTCCGCAATGTCGCTCAGCACGCCACCCCCCCCTTCTTCGGTCAGAACAGCCGACAACACTCCCTGCGACTGCCCGATCGCGATATCCTTTCCACCTCCAGCCGCCGCAGCTGCGGCAGCTTCTGCATTTCGCGCATCGAACGATGCTCGAAGCGCTTCTATCATCGCGTCCTCCTCTGCCTCCCTCTCCTGCTGCTCCCGCCGGGCATCCCGCCGCGCAACCGCCGCCGCCTGCTCCCGCGCGACCACCCGAGCTTCCCGGTTCGCTCGCTCCCCCTCTAATGTGTTAAGCGCCGCCACCTCGGCGGCGGTCGCCGCGGCAGCGGCTACCGCCGTTGCCGCCGCCGTCGCTGCCGCTGTCGCCGCCGCGGCCGCTACTGCCGCCGCGTTCGCGGCCGCCCTCTCCGCCCTCTCCACAGCCGCCGCAGCCGTAGCGTCGGCCGCCGCCACCGCCTCATCATGGTCGCGGTCGTGGTCGTGATCATCTTCGTAGTCGGCGTCGATGTCGCCAAGGTCGATGGACAGGATGTTGTCTGAGTTGGAGATGCGGTGCACGTTCGCGCGCTTCCAGTCGATCAGGACCTGGCGGAAGGTCGCGTAGTCGTCTCGACCCCACCACAGCCGCGCCCGCTCCGAGTCTGAAAATTCTTCCCTCTTGGGGATTAGCACCATTTTTACCTGGGAGGTGATGTTTGGGTGGGAATGCGAGAGCGGGGTGGGGTTCGTAAGCGCTGTGTACGGATGCATTTAGAATAGTATGACATTGCACGAGGAAGGAAGGGGAAGGTAAAGGAAGGAAAATGAAGGGTAGCGTTCGAGCCGTTATACTTCGATATGGCGTGGTTTGATGTTTGCGGTATGGATTGATGTATGCAGTTTGGCCTCATGCGGCATGTTGAGGTTCGGCATGGTTCGACGCATTGACGTTTGATGTGGTATGATTTGATGAGCTATGGTTTGATGCGGTAGGGCCAGACACGGGATGGTTTCATACGGGATGGTCTTACGCAGTACGGTTTGGTGAGAGCTGGCTCCGTGTGATTCCATGCGGCAAGGTTACACCCATCGGACAGATGATCCATCCCCACTTGATGATCTAGATATTTCAGGATGATCTGTATGGTATAGCTCATGTTGCCGGATGGGGGCCGTACGATCTATATGATCTAGCACACGTTTACTGCACTAGCTCTGTACTCTACACACACAGATCCTGAACCTGAACAGAATATCATCATGGCAGCCATGGGATCTACTGGAGATTATCTATATGATCTACATGATCTATTTGATCGTCATCTGTTCGAGGTGTGGCAACTTTGGCAAGGGACGTTTTGACGCGATATGGTTTGATGCGGTGATGCATTACACGGAATGGCTTTGTGCGGTACGGACATAGATGTGATAAGATAGTTATACTGGTATGCGGTAAGCATTGATGCGTTATGCATTGGTGCTGCATGGTTCGATGCGGTATGGCTCGTGAAGCAGCGAGGTGTTGATAGTCGTGGTGCGGTTTGATGCTTCATGCGGCACGGGTTGAAGACACCCTGCTGTGCCATGCGAGTTTCGCACAGCCCACGGAACACCACCTTGCAGTGACGGAGACAGTCCGCAAGGGTCGCGGCAACTAATCTTCGCTTCTTCAGGTTGCGAATCGCGGGAAAACGACCAAAAAATGCCAGGGAAAAAAAAATAGAGAAAATGAGCTGTGCCATCGAGTTCCTACCGCAACATCATGCTAGGTGCCAATGGTCACACTAAACCCTGCATGTTACACCCTCCGCGAGGACATGTTGACTTGGCAATATAACCAGTTACTGCCGTGATGCCGTGTACTCCGTAGGTTGCCCTCGGCATATTCTCCCACCTCTCAGCCATCCTTAATTTTAATTGCCGACGGGAACCAAATATTTCCTCAAGGATCCTCCGTTTTTTTTCCTTTTTTTATTTTTTCCTTCCTTCCTTTTTTTTTCTTTTGCTTCGTGCACACCGCTAAGGCACAAACCAAGCTCCGATAGCCACAGCATCTACCTACCGCAAGCACAGCAGAACAGCCCGCAATCGGCCCTGCACAAAGCAGCAAAGTACACAAAGCAGCACGTTCGTGTCGACCAGACAGCAGAGTGCGACAACGCAAGCCAGCAGACAAGCAACATTGTTTTGACGAGAGCCACCATGTACTTACGACTATTTTTGATGTCCTTTCCTCTTTGTTGTTCTTCGGGTAAAGTGCGTAGCAACAACAAAGACACCAACAACTCATACCAAATAATAACTTGGATTTTCTACGCATCGACATCCAGCACACCCAGTGTCCGTGCCGATTCGTCATCCCAGAGAAACAAAAGTTATTTGAGACAAAATCTTCGAGACAGACATACACATCGCGAGTGCAAGATACCAGGCGCATACGGTATACTCATGATGTGACGTCGGGGCTCTTTCCCTGGAGCATCGCGGCGGGACACTTGGCGTTTTCAAAGTCGCCCGTTTGCACCTATAATCAATCGTGGACCTCTGTCCGCTTCTCATCATTTGTTGCTATTTTTCCTTCCTAAACGAGCGCAGCGGGCGGCGAAATGCCGTCCGCTGAGCGAAGCGCCTTGTACGAATTGAATTTCACACCCTCCGCAAGGCTAAATTAAAGTTGGTTCAGAAGATGAGAAGACAACAGAGGACCCACGAAAAAAAAAAGAGCGGGCGCCCTGTCGAGCAGCCACGCATGGATGGGAAGAGCATCCAGGGGCAAGACGAGCTTCTCTCCATCAATACGAATAGTAGCAGCCTCCGTATAAAACTAACATCATCATAAAACATCTACTTACGGGTCTCGAAACCGTCACGATAAAAGCTACCACAAATAGAGTGGATATAATCCTTGGATCACGTGTTCCAAAACCCGTTCTCGCCATAGCATGCCAAAAAGCATCCCCTTGAGCGAAAAAAAACTGTCGGCATTTCAGCCCATCTTCATTTCCATGCTCCTTCTCTCGTCGTGTGCCTGCCACAGACCAACCACCACGCCAGCACCCAGCGTCGAGCCCCAAATAGAAAACAAACAATACTCGCCAGTTAAAACTTCTACAAGGCACGTGCGTACAGCAACCAGTCTGAAGTCTTCAGCGCTTGCGCTTCACCGACAACCAGGAAACGGAGAACAAAACAAGAAAGGACTGAACCCGGAAAACAAGAAAGGACTGAACCCGGAAAACAAGAAATCTACACACACATATTATACATGCCGCAGTCCAACTTTTTTCGTTGAGGTTTTGAGGTCAGCGTTTTTTTTTATCCCATTTATTATCCTCGCACTACTCTCGACCCTCCCTCCCAGTACTACCTCACATCCGGGGTCACATACCGGCCCCTCTTTCCTCCTTCCCACTACGGCGCGCGCCTTCCTGTTTATCGCGAGAAGCATTCGGCATTTTCTTCCCTCGTCGACTCGCGTCGAATTGTACCTACCCACGCTGCTACAGGCGCTCTCAGTTTTTTTTCGATTTTCTTGTTTTTTTGGGGGGAAACAATGTCAAATTTCACCACGGCGGGAATCGAACTCAAGGACCAAGGACCAACGCTATTAATAGTAGTATTCGAGGGTAACCACTAGACTACCGGGGCGACCGGCTCTGCTATACGTACCCCAAGGGCAAGTTCGACGAATTTTTTTCTGAGAATCATGATTGCTACATACATGCTACTTCATAATATGTGTATCATATAAAACTCCGGTGAATATTGTTGCAATTATCACCGGTATGTATGTGCCCGCCGGGATAAATATTTGTCCGTTGTCCGCTGTCGACAGACACCCACCACGCCGATAATACACAAAAATATTGGCACGTGAGAGATATAAAACGTGTGGAGACAACATTGCCAATTATATCGACTTACCGACTTTACATAAAATATGCAACGAGTTACGACTCCCGTCCTGTACGCTACCCACCACGCAGATAATACACAAACATATAGGCACGTGAGAGATATAAAACGTGTGGAGACAAACATTGCCAGACAATTATATCGACTTACCGACTCTACATAAAATATGCAACGAGTTACAATTCCCGTCCTGTACGCTACCTCACGTAGCTTTACGTTTCTTCAACGATTCCCCAACTTGTCGCGGACCGGTGGTCCTTAGCAAAATAAACACCTTATCAAGATCAAAAGGTTAAGACCCTGCCAAGATCTTATCGAGAACCACCGCATAATTATGAAACACGATAAAAAAAAAGCGGTACTCAACCGTTTTTCTACAGGAAGAGTACCAATAGTCCAACCTCTCCAGTTCTCCATAAATAGTACCAGATCCCACAGATATATGATACCAATAAAACGGGTAAACATGTTCTTAACTAGCCACTCTTTGTTTGAACATTTTCGCTGATCATGCTTTTTGGATTCACATATGATACTCAGTCATTATATCATGATGTCTAAACGGCGACAATACCAATGACACGCCGTGCGTGCGGTTTTACTACTCTATTATAATAGTTGTAAGGGGAGTCGCCGACCTATATCTTTAAATGAGGACACACAACTCGTAATACGCGCGATCGGAGTATCACACACAGCTTGCAAAGATGAGTTTCGACGAAATCTTCGATCTCACAGCTAGAGTGTATTTTCATTTTTCGTTTTATTAATCGTAGTTTTATAAAAATATTCTAACGATGTCCGCCGTGAGTTCGACAAATTTAGGGTCGACACTTGTTAAGACCGAGAGCGTGCAAAATAAGACAGCCAATCCTATCCTACGAGTACACACGCGTCGTGCAACTGCTTGCCTTTTGAGTCCAGTCCGACTTCAAAAACATCACCCCCTACCCTATCAATAGCGTGGCTGACTAATAAATCGTCATTTTCTCCCTCTGAATCGCCAAAACGGTGGAGTGTAAGGACTGTCCCTATGGATAGCGTGGTTGACATAAGAAATCGTCATTTTCTCCGTCTGAATTGTCAGAACGGAGACCTATATGGACCTTAATGGGACGTGTCTTGGGAAAAGCGACGAACGAAACAAAATGACAATTACGGCACGAGCACACGAAGCAGCTCAGGAAAAAGCTCTGAAGGCTGGCTAGGGGATATAACATCAGCGGCCGGTCGCCCCAGGTGGCGTATCAGGTTATCCTCGAGCCTGGTACAGGTCAGTTTCGTGAGTTCGAATCCCCCCGAGTGCATACTCGTATAAATTCGTGGGGACTTTTTCTTGCGCACAAAATCACTTGTGGAAAACGCGAGAGCGTGAGTTAGCAACACTCGATGAAAAATCGACGAGCAGTGGGATTGCTGAACCCTATTCGCGATAAAAACTGAAGGCAAGAACCGGGGGGGAAAAGGGACGATACCACCTGTGACCACGGCTTGGCCAGAAGCTGGAAAGTAGAAGTGTGCGAAAAAAAAACAAACAAAAAAAACAAAAGCGTCAGCGTCCGGTTTACGATGCGAGGAGCGATAAGACACGCGCGCAAGATCATACTGCTTGTACTGGGACCCAGGTCCACCCCTACACTTCAATAGACGGTTGAACAAGATCGCGCGCATTAGTTATATTCGTTTGGTCGCCATACTACGCAGGTACCAAAAGGGTCAAGTCCCCCGAGGGTCGCGATATTGAGGCGTTTTTCGGTGTGACATGTCATGCCTGGATACCTGGCATGACTACATGTGCCTTTTCGGCAGCAACCGTGTTGTGGCCCAGACAAACGACCAAAACCAATGGCCAGCGCAATCGTATCATGATCCGCTTGTACCCCTCAACCCAGCACCCCGTGAATCTGCCTGTGATCGATGCCATTATTACTGATTAAAACCACCCCATCAATGTATGTAGCCGTTATTTTGATGTCGTCACATTTCAGGTCTCCCTCTCGAGTCCCAGGAGGGAAAAAGATGTCTTGTGCAGCAAACCATTTCGAAATCTAAGGGAAATTGAAATCTGGGAGTTGCGAAGCCGGTCGCCCCGTTGGCGTATCAGGTTATCCTCGAGCCTGGTACAGGTCAGTTTCGTGAGTTCGAATCCCCCCGAGTGCACACTCGTATAAATTCGTGGAGACTTTTATCTTGCGCACAAATTGACTTGCGGAAAGCGCGAGAGCGTGAGTTAACAACACTCGATGAAAAATCGACGAGCAGTGGGATTGTTGAACTCTATGCGCGATGAAAGTTGAAAGCAAGAACCGGGGGGGAGAAGGGACGACACCTGTGACCACGGCTTGTCCAGAAGCTGGAAAGCAGATGAGTGAGGAAAAAAAAAACAGAATACAGGAGGCGCGGTTGGATAGTGCATACTAGAGGATACGTACATGTAAAATGTGCACTTTTTGCTTGTTGGCATGCGGTTTTCCGGCGGTCGAGGTTTTTTTCTAGCACTTTTGGCTACGGGGAAAGTAACGGGCCCGTCGGTACATTACGACGCATGTCTAGATCCCGGTCGAGCTCCGAGGCGCGTGCCCTGAACAAATCAAAGTAGCTGAGCTGATTCTTTTAGCAAGAGGTTGCGTTCCGCCTGCCTGAGCCGAGCAGGCGCATTGGAAAACTCCACGTTTGTTCGTTCTTTTGAAATAGCCAGCTCCGCCCTCCCCTTTTTCAATGACCAGCATCATTCTCCCGCTGTACGACAACAACAGAGTCCACTTTTATTTTTCGTCGTTTTTGCCACCCTCTCGGCAGCAGCAGCGGTTGTGCTCCTTGCATCTGAGAGGTAGTCGCACCGGGCAAGACGCACAGAGCAAGGCCCATACTGCCGCCTGTCTCGCTGTGCAGATCCACACCACTCCACGTCGTTCCCTGTCTTGCTATGCAGCTGGCACTGGGCGCGGTCCACACTGCGCGCTTCCGAATGCCTGAGTGCCCAGAAATGACTATATATAGGAACCTTCCCGGGTCCCGGGTTGCATACTCCCCAGACACGTAAGACATCCCTCTCGATTGCTCTGCTATAAATCTTCAACCTCACTCCTCGGGCGGTTTGCTCGAATAGCTCGTCGGCGTCGAGTAGTATGCAACAAACCAACCGCACCTCACACCGACAGTTCTGAGCTGTGATCTCTCGAACGGTTACACCCTGGGAACACACACACCTCCCAGCTCCGTACTTGTGGCAGTCACGGTACAGCAGCCGCGAGCTCTAAGATCTTTCCTTTTGTGACAGGCACGGTCTGTGTGTACGTGCATTCTGTGTGCACGCTTCTTCTTAATGTGTGTGTGAGTGGAGCGAGCTGTCATAGGTGCACAAAACGATCAAGAAGATTTTCAAAAGCAGCAGCTCAGACTGAATCTCAGCCACGCAGTCACAAAATACGTACGAACACAGCACCAACACAGAACAGTAGTCGTACAACGGCAGCCGCGCTTCAAGCTCTCGTCTTTGTGCCAGCAGTCACGGTGTATTGTGTGGGCGGTTGGTGCATAGCAGGAGGTCGAACTACGACAACATTATCACGTTCTCAATGCAACAACCAAACGCACACCGTCGGGTCACATACGATACCAGGTGTACAGGTATACAAGGCATACAGCAGCAGCAACTCATGCACATCGTTGGGACGCCTGTGTTCTCCCTTTTCGACTCTGCGACGCCCCCGTGATGTGACCCGCGATGTGAAGCCGACCATATACCGAACGGAGAAGGGGATACTATACTACTTGCAGTATTAGATACCACGTGTTGGATAGAGAAAGTAAGGGTGAGGTTGAACTTAGGAGAAACAAGGGACACGGCGGATCTTCTTGTATTGTAGGGACAATACCACGGCATGAGAGAAGCCATGCATCCGGCAAATAACAGAACACTGTTGCTGTTTCGGCAAACGAGCTGCAGGGCGGACCTAACTACTTACGGTTCCTTCGAAGGCCCAACCTCAACGCTGAAGGGCTTCGGTTTGGCATCACATCCGTGGAGGAACCGTGGAAATATAACATGCACGTATGTAGGAGACAGGTAGTCTGAAAACCTCCACAGGTAGTCAGTCAGAAGATCGTCCACAAAGATCAAGACGGTAGCAGTCGCAGAAGCTGCTCCTGTCCAACTCCCAGCTCCCAACGGTCGTGTTCTCTGCCCAAGTCCCACTTCCCATTGGATATAAACAATAATTTGAGTTATGGATTTATGGACTGTTACATAAATGACAATCAAACGTAGATTAACCAACGGCGGGTGGGCGGTGAGCCCATCACACACGCGGCAAGCGCCGCCCAGAGAGAGGTACAGAGATAGAGCAAGACGCACGGCAAAGGCGACAACGCGACTAGTGACAAGCAACAATTGACACGTGGCACGCGGCGAAGTGAATCAAAATTGAATGCAAAATTCAATTTGGCAACAGCAACGATTAGGCCGAGAGAACACGATATGGGAAAAAGTGCAACAAGGAGTACGTACCAGGTACAGCGATGTAGCAAGAGTAAGCGTTGCTTGTGGTTGTGTAAGTACCTGGTATCATATAGAAACGTGAGATAGTAAGAGTATTGACGTTTGAATTGCAGGTGCCGCGTTGCTGGGTCTGGCTCTAGCCTCTAATGCTCTGATCGCCGACAGGATGGATCCATCCATTATGTTGTTGTTCTCACATAAACTCGCATAATCAAGTCCGTGGTCACAGGACAGGCTCCAGTCACTCTGGAGCTGAGGAATACCCTAGGGAAAAACACAAACAACCCAAAGTGGTACACGCATATATCACAGCTGAAACAATTTATGCCTCCACCAGAAACATATAAAAGTGAAATCGGGAGTCAGTCTACGATGTGCCAGGTCTATGTATACCTGGTGCATACGTCTCATTACTCGCGCCTGGAAAAACCGACTATACCGCTTGCCACCCAAGAAAGACTATTAATACCACGTATATATTACACGTAGTATCTATCACTACGCATACGCACGACAGACGCAAGTCAATTGGAAAAAAGAGACAAAGAACAAATAAGAGAAAGGAAAGGAAAAAAAAAAATAGAAAGCGAAAAAAAGAAAACGAAAAAGGAAAAAGAAAGATATATGGACTGTCCGCTCACGACACGACGACCAACCGACCAGTTGGGGTCGACACAATGACCCACGACGCATTTTCTGGGATGTAGGGTTCTTCGGTTCGGTTCGGGTTGCGATTCGCTGGTTGGGTTTAGTTCGGTTCGGTACCGAGCCGTAAGGTTTTTGTTGTCGGATAAAATAGCCGAACCGAACCGAACCGAATCGAACCGAACCGAACCAAACCGAACCTAACCTAAACTAACCTAACCTAACCTAACCGAGCAGAACCGAGCAGAACAGAACCGATCAGAACCGAGGCGAATCGAACCGAACTGGAGGAATATTGCATTCGCGGTTCAGAACCGAACCGATCCGTGAGGTTTCCCGTTCTTCAAGAACCGCGGTTACAACGCGTGAAAATGCCTTATCATATGCACACATTTCAAGTCTTTACGAAAGAACCGTACGGGCTTTCCTACGGTTCGGTTCGGTTCGGTTCGGTTCGGTTCGGTTCGGTTCGGTTCGGTTCGGTTCGGTTCGGTTCGGTTCGGTTCTTTTCGTTTCGTTTCGTTTCTTGGCGGTTAGGTGGGAACAACTGGGCAGACAGCAGTGGGACAGGAAACAGGCGGGTTGGGAACAAGACACCTTACGGCGGGAAGGTAAACGGCGGCAACTGTCGGGAAATCACGGCTGGGAACGAAATATTACACGGTTTCCGTTCCCATCCCGTCCCGTTCCCATCCCGTCCCGTTCTTGTCCCGATCAGGTTTTCCCGTTCCGACTTTTACCCAGCGTGCCCTTGAAATATTATGCAAGGAGGAAGAACGGAACACCGAATCGGACCGCAGTTCGGAACTGCGAAAACGCCTCTGAAGATCGTATCATATGATTTGATGCAAGGAGCAAAATCGACACATGAATTCGTTCATAATTCGTAATCCTACCAGTATTTCGACGGAGTATGGAATATTCGTTCGTGACTATTCTCGTGGTCTTGTGCGTACGCCGTACCCGTTTCTCGTTTCATTTTGTATTTTCGTCAAATATTTTCAGCAAGGGTTCACGAGCCACAAAAAAGAAGCGCGTTTTGTATCTGCTAGAAGCGAGACCGCTCTTCCTGCTATCGTTGCTGTTGTAGTGCTTGTCGTGCTTCTTCTCGTTGTTATCGTTGTTAATGCTGTTGTCATTGCTGTCGCTGTTGTTGTGGTGGTTGTCATTGCGCAGGAGTTGCGGTATTTGTAGTAATATTGACATTAATAATAGTAGTGTTACTTCAAAAGTACTTACCAAGTAGTTGCTGTCGTGTTGTGAAATGGTAAAAACAGCAAGCGTATCGTTCCGCCTTATCTATAATTCTGATGCTTGATGGAAAGGTTCCAGCAGTTCAGCAGTCTGTAGCTGCCCGGACGACTGGCTGTTGGCTGGCTGTAATTATGTGAGCTGTAAGAGTAGCACCTGGTACAATTATGTGAGAGGGTCTAACGCCGCCGACAGGAGACGGGAGACATGACAAGACATGACACACAACACGCTAAGCGCCGAAGAGGCCATGGACGGTCAACAAAAAAAAACTCTCCTCGTACGAGGTACCGGGGACATCTCTCACTACCTGCCCTCTCACGAGAAAGAAGAGCCCTGCCACGAAGAAGCTCACCTCGGTGTTTCCGGTCGGGGCAACAAGAAATTCGGTAGTGAGTTATATACCAAAGTAATAGCTGGTACCTGGTACCTGGTAGAACCGGTCGCCCCGGTGGCGTATCAGGTTATCCTCGTATCAGGTTATCCTCGAGCCTGGTATAGGTCAGCTTCGTGAGTTCGAGCCCCGCCGAGTGCATACTCGTATATATTCGTTGGGACTTTTTCTCGAGCACAAATTGACTTGCGGAAAGCGCGAGAGCGCTAACTCAGAGCGTGAGTTAGCAACACTCGATGAAAAATCGACGAGCGGTGGGATTGCTGAACCCTATGCGCGATAAAAATTGAAGGCAAGAACCGGGGGGAAGAAGGGACGACACCTGTGACCACGGCTTGTCCAGGAGCTGGAAAGTAGAAGTGTGCGAAAAAGAAGAAAAAAAAAACGGTTATTAATAGCGGTCGCTCCGGTGGTGTACGAGTTTTTACTTTCCAATGCTTCTATGAATATTATTACTATCAATAGTAATATAAGGACGTAATGATAAATAATTACAGAGTTGGTTCTGGAGTTCGAATCTCAGCGGATCGGACTTTCGAGTTGACTCAAGGTTGACTTGCAAAAAAAAAAATCAAAAGAATCAACTGCTGAGAGCGCCTTACAGCGTGGGTAGGTGCACTTCCATGCGAGTCGACGAGGGAAGAAAGGGCATGACGTATTCTTGAGATAAATATCGAGGCACCTACCGTAGCGGGCAGGGGGAGAAAAGCCTGTTTTGTTACCCTGGGTAGGAGCTACGTCTATAGCAGCAGTAGTACAAGGGATGTACTGCTGTGTAGACAGACATGCAGAATAAAAAAGTGCGGCGAAGACGGGACAACCAAAAAGAAAAAAAATATGAACACCCTCAAGACACCCTCCATCAAAACACAAGAAACTCAGTCTGGGCGGTTATGAGACAGAATCCCATCCAGCAAAACAAAAGCACTTCCGGTTCTGCGTGATGCGTAGGCAACGAAGCTCCAGCCAACATGGGAGCGAACAATAATTTCCAACATGAAATCACGTGACTACACCAGCAGCAGGCCCCATTCGTTCTGCTTCTATGATGCTCCAATGATTAACTGCTTTTAGCGGCTGCCGTGACATGCTGTGATACCATCTGCTTGCTGTAGGAATGAATAATGTTGCATTTATCAGACACTTGGACAGCGTGGTAGTGGGCGCAGCGAATGAGGAACACCAACCAACTCCGAGGTCATGGCAACCAACCCCTTGAGGAACGACGCGAGCCATCTCGTTTATTTAGTCCCCATGTCTGACTACGTTTCGGTCGGCTCGTCGGCAAATTCACCACCCAAGAACATCAATCTGTTTCGTTTTTTATTGGGCTTGTGGGAGATGACAACACAATACCAGGATCCAGGTATCATCCCATAGGCGAGGTTGTTTTGTGGGTCTGTCAAGTCCTTCGTCAAGTCCTAATATTATCTCACCTGGGTATCGAAGCTCACGCCCCGGCGACGGGGCAGCAGGCGGCCTCTCGCGGCATTCGCTCTCCTTGCCGCCGCCGATGGTCCCAAGTCATCCCGAGACGAGCTCCGGGGGAACAACGTTCGCTTGGGCGCTAGCGACGAGCACGAAACAGAGCGAGGCATGGGAACCGTCGCCGCCGCCTCTGCCGCAGCCGTCGGAGCCGCAGCAGTCATCCCGACAGCACTGCTGCTACTACTCTTGGCTGCGAGCGACGCCACTGCTGCTGCCTCCTTTGTTCTTGAAGAGTCTTCCTGCTTCGCGGCCCGACGCGCCGCGTCGGCCGCCTCGCTAACTCTAAGCCCCGCTGAGTAGCTGTGATCCCAAGAAACGGACTTAGGCACCCCTGTGCCGGCTCCTGCGGCCAGCATTGCCTCAATGACCTCCGGAGGCAAGTTCCCCCAGGCGTGCTTGCGCGTACGTGTTCGTCTCCATTGCTGTTTCCGCGTAAACATGTCTAAAACTCCCAAAAGAAGCGGCCCGCCTAGGGAAGGGGCTCTCGCGCCGCCCGCCTCGTCTCCCCCCCACCCCGAATAGTGGTGAAACGGAACGACGACCTTGCTGAGGCCCTCTCCTCGCCGGGGTCTAGGGCGGATGCCGAGGCTGGTGGAGCTGTGTTTGTCGAGGACGACGGTGTCAGATGTAGGTGATGATGGTGGGCCCGCCGTGGTTCCGCAGACTGCGGTGCGGAGGAGCACAGCAGTACAGTACAGTCAGTTGTTGTGACGAACAAAATAAAAAATGAATAGGGCTGCAGCTGCAGCTGCTGCTATTCCTGCTGCTTTGCTTGTTGTTGCGGTTTGGAACAGCGGCAATCACCGACAGTCGCTACGGCCAGCTTTCTGTCACTCCCAGAGGACGGGTACTTATTCCTTCGGCCTTGGTGCGTGGAAGGTTGGAGGAGGGAGATGGCTAAACCATCCAGAACAAGCTCCTCCGTGACACGTCACCCTCCTCGCACCAACCAGCTTTTGAAATCGTCCCTCTACGTGATCCTTCTTTGTGACGACGTACTCATAAAAACTTCCTTGCGCGTCGCCGTCGCAGCGCGTCCTAAACAGGGTGCGGATGACGTGTGAAAGCGAGCGGTACCCGGCGCTTTGTCGGCCTGCGTTGGAGGGATGTTGACGCGGGGACAGCCGCTGTACGTCTCGGCAATCTCGGTAGGTCTGAACACGTCTCGTGAAGGTCACACATCTAGACGTAGGCACACAACATTTTTTTTCACCGAATTGACGACGGTCCAAAAAAACGAAACGATCGTCGATGGTTAAAATTGATTGGTCTTTAATCATCAATGGGTGACGATGATTGGTTCTGACGAAAGAGCGAGTTTCGATGTCGATTTTGGACATTTTAGGACATTTGAAGTTTTCAAACACTTCATAATTTTTACTCGATTTTAGAGAGGGAGTTCGGGTGTTCGAAATATTTCCTTCCCTTCCTGTGTGAAAATTGATTTCGATTTTCGATTTTTGGGTGTTGATTTTAAATGATTTTGAACGCCACCCGACTTTTCACCAGACAGATTGTTACCTGTGACCACGGACTTGATTATGCGAGTTAATGTGAGTACAACAACTTAAAATAGGCAAACACTATACAGCAGTCAGTACGTGTTTCATGAATGAAACACAGATCTATAATGTACCACGCCAGCTTGAAAAGTTGAATTTCAACCATTCGATCGATCGTACTCACAGCTGTTTTTCATTTTTTTATCAAAAAACAAAATACGTACAAGGGCAGCTCTTCTTGTTCACCCTGCATACCTTCGAATCACAGAATACTAGTAATCGTACCACACACATTTGTATGTACAAGAGCATTAACACAAGAACACGAAAAATGTGCGAATGTACAAGAGCAAGAACACGAGCATGATGACGATCGAGTACTCGGTCTTTTATTTTTGCTTTACTGGTTATTATATACTTCGAAGTATTTACAAGTACTACGTACGGTGATCGTACATACATGTGTACCACGTACTATTTTTAAATAGATAGAGCAGCAGCAAGCTGGTGCTGCTGTAAGCCGCAGTGCCCCACAAGGGTAGCACCTACCAGCACTACATACATGCATATATATGCATATATATACCAAAAAAAATGAAAATACACTCCTCCAGACTGTGAGATCGAAGATTTTGTCGAAACTCATCTTTGCAAGCTGTGTGTGATACTCCGATCGCGCGTATTACGGGTTGTGTGTCCTCTGTTAAGATACGGCCTCGAAAGGCCTGTAAGTATCCGAATTTGAGATCATTTGGATGGGTTTCGTATGATAAGGTTGGCGTTTTATATTCGGGAAAGTTACGAGGTAGATCGGAGGCACGTGCCTCCGATCTCAGAAGCTATCCCAGGCTCTGGTGGAAACGAATAAAGCTACATCTCTACGAAGGAACGAAAGTGAGTACTCTTCGAGGACCTGCTCAATTGGCAGACCTGCAGGAGGGGGCACTCTGTGTCCCCCACCTTTAATTTAACATGTGGCGTCGACGGCAGGAGGACATGAAAAAAAACAAAAGAAAACATCTCATTAAGGATATAGGTCGGCGACTCCCCTTACAACTACAGTGTAGCTATCAGGGTCAACAGGGTGATCTTAGTCAGTCTGTGCGCGGAAACTATAAAACCCGTTTTTGAGGGGGACAAAATCTGACAGCTAGCTGTGGAGGGAAATGTATCCCTTTATTATCAAGTGAATCCTGTAAGTCGAATAACCGGTGAGGGGGGGGGCGGAGTTTTGAAGGACGTGGCGGCCTGGTTTTGATCAAAAGCGAGCGGGGTTGGAGGGGGGGGGACCTGAGGGGGGGGGGGGGGCGGACGGGCGGGCAATTTGTGCGTGGAAGCTATAAATCCTTTAATTAAGGGGATAAATCCGACGGGTTTAGGGAGAAAAAAAAAGAAGAAAAAAAAAAATGCACCAGTTTATCATAGGGGGGAGGGGTTGGGGCAGGGGTGGGGCGGGTGGGGCAGCTAAATCTGTGCATGGGAACTATATATTATTTTGAGGGGATAAATGTGACGGTTTTGGAAAGAATGCATCAGTTTATCATGTATATCCTGGGGTAAGTCGTACAATCAGAGAGTAGAGAAAGGGCGGAGTGTTCGAGGGGGTGGGGGTGGGATGGGGTGGGGGGGTTGGGGAGGTGGGGGGTGGGGGCGGGGGGGCGGGGGGGCGGGGGGGGGGGGGGGGGGGGGGGGGGAGGGAAGGGTTTTTGGTGAGGGGTTTGTTATACGTGTGGTGCTAGGTCTAGGCGTTGGTGCGGGTGGTGGGGAAGAAGGGGGCGTTCGGGGCGGGGGGGGGGGGGGGGGGGAGCAGAGGCATGGATGGCTCTAGAAAGATAATGAGGTGATATCCAGTGCGTGAAGTGTTTATTAATCTGGCGGATTTCGATATTAGGTGGGGCGTTTGAGCAAGGGAGAGCGAGAACGGGGGGGGGGGGGATTTTAGGAGGTTTAGGTCACAAATAATATTCAAATACACTCCGGCTGTGAGATATATACTACGTGTCCTTCGTGGCAAGCAGCAGCAGCTAAAAAACCCTAACAAATCCGAAATACAACGGGCCACTTTGGTGTGGACATGTGTATTTTTATTTTGTACCCACAGGCAGGTAACGTGGGTACCAGGTACTACTGCCGTTATTTGTTCTGCGCTGATAGTTAAAAAATGATCATTATTATTAATAATAATAATAATACTACTAAACTGTACAGACAGGAGGAGGTATTAGTCTATATTATAGGTGGTATTTATGGTACTCGCGGCAGTACGAACGCAGCACCCCCGTTTTCTACCACACTCTCCTCGCCGAGCACGAGCAGCAGCAGCAGCTTCTATGCTGCAGCGTACCTCGCACGAGTTGCTGCTCCTATGCAAGTACGCTTTCTATCTTCAGAACCCCCCAACCCGCCGCCGCCATTACACCCCGCCCTACTGCAAGCCAAATAAATGGACCAAGAGCCCGCCCTCCCGTATACGAGCACTCACTACGTACTTGAAAATTTTGTGTCCAAATTGGCAACAACCAGTCGCCCACACAACCATATTGGTTGTAGCAACAACTACTACTATATACTACTACTTATAACTACTGCTACTACTACTACTACTACTACTACTACTACTACTACTACTGCTACTACTACTACTACTACTACTACTACTACTACTACTGCTACTACTACTACTACTACTACTACTACTACTACTACTACTACTACTACTACTGCTACTACTACTACTACTACTACTACTACTGCTACTACTACTACTACTACTGCTACTGCTACTACTACTGCCACTACTACTACTACTACTACTACTACTATACTACTGCTACTACTACTATACTACAGTACTACTGCTGCTATAATACTGCTACTATTAATACGACGACTAACCACCACACCACCACCACCACCACCACCACCACCACCAACCACCACCACCACCACCATCACCACCGCCGCCACCACCACCACCGTCACCATCACCACCGCCGCCACCACCACCACTACCACCGCGATTATTGCGTGTGTGTTGATATGCCCTTTTCCGGTTGCCCTATCTATGTTGGAACCGCATGCCATGCAGCACAACACTACCAGTAGTTGTTGGTAGTGGGTTTGACAGCGGGCGTTTTGGACGTTTCCATTTTCATTGTTGTTGGTGTTAGTATACCATAAATAGATCGATTGACACATAAACGGGTGCAACGCGTGTAACTTCTTGAAGAAGTACTACTTTATTCTAAACTACCTACCTAGTATTCTGCTTAGTAGTACGATACTATTGATAGGTAGGAGACGTCGCCCGTGACGTGGGCGGGGGTCAATGCTGCTTACGACGCGTGATACGATAATACGACAGTACGATAACACGATAATACTACTACTGTATGTAGCCTAGGACTATAAGAAGGTGTGGTGTGGTAAAGGCTACTGCCGTACTATACTGTGCTGTAGTGTAGTATAGTAATACCAAGTAGTAATAAATAGCAGTATAAGAGCTCCTCAAGTGAGGGGCCTCCGGAAAAAAGAAAAAAGAATGCACCTCTTACCTCTCTCTATCGTTGCATCCGGTCTCTCGTACTCTTCTTACTCTTAATCTCATTTCATTATATATTTTTTAAGTACACGGGAGGCATTCTTGTCTCAAAAGCATGAAGCTCTTCTAATACTATGTAATGCCAGTAGTAGGAGTAAATGACTGTTACAGACACAGGCCAGCCTTTCTTTGCAGGTCTCTCTAATAGGCAGGCTCCACGTTGGTTACTCACTTGTAGTCCTACTACTACTGTGTACATAGATAAAAGCTCTCGTTGAATTTTTTTTTAATCAAATTATTAATAATTGCTCCACACACGCCACGGACGCACTGAACGCGTGCAATTCCGCGAGGCAAAAACACCATCCCCATTTTCCTATACGCACATGCCTTCAAAGGCATGTGAAACTTGTGAAACCCTTTTATATCCAGCCGCGGCGTATCCCATATATTGCGCCTTGTTGTTAGGCTCCCAGGGAAATACCATCATACTAGCCCACCCTGATGAGCCGTATATATATAATATGCAGAAATATGGAAGATTCGGGGAAGCACCGGTTCCACGGTCTAGAACACGACTATAAGATGCGGCTCTTCACAACCTACTCCCACACCTCTACCCTGCGAGGCTACGATGCCTCAGTAAAAATGCTAAATAAAGCAGAAAACCACAAACGACTATCAACTTGTGATGTAAAACGGGTATCAGAGAGCCCAAAGCCAAAATCCATATTGGAGCTGGAGAAACATTCGGAAATTCGCAGAGAACGTCACCTAGTTCTTCGATGCCCGCAGGAGTCCACTCCGGGCTATGTAAATCGAAAGTTATATCGCGCAAATGCCTCGGAAGGCGGTGCCAGGCGTGCACGAACGACACCCGTTGTTCTGGAGTCAAAAACTCGAAGGCCATACCAGAGCAACTATTAATAGCTGCATGCATTGTGTTAAGCAGTTACCTGGTAGAGGGTATTAGTCCGTTTGACCACTGATAAAAAAGTTAGCCAATTGCCTACCCAAACCAAGCCTTATGACCCCCCTCCCCTTGAAACGGCGGGATAACAGGTCAGCCGGACATACGGGTGGACGTGTCAATATCCACGCGGTTCGATGTCCTGGGAATACCGGGGAGAGATCATGTTTCAAGTTCGAAAAGTTTAATATTGATGGATGATGAGATTCGAACCCACGACCGAAAAACCCATGGTCCTGTCGACGACGCTATTTGCCGAGGAATTAGAGGATAGCAGTCCGTTTGGCTACTGGTAAAAGGTTAATCGATTGCCCACCCAAACCAAGCCTTACAACAAAGATTGTGAAAGAAAAGTGCACCACGTTCGCCGACCACACTGCAGAATTTTCTATAACTCCACAAAAATCCAAGGACCATGTATTCAAAAACGTGGGAGCGTGCGGTTATTAAGAGGTTAACTCACAAAGCTTTTCCCGCCACTCGCCGATGTTTCTCATGCTTTGTTTCTTTGTTTGCTTGCTGTATGTGCGTTTCGGTGT
The DNA here is from genome assembly GCA_012845835.1 of Undaria pinnatifida. NCBI lineage: Eukaryota > Phaeophyceae > Laminariales > Alariaceae > Undaria > Undaria pinnatifida. The sequence continues at coordinate 8,931,847 of JABAKD010000026.1, forward strand.
CGCTGTGCCTGATCGGCTTTGCCCGGTGAAGGTTTCTGGAGCGTCATGGCTGGCCCAGTTCGAGAGTTCCATGTGTACCACACTACAACTATACAACTCCTACAACTGCTGCCAAATACGGTAGCAGGTAATACTACCACATAGCAGGTACAACCCAAGCATAAAAACAAAGCAACAAGTTTGGTGGAAATTAATAGGTAAAAATAATACGGGTAGTATACGTACGGTCAACACCATTAGTAGGCTGTCCGCAGCGCGTGACGGGCGGAGCGCAGCCAATAACAGACAACATTGATCCGCAGACAAAATATGCTACCAGCCAAAACCGTGTGGTACAACAACGTAGCAGAAAAGAAAAACGCACAATTAGTAAAAATGCACACATCATATCGCCAGAAAGAAGAAAAACAGCAAGCAACGTCAAGGGAAAAAGTAACCCCACACTTCCCACCACCTACTATACCGTTGATAGCAAAAACGCCTCATCATTGCGACGGGAAACGCATGGTGAGGATTGAGCGCGGGGGGGGGGGGGGGGGGCGGAGAAGGGGGGGGCGGAGGAGGAAGAGGAGGAGGAGGAGGAGGAGGAGGACAAGGAGGAGGAGGAGGAGGAGGACGAGGAGGGGAGGGCGTACTCATTGGTTTCTCGCCTAGGTCATTTGACCATTGACCGCGGATCCTTTCGAGACGGAGCGCGGGGGGGGGAAGGGGGAAGGAAGAACAGGATGATTTCGTTCCAAACGTGCACGGACGAGGAGCCGGTGAGTCAACCGCTGACGCAAGATCATTTCCACACAACAAGGCCTACGTTGCACGCTGCTTTGATAACCACGCGATAACCACGCGCGTCCCTCGTCGTCGATCGATGGGTTAGTCTTCGTGCACCATACTCACTCCCCACTCCTTGCCGAGTGTGATCGTCGCCAACCGATATACATCATCACCGCCAGAGGCAGGCAAGCAGTATGCGTGTTATTTTTTCGGCTTTAGATCGTTTGTTCTCCAGTGGCACCAACCAACAAGGTACCGAGTCACCCGCCGTACTCTTCAACAAAGAAACGTGCATCTCGCTTTCGTCATGCAGTCAGCCACGGTACGCAGCTGCTACAGACGCTGTATCAGCATCGCTACCACCTAGCCGTCGACGCAAGGCGTTCCCCTTCAAGAAAATTAGTCGGCCATTCCATCAACGATGCCTTCAGACATCAAATGCGCTGTTGCCGCTGTTGTATTCGCGAGATTCAAGAAGCAGAGATGACTCTATGCGCATAGTCTACAGCAGTTACACCAGTTACAGCAAACAAAGTACTAACGGTAGTAATGGTGGGCAGGCTAGACAGCACATCAAACGTCGGTAATCCAGGACCAACAAGTGGTAATCAACGACCACTGCGGTAATCCACGACAGACGGCGGTAAACTATCATCGGCGTTAATCCACGACCGATTATTGGTAATGTACGACTGATGGCGGGAATCCAAGAACCATGGCGGTAATCTACGATCAACGGCGGTAAGTCACGACCGACCATCGGTAATCCGCCGGTGGCGGTAACCCATGACCAGCGGCGGTACTCCACGACCAATGACGGTAATCCACGACCGGTGATGATAATCCACGACCGGCCATCGGTATTACCCGACCAACGGCGGATCTCCACCATCAACTGCAGCGGTAATCCCCGACCGACGGTCGGTAATCAACAACTGTCGGCGGTACTCCACGATTGACGGCAGTAATCCAAAACCGACGACGGTAATCGACGAACGACCGTCAGCATGCCTCTCAGGCCTCAGGTCGAAGACACAAAACAGTATATCCAACAAAAACAGGAGAGGAAAAGAGCGTACAAAAAAACGTGTTTTATGAAAATGCGGCCGAAAACCTGTATCCATTACTCGTAAAACTTTACAGGAACAGCTACAGCTACAGCAGAAGAACTGCTCACGCCCACGCAAAAACAGGGGAGCCAGGTTCTCAATGCCACTCCCACTCATGCAGTCAAAAACGGTTGGCTATACAAGATGAAAAAAATCGATAACTGTCAGCCTCTTGCTCTGTATACGCCGCCCATCCCATTCCAGCCCCGGCGAGGAAAATTCACTCGGACACATCTCGGAAACACAGAAGGAAACGCAACCAACTTTTGTTGGACGGGGACGCATCGGGAAACCCGAAGCGAAACACCAACAGCTGTGATTAGCTGCCGACACATCGGGCATGCCAAAAGAAACCGCAACAGCTCTGATTGGGTAGGGAACAAATCGGACACGAAACGCCAAGAGCTTTCATTGGCTGGTGACGCATCCGACACGCGAAACGAAACGCTGACAGCATGGATTGGGTAGGGACACGTCGGCAGGGATGCGGGTTGCCGGTCCCGGCCCGCGAAGGGTTAACTAATCCCCACGAGGCTCGAAAAAAAAGGTTCTAGAAGGTTTGACAGCACCTCCTAAATAGAAACGCCTTCGTATATATATTGGAAACCCCATTTTGGACGTGTTCTCATTATTATTGCGGAACCGATTCTTGAGATGCGGTTCTCATAAATTCCCATTATGCGGTACTACCGACAGATTCGCACTCAAATCTGCGGCAACACTCATCCGTGCACATCTGAACATCGGACATGCGAAGCAAAACACCTACAGCTTTGATTGGGTGGGGGCGCATCGGAAACGCGAAACGAAGCTCCAACAGCTTTCACTGGGTGCCACAAGAAAAACGTCTGGAGGAAAAACCGCGCCTTACCGTTTCTCCGAGTGCTCAGTGCTGCCGCAGGGTAGGCGAAAAAAACTTATCGCTCTGATACCAGGCGGCGTCACTATTAATAGTGGTCGCAGGGTCTGCAAGGCGGCTCGCTTCTGGCTGCCCGATCCGCGACATTTCGAACACCTCTTGACCCGACCCGGCCAGATCCGACCCGACCCGACCCGACCCTACTCAACCGGTGATATTTCGAACACTTTTTGACCCAACCCGATTCGACCCGGTCTGTAAGATTTTGAAAACATTCTTACCCGTGAACAGCCCTGAAAAACTAATTGTTCGCGCCCTGCTCTGCTTCAGTCAGACTTACCTGCTTCGGCGCGGACACGTCTTTGCCAGACGGGTTAGGGCCGTACACCAATGTAGAAAAAAAAAACACCTCCCATCCTTATCCATGCAGCCACCGCACCCCATTCGCTCAAAACGCCTACGTACCAGTACGTATTAACCCTTTTAACAAAAACAAATCTCACACAAATTCCAGGTAGTCTGTCGCGAAAAACGAGGGCGCGGTCCTAAAGGGGTCAACAGCAACAAGTACGGGGGAATCCCAACGTGAACCGCGTCCCCTCCCCCCCCCCCCCCCCGCCGCCGTCGCCACCGCCGTCGCCTGCGGGGTCTTTATAAAACGCATTTTTTTCTTTTCCAAAAAATAAGTCGCTACGGAGGCGGTTTTTCCGCGGAGCTTCTCGGGAAGGTACGTATTAATAGCAGCAACTATGGGGAATCCTCGACGTGAACCCCCCCCCCCCCCCCCCCCCTCGCCGCCGCCTGCCGGGTCAGTAGAAAACGCAATTGCTTCCTCTTCAAAAATCAAATCGTTACGGAGGCGAACTTTTGGCGGAGCTTCTCGGGAAGGTCTTCCTGCGTCTTTTTGCGGCGGATGTGGTCGAGGGTGTTCGCATAGTAAAGCTCCATCTCCGTGCGCGCGTCTGACTGGTCGAGGCTCTCGATGTGCTCGTTAATCAGCGCCACCAGACCCGAGATGTACCGCCCAGCGATCTAGCCGGAAAAAGGAGGAGGGCGGGAAGGGGAGGGGCACTCATTAGTTGCATGCCTTAATAATGTGACCATTGACCACGCACCCCTGTGGAGACGGAGCACCGCTCCAACTCCGAGTAAGACACGTCCAACGTTTGGGCGCCCACTAAGTTTCTTTCATACAATACATAAAAACGTTGAGCTTATCTTATCCCCTTCCTGTTTGGTCGTCTGTAGCCACTATCTATCTCCCAGGGGTTGGGGGTGGGGAGGGGCGTACTCATTAAATGCATAGCCGTAGTCATACGACCACCGATCCCTGCATCCCTACAACGTCGGGGGGGAGGCGGGGGCATTGAGGACGATCCTGAAACACCGTTTGGGGTTGGTGGGTCCGAGTTGCGACGCTTGCTTTACACAATAGGGGGAACAGTCTTTGGAACAGTCCTTGGCCAAAACACTTCTAACTGATGGGGCGCCTCAATTGCATCAATTACATCGATCACATCAATTACATCAACTACCGGTACACCAATTAGATCAATCAGATCAACCATTAATAGTAAATTACTACTTGTACCCAATGTTGTTGTAATATCATTCGTGTTCCAACAATAAAAAGATGTACAAAAGTATATTACGGTGTTTGCGGTGCGTCAACTTTGGTTGGTAGTAGTGGGTACGCAAACATTATGATATCAGTATTGAAACCGTCAAAACGCCAGAATCCAAGGCCAACCCAACCCACAAAAACCAGCGAGTAAAGACGGTTGAGAAGTACGTTTTCTTACCATTTTTTACGAATATTCTATAGCCTACATTGTTCGTGGTACTGTTTGGTTGGCCTTCCGTTAATAACACATTTTCGTCGGGTTCAATTACATTTCGACATTTTTTTTCCAACCCTTTAGAGTGCAGAAAAAATCGCAAACACCCTAATATCATTCGTTTTTTACCTAGGCCGTAGGATTGCCCATCGGCATCGGGTTTATTTTCACTTTTGTGTAAGTGATCGAGTACGACGTTAAGAGTCCTGAAAAAGCAGGTGCGCGCCTACCGTACTATTAATACTATAGAATTATATCTTCAAATATTAACAGCAGTATGTGTATGATAGCGTGATACCGACCCGGGGAAGAAAGTCACGCGGTTTACTAGGCTTAGTCTAGACTTTATACTTCGACATTTTATGCTTCGGAGCATACGATAAAGAGACAAGGTTCATAATATGCTACATTGCGAATATTAACAAAGAGTATTGGGTTTAGATCACCCCCGTGGGACTGACAGCAGTAGTCACAGGCTTGACATTTTCTGATATTTCTACGTCGAAAGTAAAAGTCACTTCTTACTGCTGTAGTCTACTGGTACATGGTACTCACAACTCGGAGGGTCTGCGTACATGCATACCAGGAATCTGGCACAGTCAGTATTATCAGAATTGCACGGTTTGTATGCGACTGGAAACCACGGGAATCGTGTGCCTTGCACATTATTCTCAAAATGACACGGTTTTCATGCGACTGGAAGCCACGGGAATCATGCGCCTGCATGCATGCTGAAATCCACACTCTTGATCCCAGCATGCGACCCCAAAACATCAACGGTTTACATGTTTACATGCGAGGCACAATCATGCACGGCACTAACTCATTTCATGCTTTTGGGAGCGAGCATCCCTGTCGCCTGCTCGATCGCCCCCTTCTCGAAACTACGAATATCATATATCGTATCGTTTCGTATCGTATCGAACCGCACAGCCAACGGCACTACTACTGTAACAATACCATACTTCGTATACATACAAGAGAGAGCAATCTACATCAACCCACCAACATATCGTCTCCCGGTACATGACACATATCATGCACGGGCATATGAGAACGACAACAAAAAGCCGACGACTACGAGGACTATTCAGAAGTTCCAATACATCAACAGTATACAACGCCTTTACAGACTACGTCGCCAACCACACAACTTGAAGCCAACCACTACCGCAATAAGTAGTAACGGTCCCAATATGCCTGAGGTTCAAATGAGGTTCGAATTATTATTTGCATGCGACGCCCGCCCCCCACCCGTTTCATACTTTCAAATGGGCGTACGATACAACGCCATTTTTTTCATTAATTTATACTAATTCAAGACATTAATTAGTTTTCACCTTCGCATATATATACATTGCTTGCTCTCGTTAGTGGGCGATTAGTTCATTGCTGTTTAGTGTTGGGTATTATCCGGTTCGATATACTTTTAATGTTAAGAGAGAGACGATATAGAACGACACAATCAACGGCGATGCAGCAATAATACCCATAAACACGCCAAAATCAAGCTTTCAAGTATCATATACTTCCTAGGACGACGCAACCAACGGCCACCAAACAAACACCAACGTATGGTAGCATAAATATCACATCATAGGGCATCACAACGCCTCCAAACACCAACAACGAAGAACGCCCACCGGCCTGAAAACGCCTGCGAGAACATGTTCAAACCACAACCCATGATAAGACCACCTATAAAGCCTTCAGCAATAACCCCCCCACAATACAACCGTGGTCACTCCTTTCACGAACACAAAGCATATCGAATCGCATTTTCAAGTACTTTGTGGTCAACCCTTCCATGACAAGCGCAAAACGTACCCAACTACAATTTCTAATCTATTTTCGAGTACAGATATTAATAGTTCGTCCTCGTAACGTTGTTGCGGTTATCAAGGTATTCGCAAGGCTAGGGTCTCATGTTTCTCATTACGGTGTTACAGTGTTACAGCGTTATACTATACAAGGTTCCCCATCGGGACGTGCTTGGCTTGAAATTCTGGGGGTGTCGCACGTATAGAAAAAAAGGAAGGGGGGGGGGGGGGGGGGGGGGGGGTACTCGTTTGCTGCTTGCCTTAGTCGTGTAACCATTGACCACGTATCCCTTCCGAGCCGGAGCACCGTTCCTACTCCTAATAGAGACACCTCCAACGATTGGGCGCTCATGACGCTTTTTCCATATTTTGCATAAAAAATGTTGAGCTTATCCTATCCCCGTCCTGTTTAGCTGTCTGTGGCCACCATCTATCTCTCATCATAGATACAAAAAAAGGGGGGGGGGGGCATCTTAAACCAAAGGTAATACAATTAGTCACGGCGCAAGCAAGACCGACCGACCGAACAGCCCAGACGAGTTTACAGCTTTTTCTACACCGTTACCTTTCGGGTTTGCGGTTGGCTTCAAAAGCCGGGGGTGTCGCAACTTGAACAGTGGGACAAAAGTTTTGCAAAAACTAAAGAAAAAAATATTTAGCCACCACCCAAGTAACCTGGCCTAACCCGGCCAGTAACACCGACTAGCCCAAACGACTGAATAGCTCAGTCTACACAGCATGATGTATGGTAACCGTACTATATCCTGTTGACATTTTTTTCAGGGCTTTTCAATACTGACTTCAGGCCAATCGCGCGAGTAGCTAGCTCTGTACCTCGAGAAAAAAGGGACATACTTCGTATACTTTTTAGGCGCAGCGAAACAGAAAAATCCATGACCACGTGCGTACGAAAACCGCGAAAACCCCGAAGGGCCTTTCAGAGCCCCAAAACCCCTCCCTACGCTAATTTCACGATATTCTATAAGATTGTTTCAAACACGCCAGCTGTGGATTCAATCAATCTAAGGGTCGATACTCATCTTTGCAAGAGCTGCGTGATATCTGTTCCCCAAGACGGGTTTCCAGCTGTGTGAAGGGGTGAAGGGAAGGGGTTACGCCCGCAAAAGATAACTAGGGTGGCCATTTCGCGGCCGGCCCTGAGTGACCGACAAAAGAGGCGCTGCAATCGATCCCCCTAGGTACCATAGCCTTGTTCCCCCACGCAGGTTTTCCCAGAGACCTAGGGTAAGGCAGGGGGGGGATGCTATGATATAGCCCCATCTTCTCACTACCGGATTTGAGCTATTTCACCACTACCGCTACCACTCGCACGAGTGACTCTGTACCTCACGGACAAATATACTTCAGGATTTTTTTTAGCCGCAGCGTAAGCGTACCAATTCCATTGCAGACTCACATCGCACAACTAAAATAGCTCCTGTACCTCACGGACAACGAGACTTTTAAGCCATGTTTCGGCCGCAGCGTAGCGTACCATCCCATTAAAGGTTCCTATCGCACAGTTAAAATAGCACGAAAGCTTAAAACCGCAAAGGAACAGGGATGTCCCTCACGCGAGAAACCCCGAGGCTACGCAAACATAGGCCCCAAAAGTGACCCCCCCCAGGTGCCAGGGATTAAGGAAATCAAAATAGAGTAGTGAGAATCGTTACAGAGCTGCAATCACGACACTGGGGACAAGCTAGCTGCTTGGAAGCCGAGTAGGATAAATTTTACACCTGCACCGATTTATTAGAGACAAAGTGGTTTGCATTATGGCGTAGGCAAGCTAAACAACTTGCAACGACGCCAGCGGGGAACAAACCGCTTCAAACAAGAGTTGAAGAACACCCGACAACAGCATCCGCAAAGTTTGGAACTCGAGCGGCATTCTCACAACAGCAACCACGCGGCTGGGGACACCCAGTACAACTTGGCACTAGAGCCGGAGAACTTCAGCGACAGCACCCGTGTTTTGGGGGCAAACTACTAGGAAATTGAGTATACCATGGTAATTCATAGAACTAGCAGAGTCATCCATGCCACGGTATCATAGCTATTAATAGGCGGCTTGTTGTTGATGCATTCTTGGGGTTAACTAATGTTTATTGCCTTCTGGCCTTCTGGCCTTCTGACCTCTCCAGTGCGGTTGAGGTCCAATCAACTGCGGAACTACCGGCTAGCCCTGACAACCCTACGAGTATAATGGGTGTTACGACTACTACGGCAAGGCACAGAAGAGTGGTCGGGTTGCGAGAACGAATGTCTTCGAAGGCATGTTTCGGGCGATGTTGAAGTTGATGTTGACTTGATTTTGATGTTGGTATCAAGCTTCTCGTGTTGGGAGCCCAGCAAATTCTTGGAATTTTCTGCAACCCTAGCGTGGGATGACTGTATCGATTGTATCGATACAAACTACTTGGAAACAGCGTGGGACGGTCTTGGCTGAAGTGAAACGGTAACGTCCGCTGGGTTATCGGTCTCAAAGAAAAGACGTACCCGTACGAAGTATGTGTATAGAAGTAACGTAGGAGAGCTTTAACAACTGCAACCATTCTCGCAGAATCGAACTACTCCAACTTAGCATAACTGAGGTGAGCTAACATATGCTTCAACATATGCTGAAGTACAATGAATGGCGCTAGGGGGAACACGCTGCATCAAACATCAAACATCAAACATCAAACTGGAGTTGGAGAACTCTGACTTGACAACTGGACCCGTGTTCTTGGGAAAACTACTTGGAGCAAGACATATCAATATAACTATATGGGGAAAACTACTTTAAACTACAGTAGTGCCTATTTATGTTTGCGTTCATGCTTGCAGCGCGCTTGGACATACTGTGGGAACATTTTCGCAGCCGTGATAGCCATTCGCAAGTACCTCAGGGTTATCGGCCTCGAAGAAAAAGACGTAGTGGTTCAAGATCTCGGTGAACAGCTGCGCATTGACCCCGCCGGTCATACAGGCGTCCGCGATCTTAAGCGAGCGCTGTAGACACTCCAGTACACGGCGCCCGTCCCGTCGACCGGGGGCCTCCTGGAGCAACAAGGATATCGTAAAGGGATGCAGGGATGCACACGGGCAGGGGACACACGCATCCGTCAAGAGTGGAGGAGGTCCTAGTGACAGCAGTGTGGGGTCGAAGGAAGGTTATTGTCACCCTTGACGGAACACAAGGCACGACCCGCGATAACAAAGGTGGCTTTTTTGCGAATCGTGTTTTTGGTTACAAATAGTGACAACACTGTTTTTGGTAAATTCGAATAAAACGGACGTCACAAAATTTGGGACAAAAAAAACCCCGTCGTACCAGGTACGTGATTTTCGTTTGTAAAAACGTGACATAACGCCAATTTACAAATGTCTCGAATCGATTTTGGCGCTCGTCATTTAGGAATGGCCCTTAGGGTTAGGTGCTAACTGCGTCGACGGCCTAACACGGTGGGGCAGTGTCGCAGCGGGGGTTGGTACGGTAGACCACGAACAAGGCAACAGGGGGGCGTGTTGGAAACAGTAATTCGTCTCCAGGCAGCTCGAACGTGGACACCCATGTTCAGGCGCGGTCAAAAATATAAACCTTGCCTTTGCTTGAAATACACTAAGCTCTTTGTAGTTGTCGGTGTTGATTGCCGGATCGATTGCGCGTTGGCTACAACTGTTTTTCTCTGGCTTTCAAGAAGAGCATTTTTTTAATGCTACAATGTCTGGTGTATAAAGCTCGCTTAGGAACGAATGTCTGTGCTCCCCCTTTTTAATCTGTGGTACCGCCGGCATTTGAAGCCAACCATGTCCCCAACGGCCGGTTGTCCGGTTGTGAGGTTTACCAATACGACAATAAATATAAGCTCAACAAGCAAAACAATAAATAAATGCTCGATGTAGAATTGAGGCCATTCGGTACTGCTACCATAGACCCCAAGACTCGTCGATATTCGTACTTGTACCCCCTTGCAAATAGATGAAAAACGTGAAAACATCAATCGTCTGACCCGGGGATACTCACTTATCGTCCCCTCCCTAAAAAATATCGGGTTTTCCCACATTTTTGAAGCTACGCTCACATCGACTTTTTATATATTGTTGGACTGGTACTGCTGTAGGTAATAATCAAGCGCGGGTATCTTTCCCACCTCGTCCGGAGACCAAAAGAGGTGACTGCAGAGCGTGACCATTCTGCATTGGTCGGGCTTCTTGAGCAGCTTCGCCGCGTATTGGGCCGTCTTCGTTGCGAGGGCGTCGTAGTCTGCGGGGTCAAAGCCCTCGCACGAGAGCAGCGTCCCCGCCATCGACACCAGCGCTCGCACTTGTGCTTTGCTGTCGGTAAGTTCGTCCTCGTACAATATGAACGCCTGGAGGCACCGGAGTGGAGGGGGGGAGGGGAGGTATGTTGGGGGGGGGGGGGGGGGGAGGTTTGTTAAGGTGCTTTTGGCACAGTTGATGTATGATAGGCAATCTTCCGTATTCATTTTTTCCTTTTCTTCGTCAAGACAAACAGGAAGCACAATATCACTTGTTGTAAATGGGGAAATTTGGCGGAGAGCGAAAATCCAAGAGTACCAACTCAACACCAACACCAACACTGACATCAATACCAAAACAACACCAACGACACCAGCACCGATGCCCACACACCAGCGCCAATAAACTCATCAAAGTCAATACCAACACCACCTGCACCAACACCACATCATCACCAACCAACAACACCAACACCAAAAGGCACACATGCATTCATTACACTGAGATAAACACAAAGCCGCTACCACACCCACCTGGCTGAAAAATTCGTACGCGATGGCCTTGAATCCCGTACGATCCGCCCCTAGCGCACATTGCAGGAAGAGAGACAGAGACACCCACGGGTGCAACGGCGCCATGGCCGTGACTATCTCGTGCAGGAACTGGTAAGCTTTTCGACTCGAAAACTGCCTCGGCCGCGCCACCACAGCCGCTACCGGTGGTGGCGGTGGAGGCACCACCGCTACCGCCTCCTCCTCTCCCCTCTCCTCCCCGCCCCCTTCCCCAACCACTACCTCACACCCTTCCCCTCCCCCCTCCCCCGCGTCGGCCTTCTCTTCTCCCGCCTCGACAGCCCCAGCCACCGCCCCGTTATCCCCGCCCCCATTGGCCGCGGTCGGGGACGACGGACCAATATCCCCGCCCTCCGCCCCTCTCTCACCGCCGCTTCCCCCCTCTCCCTCTCCCTCATCCCCCCCTTCGCTCGACGGGACAAGGGCACTAATTGCTGCCGAAGATTTGTTCGCCGAAGCTTTCGCTGCCGCGGCTTCTGCGGCTGCTGCTGCCGCTGCGGCAGCGGCAGCCGCCGCCTTTTCTGCTGCCGCTACTTGCTCGTCCTCGGCCAGCTCTTTGGCGCGGATGGTACGGGCGAGGCCCAGCGCGCGGAATACGAGCGGTACCAGGGTGAACTGCACCTGGGATGGCGCTCCCTACCCCGGTCGAGGGAGAAAAAGGAGTGAAAAACAAAAATTAGAGTGCAAGTTTACGTACCTCGTAGGGTACAATGTTGTGTTTATTGTTGAAGAGAGAATGGCCTGTTTGCGCGTAAGTCTCCAAAGCGTGATGCTGCTTCGTTTGGCTCCGCTTCGTTTGGTTTGGATCCAACTCGTTCCGCTCCGCTTCATTCCGTTTCTTCCCGTCTGGTTCCGCTTCGTTTGGTTTGGTTTGGTTTGGTTTGGTTTGGTTTGGTTTGGTTTGGTTTGGTTTGGTTTGGTTTGGTTTGGTTTGGTTTGGTTTGGTTTGGTTTGGTTTGGTTTGGTTCGGTGTGGTTTGGTTCCATTTTATTCCGTTTGGTTTCGCTTGGTTCTCTTTGGAGTTTGGTTCCGTCTGGCTGCGTTTTTATTCTCACCTGGCCGAGATGCCTCCTGGCAACGACCAACATTCGGAAGTAGCAGTCGGTGTCATCGTTTCGCATGAGGTGCACCACCCTGGCCACCAAGCGCCGCTCTTCCTCCTGCGCCGCCTACAACACCCAAGAATCGACAGGGAGGTACATCGTAAGTCATCATACCGATCGAATATCCTATTTTATAGTACAGCATGGACTACTATCTGTAGCATCTCGCCGTATTATGTTGTATCGTCATAAGTATCAGATCATTGCGAGTATTATCGTTTCGTGTCATATCGACTACCAGGTACTTAACGTACGTAATAATATTGTAGCGTGACGTAGAACATATCGTGTCGTATCATTACATACCACACTGCTGTATCGTATCGGATATTATCGACTACTATTATCGTGCCTGATCGCATCATAGCGCATGACACATCAATACCAGCATATCGTATCGTAGGTCGCATCATAGAGCGAGATACAGAGAAGCCAAGATACAGCCAGCCGTACCACACGCACCAATACATAGATGCCAGCACAAAACAAGCCAAGCCTCCTGAGGCCGCGCACTGCTCGCCACACCACACCCACGCCCCCCAGCGGCCGGGAATCTGATTCCAAATACGCGGAAGCCCCAATAAATACCGTTGTCACTGCTAAGTGGTGAACAGTATGGACTAGTTGTAGATTTTAGCTGAGTGGCAGAGCAAGCCAACCAACCGGCTTAGTTTTTACTATAAAAACACGGATCGACCACAAACGTGCCATTCAGACGCAATTAGCTACACTAACAGCACATGTTTCCCAATACCTCGACAACAAATTAATAGTACAATTAGTACAGTCAGCCCACTTATCGCCTAGCTAAAGAACAACAATAAATAGTGGGCGACTTATAGTCAACCAACTCCCAGCCCTAGCTATCACCCTGCCGCACCTGCATCGCGGCATCGGCGTCGCTCCCGGAGCCTGTGGGCGGATCGGTCAAGATCGGCGCGATCATCCCCAACAGCTTGTCCACGCAATCGAGGTCATTCAGCGCTGATTCCTTGCTCAGCACCGACCGCAGCAGCTCCAGCGAGACCTAAAACCACAGTCGAGCGGGGGGGGGGGAGGGCGGCGAGACTTGTGTCGGTTCGCAGTCCCACCTGACGATGAGAAGAACCCACTCTATTTAAGCAATGACTGTTCTAGATCCGCCACACAACAAAACAGTTCTATTTTAACCGAGCTAGGGAAAGAAAGATGTGAAGTTGTAGGAAACTACAGGTATAAGGTTTCCACGTCAGTTTAGCAGGAAAATAATCTAAAAAAAAAAATTGTGTATTTCTTTTGTGTGCGTTTTTTTTGCACCCGGCTCTTGTGGGCTGTTCGAAAAATAACAAAAACTGTTCGTACCAGGTTCCACAGGTGGCAAGCAAGCCGCAGGCGAAAGACGAGAGCGCGAGGACTCGTACCAAACTGCTGTGAATTTCAAAGCACCGAGCTGTGTAGAGCATTACACACAGAGCAAGACATTCCCTACCCGATTGGTGCGGCAGCAGCATTTTAGTAGTGCGAGACCAATGCTGCTAGCTTTCGGCCGTGTGGGGGGCGATAGCTTCCGTAATCTCGATCCTTTACTCGTACTCGTATTCCACCCAACGCCACCAAAGTTTGTTTGTGTTTTGAGAACCTCCAAGATGGCTCAAACTCCACACACACGGCAACACACCCCTTATCAGGGGGGATGGGGCGGCAACATGAGCAGTACACATACGATGCTGCTTGTATTCAACCGTGGTGGGCCCGGTAGTTACCGCAGTCATCATCAACGGCGTGGGGTGACCTCTCAGGAAGAAACTCGATTCTACCCCGCGAAGCACAGCAGATCCCAGGAGCTTGACTCCGCATTTTCAGAACAACGGAGTTCGCTCGAAAATCACACAGGACAGGACGAGCCCTACCCGCTTGCTGCGGCGGCGAAGTATGACTAGCACCAGGCGCCATACGCTGCTGAGTTTCTTTTGAGGGTGCGATGACTGCTCTAGTCGTGTGTGCTGTCCGCTGCTGCTGGCTGTTGTCTGCTGCCTGCTGCTCTTGCTGGCCAAAGAGCAAAATCTCTCGCATCTCGGATGTCACAGCGACCGGGCTACTCGCACTGCTGTACACTCGACTTAAGTTGTTTCGTAAGGTACAAGTTGTCATACCAATCCGAACCCCTTATATGTACTCAGCATCTTCGGAATCACTCTGGACTTTTTCGCGGCAAAAAAACGCGGTACAACCTACTCCGGTTAAAAATTTCAAGCTACAGCACAATTTACCTGCGGTTCTTTCTACGTGGAAACTCTATATTATGCGTTTGTTCCAACACACCGGGTATCGATTGAGGTCAGCGGCATCGTGGTACTTGATATTCGCAAAATATTTTCTGGAGAAGCTATCGTCCTCGAACCTCCATCGGTTCGGGCTCACCCGTCATCATGATGCGCCCCTTTTACAAAACCTCACTCCAAAATTCCAGCAACAAAAAAAAAACAAAAAAAAAAATATGCCCAATCCTACACCTCTAATCTCCATCCCCGCACACGGCGTCCCTGCTTCAAAACAAGCGAAAAAATAAATAAAAACATCTCTCACGGCTCCCCTCCCCCCCTCCCACCCCACCCCAACCTCCCCCTTCTCCCAACCTCCGATACAGCAACCCCGCTGCCACAACTGCACACCTGCTTCTGCGACTCCCAAGGCAAAAAGTGCAGCAAATCGATGTACTCCGCGAGCCCCAGCACCCCCAGCCCCAGGGACCTAAGCGGGATGGATAGGAGCCTCAGCAACGCATCCACGCATTCCGAGGGCAACTCCCGGCCTGCTTGCCTGCCCCCGACGAGGGGCTCGTACCCGCGGCTGAACATCGCCCGCCCGCACACGCCTGGATAGATTCGTGTCAAATACGGAAGAACCCACACAAACAAACAAAAACATAATATTTTCGATGCAACGGGCGGGACAAGCGTAAGCGGGATTCATGTACGTAAAATACCTTTGAGAAGCTTTGCCAAAGGATAAGCAGGTGGTGGTGTTGGTGGTGGTGACGGACACCGACAAACCCGCCAAAGTGCGCCAAAGCGGCCGCGGCAGCGTAACCGTAATCACTCCTATATGTGCGTCCATATATAGAAAAGGGTAAAAACTACAGGAAAAGAAACCCGTGAACGTTTCATCGACACGTCAACCACGGCCGTCTACGAGCATTACCTGCCGACACGACTCGTCATCCCCTCGCCCCACCCCCTCTCCGCCCCCTTCCACCCGAAGCTCGACTACCTGACCGGCAAAGAGATGGACTCACCGATGCAATGGTTGACGTACTCCAGCCTGCCCGGGTAGCATTGAGACGCGAACTGAAGCAGAGCCACCTGAAGGGGCACAACATGACAAAAACAGAGATGACAAGACACGGCAAGACAATTAGCGACGCGGAAAAGGAAACTACCGCCGATGACAACAGCGGAGGGGGTGGGAATTAGGGATTTGCAAACACGCTTCCTTTCTTTTCCCTTCCCTTCCATTCCATTCTCTTTCTCCCCCCCCCCTTTCCCTTCCCTTCCCTCCTCTTCTCCTTCCCTTCCCCCTCCCACACGGGGCGCGGCAACCTGTTCAACCCCCCCGCAGCTTTTTTCTATAACCTCCTCTTAAACACGGGCGGGACAAGTATGTCTCCCTTGCGGATTCTCCCATAGGACACCAAGTCGGTGGCCCCAATCGACCATCGTGCCTGACAGCATAAACCATCAGCGATGATGGGGCTCTCGGGTTACTGCCGCAGGGCGGCAGGGCACGAAGCGGGTCCACGTCCGTTTTTACTTCATATTTCGAAGTGCTAAGCTATCTGAGCTATCGCTATCTTCATCTTTATCGCCATCTCCGTCAGTTCCCATCCACATTTACGTGGATGTCAACGTATAGTTTTGCGCCTACACCTGCTGCATATCAGGTACCAGGTACTAGAACCAGGTTCCAGGCAAACCTTGAAATCGGCATTGACATCGACTCAACATCGATCCGTACCTAAATCAACATCAACACCCATATGGACACCGGCACCAACAAGTATCCATAGAACACCAACACCACCATCAACATCAACGTCACCACCATCCCCACCACCAACGCCAACAGTCCTTCAACTTGCACTTGCCTGCATGAGTATGACTTCCGACAGCTCAAGCTTGGGCCTCTCCGCTATGAGCCGTGTCACACAATCATTCAGCAGCCTGAAGGCATCCACCTGCGTTCACAATACGGAGGTTCACGAAACGGAGGCGGTCAGAAAAAACGGGGATGGGAGACGCTGAGGGCGCATATCGCACATCAGCTCAAAATTTTCCTAATCAGCGACGCCGACCGCAGATGGAGTTGTGGGGTTAACCGTTTTGAGACTGCACAAGGACGAGTACGAGCACTCAGCAGTACGCGTAGTATCGTGCTGCGCGCGGGTGAACCTCTTTGCTACGTAGTTCGAACATCCTCCCAATCCCAGCAGCCCGGGCTTGTCTGTGGTGTCGATGCTGTAACCAAATTTCGCCGCATTCTTCCCTCTCCAGTCTCATTGGGGTTATAAGCAAAAATCGCCGGTTGGTGCCATGGTTGTATCACTAATAGAGTCGTGCCAATGTCCTGAGTCAGCAGTATAGCTGTGCGCACTCCGTCTCTAACAGCGGAGTCCGGGGAAAGCAAGTTATACCCCAGACATGTTGATGCACGCACCTTCGCTGGTCCGCACGGTAGCAAGGACCCAGTCCCAAATAGAAACCACACGCACCACTAGAATTGTGTAAGCACTATGATAGGGCTAACCTGACTACGAACAACACCGATAACACATCACGAACAACAAGCAGAACAAACACCACGATGACCCCCAACAAATAACATCAACACCACAAACAACAGAACAATGTTACACGACGATAACAGCGACAGCATCAGCAACAATAGAGCAGCAGCAGCAGCACCAGAAACGACCGCAATACCGCAAACCGTCATTTCCACGCTCTATGACAACCATCTTCTGCGTTTGGACGTGTTATTTGCTAATGCCTACGCCGCCACGCAACAACAACGACAACAACAGCGACAACAACGACGACGACGACAACAACAGCAACAGCAACAACAACAACAACAACAACGACAACAACAACAACAACAACAACAACAACAACAACAACAACAACAACAACAACAACAACGACGACGACAACAACAACAACAACAACAACAACAACAACAACAACAACAACAACAACAACAACAACAGCAACAGCAACAGCAACAACAACAACAATATACGAAATTGCCTACCACCCTTCTCACATCTCTAGGCAGAGTGTCCGGGTGTTCCTCCACGTAGTTCCCGATGCGCTCCATCAGGCTTTCCAACACCGGGCGAACCCTAACCTTCTCCTTGAGCCGACACACCCCGTCCAAAAACGCCTCGAGGGACGCTAGGTGAAACTCGTCGGGGAACACCTGTATCAAGCAGTCCATCAGGTAGCTCTGCGCTATGGTGTCCTTGCAGCCCACCACCTGCGCGCGCAAGGGCAAATAAAAAACAAGCGAGGAGTCAGGACACGGTAAGACAGGACCGGGCAACATCAGCAGGCATGCAGGGGAGGAGTTAGCTCCCCGGCATGACAGCATCGGGCAACACAAACAGGCAGGCAGGCAGGCAGGCAGACGGGCAGCATCATCATCCTGACCCTGCTAGTCCCAGCGTTTTCTTAGCCCCGTTAGGACTGCAATCCCCGTGTAGGAGACAAATTAGTTGGCATTAAAGTTAGATATATGTTTCGGTACAGTACAGCAGTAGAGGGTGTAAGCCCACGCCGTACACACGTTGAGCCAACCCGGCGTGTTTCAAGACATTTTTTCAGCCAGCAGGCTCTGAGACACCCGTATAGCCGTTACGCCTCGGGCATAGCCGTTGCGCTCTGAGACGCCCTGAAAGCCGCTACGCCTCGCGCATAGCCGTTACGCTGTGAGACACCCTTAAATCGAAGACGCTCAAAGGTAAGCTTGCAGCCATCGCGCTCAAAGACAACCCATAGCCGTTACGCTGTAGACACCCATATAGCCGCCACGCTCGAAGAACCCTTAAAGCCGTCACGCTCAAATACACCGTACAGCCGTTACGATCAACTACACCCTCATCGGAGGTACGCTCAACTACATCCTTACGGCCGTTACGCTCTAAGACGTCTTTGTAGCCATCACGCCGACCCACCTGCTCGAGGATCGGCGGAAGGATGAACTTCCGGTACTTGGCGCCGTCCACCCCTTCCAGCTGCGACAGCCGGACGAGGTTCGTCCCCACCAACAGGCGCAGGTCCTTTCTCTCTCGCTCTCGCCGCTTCTTGTCCTTGGAGAGCCCCTGTTGCTCGGTTTAGCGCCGTTCAAGGCCGCCACACGCCGCGGTTCAACAGAGGCAAACGCACAAAAGCGACGAATCAAGGCGCGCCACAAGGTAGAAACAGCCAAGAGTCAGCACGGAGAAGCAGCTAAAGGTCAAGAGAGAGAGAAGCATTATCAGGATGGAGAAGCAGCGGAACGTCATCAAGAAACAACAGCGAAAAGTTACAAGGGACAAGCGGGAAAGCAAGCGCCTGACAAGAAGCGACACAAACATGACGGGGAAAGGCGTGCAGAACCGGCCACAACGCACTAGGGGCGAGAGACGGTAGATCAGACCAGCAACAGTCGTACTCTCTATAAACGATCCACCGAGACAGCTCCGCCGCGAAACCACCCCCCTCGGTGCAAGAAAATGCTGCCTGGCCTGCGAAGAGTCGACGTGCTCCGTCCCGAATTTGTAAAGGTGCGAGGGTTTGTGGTCTAAACACCACGACCACGCATGGTACTGAGATCACCCCTCTCCCCCCCTCTCCCCTCCTCTCTCACCTGTCCGTGCATGCGAACCCAGAGCTTGTTGGCTTCGATGAAGTTTTCCAGCACGAACTCGACGCTGTCATCTACGCTCCCCCCCTCTCCCTCGTACGGCGACCCGGCATCTGGGAGCTTGTCTCTGCGGACACGGTCAGGAAGAGGACATACAATCGTGTTAGCCCTTAAACTGTTTACCTGACGCTGAACGTCATGTTGGGGCAATGCCGGCACAACGCTCACGGCAAAGCATTGAATTTGCATGCCGAATGGATGTCACCTAGAGGCACATACGAAATACGTCGAGGAAACTCTACTTTGTACTTTAACGACAACAGATGAGGACAGGCCGGCCGAGGACTCGGTCCGACAATCAATCAATCAGTGGCCGCTGTTCTCTGGCGCGTGCCGGGCGCTTGTGGGAACCATTCCGTACTCTATTCTAGCCTTCTAGCACGCGCTTGACTTCACGTCAATCTTTTCCGTCAAGATAGGGCACACCATGCAGATCTTTTCGGCCCCCCGGCAGGGCATGCTGCCGTCCATGCATGCGACAAGCGCTCGGCGAAAAACACAAGCCAGGGGACGGCAGCATCAGCATCTGCATCCGTAGCTACCGCATCCGCATCCGCATCCGCATCCGCAGCAGGCCTGCATCTGCATCCGTAGCTACCGCATCCGCATCCGCATCCGCATCCGCAGCAGGCCTGCTTTGTTGCATGCACGACGAAAATAGTATCCTAGCGGTTAGCCCGGGACCCACCTGGTAACGTGCGAGAAGTAGTTCCGGAGGAAGAGGCCTCGCATGGGGTGCTGCACGCCCTTTGTCATCTCCAGAAGGTCCTTCAAGATGTCCTGCCAACACCGGCCAATCACAACACAGCAGCAACAGCGGGCAAAGCGACACAAAGAAATCAACGTGGGAGTGTGGCGTCGAAACAGCAGTCTGCAGCGAGATTTTTACTAGGAGGTGCTCCCTGTGTTCCTTAAGCGATTTCCAATCCGGCACTATGACGTTAAAATTTTGCAATTTTATAGCATTTCTGACAAGAAGACTGCGTATCTCCTCTACGCCGGAAAAAAAATAGCCGTCTCAAGAGGCCACATCGGCTGCAGCGAAACGGACACCAACCGTCAAAATCTCCAGACAAAACGCTTCGAGCAACTAGTAGTACAAATACCAGGAGTTTGCACGGTTGACCAAAGATAGTGGCGTTCCAATTGGCGTGCCAAGAGAGGGGACGGAACCACAGCACTCCAAATATCCAAACATTGACATTCGCACTTCACCCTACCACACCGCTGCAACATCGCTTCTCGCTTGACAAATTATATAATTATCCTCTCGGAAAATTGCAGCCATGTTTTGGGAGACACACCACTTGGAATTACTGTGGAATGTTTTCGGCAGTAGTTCTAAAATAGTTGACATCGCTTCCCGCTATTAACAGACATATTGCTGCAACACGCCTCCTCGCTCGAGACACAGTGTTGGCTTTGGCGTCGTTTCTCGCTCGATACATTGCTTCAACACCACCTCTCGCTCTACTCATCTCAAAGTTAACGAACGGTATGCCGCGCTTTTTTTCCTTCTTTATCATTGTTCGAAAAACCGTTTCGCGTTGAAGAGCACGATGCTACACGTGGGATGGGCGAGGACCACACGCTCAAGGCGAGAAAGCGTTCGCGTGCCTGCTACGGCGTGTCAAGCCTCAACGAACAAAAACAAAAAAATACCTAGGCACAAGCACAGATAACACATCGCACAAACACGCAAAATACAGGAGCAAATACACACAAACAGACATGCGAAGTTTCATGGACACGTTTGGAAAGGAACAAGAAAAAAGCCCGTCTCGTCGACTGAAACCATTAAATCATGTGTTAATCACTAAACTGCCGAAAACAATCTATTGCTGTCCGCACCAGCATCCAACCATGGGTTCTGAGGAAAAGAGAGGTCGACCGTTACTTTCTCCCTCTCTCGAATTGTCCCCCATCTCCCAACAATTTGGCTCACAATTACCCCATGTTCAGCCCGTCTGGCTTACCCTTGCCGGCGCCTCCTTGGAGAGGATGTAGCACGCCCCCACCGTGTTCAGCAGGTACAGCCTCGGCAGCACCATCGTGCACGCTTGCGCTTGCTCGTAGAGACCCACCATCGGCTGTCGCGCCTGCCTGTTCTGAGACGTGAAAAAATCTTCAAGATGGCGAAGTTCATCAAGAATCTTGGGGAAAATATTTCCGTGGAAGGAGGGAGAGGCAGGGAGGAGCGGGTGTGGGTGTCAATGATCAGCCTGCGATCACGAGGTCATGACAGAGATAAGCACAAACATGTTTCCTCCAAAAAAACCGACGGCACGCTTACCACCGACGACATGAAACAGGTGGGTCCGAGACTAGACCTATGTCGAGCGTATGCACGTATACACACACGAAACACGTATATACATACACACGACTTATGCTATCGACAACCAGGGACCAGCTAAACCTGCCCCTGCCAGCCATGTCGAAAAGCGACGGCGTCCATCTTCCCCGTCGTCCGCTCGAAGGCATGGGAGGCACTGCAAAACAAATCAAAAGCCCGCCGCTGCTATGATATGCATACCACTGCTCGCGCCACACTCCCTCCATTCGATCCACACTCCACACCGCTTCCAAATCTGCTCTACCCGAAAACCGTGTCCCGATGCAACACCCTTATTTCACCACGCCTCTATGAAACCTCCAGAGGGGGTTACGAGTTCTCCTATTTACCCACACGCACAAATTCAACGGTAGCGTCGAAGTACTTCCACACGTACTCGCTGTTGTAGGCATCGTTTAATACTGCCTGTAGGCTTCGCGTACTACTGCTGTAAGCACCGCGTACAACTGCTGTAAGCACCGTGTACTACTGCTTTAGGCACCGTTTACTACTGGCGCCGTACTACTGCCCCAGGCACTGTTTACTACTGCTTCAGGCATCGTGTATTACTGCTCTAAGCACCGTTTACTATTGCTGTCGTCACCGTCTACCACTGCTGCAAGCATCGCTTATTACTACTGTGCCGTACGCGGAGCTTAGATTACCCACACGCTCAACCCCAAGACCACGCAGGGACACTCAAAACGCGGCTTACGGCTGCCCCACCTTCATGTAGAGCTCGTAGTAGTTCCGGGGGGACAGCTGGGTGGTCTTGAGCTCCTTGAGCATGTTGCCGGCGTGAGTGAAGGCATTCTTCGTGTCGCTCGCGTCCTGGCGGCGCATAACACAACAGCGCCAGCGCCGGTCACCGTCCGCAGTGAGAGAAAGACGAGTCCGAACGGGGCGGGCGGAAAAGTGAGTACCCTGGATTTAAAAAAAAAAAAAATAACCGACGCGACCATCTTAGACAGCGTACACAGGACCAAGGCTGAGGTAGGGGTGGAGGGGGGCGTACTCACTTGTTGCTTGTCTTAGTCATCTGACCACTGACCATGCATCCTTTTCGAGACGGAGCACCGTTCTTACTCCTGATGAGGACACCTCCAACAGCGCTTGGGCGCTCAGCACGTTTCATAGCAGAGCAAAATGGGAGCACTCCCCTACTCTAGCTCCGGTCACAGAGGGCTAACGCTAACGATATACTCAGCAGCATACTCAGCAGCAAACTCAGCTCCAGATACGAAGCTATAAGCTGCACTCAATAGTATAGTACCTTTAAACCTTTGAGACTCCAGAAGAAAAAATTGACGACAAAAACTGACGATTACGGCGTAGGCCACTGCTGGTTGGCGATGATGATGATAAAATTGGTGTCCGAAGTTCGAACTACAACACTGCAAAGATTCGTACCGGATGGGTACGGCATGACTCCTTCTCGTACAGCTGCGCGCTCACGCTACTCGCAAACGCTTGAAAATATCGCAATCGTCGTTTTCTTGGGTCGCTATAGTGTAATCATGATATATAATATATAACCAAGCCCTGAAAGAGCTAATAGCTGCGTAAGGTAGCCGGTACCAGCACCAGTATATAGTATCGGGCATACAGAGTATCTGGCACAGAGATGCAGAATCTACAATTGCTATCTATTAATGTTCACGGGCAGCGTCGTGTTTCTGGATGTGAACAACTAACCGGGTCGTTCAGCAAGATAACGACCGCACCCTTTCGCAAAACCGCCGCAATTTCGACATGAACGCTACTTTATCGGCACACACTGATTTTCAGTCTATAATACACTCGGACACAAGAACAGACGGGTTCACGCTCACGATAAAGCAGGAGTACCCATGCCTTCACAAACCCTTTACCCTATGCTGCCTTTCCGTCGACTAGTATATAGAGATGTATACGTAACAACCGTAGTTGGTGGGGGGCAAGGCATCGTAGAGCAAAGGGTACAAAAATACGCGCACTACCGATGTATCAGGTAACAGGTGTAGTTGATGGGGAGGCCACCTGGGGCAAAGGACACAGAAATACACGGCTATTGTATCGTGAATATCAACGTGCCTGTGTGCTTGTATCGTATGTATAACAGACAGCCAAAACGATCTGCTATACTGATGTAAGAGGTTTGTGTCGAAATCGCGGTTTTGCGAAAAGGTGCAATCGTTGTCTCGCTGGACGACCCCGTCAGCTTTCGCAACCAGGTGCACGACGCGGCCTGTTCTTAGGTAGCAACACCCGCACAATGCAACCTTGGCCGTACGATTCATCTGGTACAACTGCTGTTGAAGTGCAGGCTCAAGAACAACAAAAATATCAGGTATCAAACACATCAACCTATAGATGGTACCTGGTACCTGGTACACGCTTTTCGCTTTCTTTTCGTTTCTTTCCTATATCTTCTTATATTTTCTTTGTTTCTTTTTTCCAATTGACTTGCGTCTGTCGTGCGTATGCGTAGTGATAGGTACTACGTGCAATATAGACGTGGTAGTCTTTCTTGCATGGCAAGCGGTATAGTCGGTTTTTCCAGGCGCGAGTAGTGAGACGTATGCACCAGTATGGACCTGGCACATCGTTGGCTGACTCCCGATTTCACTTCTTAGCATGTTTCTGGTGGAGGCATGAACTGCGTCAGCTGTGATATATGCGTGTACCACCTTTGGTTTGTTTGTGCT
Organism: Undaria pinnatifida; assembly: GCA_012845835.1. NCBI lineage: Eukaryota > Phaeophyceae > Laminariales > Alariaceae > Undaria > Undaria pinnatifida. The sequence goes on from JABAKD010000026.1 coordinate 8,956,128, forward strand.
TTTTCCCTGGGGTATTCCTCAGCTCCAGAGTGACTGGAGCCTCTCCTGTGACCACGGACTTGATTATGCGAGTTAGTGTGGAAACAACAACAACAACAACAACAGACACAAGGCTCGCTTTTGAACGTTAAGAAACTGCACCTACGAAAGAGATATCGATTTTGAGCAAGCAATATCAGAAAGAGCAACGTACAGGTTGGGTTGCAATAAGAACGAGATCATTGTTGTCACACACATATTGGGATTTGGATTGGGCCACTTCTTGTTACTTTTCTAGCGTGGAGTACTGATAGCTGTGTGCCGGCACATGGGAAGTGAGACAGTTCGCGCTTGGCGGCAAGCACAACACAACAGAGCAGGGGGCACTCGTTATAAATAGCACAGCATCAATAACAAACCGAGAAAAACACTCCACACCTGCGGTGGATAAGAAGCCGACCAAACAGACCTGCTGCGGCCTTTTGAGAAACAGGTACGAGTCTGAGGCACCCTCCAACTGCCTGTATACCTGGTACCTGGTATTTTTCATTGACGGGGCTACCGTTTACCATCGTACCTGACATACAACGTGCCTTTTTTTCTTCTTTTTTTAATACTCATTTACATGCATACAAGAAACTCTACGGTACCGCAATGGGCATTGCTTGGTGCTGGGTGGAAATGTATGCGAAGAATACACACTACGAGTACTGCTGTTGCCGCGACTGCCGCGAAAAAAAATCTGCGTACTTGGGACTGAGGACCATACTGAGTGAGCGTGCTCAAATAGAAGCTATCCACCGTCGGCATCTCTAAGCGGCCGGGGGGAGGGGGGAGGGAGGGAGGGGGGAGGGGGGAGGGGGGAGGGGGGGAGGGGGGGGGGGGGGGGAGGGGGGAGGGGGGGAGGGGGGAGGGGGGGAGGGGAGAGGGGGGAGGGGGGGAGGGGGGAGGGGGGGAGGGGGGAGGGGGGGAGGGGGGGAGGGGGGAGGGGGGGAGGGGGGGAGGGGGGAGGGGGGGGGGGGGGGGGGGGGGGGGGGGAGGGGGGAGGGGGGGAGGGGGGAGGGGGGGAGGGGGGGAGGGGGGAGGGGGGGAGGGGGGAGGGGGGAGGGGGGGAGGGGGGGAGGGGGGAGGGGGGGAGGGGGGGAGGGGGGTGGAGGGAGGGAGGGAGGGGGGCGGCGGGGCGGGGGGGGAGGGGGGAAGGGGAGAAGGGGGGGGGGGGGAGGGGGGAAGGGGGAAAGGGGGGGGGGGGGGAGGGGCGTCATGCCCAAGAGACTGAAGTCTGGGTCTGGCCATCATCGTCTTAAAATTTGTGGGCCTTCCAATGGCCGTCACAAGATAGCGTAAGACCGCCCTGACTTCTTCGCCATGTTGCTTTCTCTCCCCAGTGCCATTGATGATGTACTTGATACCCTCTACGAGCCCAATGCCGTATTTAGTCAGTTCCTAGGGTCTGCTATTATTAGTATGACATTTTTTTCTCTTTTCCTTTCCTTGCTTCCTCTTCTTGTCTTGTCTTTTCTTGCTTTTCTTTTGTTTTGTTTTCTTTCCTTTCCTTTTTCGTTTTTTCGCTACGTATCTTGTCTTTCCTTTCCTTTATCTTCTTTTCTTTTCTTTGTTTCTTTTTTCCAATTGACTTGCGTCTGTCGTGCGTATGCGTAGTGATAGGTACTACGTGCAATATATTCGTGGTAGTCTTTCTTGGGTGGCAAGCGGTATAGCCGGTTTTTCCAGGCGCGAGTAGTGATATGCACCAGTATGGACCTGGCACATCGTAGGCTGACTCCCAATTTCACTATTATATGTTTCTGGTGGAGGCATGAATTGCGTCAGCTGTGATATACGAGGTATGCGTGTACCAGGTACCACTTTTGGTTTGTGCTTTTTCCCTGGGGTATATTCCTTAGCTCCAGAGTGACTGGAGCCTGTCCTGTGACGACGGACTTGATTATGCGAGTTAATGTGAGAACAACAACAGAAGGTGGAAACTTCTGAGGCGCCAGTACATGCTGGTACCAGGTGCTGGTATTATACAAGTACATTGTTTCTCAACATCAAGTGCCACACGACGCCACACACGACACCCTTCTTGCTAGCTCTTGCACCCCTTACGGCTGGAACATTCATATCGGCGCTATAGAGGTGTCACTACAGCTCTAAGTATGATGATCATTCCAGCACGTGCCCACGTGCCCACAACGCACGACGCTGTACCAGTATTCCCGCCGCATCTGAGGTTGGCATACGAGGTTCATACCAGGTACCAGGTGCGCGTTTTCGAATTCGACCTGTGAAGAACCTAAAACGCCCCTACAATACTGGCAGCCAATAAACGACACAGACGTCGCCGCTTTGAGTAGCGCGGGCGTGGACAGCGTGGGCGCGGACGGTCCAGCGGGCACGGTTGAGGCCTTACGATCACACTATGCGCAGTCTCGACATGGCCGATCGTGCGTTTCTTGCAAAAAAAAACTGGTTGTGTGACGAAAGCTACGATATGCTTACTTCGTCTACCTGTTGCTGCTGCTTATGACACCCCCGCGGGGCTCAAGGGCATGCATGCCCAAGCACAGTACAGACTGCAGCAAAACGCTAACCGCAGGGCTTGGGGCTTTTTTTCAAGAAGCACACAGCAGATGTTTCCCAGGCGTGCCTGCTGTCTAGACGGCTGTCACGCCCAATACAAACTCTCCGCGAATCAAGTCCGTACACGCAAAAATATGGTGCCACCGCTCGGCGCAGCGTTGACGGAGTGCTACGAAAAAGATATGTTGCTCAGACCAAGCGGCGCGAGGATGTCAACATAGCAAGAGCATTACGAGATTATTCGTGTCGTGCTATCATCTACATGGAGTATATGCTTCTATCGGCTTCGTTGGAGTCTCACCGTGGCCCTTTTCATGAGAAAGGCTTCTTGCATCACCCGCTTGTTTGCCTCCGCCAGCGCTCGCTGTTGGGCAGCTGGGTCTTCCATCGTCGTGTGCTTTGGCAAACAAAAAAATACCTGCTTCCTGCTATTCCTCTGCCCCACCACCACCAGGACGCTCTCTGAGTCGATAAGCCAACACCAAATAAGCTACAACGGGCCGCTTTGCCCAGCTCAGTGGCAAGTACCCCTTGAGTGACACGAGCACAGGTAGCCGACACGGGACACGGACGGGACGTAACCTGCACTTCGAAGATTTTTGTCCCCTAGAAAAAACGCCCACGAAAATCTCTACCAGGTACAAAGACAATTAGCCCAGCCCACGATAGCTAGCTCACAAGCCAACGGCGAGAAGCAAAGCAAAGCAACGGCACAATAAGAAGTTCGGCCCAGAAAACTTTTCCACTCTGAGGTATTGAGGCAGAGCTATTGTGGCAGCGAAACGTTGTGCGTTGCGGGTGAATTCAAGCGAAAACAGCGACTCCTAGAGCGAGAGAGTGAGAGATACCAGGCACCTCAACTGCTCTCGTGGCGCTGCCCACCAACCCCGTCCACGATGTCGAAAGACCTTGGCTATAAGCAAGTGCAGAACGTGGAATCTAGGAGGACATGGGACCGTGATTACTACGAGGCGAAGGCAAAGGAGAGGCTCGCAAAAGGTGACGACTACCAAGAGAAGGAGGATGCCCCGTCGAGGAGAAGCAACAAGGAGGAATTTCAGCCGGCGGCCGCAGGGGCGGCCGGACCGGCGGGATCTGCCCGCGCTTACTTGAAGGTGATTTGTCCTTGGGAGTGCTCGTACTCAATCTACTGACTGTAAGACAGCAGTGCACGTTCAGCTGTTGAGACAAGGGTTGCACCAGGTACCAGTACAGGTTGTGATGTACGAGGTACCAGTCAGTATAACGGAGGGTTCCTCGTACAATTCTACGTACAGCACTGGTACGACTGTTATCGTAGCTGCGAATTTTCACGTGCACGTGCAGCAGTATCCTTCCTTCTACGAGTACGTATCATCGTCGAACTCGTAGCAGTGCGTTCGGCTTGGGATCGCCTTGAGATATCGGAATATAATTTTTCCTGCCATCGAAATATCCGGCACGTTTAGGTACGAGCCAGGTACCTTCTATGATCCCGACTCGGTACCAGGTACCGGTCTTACGGATGCTTGCGTGGTGGAGATATAAAATATTGTCTGGCATCTGATACCCGTTACGGTACCTGGTATTACTACGGTGCCTGGTGCCTCATTGCACTAGGCATAGCGGCACAACGCACAACGTTGCACACTGCTCTTGATACGAACCAGACGAATTCCCTTATGGACTCATGGACATATACCGGTGCCTGGTCAAGTACACCGGTACGTTACAGGCAAGAAAACGCCAAAGTTACCCGGGTATGAATGCTCTTCTTTGTGTTTTAGACACTTTTTGGACACCGTGGCAGTTCCCCAAGGTCACCGCCCTCGTCCACCTTCACCAGAATGATCACCTGATGCGAGATATCGTCCGTCCATTGTTATAGTAGTCGGCCCAACCGCCTACCTCCTCTGCCTTCCACGTCCTTTCCCTCCTTCTCCTTGCTTCCTTCCGTCCCCGCCCGCCTCTGCGCCTGCCTCCACGCCTAGACCCGAGAGAGGAAAGTGGACCTCTCGTCGAAGCTCGGCAAGACGCAAGTGGTGACGGCGGCGTCCACACCTTCACAGCAGGGAGGGTGGTACTGCGAGACGTGCAAGTGCGGGCTTAAAGACAGCATCAACTATCTGGACCACATCAACGGAAAGAAACACCAGAGAGAGCTGGGCTACAGCATGCGCGTCGAGAGATCTACGGTGTCGCAGGTGCGTACAATGTTCTATGTAACGGCGCAGTACTGCTGCGGCGGCAGCAGACAAATACTCGTAGTGAGCAGTGAGCTTGATTGCGGGCGAGGTGGAGAACGGAGACGACGAGACCCTGAAACTATTGCCGTGGCTTCTGGTATTCAAAGAAAACGCACGATTCGTTCAGGACGGTGGTGCAAGGTAATAGGTATTAGATTTGCACGCTATGGCTTTCGTGTGTCTGCTCAGCACTTCCTATATTGTGTTTATTGGGTATTTATCAAGGACTATCATGGTGCCGCAAGCACCGTGTGGGACGGGACGGGAGTGAAAGTTTTTGGGCTCCCGTTGTCAACGGGACTGGACCCCATCGTCAGTTTTTCTGCTCCCATTGTGACGGGATGGGACGGGACAATTTGCGTCTAGACGGGACGGCAACGGGACGGGAAATGTCCCATGCTTTCTAGACGGGACGGGAACGGGACGGGAAATGTCCACATGCTTTCTAGACGGGACGGGAACGGGACGGGAAAATGGGAGTTTTTTTCTTGATGAGGACGGGACGGGAATCGAATATGGCTCCGATCTTTCAGACGGGATGGGATGGGACTATCACGTTTTATAGTGGGACGGGAAACAATGGGAAAATTGTCATTGTCGATGGGAAAGACAACGAGAAAGGCAATGGGAAAATTGTAGGGTTGGGTACTGGCGCGCAGCGCCAGTACAAAGTATACTGGCTGCTGTCGCAGCCAGTATACGGGATCCGATCAGGATATTGGTGGCGCGGCTTCGCCGCGCCACCATCGCCCCCCCCCGGCTGGTGAGGGGGCCCCGCCGGAGGCGCCCCCGGAGGGCCCCGCTGGAGGCGCTTTTTCACGCGATTTGGCTTCACTAGAGCATAAAAACTGAGCGATTTTGGCTCATCTGACAGAGGCGCTGTGCGAGAAAAACTTACCTTTTTTTTGTTTTTGACATGGGAGAAAGGATCAATTGTTTTGCAACGCCTACAAACTCCATGATCGTGGGAGATACAGTCTATCCATTCACATGAGTTGAAATGGATAGCAGAATCATCTAAGAATCATAAGATCATTCCATAGCGTATTGTACTCTGTAGAAACTAGTAGAAACCGGTGGAATATCTTCCACCAAACCACAACCCCCCGCCACAAGTCAATTGCCAATTGAGAAAAAAAAATGAACACGAGTGCAATCAGTTGGTGTACCGAGGAAAACAGTAGCTAGAAAAGCAACGGTGGCGACAGATTGCAAGGAGACGACAACGGTGCCAAAGCTACCCAACCGAAAACCGCTCAGCCAAAGGCGCTGAGTCTCCTTCAGACTTTCTTTGAGCTCGGCGCTAGTCGTGTCTACCACTTCCTCGTCGCCTGCACTATGTGCTGCTGGCGCAGCGGGCTGCTGCTGCTGCTGCTCTGCTGACCCTGCGGGCGTCGCTGCTGCTGCTGACGCAGCAGCCCCTGAACCACCAGCACCGCCGCCGGGATCTGCAGCAGATGGCGAGCTGCCAGGGGAGACAAATCTGTGCATGGTCGTATGGTCTCCACCGCTGTGTGATTGTGTGGGGTGTGCTGTGAGGCTGCGTGTCTCTCTGCGTTCTCTGCGGCAGCCTGAATACATGGGTTTCCGCTGGTTTTCGATCGTATGTGGGGATCTTCGTAGATACTGATGTACTGGCGTACTGGCAAGTCCGTTCACCAGTTTCAGGATACTGCCAGTACTAGTACTACTGGCAGTACGTACTGGCTCAGTACCCAACCCTAGAAAATTGCCAGTGTCGATGGGAAAGACACCGGGCTTTGTCGGCTCGTACAAACTTCATCATATGGCCGCAGATGACCTCGCCGTCTGGGAGCAACCCCGACGCGGGCAGCTTTCGTTTCACCGCACTTCACGTTCTTCTTGTTCACAGCTGGCTCGAACTCCACGCAATACTTCCAAACCCCTGACGTCTGCTTGTTTCTCCCAACGCCTGCACCCATCTTATTCACGGGAGTACCACCGATCGCAAATGACGGACTTGGCTGTGCCGGAGGCTCAGAAGCCGAGCCACCACCGGCCGATTCCGCCATGAGGAACGTGTGTGTGTGGTGCGTGTGTGGTGCGTTTGTGGTGCGTCTCTCTCCAAAAGTGAAAAAAAAAAAAAATGGGAGAGCTGACAGCGTACCACAACAATAATTAATTAAATCCAAGATTCACATATTAATAAATATGAAATACAACTTGTACTGAAACTGAGAAACTACACGTAAGTGGGAAGTGCAAATGGGAGTTTTGGGAGGTTGAGTGGGAAGCGCAAATGGGAGGAGGATGGTAACTGACAATGGGAGTAGCATGTCCACGATGGTCATGGGAACGGGAGTACCGGGATAGTGGGACGGGAAGCAAGTGGGACGGGATAAATTATCCTGCCAACGGGATGGGAAGTGATGGGATGGGAGAAGGTATCCTGCCAACGGGATGGGAAGTGATGGGACGGGAGAAAGTATCCGACGATGTGATGGGAAGCAAGGTGGGGACGGGAGGACGGGAGGATACTATTTCGGCCATATGGGACGGAAAGGGGTAGGAAAAACATGATGGGATGGGAAGGGAGGTCGTGGACGGGAGACGTTTCACGATGGGACGGGACGGGACGGGAATACCCGTCCCGTCCCGTTCTCTATGGGAATTCCCGTCCTGTTGACTCCCATGATAATCCTTGGTATTTATCGAGTATTCAAGTGTTTGCGTTAAAATATTTCACTAAAAAATCTTCCATCATGCTAGAAAAAGGCCAGATTCACTCCGGCATGCTTTTGGTTGTGTTTGCGGTGAACGAATCGCAGAAAACGCGTACACGGCCTCCATATCACAGGCGGGGAGCGGGGAGGCAACCTCAAATTTTGAATTTAGACATGGTGCGGTAGCACCTAGACTCACCGACAGGGGCAGGCCCAGCACAACACCAATAGACAAACAGCAGCACAGCAGCAGCAGCAGCGCAGTAGCAGCACCGCAGCCGCAGCAGCAGCAGCATCAGTAGCAGTGGCGGGGGCGGGGGCGGAGGTGGCGGTGGCGATAGCCCCGCGAAATGAGTTGCGGCACAGCAGCTCGGCCTGGCTCGATCATCACGATCATCACCACAACAACAGAACAGCCAGTTATTTATATTTTTTTTCAGAAACAAACGCAGGAGACACCAACCGCAGCCGCAGCACAACAGCCGCCGCACAGCAGCAGCAGCAGCAGCAGCAGCAGCAGCAGCAGCAGCAGCAGTAGCGGCGGCGGCGGTGCGGTGTGGGTGGCGGTGGCGGCGGTACGGCGTGGGTGGCGGTCGCGGTGGAGGCTTCGGCGACAGCGTTGTGGGATAGCGACGGTAATTGACAAAATCAGCACCGAAGACGACATCACTCAGCAGCAGAGAACGAGGTCACATCGTAGAGAGCGCGGGATCGCTGGCTCACGAGGACCTACCCCTGAGGTTGCTCGTATGCGCCATGCTTCCCCAGCTACTATTTGGTGCCTCCGCATCAATGTTGGGTTGTGTCTACCGCTGCCAAGCACAGCGTACAGCGATCAGTGTCTGCTGTGTGCTGCCGTGTGGCTTGTGCCCTCGTGCCCTCTGATTGGTGCGCCGGTGTGCCCGGTGTTGGTAGGCCAATCGTATGATCTGGTCGTTATTGATGGATGTTCACTCTAAATCGTTCACTCAAATTGGAATTTCCATGCCGTTTTTGGCCAATTTTTCCTTCAAAGTTCGCTCGGCGGGAACATTTGCTTGAATTTGTTGATTGAATTTATTTAACACAAACACTCGATTGTCACTCTCGGAGCTCTTTTTATGATACGAAGGAACACGAATTGAACTCAAAACCGCCCCACACGATTTTGCACCGTCTAGCGCGTGGGGTCGGTTTGCCTTTGCCTTCGCGACTAGGGAGGTGTTCGTTCGTAGCCCAACAGGTAGTTTGTTCCAACCAACAGCAGTATTAACACTGCTGTACGTCGCGCTCTGTGATTTCCCGCGTTTACAGGTGAAGGACCGGTTGAAGATGCACAAAAAGCTGGAAGAGGATCGGATTTCCGGTGCGTTGAATAAGCCGTCCGCGGAAGACGAGTTTGATTCAAGGGTTCGGGAGTCGGAGGTGAGAAAGCGGCCCGCACGCGCCGCAAATGCGTCACATCGTTACCGCCACTGCGTTATAGAAACCCGCTAGAGGGAGGTATCTCCCTGCGAGAGAAAACCTGCGCCCGATTTCGTTCCGCTTCGGTTTGTGCTGGATGGTGACGAATATTCCCTATAGTTCAGAGGCCCGGAAATTAGCGATGAAGGCACTATAGCGGGTTGCTTGGCGGGTATCAGCGGTGAAACGAAGTGCATCCTCTAGAGTCTGGGCAGTGATTTCAAGCCTGACGCGGTTTTTGTACTCGTGGCCACTTTCGCCGTGTATTTTTTGAAGCGTTTCCGTAGAACACGCACGTGCTCGAACCGCATTATTCGCTTGCGCTGCCGGGGTTGTAACGAAGACCACTGATAGGGACAGCTTACGCTATACCTACAATGGGACCCGAAGGGTGCGCCAGCTAGCGTTGGGCTGCGAAAGCAACTGAGTCAAATCGACACACGACGCGTATGAAAATACGTGGAAGTGTGGTGAGCTAAAGTTTTTTTTTTTTCCCCATCCGCCGGAGGATAAAAAAAAAAAAAGTAATATGCGTTGCCCCCCCCCCGGCCATAATTTTGCGCTCATAAACCTTGTCTGCGTCGGTCGCCTCCGCCCCCCCCCCCCCGCATTGAAAAGGACAACGAAGCACGACGAAAGCGCCAGAAGAAGGACGCCAAACGGCAGGCGAAGAAGAAGCAGCAAGAAGAGGAGGAGGAGAGGGATTTCGAAGACCCCGAAATGGCGGCGATGATGGGCTTTGGTGGTTTCGGAGGAGGCAGCAAGAAGTAGCCAAGCAGGACTTGCCCTCGTTTTTTTCTATGCGCTGCTGCTTTGTTGTGATGGTGGCGGGTGGCGTATTTTTATTGGTTGTGCGCTTGCGAGATGGGAACGGCCCAGTAGCAGGAGCCGGATATGGCGCGCTCTGTTTGGGACCGAATCACTTGTAGTTTGCTTTCGGACAGCGGGGCTACGGGCCTTCTGGTTCGTCGTTGGGCATTCTGTTGAAATCTGGTGGGGAGTGATATGGTGGACTCACACCTCGGATAAGATGACCAATGGCGTCAATCTGTAGATTGGTGCTGCTGTTGTCGCAAGGCTTCGACAAGACTTTTTGCGTTTTGGGGAAATTGGGATAGTAAGCGGATGTGACGATTCTTGAGCGCTGCGCGTCTAAACGGTCTTCCGCCGACGTGGCAGCTGTAGTATGATTTGCGCCATGCACAACGCCATATCCCACATTATTGCTGTATTATTGAACACAACACGTGATGATCCCACGCGAGATATAGCACAGCGACCAACGACGATGTTTTAGAGCTTGGACATACATGGCATGCTATGCGCATAAGCGCCTACTGGCTTCAAAGAAATATGCGTGTTGTTCATACAATGTGCATGGTTCAGCGGCACAACGAAGTAGTTGGAGCTGGTTGAAGGCGTGTCAATCATCGAGATTTCATGCGCATCGCGTACGTAGGTTGTGGTCGTTCGTGAAATTTGGCGTATTGAAGCTGGAGAACGAGGTCGTTGATAAAAACGGTAGCTATGTAGACTGCTATGGAGGCGGCAGTAAACATTGTATGTGCGGTATGTGTGCCGTATTTTACATGCAATATAACTGCTGTGGTTCAGTGCTCGAGAGGACATGCTCGGTGCTCGAGAGCATATACTCAATTTCGTTGTCGCGCTTCTTGTAGTAGTGTAGTACGATTAAGTGCAGCCAACGGGAGAACGACCAGCAAGCACAATCAACTCGGAAACACGATACCTGTACACTTGGAAGTCGTATTATTGGTGACGGCGTTTTCTTGCGAGCGGATGGCTGTGGTCGAAAACTTAAACTTGAAGCCCACCATGCAGCTGACACCAACCACGTCGAGGTCTCTTAGTGCTTCTTTTCGACAAACAAATCGGCATCATTCATTATTTTTCGCAAAATAACCGAATCCAGCCCACAACGCCGTGTATGATGGGTGTAAATAAACCGGTACACCTGCGATTTAAGAGTATTCCATCAAAGCGTCGCATTTGACGTATTAAATAGAGCGGCGGAAGGCTTGCGGCCTCATCGAATTAATTGTTGTAGACTCCGCCGGATTGGGCATCTTTTCTCAGAACAGATATCCACGCCGTGGCTCGACCAAGACGACGCTGCCAGCAGCAGCAGCAGCGGTTGAGACTCGACAGGAGTACGTACAGCGCCCCCCGGGACAGAGGATCGCAGGATCCAGTAGTATCCAGCAGAACCCAGGATAAACACGCGCTTTCGGCTTTTACTATTAATAGTACTGCTGTGTGGGGGGTGGGGGGTGGGGTGTGGGTGCAAAATCCTTTCCAAGATGCCTTCCAAGCCACGTGAACACCCTTTCGATTTTTGAAACTGCCGGCGAGGCAGGCTTTCACGCCGCCGTCCTCCTCCCTGTTCTTTCTCCAACTACAACGACAGTTAGCAAGCTATCGTTGTCCTCGTAGACAAGGTACACGGGTAGCACAAGAGACCTTCGTAGCACCCGCTGCACCTTCCTGCGACGGTTGCTTTAGGCTTCGGCCGTGTGTCGCGTTTGCGATGTTCGGCGAGTCGCAGTTCAAGCCGAGGCACAACTCTCATCAGGGTCGGTTTGAAAAGCAGAGGGAAAATGAGAGACGATGGGAGCAGTCGGTTCAGGGCATCGCAGCAACGGACAAGGTGTGCAATGGCGTGCATTTGAGATGAGAGGAAGGGCTGTGCTCGGTATCTCCCCATCGGTTCCATGCGCCTTAAGCCGACCAAACCCAATAACTGGTGTTAGATTCCGCCTACTTTACCAGGTACCAGGTACTCCGTATTGGTACTCTGTGATAGCTGGGTACTGACGGCTGCGTCGTGCCTGGTACCTCGTACCGCAGCAGTAGTGCTGTCGTACCAGGTACTTGCTACTGCCGTACCCCGTAGCAACAGCAGTTGAGATCCTTTAGCAGTAGTGCTGTCGTACCAGGTACTTGCTACTGCCGTACCCCGTAGCAACAGCAGTTGATATCCTTTATAATCTCTCTCGAGCGCTCCGTTCCGTCTCATTGGCCCAGCCTACCTCTATTCAATTGCCTCTAGCAGCAGTAGCCGATACCCCCCATCGTCTCTCTGTCGAGCGCTTCGTTCCTTCCCAATCACCCAGTCTGTCTCTGTTGCTTTGATTGTACGAGTAGTCGAATTGTTGCCCCCGCGGTCTGCTTCCGGCGTAACCACCGTAGCGCCACGCTGGTGTTGGTCCCCTTGTTTATGCAGGTAATCGCGTTTGCCAACTGGGAGAACAAAACGGCAGGAACGATTGCCTCACGACTAGGCAAGGAGCGGCTGAAGAACTTGCAGGGGGCAGATGCCGAGGAGCTACTCGCGCGTCGGCACCGCGTGGCCGACCTGTACAACCGAGAGATGGAGCAGTGGGAGCGGGAGGTATTGCCACGTTCACATCTCGAGAGCTACATGTTACTGCTGCTGCAAGTTTGAGTTTACGTAGTAGGCTAACATAGCGCAACGTCGTAGGAGACAGGCACGGGACCACTTGTGTGTGTTCCTCGTAGTAAACCGTTATTTCTACCGGCATCCAGCACATCCAGTATCCGTGCCGATGCTTCCTCCTAGAGAGATACAAGCTCTTTGGTTAGGGTATGGTAGCTCCAGACGACAGAACATAATTTGCGTTCGGGGTATTGGCGCGACCTCGACGAGTACTGATGGGCACATTTACCTACGCATTAATAGAACATTCTGAAGGTATCAAGTGCATTGCGGAACGCCCCTCTTACGTAGAGGTCCCTTTTCCGTTCTCCAAGCTTCTCGTCTATGGCAGAACGGTATGCGGTGCTGGCGATTTCTCTCATAATGCCTTGCTCTGCTCTTTACTCCCGCCGGTGGCACTGTGGACGCTGGGTCTTGCGCAGATTCTGAATAGCGCAGAGACTGCCGAGGAGCGGAAGCTGCGCATTCTGGACAAGGCCAACAAGCTCAAGAACGCCAGGGAAGGGGCGAGGTAAGACCGCGTCTTCGGTGGTGCACTCATAGAATACGTCGTGTATCGATCGATGATTCGCGTTTTGCGTGCTATTTCTTCCCTCGGACAAGCGTCTTCGCATCGTTTTGCGCGAAATCGACGGACTCCTGGATCGACAGCGGTTCGCTTTGGGGTCACAGTTACGGGCAGCAAGCGGTTGCCCCAAGAGTGAATTAACGTGTTAGGAGCACCTCGCAGCAAAGACGAGGCCTATTCTCTCCAATCGCGGCATATAATGGCGCGGCGTCGGCTGTCTTTGGCCGGAGACGCGTGGCGACCGGCGTGTCCCTCGATTTTCTTACGTTAACTTTGCTTCGGAAATGGGAAATTGTCGATGTCTCACCACCACGCCTGCCGACCATTTTCCATGCACCACGGTCGTCCGTCTCCCGCCAAAGACACCCACCTCCCCCGGCACGAAAACGGAAACGAAAATGAGCGCCTGCACCGGTACCTGTCAGGCGTTGTTTGCCCGTATCCTGAGCAAAGATGGGCGCACATTTGAACAACCCAATCTTATTGAGCTGTGCGGCGCCTCTCATGTCTCCCTTTCCTTCTTGCAGAGTAGTTAGGGTTTGTCCCTACTTCTTTGCCACCCCCCCCCCTCCTCCTTCTCTGTTTAGGAGTTTGGAACTTTCCCGCAACATATCCCCGCCCCCCCACTACCATTTAGTCCTCGCACCTCGCCGCCGCCGGCGCCGCCCTCTCCGGCCGCTCCGTGCCGGCCCCCACAACAGGCTGAAGTACGTTCAGGAGTGCTATGACCGCCAGTGGCGTGACGCCTGTGACGACGCGCGAACCCTCGACTCCAAGGCGAATACCGAGTGGGTCACGGCGCAGCGGTGGGAGCAGGTCGCGGAGAGGGTAGCAACGGAGAAGGCGAGTGGTTTGGTCTGTCGTGAATGGCTCTGGTCGAGCTTCTTGGGCAGGGGGGGAGGGGGAGGGCATCCATGTAGGAAGGGGTGGAGGGGGATCAGAGTGGGAGCGGAAATGTGACTGTTGTCACACTCATCGTGTTGTTTTTTCGGGATTTATCGCATTTCTGGGCTCGTTGTTGTGACAGGATAGTACTCTACGGCAGATATGAACCTATTTTGTATTTGGGGCTTGATGTCCCTCAGGCGGGTATGAAAACGACAGCGTGTTTTTATATTCGGGCGGAGAACGCTTGCCCTCGGTGTGCATTGGGGCCAAAGACACCGCACCTACGGCCATGTGAGCGCTCTTGCTGCTACAATATGTACTGGTATTGGGCGCGAGTTGCCCGCGTTCTGCCCACCCTGCATTTTCTTCGAGTGTCTGAGTCGAGTTCCCGCTGGACACCGCCAGGTACGACGAACTCCACCAATTACTGCTGTGCAGCGTTCTACCGGCGACCGCCCGAATGATCCGCTTGCACCCGCCGTCTCACCTGGCCTCCCTTCCTTCCAGGAAAACGCGAGACTGGAGGAGATGCACATGGAAAAGATCCGCGAGCGTATTCGCTACCTGGAGACCCAGGAGCAAGCGGCGCTGGACAAGAAGGAGAGGGGGAACCAGCTCATGCGGAACGATCTCAACACCCAGGTAGGTTTGCGATTCGCTATGCGTTGGCAGAGAGCAGGTGTGGTACGCGTGTGGCATGACGGTGGTGTGACACTAGGCCCATCGCACGAGGCACGAAACACTTGTGCATGTGGCGATACGGTGCGTATATTTTCAGTAGACTTCACTGCGTTCTCACCACCCCAAGCATACCCGATAAAGTGCCAAAGCATGCGTAATATTTTGGGTAATTTTTCTGGTATGTTTGGAATGGTGAGACCGGTAAAGTCACCTCCATATTTTGGAAGAGCACGGCTGGCTGACCAACCCCCCCTCCGCACCATACCGTGCATGCATGACAGGTGGCGTACAATGCCGATAGGCGCCGGCAGCTATGGGAGCAAACCGCGCGGGATGACTTGAAAGAGCTCACGGAGCTTAGGGCCTTGGTTCGAAAGGAGGAAGAGAAAGCGGATGCGCAGAAGAAGGAGGCTTATGCTCGTGGGGCTGAGGTAGGCGACACAATTAGGGCTGAAGAGGGTGCCGGGGGGCAGGATGAAAGTAATGTTACGCCGATCTGTTGCAGCATGCCGGTTGCCGCATACCTGGAGCGAGGCGTTCTCAGGTGTCTGCATGCTGCATTTTTTGTTCGAGGGTTCAGGCCTTGTGGAGGTAGACCCCCGCCGTTGAACTAGTAGTAGAGCTGCTGCCGGAGCACCGCAGTCGAGCGTGCGCTGTTGTGCGTGTTGGGAGTATTCGGTCGCTCAGGTTGTGCATCGAATATCATTGCGTATGGAAGATTCCATACCATCGGAACCACGGATTGGCCGTGGCAATATAACAATGTTCGCCCCCTCTTGGAGGCGTGCGGATGTCAGATATTACGTTTTTACAGATAATCTACAATTGTCGAAGCCCTGGCTTAAGCTGCACCACATATAATCGCCCCCTGCCCGCCCCCAGCGAAAATGTCATCAATCAAGGGCTGACTTGCGACTTTGTATGTGCGCGTGTCAATTCGTCGGTGCACCCGGCACGGGGAATTGATAACAGGTGCGCGACTTCAACGAGGCGAGACGCGAGATGCGTGTGGCCGCGGCGAAAGAAACTCGCGAACAAGACCTGGTGCTCTTGGAGTACGCCATCCAGAAGGACAAGGCTGGGGAGAACGAGGAGAAGGCCAAGCGGGAGGAGGAGAAGAGGGTAAGCTGGAAAGAGACCGAGATCGGGGGTGGGGATTGGGGGGGAGAGAGATAAGAGGCAGAACTGGTTGTACAAGGTTGCACTGTCCAGCAAACCTGCTGGACGAGGCCGCAGGGTAGGCACGGAGGGGGAGATCCACGGCGTGTCCCACGCAAAGGCACGGCTGCCGGTTTACGGCTTAAAACGCATTATTCCACGGGTGAAATATGGCTGATTGCGACCGCGATGGCCCCGCGTCAATGCCGGACCACCGGCGGATGTTTCGCGCAAGCATATGCTCGGGCTGTCCGCGATTCTTTGCTTCAGTGTGCTTGTCGCGTTTTCACGACGAATGCACCGGGGTGACGTACTTGTTATGACGCCACGAGGTGGGGCTTTTCCTCGCGCCGGCTGAGATCCCTCCCTTTGCGTTGGGGGGCTTTCACCTCTCGCACCTGCTGTTGTCTCGCTCTTCGTTGACAGGTGCTGCGGCAGTACAATGAATATCTGAAGGAGCAAATGGTGAAAGAAGCGGAGGACGAGGCGCAGTACGACGAGATCAGGCAGAAGGCCGAGGGGCGCATCTGGGACCAGAGGGACGCGCAACTCAAGGCCCAGCGTGACGCCCGGGATACCCTCATGCAGCAGGTAAGTTCGTCGCAGCTATGGTCCGCGGCGGATACGGGATACGCGTCGTGGGTGGCTTACAGTTCACGATACGCGACGCTCCGCAAGACCGACGGGCTTTTCCGCGCACTTGCCCAGTCGATCGCATAATCAATGCCACATGCAACGTGCAACAACGTGCAACTTGCCCGTGGACTTATGGCAACCCGATCTTACGCAACTATGGCCAGATAAGGGTGAGGCCATGCAGTTTGCGATGCGATTCAGTGCGGTGCGGCGCGGCGCAGGGCAGTGAAGTGCAGTGCTACGATGCGGTACAGCGCTAATCGAGCTGTGGTTAAGGTACAAACAGCACCAAACGATTTCCTGGTATGTCAAAGTGCCGCAAACCGGTGACCATACCCCCTGCGCTGGTGTCGGCCTTTTGCGTGTTTTCCCTTTCAGGTGCACCTTGGGCGACAGGAGCAGATGCGGCTTAAAGCTCTGCGCGAGAAGGACCAGCTGGCCGCCGACGCCGAGCAGGCGAGGTTGGACAGGGAGAACTTCCTGGCAGAGGAAGAACGGGAAAGGCAGAAAGAGATGCGCAAGCGACAGGTAACGTCGGCCCGTCGTTTTTGCTCCTGACAGTTCACATTGTCATTTTTTCATGCCCGGGCCCCTACTTCGGACAGAAAAAACGCCACGCCGATTCTCACACGTCTGTCCAATCCCCAACAGTGGACGGTTCGAAGTTGGAGCTACTTTTTTCATTCAACGTTTTAAGGTTAGAATCCTTGCCACTTAGCAGTAGCCAGTAGCTTACCGAGTCGCTAATCGCTAATACATCTGACCTCGAAATCATTGCTTTTAGCACTCACAAGTCAAGTGATTGACCATCTACCGGTACCTACATGGACTGTGGAAAACGGACTGCTCCCCGTCATCGCGTCATGATTTTGTGCAGGAGCTTTTGGACAACACGGCGCTCCTCAGGGAGCAGATGGTGGGTGCGCGCGCCCTAGCAGAGAAGGAGCGGCAGGAGGAATATCTTCGGGTGAAGCAAATGGAGGCATACGAGAGACGGTGAGCATTTCGCGTTGGCCTCTAGTTATACCCTGCGCGACGCGTACTATCCGCATCGTTCGTCCTGAGCGTGGTCTTTAAAAAACCAAAAATCTGATAGCGTTAATAACCAAAGTGCGTTCCGCTGGCATAGGACCCGCGCTACGACAGAGGTAGCACTTCTTCACCATTTTTTTTTTCTGAGCAACGGGGCTCCTCTACCGAGAACTACCTAATATCGTCGGAATACCATTCCCCCGGTACATAGATGATTTTTTACGATTATTCGATGTATACCTTGGCCATGGAATTGCTCACTGGTTTTGCATTTATGTTGCTTCTTAAACGTCAGTTTTTGGGTGGGGTATGAGGAGTCTCAGCAAATTAGGGTCATCCCTACCGTAGCACGCGTCGTAGCGCTACATACCAGCACCTCGACAAGCGGGCGAAACGAAAATTTAAAATGGCGCTACCCGTTTGGTCCGCGCTACCCGTTTGGTCCGCGCTTCCCCTTTCCGTCGTGACTGCCTCTACAGACACAGCGAACGCCTGGAGAAACAGGCGGGCGTCGTCGTAACGCACCATCCCCTCAAGCACACGCAATGGTACACGTGATGTGCTTGGCCGGGTTATTATCACGTGGGAGACCATGCTGCGGGCGAGGAGGTGGGGCCACTCTCCACTTTTCATTGCGCAATGCGTTTTTTTTACGCTGTGGACCTTGGCTATTATATACCTATTCGTGGCAAAGCACCGATTGGGGGCGAGACTGGTGTCAGTCTGTACCTTGCAGAGATTTTTGTCACTGCATGCCAAGGAGCGGCGGGGCGTGGGTGGGGTTGAGGTTTTCCCCAGTTTGAGAGTGTTTGGGAGAATTGGAACTTGACTGGAAGCACGGCTCAATAACGCTATCATCCGCGACTGATGCGGCTTCCGCGGATTATGGTGTTCTTGGAAACGTGATCCCTGTCCGGCTTGCGATACAAGCACAGCTGTTGACGTGGGTTATTACACAGCACTGCATCGTTGCCTTATCTGATGCAATGTAGTGACAGTAGTGTAGACGTAGAGGGATCTATCCCCTCTTAGCACACCCCTTCACAATGGCAAAAAGTCCTGCACGGTGGCGCGTTTTTTTCATCCATCGTACCTCGCTGAGGTGTAAAATTGGAGGTTGTGGGAAGTTGCATCGGTGTTTCGCGATGGGTGTGGTTCTTGCAGCACTCTCAGCAAGTAACTATCATTTCCTTCTATCCTTCTATTAGATGGTGCGTCTTTATCTAAATGCTCCTTGCGTATGACTGCGATATGCGTCATGCGTAGCTCCCCACAGCGCGAATATCGGGCAGAACTATCATGTACGATGTCGGTGTTAGTCTCGGCGTGTTGTTGGATAATTGGTCCGCGGGAAGGCGAGCGGGGCAGAGAAGCGGTACGAGGCCGCATACGTTGCCTGTGTAACTATCTAGGGCATGCGGATTGCCTTGAGGGTAGGCTCTCGATTTTTGACGCTTCCAACATGTATCACCATTGTTGTTTCGTGCGCCTACCACCACCTTGTTCTCTTCATGGTGGAAAATCATCTGGGATCCGGCACCATCTTCCTTGCATGGTGTGGCAGCGGTGAAAATTATTGCTATTGTAAATGGAAGGGGCAGCTTGGGCTCAGTTCACAACGTAAACGGTTAGCACGCAAAAGCCAAATCCGCGTTAGCATGAACAATATTTTACGTACTTTCCACGACGCACGACCAGGTTGCCCAGCGCTGTGCATTCTGGTGTACCATTTTACTTGTGTACAGCTGAGATTGATGTAGACATATAAGAACTGCAACGCATTACGTACAACACGTGCCGCCACAAAAAACACGAAGATAGAGTACAATACCCCCCCCCCCCACGGCGCAACATTGACGCGCTTGCCCCAAATCAACGGTCTGGCGGTTTCAGCATTTTGAGACGCGGGGTGTTACTCCTAGCGGTCACCGTACGCCCAGCTGGTAGATTTTCCTGCTTTCCAACACTACTACAAATGGCGCGGCTTGTAGAGCAACAACGCCACCGCTGCTCTGTACCGTGGCAACAGCACCCCAGTCTACCCAAATCATCATCGTTGCTCTGGACCGTCGCAACAGTACCCCAATCCACCCAAATCGCCGTCGCTGCTTCATCATCACCCCAAATCACCATATCACAGGCTTCAGCGCCCAGGCCAACAACGCAGGAAAAAACACCACAAAAAATCAGAGCCCGCGTGGCAATCCCTCCACCCCCCGCTCCATCTCGTCGACTCTCGCCGACACGAATGCCTCCTGCGCTCGTCGCCTGTCTTCCCGCGTGTGCTCCGCCCTTGTCGCCATAGACGACAGCGTTGCCTCTGCTGCCCCGAAGTCCTCAGCCCCTCCAGGCACGTGCGCCTGCGTCGGATTCATTGACTCATCGCGATGTAGAAACGCTTGGCGTAAGACCACAGCGGCCTGTTTTCTCCTCTCCACCCGCACTGCTCGTCTTCGCGCTTTTTCCGAAGAGGCTGTCCTCGGTGATGGCGGTGCGCCCGACAACGCAGGCGTTTCCGCTTTTTCAGTTGCACCATCGGCTGGCGCTACGATACTTCCGCTTTTTTCAGTAGCGATGGTGGGTGTCACGGCGGCTGTTGTCGTTGTTGCCGTTGCTGTTGACGCTGCTGCTGCTGCTGTTTCGTCAAACTTCGATGCCGAGATGTCTTCAAGTCGCCATAGCTTTGCCTCAAGGGCGGCGCGATGGCATTCAAGGGCAGAGACTTCTGACCGTAGAGAGCACACAAGGAGATGAGCATCGGTAGCCGCCCGTACGCCTTCGTCCAAAAAGGCGGTGGGGTAACCGGTGGATGCGGGTGTTGTGGCAGTGTTTGCCACCTTTTTTGTGCACGAAGTTGGGGTGTGCCGTTTTGTGGTGATGCAGGGAAAGGGAGGGCGCGGGGGGGTGAGGGGTGCTTCATGTCCATGACGTGTTCGTCAAGGGGATGAATCGAAAAAACGAAGGAATATATAAATGCATGAGATTATTTGCTACCCTCGTCAAGAAAACGCATCTGGACGCGAAAATACTCAAGGTTGCTCGCTCCTTTCCGATCGACTCTCTAAGCGCGAGGTGCAGAATATTTAAAAGTGCACAGTTTGATGGTCTTTTCTGGCACATGCGAGCTCATTCCGATCGGTTCTGCAGGTGCGAGTTGCGGAAGGCAAGGAGGGACAGTTTTCATTGCGTCGTTTGACGCATTGGAGCAGTGAAACCCCATTTCTTTCCGGCTTCAGTACCGTACATCGTTGTAGCGTACCGCAGATCACACGGTCGCAGCGTACCTCATCGTCGAGCACGCTTGCATCCCCGGGGGGGGACTGCAGGTTTGCTTCCTCCAGCGCGTCGATGCCGTGTGATCCGCCATTAACTGAATAGCTCGTTGCGGCATTGAAAGGCTGCTGCCCCGAGTTGAGGGCGCGAAGGTCCGCTAGTTCGGCCTCGAGGAATTGCACTTCGTGTGACAGGCGGAGTATGTATGTTCTGATGACCAACGGCGACATGAGGGGGAGGGTACGGAGACTATTGATGCAACGAGGCTCGGTCAGAAACATGCAAATGCAAGTGTTACTTTGGTCAATGTACTACGCGGAGGCCGGAGGCTCTGCAGACAAGTTTCCGGGCTTCAAGATATTTTATTTTATCAACCTTTAGAACTACACCCAAGTTTTAATAATTAACTACCTAGAAGTAGTGTGGGACCATTTTTTGTGGGAAAAAAATCAAAGAATCCGCCCTCAGACATGCGCCCTGTACGTGTACCAAAGCAACGAGAAGTGCCACAGTGCAAACACAAGAACAAACACTGGCATTTTCACATCGTTTTTCCTGCGGTAGGGACGCCTCGACCCAAAATCATGAGTCGGGACGACCACTGTGCGGCATATGCGTTCATGTCGCCCCCCACGAAAACAAAAAAAGTATTATTATCCCACCTATCCGAGTAGGAGAGATCAACAATGTGACGGCCGAGACACACGAAGCGCAGTGTACCTCGCCCCAAAAACTAAAAATTCACGCCACTCTTCAAAAGCTCCTTCCTTCCTTCCTCTTCTCCCTTACTGTCGCATTTACCTTGCCTCCTCTCCGGCGGCTGACATTTGTCTCAGCAAGAAATCCCCGGCCAGCCTTTTTGCGTGAGCCTTTCCGCCACCTTTGTCGCATGCTGTGGCCAATTTCGCGAGATTCTTGTACAGCTGGGTTAACCTTTGGAGTCGACGGGGGTGCAGCGTTGGGTGGGGACGGAAGCATCGGTTGTTCATCAAGTTTGGAGCATACAGACACTTCCTGCTCACAAGTTTCCTGTCCGATAGTTTGGCGCCCGTGGGAAATCACAGCGCTGCCAAGGGTTCTCTTTGCGGGGTATTGGATACGAACCATAGCTCCGTTTAACGCTTTCAATACTGTAAAACTAACTCCCATACGTCCCAGTTCAAGTACCCCCCCCCCTCCAAAAACGCGCAGTAGTTGTACGTAACGAAAATGAACGGGTAAATCACAGATATGCAAGATGGATTCGATCCCCTTGACCCTATATTTTTAAAATGTGTATTCTGATGAATGTGATTGTACCAAAGTTAGAGTGTGCTGGAGAAGTATGGGAAGGGAACGCGAAGCTCGTAAAACAACTGGAAACAGTGCAGATGACAGCAGCTGAACAAATACTGATGCAGGATGCTTAAGTACGACGAGTAATACAGTATTATTAACATAACTAGGAATGCACTCACCTTAAACAAATAGAGACGAGAGAAAGTTGAGGTGGCAATAGAGAGTAGAGAATATGCCAGACAAGAGGTTGCCAGCCATAACTGATAGGGCTGTATGGGAAAAAATAACAAAAGGGCGCGCTGGAATAAGATGGAATAACGTAGTCGAGAAAGTATGGAAGGATTTAGGGGGAGACCGAGAAGAGGTACTGTCTATAGAGAAGTTTGGCGGGTACAAGACAGAAGTAAAAGAAATAGTAAAATAAAGAGAAATGCTAGCGCTAAGAAATAAGGTGAAAGAGGAGAAGCACTTCGAGATATGCAGGAGGTTGAGCGAAGATATTGGAATGAAAACGTATCTGCACGGCTCAATGGACTACGCGAAAAAGCTAAAACTGCGATTTCGTGTAGTGGACCTGGACCTACCAGAAATAAGAGCGAGACATACAAGTATTCGGGAGGAGGAGGACGTGGCTACACATATGTGCCCGTGTGGCACAAAAATAGAGAGTAGGACTCACATAGTAGGAGAATGCGAAACATGCGAGAAAGAACGGGATGCGCTAGAGGAGATGAGGAAATTAGACGTATGTGACATGGAAGAGTTTGGTAGACTAGAGAGTAGCGAGGAAACGGTCGACATCCTAGGAGATAGATGGTGGCCGCAAACGGCGAAACAGGACGAGGATAGGATGAGCAAACAACTTTTATGTAGTCTATGGAAGAAGCGTAATGAGCGTCCAAATGTTGGAGGTGCCTCTATTAGGATCAGGAACGGTGCTCGGTCTCGAATGGGATGTGTGGTCAATGGTCAAATGACTAAGACAAGCAACAAAATGAGTACGCCCCCCCCCCCCCCCAGAAACACGGATGCAGTTTAGCAAAGCGGTAACGTAACTAGAAAACAGCAGAAGCCACCGGGTCGAGTCACTAACCTGCGATCTTTGTCGTCGAGCATATCGAGCAGCACCGCCGGGAGTCTCTCTCGCTCGGCAGCTGATGTACATGGCCACTCACGGGAGCTTGTGCAGGTGTTCTCCAACCTGCAAAGCCGGAGCGCCCGAGGGATGAAGCATATTGCCAGATGTCGCTGCGGTAAGTAGAGCCCCCCCCCCGACGGTGACCTCTTAAAATTTGTATATAATAGTTAGCCTCGGCTGGCACCGACGCTGTAAAACATTATGTGCATATTGGGGTTGGCGTTGGTTAGCAACCACGCTGTCAAACATGCCAATCACTGCGTGAGCTAGTCAACCAGGGTACCGTTTTATTTTTTGGGCTGTTGTCATGTTGGTTATCGAGTTACTGTAGATCATATTGAGTGGGGTGGAGAACCCTAACTCCGCACAAAGGGAATGATCGCATCACGTAGTATGAGTATGGTAAGGCACCCACGAGGCAGTTACATAGTTATACCCATTGCTGTCTAAGGAGTGGCCACACAAGAAGACAAAGTAACTCATTGGCGCTTTCATCCATAAGCAAGAAAACAGGTACAAGGTGTCGAGTCCGTTTTACGAGCGGTTCTTGGAAGGATGCAGTTCACCCTTCATGCGACTCGCCGAACACCTCGCGGCGCTTGGCGCTTGGTGCAAGCGATGTCTGCCTAGTTGGTGAAAACCCGACGTGCTCCATCTCAGGCATAGTAAGGATGCGAGGGTCTATGGCCATACGACTACGGCCATGCACAAACTGAGTACCCCCCCCCCCCCCGCCCCCCCCCCTCGCGATGGTGGCGTTATAAATACTACTGTTAATTGAGCTCGACCCCGGTGTTTGCGATTGCCAACTAAATAGGAGGAATCACACAAACTTCAGAATGACATTACGTACGCAATTGAGTAAATCGTGTCTCAGACTCCAGCCAATCGATCAAATTGCTCCGTCACGATCTAAAAACCGCAGCCACGCGGCGTGACCAATCCCCCGACAGGGGCACTCAGAACATGTCTGGGTACTACATCGACGAGTTTCACAGCAACCAAGGGAACAGCAGCAGTCTCCCTCACCGACGTTGCATCTTTCCGCACCGAGTACGCCACAGCTGCGTCTCCACTCTTGCACGCTTCAAGTTTCGATCTTTGGAACCCATATACATTCGCAGTCGACGGGCTCCGTTCCCCTAGATTGACATCGTAAGGAACACGATGTTTTAGTTGGAGTGCTTGAGCGGTAATAGGGCGCCATCACAAGCACAGGTCGAACAAGCAAAACGACAAGAAACATTGCCTCACCGCGCTCCCAACTTGACGCCTCGACCATCATCCGCCCATTGTCGCCAACAAACCGAACCCATGGGGGTTCTCACATTGTCTCCGTGACCACAAGTGTGGTCGTTATGGGAACACTTAAAGCAAGTAAATTATAAAAATCGATAACGAATCTTCCTACGGATGTATTTGACCCGGAACAACAAAAAAGGCCACGCCTACTACGAGATATTACATCAGGCGTGGGGGGCTTATTCTGATCGAAACCGGTTACCTTTTCCATACCAATCTTACCTGTAGCGCGGCGGTTTCGAACCCACCCTCACCCCCCTCCACAGAAATACCACCCTCCCTCTCCTCATCGACTGTTGCTCCCGTCTTCACCCCCCCCATATCCTGACCATGATTTTTCCCCCCGGGCGCGTTATCTCTTTCCGTGTACTGTCCGCCTGCGGTGAGACCCAGTATGGTGTTCAGCTGGGCTTCTCGGTCGGCCTCGGTGTGGGCGAGCTGCAGTCGTGTGGAGCGGGTTTCCTGCACTCGCTCAAGGACAGTGTTGGCCCAGTCGTCCCTGAGGAGGATGTCGAGGGCACGAGTTTTCCTTTCGAGCTCTCGTCTGCGCCTCGCTGCCTGGTGTGTTGTTTCATTGTGTTGGCACGTGATTTTAGCGTGTTAGTATGTGTTTTTGGCGTGTTAATACTTGGTATGTGGTTCGGGGGTGTTTGCGTGTGGTTTTAGCGTGTTAGCATGTGGTCTAAGCGTATTAGTATGTGGCTTTGGCGTGTTAGCATGTGGTTTGGTGCGTTAACATTTTATTTCGGCTTCTTAGCACCTGGTTCAGGCGTGTAGGTGTTGTCTCGGAGAGCGCTAAAGCAGGTGAACACCTCGGAAATCATGGGCGTAGGCGGCGCGTTGCTTCAGCGGCGTAATTTTCCTCATGGTAGTGCTTTGTACGCACTTATGAAGTGAAACGCATGCCATCTAAAGTGGAATGGAGATCATTTTCGGGTAAAGGGGCGAGGAGCGCGGGGGCACCCCATCACACGCTCACGCTACCAGATAAAGCAGGAGTACCCAAACCGACGTAATTTGAGCAGCATGCTCGTGCAATTTTAGTTTATTGCCCACGAACTTTTTCCCGTGAGAGGTAGGTTTTTTTTTGTCGGCAAATAATTTGTTCGAAGAGTAATACCCAGCCCCTTTCCTTCTGACAACCCCCATGCACACGCCGATGGAGTGCCGGAATCGCCAACCTGTTGCTGTAGGTCGACGGCATAGGCTCTCAGCGAGGCAATCTTCTTTGTTCCTTCCGTAATAGCGACCGCTGAGGCGGAGGCGGCCGCGGCTGCTGCTAACCTCGCCCAACCTCTGGCGATCATCCGCCTGTCGGCTCGCAGTGAATGTCGCAGCACCTGAGTGAATACAAAGGAGGGGACGTTCAGCTTCGTGTGTTCATCTGCCCCCCCAAAAGAGATCTTACGTCGTAGCCTCTGCACACGAAACCATTGATGCACATGGGCTGGAGGAACGGTTTGGTTGTACGCAGCCACTCTTGCACGTGCATGGTGCGTTTTTTCACTACTACCGGTATACGATTTTGTACGTACTTGTAACTTTGTTGCGAATGAGCAAATTTTCGCCATGCATCGCGTTAGGAGCTGCACTAGGCACTCTTCGCTACGCTGCCGATACGATTTGCAGCAGATAGACAGCCGTAAGACGTCTTCACGAGTAATTGAGGCTGATATTCTATGTAACATTATCTGCCCGTTTCAACTGCTGTAGGTGCGTGGGCTTTCTAGCGTATATCACGGTGCCTTTGTTGTCAAGCGTCGTTGAGTGTTCGGTACTTGACGTTTTGCTGTTTCCTGCGTCAAGCCACTAATACTGGCTGGCGGGCGAAGTTCTTTCAGTTCCACTTTCAAACAACCCTCGGGGCGAGATTCACTCGCGCGAGAAAAACAAGGTGCTTCGGCTGTTTGCTCACCATCTTACGGAGTTTATGTTGGCGATCCCTTCCATCGTTACCAGCGGCATCCGTAAGCGAGAATGCGTCGGCATGCGGCAATGGGTCGGAATTGTCCTCATTTCTTTTCGATGCGGCCGTTTCAACAGCAGCCGAATCCGCGGTAGTAGCGACGGCGTCACTGGCAGTCATATGTTGGCAAATCAGTCGCCATGCTCGTCTTACACTTTGTCTGTTTCTGTCCGCGGTTAAGCGGTGCACCTGTGCGTGGATAAACAGTATACATACCAGGTATATGTTAGGGTGGTATGGTATACCGTAATCGTCTCTGATTTACCCCCGGGTAGGGGACTGTTTTTCTTGTGAATGCACACCCCCCGGGGGGGGGAAACTAGAGACAGGGGGGGATCTATTTGTTATCAACATTACCCCGGGGGGACAACTACCCGGGGGGAAATCAAGAAAATACATACACAACACACATGAAACATGGACAAGATCTATGAGCAGCAGTTCAGCAAGGAGGGGAAGGAGGAGGAGGACGAGGAGGAGGAGGAGAGCGCGTGGGGATGCTTGGCCTGTCCCGACGGTGCTGGATCATAAAAAAACGGAGGGGTCCGCCTGCCAGGGAATATCCAAACCCGCCATTCACGCTGCGCTAGATGACCGGAAGCACTGGGCGCACCTCGTACGAGCTCAGTCAAAAGCTTGACGCTCTACGCTACCCCAGCAAAAGTGTGCACATGGGGGCGAAGTGAGAAGGCGTGGAACGGCAAAGGTGCTCCGTATCGAAACCCTTCGAGACTGGGCACCTGACCCGAAAACCTTCCACCCTCGGGGGGATCTCCGGCAAAAATACATACCCAGGGGGTAAATCGAGGAAGAAGGGGGCATCTATATTTTTTTTCGAAAAAACGATTCCCCCGGGGGTAAGTCAGAGAAATCATGCTTCCAGGCAGAAAAGGTGGGGGGGGGGGGGGGCAAATACGCAACCCGGGGGTAAATCAGAGACGATTACCGTAGCTTAACCGTGTTTCGCGTGCTTGAAGCGGAGAAACGCAAGCGATGGATGAAGTGACAACTGCACCACTATTTCTTCGCGAACGGCACTGACGCGGTCCACGCAAGTCACGAAGAAGCGCCGTGCGCCGGTGTTCGTGATGTGTCTCGCGGAGATACTGCAGCAAGCCTCTGCTATTAATAGAAGAGTCCCAGCCGACTATATCATTATTTCGACCTTACGCTACCCTGGTATACGAAAAAACTCTGCAAATTGAAACTCACCATCATTGCAGCTGTGGTGCGTCGTCGTGTGAAGTCTTCGTCCGTATTTTCCACCCCTCCATAGGTGGCCGAAGTTGTTGCCTCCTCCATGGTCTTGGCCTCGATGGTTCTTGTAGTAGTCGCAGCAATGGGCAGAGCTCCCTCGGCTGCAAAAAGCGAGGCGGCATGCAACCGCAGTCGGCTCCATCCACGGAACAGTCGGGCCTTTCGCCTGTCACCGCTAACTCGGAATATCTGCTTGCACGAGCGGTGAGAATGCCGGGGGACGGAGCACTTCAAACCAGATCAAGTTCCAGTGGATTCTCCTGCCCCCACTCGGGTCAAAAGGGTTTATGTAATGACAACGCTTGTCGGGAATCTGGGAGACCTAAAGTTGTTCTTGAATGTATTTTTTGAAATAACGCTCTAGTACGTCAGGAAGCTATGCTAGTGTGCCTCACCAACATCTTTGCCCGGTGCTCACGGTGCTCCCGAAGCACCTGGCTAATGGCCTCCTCCCGCCCCTCTAGCTCCGACCCTCGCTGCGCTAGCTCAGCCGACGCCGCCATGTTGTCGTAAACGCGACATGCCTCGGCCTTCTCAGCTGCAGCGATGGCCTCCGTCTCCATGGCCTCGGCCCGGGTTGCCCTGGCGGTTGTGGTAGCAGCGGCTGATGCACCCTCGGCGGCAGAAAGCGAGGCGGCGTGCATGCAAAGTCGGCTCCACCCACGGAACATGAGGGCCCTGTCCCTATCTCG
Source organism: Undaria pinnatifida (assembly GCA_012845835.1). Classification (NCBI taxonomy): domain Eukaryota; class Phaeophyceae; order Laminariales; family Alariaceae; genus Undaria; species Undaria pinnatifida. The sequence continues at coordinate 8,984,389 of JABAKD010000026.1, forward strand.
ACCGACGCGGGCGATCTTGACGGCAAGGTGAAACGCAGCACAGATGGAGGTTACGGAGTGAACTGATCACATGGGTGTCTATGTGCGTTAGAAGAGGGTGTGACGATAGCATGAAGCGTAACTAGTCCTATCGATGTGTTGTCCACAAGTTGATATTGTTACTGTTAAACGCAAAGCTATTTTTTCGAGAGGGAAATCCAAGCACCGCAATTACTCACCATGACTTTTGCACGGCGATCTCGCTGGTGTTGATCGACCTGGCTCATAGCTTCTCCCCGCTGCGTCAGCTCTACCGCCTCTCGTTCCGTTTGCTCCGTTTCCGCCGCCAGACCTGCGCCGGCGGCGGCAGCTCTCTTCCCCGCTTCAGCCTTTTCCTCCGCGGCGGTGGCCTCCATCCCCATCGCCTCTGCGCTAGCAGCCCTTGCGGGCGCGGTGGCAGCGGCCGAAGCTCTCTCGGCAGCGGAAAGTGAGGCAGCATGCAGGCAAAGGCGGCTCCATCCGCGGAACATGAGGGCCTTGTCTCTGTCACGACCGACGCGGGCGATCTTGACGACAACGTGAAACGAAGCAGAGGTACAGGTTTTGAACGAGCTGGAAGCATAAGTATCTATGCAACTTGGACGAGGGTACCGTGGAACAAGGTGTGCGATTTATCCTGTCTTTCTATGCTAATAAGGCGAAAAATTTCGGTTGGAGCCGGGATACTGCAGAGGGAGTGCCGAGCACCGCAATATCTCACCAGTGTCTTCGCACGTCTCTCGCTGTGTACCCGATCATTTTTCCCAATGGCCTCCTTCCGCCGCGCCAACTCCGTAGACTTCTGTTGCATTTGTTCTCTCGACGACGCCTTTTCCGCGCTGGCTGCTGCCAATCTTTGCGACGCTTCAGTCTTCTCCGCAGCAGCGGTGGCCTCCATCTCCGTTGCCTTGGCTCGGGCAGCCCTGACCGCCGCGGTGGCAGCGGCCGAGGCTCCCTCGGCGGCAGAAAGTGAGGCAGCATGGAGGCAGAGTCGGTTCCACCCGCGAAACAAAAGGGTTCTGTCTGCATCCCTACCGAAACGGGCGATCTTGACGGAAGCGTAGAACGCAGCAAAGTCAGGGTCAGGGTTGTGGGCGAATTATTGCATGAGTATCAATGCGAACCGGGCGATGGGACGATTCAGCACGGTGCGTATTTCTCATGCCTCTACTGACGGCAGAAATGTAGAATACAGCAGATATTGGGGTTGTGGCACGAGCTGACAGCATGAGTATAATACGCACGCGGCGAGGGTGCGATGGAGCATGGCACGTGTTTCGCCCTGTTATTCTATTGTCGATATAGTGGAGGCTCCGTTTGAAAAACCGTGACCACCCCAACGGGAGCATCAATCACCGCAACACCTCACCATTATCTTCGCACGGCGCTCTCGCTGTTGTTGATCCAACTCGCTCAGGGCGTCCCGTCGCGCCAGCTCAGCCACCTCCCGTTGCCGTTGCTCCTTTGACGACGCTGCATCCGCGCTGGCGGCAGCCGCTCTTTTCCACGCTTCAGCTTTCTCCGCAGCAGCGGCTGCTTCCGTCTCCATTGCCTCCGCTCGGGCAGCCCTGGCGGCCGCGGTGGCAGACGCCGAGGCTCCTTCGGCTTCGGTAAGTGAGGCAGCGTGCAGGCAAAGTCGACTCCACCCACGGAATAGGAGGGCTTTGCCTCTGTCCCGGCCGACGCGGGTGATCTTGACGGAATGTAGAATGCAACAGAAGTTGGGGTTGTGGGACGTTTACGTTAGCTATGTGTTTATGCGCGCTTGGCGAGGGCGTGAGCAGCACGGTGTCTTGTTTCCTTGTTTCTACATTGCCGAAAAGGCAACGGTGTTGCAGGAGAAGCCGGGACTACTGTAGAGCGCGTGCTAAGCACCGCGACGCCTCACCAGCATTTTCGCACGGCGCTCTTGCTGTTGCCGAATAACTTGGTCCTTGGCGTTCTCCCGTTGCTCTAGCTTAGCCGCTTCCCGCTGCGCTTGCTCCCTTAACGCCGCCACTTCCACGCTTGCGGCGGCCGCTCTCTTCCACGCGTGAGCCTTCTCCGCTGCAGCGGTAGCCTCAGTCTCGATCGCCTCGGCGCGGACAGCCCTGGCGGCTGCGGTTGTAGCAGCCAAGGCTCCCTCAGCGGCGGAAAGCGAGGCAGCATGCAGGCAAAGTCGACTCCACCCACGGAACATGAGGACTCTGTCTCTGTCTCGGCCGACGCGGATGGTCTTGATGAAAAGAGGGACACAAAGCAGAAATAGGGGTTGCTGGACGAAGGTACGATGCAGCAACATACGTGCTTCTTTGGGCCTCTCTATTGCCAATAAACCGAACGTGTTGCAACGGAAGCCGACAGTAATATATAGAGAGTGCACAGCATCCTAACACCTTACCAGCAGCTTCGCACGGCGCTGTCGCTCTTGCTGATCCTGCTGGCCCATGACCTCTTCCCGCCGCGCCAGTTCGGCTGCCAGCCGCTGGGTTTCCTCCATTAGCTCCGCCACGTCCGCGCTGGCGGCGGCAGCTCCCTTCCACGCTCCAGCCTTTTCCAAAGCAACGAAGGCCTCCGCCTCCATGGCCTCAGTGCGAGCAGCTCTGGCAGTAGCGGTGGCGGCGGCCGAGGCTCCCTCAGCGGCGGAGAGTGAGGCAGCGTGCAGGCAAAGTCGACTCCATCCGCGGAACATGAGGGTCCTGTTTCTGTCCCGACCGACACGGGCGATCTTGGCGGCAATGTGGAGCACAGCAGAGTTCGCAGTTGCGAGCCGGAACGACAGAATGAGTGTCCATGCATACTGAGGGGGGTGCGATGCAGCAAGGTGCATGCTTATTCTGTTTATCTACTGTCGATATAGTGGAGATATTGTAGCTAAATCCCGCAGTTATCAAGAGGGAGCGCTCCGGTCGCTACACCTCACCAGCATCTTCGCACGGCACTCTCGCTGTTGCCGATCCACTTGGTTCATGACCTCTCTTCCCCGTACCAGCTCAGCCGCTTCCCGCAGTGCTTGCTCCTTTGACGCCGCCACGTCCGCACTGGCGGCGGCCGCTTTCTTCCAAGCTTTAGCTTTCTCCGCAGCAGCGGTAGCCTCGGTTTTCATTGCCTCGGCACGGGCTACCCTGGCGGCTGCTGTGGCAGACGCCGAAGCCCCCTCGGCGGCGGAAAGCGAAGCAGCGTGTAGGCAAAGTCGACTCCACCCGCGGAACATGAGGGCCCTGTCTCCATCCCGGCCGACGCGGGCGATCTTGACGGCAAAATTGAGTGCAGCAGTGGGTTGTGGAACGAACGGAAATAATGAGTGTCTATGCGCGCTGGGCGGGAGTGGGGTGGAGCGCAGTGTGTGGTTTTGATGTATTTCTATGGCCAATATGGCAACATATCTAGCAGAAAAGCCGTAACTACAGTAAAGCGAGTGACAAGCACCGCATCGCCTCACCAGCATCTTCGCACGGCGCTCTTGCTGCTGCCAATCTACCTGGCCCATGGCCTTCTCTCGCCTTGCAAACTCAGTTGCCTCCCCATGCACTTTCTCCCTCGGCACAGCATTTTCCGCAGCAGCAGAAGCCTCCATCTCCATCGCCTCGGTGCGAGCAGCCCTGGCGGCCGTCGTGGAAATTGCCGAGGCTCCCCTGGGGGCAGAAAGCGAGGCGGCGTGTAGGCAAAGGCGGCTCCACCCACGCAACATGAGGGCCCTGTCCCTATCCCGGCCGACGCGGGTGATCTTGACCGAAAGGTAGAGCGCAGTAGAGGTAGAGGTTGTGGGACGGACGGAGTGTCTATATGAGTTTCTAGGTGTATTGGGCAAACATGAAATGCAGCACGATGTGTCTTTCTTCCTCTCTATGTATGGCCCACAACATGAGGCTGTCACCGCTAAACACGGACCTATCACATGGACTACAGATATAATACCAAGCAGCATTAAGTATGACTTACGAGTGTCTTCGCGCCGCGCTCTTGCTGACGTCGAAGCACCTGGCCCATGGCCTTCCCCCGCTGCTCCCGCTCGGCAGCACCCTGCTGTGCTTGCTCCTTTGACCCTGCAAGGTTCGCACTGGCGGCGGCAGCTCTCTTCCACGCTTCAGCCTTCTCCGCAGCCGCGGTGGCCTCCGCCTCCATCGCTTCGGCGCGAGCAGCCCTCGCAGCCGCCGTGGCAGCGGCCGACGTCCCCTCGGCGGCAGAAAGCGAGGCGGCGTGCAGGCAAAGTCGGCTCCACCCGCGGAACATAAGAACTCTGTCTCTGTCCCGGCAGATGCGGCCGATCTTGATGGACAGATGGCATGCAGCAGCGGTAGAGGTTGTAAGAAATACCGTATTTAAACGGGTCTAGGTGAGCTGAATGAGGGTGCTATGGCGCATGGTGCATACTGCTTCTGCTTATCTATTACCCTCAATGTAAAGTAGTTGCCTCTAAACACGAACCCATGATTGTGGAATCAGTGTACAGCACCGCAACGCCTCACCAGTGTCTTCGCACGACGCTCATGCTGTTGCCGGAGCGCCTGGCCCGCGACTTCCTCCTGCCTCGCCAGCTCAGTCGCCTCACACTGCGCTTGATCCCATGACGCTGCCACTTCCGCACTGATGGCGACAGACCTCTTCAATATTTCAGCCTTCTTAGCAGCAGATTTGACTTCCGTTTCCATCGCCTCGGCGCGGGCAGTCCTTGCGGCCAGTGTGGCAGCGGCCGAGGCTCCTTCAGCGGCGGAAAGCGAGGCAGCGTGTAGGCAAAGACGGCTCCAACCACGGAACATGAGAGCCCTGTCTCCGTCCCGGCCGATGCGGGTGATCTTGACGGAAAGGCGACAAGCAGCAGAAGTACAGGTTGTACAATAGGACAAACTATCTGCATGAGTGTCAAGATGCGCTGGGGGAGGGTGTTATCGCGTATGAGGAATTCTTCCTTCTACATACCCATTCCTCTCAAGGCGAATTCGTTAGCACAAAACACGAGACTACTACTGTGTAAGAAGTGTACAGAGCCACTACGCCTTACCAATGCCTTCGCACGGTGCTCTCGCTGTTGCCGAAGCATTTGGCCCGTGGCCTCTTCCCGCTGCGCCAGCTCGACCGCCTGACGCTGCGCTTGCTCCTTTGACGCCGCGGCTTCCGCGCTGGCGGCGGCTGCTCTCTTCCACGCTTCAGCCTTCTCAGCAGCAGCAGTGGTCTCCGTCTTCATCGCCTCGGCGCGAGCAGCCCTTGCGGCCGCAGTGGCAGCGGCCGAGACTCCTTCGGCGGCAGAAATCGAGGCAGCATGCAGGCAAAGGCGGCTCCACCCGCGAAACATGAGGGTCCTATCTCTGTCCCGGCCGACGCGGGCAATCTTGATGGAGTGTTGGCAAGAAAAATAAGTAGATGTTGTAAGACAAGCTGTTTTCATGAACGTTTCGGTGCACTGGGCGAGGGTGCTATGACGCATGGTGTTTGCGGCTTCCTGCTTACCTATTGCGTGCAAGGTGAGGTCGTTGGCGCTAAACACGAAGTTACTACAAGGGAATTTTAGATGGAATGCGAAGCGCCATGACGCCTCACCAGTGTCTTCGCGCCGTGCTCCTGCTGTCTCCGAAGCTCCTGGCCCATGGCTTCCCCACGCCGCACCAGCTTGGCCGCCCCCCGCTGTTCTTGCTCCGTCGCCATGTCCGTACTGGTGGCGGCCGCTCTCTTAATCGCTTCAGCCTTGTCCGCAGCAGCGGTGGCCTCCGTTTCCGTCGCCTCGGCGCGGGCAGCCCTGGCGGCCGCGGTGGCGGCGGCTAAGGCCCCCTCGGCGGCGGAAAGTGAGGCGGCGTGAAGACAGAGCCGGCTCCACCCGCGGAACATGAGGGCTCTGTCTCTGTCGCGGCCGATGCGGGCGATCTTGACAGAAAGGAGGCAAACAGCACGGAAATAAGCTGCGAGATAAATTGTCTGAACGAGTGTCCATGCACGTTGGGCAAGGGCGTGATTCAGTACGGGGTGCGCTTCTTTTTGATAATTTTCTATCCACAATATTTACTTGTTGAATAAAAAACGCGATACCACTGTAAGGTGTTGTAGATGGAATGCCAAGCATCACTACGCCATACCAATGTCTTCGCGCCTCGCTCTTGTTGTTGCCGAAGCGCCTGCTCCATGACCTCCTCCCGCTGCTGTCGCTCGGCCGCCTCCTGCTGTGTTTGCTCCCTTGACGCAACCTTTTTTTCCCTGGCGGCGGCCGCTCTCTCCGATGCTTCAGCCTTCTCAGCAGCAACGGAAGCCTTCTTCTCCATTGCCTCGGCGCAAGCAGCCTTGGCGGCCGCGGTGGCAGCGGCCTCTGCTCCCTCGACGGCAGACAATGAGGCAGCGTGCAGGCAAAGGCGGCTCCATCCACGGAACATTAGGGCCCTGTCTCTGTCCCGGCCGATGCGGACGATCTGGACGGAAAGGAGCAGCAACGTTGAAGGATGTGGGACGAACTGCCTGCATGAGTGTCTACGTGCAGTGTGCAAAGGGGCAATGCCGCATGGAGCGTGCTTTGCCCTGTTTATGTATTTTCCTTAAGATGACGTTGTAGCCAATAAGCATGAAACTACTACTACGTCTTACCAGTGTTGTTGCAAGGCGCTCTCGCTGCTTCTGAAGCGCCTTGTCTGTGGCCTCCTCCCGCCGTACCAGCTCGATCGCCCTCCGCTGCGTTTGCTCCTTTGCCGCCGCTACGTCCGCACTGGAGGCGGCCGCCCTCTTCATCGCTTCAGCCTTTTTCGCAGCAGCGGTGGCCTCCATCTCCACCGCCTCGGCGCGGGCAACCCTGGCGGCCGCGGTTGCCTTCGCTGAGGCTCCCTCGGCCGCGGAAATCGAGGCGGCGTGCAGGCAAAGCCGGCTCCACCCACGGAACACGAGGGCCCTGTCTTTGTCCCTAACGATGCGGGCGATCTTGAAGGAAAGGTGGTACGCAGTTGACGTAGAGGTTGCAGGACAAAATGTCTTCATGAGTGCTTAGCAGGGTGAGGGCACTATGGCGCATGGGGCGTGCTTCTTCCTGCCTACCTATTGTCTTCAAGGCGAGGTTGTTGCCTCTAAACACGAAATTAATACTCAAGAAGCGTACAGACCTACAATACCTCACCAATCTCTTCGCACGGTGATCTCGCTGTCGCCGAAGCGCCTGGTCCTCAGCCTCCTCCCGCCGCGCCAGCTCCGTCGCCCTGCGCTTTGCTTGCTCCTTTGATGCCGCTGCTTCCGCACTGGCGGCGGCCGCACTCTTCAACGCTTCAGCCTTCTCCGCACCAGCGGTGGTCTCCGTCTTCATCGCATCGGCGTGAGCAACTCTGGCGGCCGCCGTGGCAGCGGCCGAGGCTCTCTCGGCGACAGAAAGTGAGGCAGCGTGCAGGCACAGTCGACTCCACCCGCGGAACATGAGAGCCCTGTCTCTGTCCCGGCCGATACGGCCGACCTTGACGAAACGGCGGTATGCAGCAGAAGTACAGGTTGTAAGAAGTAACGTTTTCATGAGTGTCTAGGTGCTGGGCAAGGGTGGTGCTATGCACATGGGGCGCGCTCCGCTCTTGTCATCTACTGGCATTGGCGTTATTGTTACCACTAAACACGAAACTACTATTGTGGAAAGAGTATACAGCAGCAGCACAACACCTTACCAACGTCTTCGCAAGGTGCTCTCGCTGTTGCCGAAGCACCTGGTCCGTGGCCTCCCGCCACGCCATTTCAACCACCCTCCGCTGCGCTTGCTCCCCGGAGGTCGCCTCTTCCGCGCTAGCGTCGGCCGCCCTCTTCATCGCGTCAGCCTTTTCAGCAGCAGCGGTGGCCTCCGTTTCAATCTCGTCGGCGCGAGGAGCTCCTGCGGCCGCGGTGGCCGCCAAGGTTCCCTCGGCGGCAGAAAGCGAGGCAGCATGCAGGCAAAGGCGGCTCCAACCGCGGAATATGCGTGCCCTGTCTCTGTCTCGACAAAAGCGAGTTATCTTGACGGCAAGATTAAACGCAGCAGAGATAGATGTTATGAGACAAAATGTCTTCACGCGTGTCTATACCTGCTGGGAGAGGGCGCAATGTAGCACGGTGCGTGCTTATTCCTGTTAATAAATTGTCCACGTGTTGAAGTTGTAGCCGCTTGACACGAAACTATCGAAAGCTCTTAAAGGTGGGCGCCAAGCACTAGTACGTACAACTTACCAGTGCCTTTGCACGGCGCTCTTGCCCTTGCCGATCCACCTGCTCCATAGCCCCCTCTCGCTGCTCCCGCTCGGTCCCGTCCTGCTGCGCTTGCTCCTTTGACGCAGCCACTTCCGCGCTGACGGCGGCCGCTCTCCTCGACACTTGGTCCTTCCCAGCAGCAGCAGTGGCCTCCAACTCCAAGGCCCTGGCATGAGCAGCTGTGGCGACTGCTGTGGCAGCGGCCGAGACTCCCTCCGGGGCAGAAAGTGAGGCAGCGTGTAGGCAAAGGCGGCTCCATCCGCGGAACAGGAGGGCTCTATCTCTGTCACGACCGATGCGGGCAATCTTGACAGCAAGGCGGAACAAATAAGAGGTTGGACCGGATACGTGATTCTCTATGCGAGTTGCGTATGGGTGCAAGACAATCCATGTTACTGCTTGCACTAAGGTTATGTTATTGCCGTAAAACACGCAACTTCTACCAGTGCTACATAGAAAGTGCCAAGCACCGCTACGCCTCACCAGCATCTTCGCACGGCGCTTCCGCTGCTTCTGCTTTACCTCCATGGCCTCCTCCCGTCCTACCAGCTCGGCCGCCGACGTCGACGCTCCGGTCGCATCTCGTTTTTCGTGCTTTCTAGATACCGGCACCTCCACGCTGGTGTGGCATGCCTCAGCCGTTGTATCAGCAGCAGTGGCTTCTATGTCCATAGCCCCGGCGCGGGCAGCCCTGGCAGCCGCGGTGGCGGCGGGCGAGCCCCCCTCGGAGGAAGAAAGCGAGGCAGCATGCATGCAAAGGCGTATAAACCCACGAATCACCAGGGCCCTATCCCTGTCCCGGCCAACGCGGGTGATCTCGACGGAAAAGACAAAACAACGCAAAGGTGGAGGGTACAGAAATAACTATTGGCTGCATGTCTATTTGAGTTGAACGACTGTGAGACGTCGCACGGTGCGTGTTTCATCCTGTCTTTTTACTTCCCCCAAGATGAAACCGATCCGGCGAAAACAAAACTTCTACTAATCATAGAGGAAATACCATAAAACCGCTACCCCCTTACCAGCATCTTCGCACGGCGCTCCCGTTGCTCCTGGGGCACTTGGTCTACTGCCTTCTCCCGTCCCTCCAGCTCCACTGCCTCTCGTTTCGCTTGCTCCCTCGACGCCGCCACATCTGCGCTGGCGTGACATGCCTTAACCTTCTTTGCAGCAGCGGTGGCGTCCATCTTTATCGTCTCGGCGCGTGCAGCCCTAGCGGCCGCGATGGCAGCGGCTGAGGCTCCCTCGGCGGCGGAGAGCGAGGCAGCGTTCAGGCAAAGTCTGCTCCACCCACGGAACAATAGGGTTCTGTCTCTGTCTCGACCGACACGGGTTATCTTGACGTAAACGTAGAACGAAACAGAAATACGGAGTGCCGAATGGAGATGCTGCATGAATGCCCAGGCGAGTTGGACTGAGGTGCAAGAGCGGATTTTGCCTGCTTTTTCCCATCCTCCTAATACCACGATGAGTTGCTGCAGCAAAAGGGGAACCTACTTCTGCAGAAGGGTCACAATGATGCCGGTTCGGAGTCATCCCACGCTAGGGGGTGTAGCAGACGTTCCTGATCAACATGAGGAGCTCAATATCTCACCCGAAACATGACTTGGAAGACATTCGTTCGCGAAACCCGACCAACGTCTCTATGAGCTATTAATAGTCATAACACTAATGTACTCGCAAAAAAATCATACTTACCGACATTTCCATGCTAGAACTCAACCGGTCTGAAACATTTGGCCCAAAAAGTGCAACCCCTACCGTGGGATGACTCTTCGCCTCACCAGCGTCCTCGCACGGCGCTCCCGCTGCTTTTGAAGCGCATCGCTAATGGCCTCCTCCTGCCGGCCCAGCTCGGCCGTCAACGTCAGTGTTTCGAATTCCCCTCGTTTTTCCTGCCCCCTCGACACTGCCTCGTCCGCACTATCGACGGCCGCGCTCCTCAACGCCATAGCCTTTTCTGCAGCAGCGGTGGCTTCCTTCTCCATCACCTCCGTGCGAGCCGCCCTGGCGGCCGCGGTGGCAGCGGCCAAGGCTCCCTCGGCGGTTGAAATTGAAGCAGCACGCAAGCAAAGTCGGCTCCAACCTCGAAAAACGAGAGCCCTGTATCTGTCCCGGCCGATGCGGGCGATCTTGACGGCAAGGGGGTCGCGCATGAGGGGTCGGGGCAGCTACATGACTGTCCATGCACGTTGGCCGACAGTTCGAAGAAACACGGCCCGTGTTTTTCTGTTTACATTTGCACACAAGGTGAACTTCTTGACGCTATCATAAACACAAACCTATCACGCTGCAGTAAAGTATTGTTTTTCACCTCCAGCGGAGGGTAAACACGAAGGAGTACCAATTACTACAGCACCTCACCAGCATCTTGGCACGGCGCTCCCGCTCGTTCTGAAGCCCCTGCCTAGTGGCCTCCTCCTGCCGCTCTAGCTCGACCGCCGACACCGACGCTCCGGTCGCATCTCGTGCCGCTTTCTCCCTTACCGCTGCCACATCCGCGCTGGCGGCGGAAGCTCTTTTCCACGCTTCAGCCTTTTCAGCAGCAGCGGTGGCCTCCATCTCAATCGCCTCGGCGCGGGCAGCCCTTGCGGCCGCGGTGGCAGCGGCCGAGGATCCCTCGGCAGCGGAGAGTGAGGCAGCATGAAGGCAGAGTCGACTCCACCCACGGAATAGGAGGGTCCTGTCTCTGTTCCGACCGATGCGGGCGATCTAAGGAACAAGGATTGAGGGGGGGAAGTATCATTTTATTGCTTGCGAATCGTTTCGGCAGCCTTAGCCCCGGTGGAACTATAACCGGCGGCACTGGTGGTGGAGTTCTCTTCGGTGGCCGAAATCGAGGTTTCGTGCAGGCCAAGGAGGCGTCAACTTCAAACTAGGAAGGTGCGGCTGGGCTGTTGGTGATTGCGAAGGGCTAGGATTATCAGGTCCCAGCAAGGTCGGGCTAGAGGGATTCGGTAAGAGCTAGGTACGAACATTCGCGTAGTTTGAGTTGGCATAGTGGTATATCCTCGATGCAGCGAAACGACCCTAAGTCATGCAGCACTGCCAGCCACTGCACAGTGTTAGTCTCTCACCTTTTTCGTAGCTCGCTGCCTCCGTACTTCTTGCTCGGATATTCCAGATAGCTGGTAGTGATCCGCTGCCGCCCTCTGGTTTCCAGGCGCTCGCTGCTGCCCCCACCCCTTCACCCCGTTAACTGGGTCGAGCGCATCGCTGGAAGCAGACGTCCCCTGTGAATGGCTGGCCTCACCGACCGCGATATTTTCTTCTCCCCCCATTGTCTGTTCTCGGGCTTTCCCGACACTGGCGGTGGCAGTAGCCGAAGCTCCCCTCGCAGCATCGACAGACCAGGCATGGCGGCACAGGCGGCTCCACCCACAAAAAAGGAGGGACCTGTCTCGGTCATGGCTCGCTCGGATGATCTGGCATGGAGATCAACAGGCACCCGTACACTCGGGTCAAAGAAAATTATGTTGTGCTTTTATCTATAGTTTCTGAGAAGGTCTCAGGGCGATCAATTGAGACGGTAATGACGGTAATCTAACTGTCCACCTGCAGCGACGGGGTTCCACGTTTGTCGCGCACCGACGACTCACCCGCCGTAGATGCTGCTCTCGAAGCAGGTACTGCAACTCGTCGCCCTTTTTTTTCAGCTTCGCTGCCAGGTTCGAGGTCCCCGTAACCTCGAGCTGTGCAGTTTTCGTCGAAGCCGCAACGCCTATGCTAGCGCCGACTCCCGTCCTACAAACCTCGGCTTTCAGAGCGCCGGCGGTCTCGCCCTCCTCCTTGAGGTCGACCAGAGGAACTCTGGCTGCGGCTGCAGCGTGCATACACAGGCGGGTCCATCCCCGGAACAAGATAATCCTCTCCTTGTCACCGCACAGGCGTTCGATCTTTACGAGGCAGCGGAACCGGCGGCGGATGAACGGGCACGAGAGTTAAGATCTATTGCACTTTTCGTGAGCACACGGAAGTCTACAGGACGACTGGACTTATTTGGTGGGACTCTGTAGCATAAAGGCTTTTCTCGCTCACCAGTCTCTTGGCGCGTCGTTCCTGCTGCTTTCGTGTGTCCTCGTCTTCACTGTCGGGCCTACGCCTGCAATTATCCACGAAATATGAGTTTCTGGCGGCCACTTCCTGGGCCTGCTGGTTCGCTGCTGGGGGCGCCACCTCACGCCGCACGTCCTCGGAAATTATGTCGACAATTGCCGCTTCTCCTGCCTGGCCTTGGGCAGGCACCGCGACCGTCACACCAACCGTCGACATTCCCTCACTAGCCTGAAGGCAAAGCCGGCTCCATCCGAGCGCTAGCAGAGGCCTGTCTTGGTCACGACATGCGCGGGTGATCTGCACGGGGCACACAAAATGGCAACCATTGAGAAACCGTGAATTGGAATATTATAGCGTTTAAATGGGGAGAGGGTGTCGGGAAGGGAGAGTATGGGGTGGAGTATGGATGGGGGGGTATAAGGAGAAGGGGTGGGGGGTTACAAGGGAATATGGGGGGTATAGGGGCATAGGTGTGGGGGGGGGCTCTCGGCGGCTTGCTTAAATTCTGCAGGAGTTTCTTTTCGCGATTGATTCGTATATAAGGCAATCGCGGATGCGATCTCTTTCTCACCATCATTATCGCCCGGGTTTTACGCTGCTCCTGAACCAGCTGCTCCAGCTCATCCTCCCTGCGTTTCAGCGCTGCTGCCATCACCGAGGCACGAGCCACCGCCCTTTTGGATTCCTCTCTCGCCGCCACCGACCCCTTTTTCGCGTTAACGGCGTTTTTAGTTCTTTGGCGTGTTTCCTCCTCCTGGGAAGCAACGGGCTCCTTCTTTTCCACATCCTCGGCTCGAATAACCCTGGCAGAAACGGCGGCGGAGCTCGGGCTTCCCCCGATAGCGTGGGGACTCGTATTATGCAGGTATAGACGGCTCCAGCCTCGCGAATAAAGACGTCTGTTTCTTTCCGCCAAAAGACGGGCAATCTGGACGAAAAATGAGCACCAGCAAAAGTGCGGATGAATTACATAAGCGGTGATTATTAATACGACTCAGCCCGAGCGCAACCCACCGATCATTTTTTACCTCACGACACATATTTATTTCCCCTGTCTTGCTTGTTGAGATCTGTTCGGTAAGTCATTGCTGTGAGAGCGAAAAAATCCATTCGCTATAAAAGTAACTATAGGGTGTCAACATAACGGGCCGCCATCACGCCAATGAGGGTGTCAACGTATTGGACTGGCGTAACATCTGAACAATCGGGCTCTCCCTGTACAATTCTTACCAGCCGTCCTCCTTGTCTCCGCAGAGCCTCCTCCGCCTTATCTGCCCGCACCCGCATGACCATCGCGGTGTCGTCTCCGCCCGCTCCCAAACCCAAAATATGTTCAGTTTCAGTAGCCGCGCGTGCCACGGCTGGCTTCGGAGCACTGACTCTTCCGTCGGTAGCCGTAGCCTCTCTTTTGGTGGTGTCAGATTCGACAGTTGTGACAGCGGGTGATTTAGCGGCCGCGATGCGTTCTGCGGCGCAGACGCTCGCGGCGTGAAGGCATAGACGATACCACCCACGAAAGATTTTCCTCCTATCTCCATCGCCTAGAATTCTAGCAATCTGTGTGCAAAAGGACACAAAATAGCCACCATTATATTTCACAGGAAAGCGGCGGTAACCAGTCACCGCAGTTCATGGCTAAGTTAAAGTGTATCGTTTGAGAGATCGAGCAGAGGCATGAGAGTGGTTCTAGGTCGCACATCTCGGCAAATAATTTGCGCTACCTGATTCCATGCCTTTTTTTTTGCCATTTTTTCGTCAAAAGTTATTTAGCTTTGCGCCAAGGGGAGTACTATTCACCCGCAAAGGTACGGTCGCCGTTTTTTTAAGCTCAAAAATCAAGCAACGCGCATCGTTACCCATTCTTCGCCGACCAGAGTCAAATGCATGCATGTGCTGTCGAGTCACTGCACCCAGCTGCTGTAGAATGGATACATGCAGTTGCTGCTCGCTAGGATGCACTATGTACAGCTCTTTCTTACCAATCTCCCGGCATGTCGCCGCTTCTGCTCGTCGAAAGCCCGTTCCGCCTCATGCTCCCTTTTCAGTAGTTCGGTATCTCCCACCGAAGCCTCATCAAGTTTGTCTGTTGTATCACCATCCTGCCGTAAGATCGCAGCCTCGCCTCGCTCCTCCGTGTGATCCGCCGTGATTACGCGGGCGGTAGCGGTGTCGACACCCCTGGTTGCGTCGTCGGCCTTAGAAGATGCCGCGTGCAGGCAGAGCCGGTTCCACGAGCGGAACAGGGACCGCTTGTTCCGCTCGCTGCACACGCGTACCATCTACGACATATTATTGTACGACAGGTTCAGGGATTTTCAAGACAATGTGGTTACTGCCAGTCATGAAAAAAGAAACTCTGTGAGCGACGCTGAATCAGGCGTTGTGGAGGAACAGTTTTCGACACCCGCTTTTCAAACACCGTCAATCAAGCGACAAACGTTTTAATCCCCAACTTTGGTGTTTGGTATTCGCGCTGCGCTTCTCCGCTTGTTCCAACAGCCTGCGTGCGTCTGCCGCCGCTCGTTCTACGCACTGCTTGATTTTTATCGCGACGAGTTGTGCCTCTTTCATGGTAGCTGAAACCGATGTTTCCTAGGTCGCATTAGAGAACGCAGCGTGTAGGCAAAGGCGACTCCAGCCAAGTAAGAAGAGGCGTCTTTCGCTAAAGCCTTCTCTACTAATGGGAGGAGTCATCCCACGGTAAATGTGCAGCGAAAGTGTCTGAGCCCTTAAAACGAGGAGCTCAATGTCTTAACCGTACCATGACTTCGAAGACATTCGTTCGCGCAAATCCGACCAACAGTTCTACGAGCTAGTCCAAAAACAGCATAATCGTAAAATCATCGGACTAATCGCTAGTTCCTCACGTGAGGAGCTCAACCGCAACATTATCAGAAACGTTTAGCCCAAAAAGTGCAACCCCTACCGCACTATACAGCACTATAGAGGGATGACTTGGAGATATTTTCATTCATGCGGCCTCTTTCCATCACGAACGGTATTGTTATTATTGCCAAGTCTCCAAACTTACCAAGTAAAGTGCAAGCTTCTCTTGGTGCTCTTTTGCTTCTTTTTCGGCCAGTTGTGCACGCTGTTGAAGTGCAGCGACGCTCGTGGCATGTTCAGGGGAGGAGGGGGTCGTGGTAACCTTCTCCGCTTCCACACTGGTGTCATCGGGTCTCGTCGCAGCTATTACAGTCGTTGACGTCGCTTCAAGAGCGCCTTGCGAAGGGATGTACTGGAGCAGGCGGCTCCATGCCTGGGTCAACGATCGTCTGTCTTTATCTTGAAGAATTTGATATATCTGATCGCACAGGAGACGAAAAACCGAAAAACACAATTGCGTCGATGCATGCATTGCAACGGTGCGATCCGCGTTAATTTGATTAACAATAGGTATAACACAACGAAACTGTACAAGGGAAGATCGTTCTTGTTAACTGTGTAACGAGTACTGTTATTAATAGTAGGTTTCAAAAATGTGCCCAAGGTTCAACCATCTTTGATGTTATTTAAACTGTATTTCATTATTAATGATCTAAACCACATTTCCTCTTTTTTCCGCCCACACTACTTTTTTGTTTCGTGTCCTCGTACTTGGGGCATCGTCGTTAAAACTTCTTCTCGCTCTGTTGCTCTAGTTCTTTAGCAAGCTTGCTTTACACACCTTGAGGCCGGCACGCAATATCCGCTGTTCTCGTAGATGATGCCCCGACCGCCACCCGTGCCTGTTCTCAGCTTCACCACCGTCCCACTTTGGGTCTTTATCTCTTCCACTCCCTTCAGGCTCTGGATTAGCAGCCGGGTCGAGCGCAGATGCCGCTGAAACTTGCGAAGATGTGCGAGTAGCAGCGACCAACGCCGATGCTTTTTCGCCAGCGGCAAGGGTGGCGGCGTGGAGGTAGAGGCAGTTCCAACCGCGGAAAAGGTACCGCATTTCCTGCTCGCGTCTTTTACGTCCTACCTGGAACGAGGGGAACGTGGAGTGGGTCTCGATACACTTGATTAATCACACAGTGCTTTACGGCGAGCCGAGCATAGCCGCTGTCCCAGTATCTGCAGTCGTTGTGCCGTGGTATGTCCGGCAAACATTTGGGGATTGAAATTTGAAGGATACGAGAATAAGAAATTGGTTTAAGTAGTCCTACACTCAACTATTATGTCTTCGATGACAAGAACGGGGGGGCATGTCGCAGGGTGACCGCCGCAATCACACATTAGGGCGATCGACATACATGCAGTTGGCAACACCAACTGTTTTAACAGCCAATGTTAGGGCTAGCAACGAGTGCTCATGATATCCCGCATCTCACCACAAGATCGAGAACGCGGTTGCGCCTATCTCGTTGAGCTCGTTCTTCCTCCTCCACCGACGGCGGTAACTTTAGGCCTACCTCAGAAGCCGCAGTCGCCTGATACAAATATTGTTTTGTTGGTATCGTCGAATTCACCCCATCCGCTCTAGGGGGGGCCACAGCTTGCTTCGACGCCTCGGATTCATTGACGGCGACCGCTTCTTTGCTATCAGTGGCCTCAGCTCTACCGGCCCGGGCAACGGCGGCGGCGGCAGCGGCGGCGGCGGCGGCGGCAGGAAACGCTTCCTCATCGATGTGGAGGGATGCAGCGTGGAGGCATAGGCGGTTCCAGCCTCGGAAGAGGAAGCGCCTATCGCTGTCTCGGCATACGTAGGCCATCTGGGAGATGTTGCCAGCAGGAAATCAGCAATGGAATCGCGGATGAGAGTCGGGTAGGTACGTTGGAATACTTGAGAAAACGATCGTTTGAGGTGCTTCTCGAGGCGCACCCACTTTGGGTATGAATCGTCACCTCGTTTATCAGGATGCACACCCGTCACATGTACTGTATCGAGACGAAAGCATTGATGCTCCCACAGAACGCTACACGGTCGGGGCGCCCGGAAAAATTACAGTACTGAAGCAACAACGACGCCATTCCAATTACTAAAGCAGCAACCATGGTATCCCAACAGCACAAAAGCACTTGTGGTTCGCTTATCTGCGTTCCCGCGATAAGTGCATAAACAAAGGCAAGCTGTCGCACAGTCAGCACTGACGTGCAATAGCTACTACGGTCTGCTCTTTCCAATGGTGAAGTACCCACGGCGGTGAATATCGGTCAGTCTGCTCACCAGTTGCACGGCACTTTTTTGTCGTTGCTCCCGTGCGCCTTGTATTGCCATTTTTGCTTGTTCCTGAAGGACCTTGTCCGATGGGACGTTAACGGCGGTGGTAGTCGCGGCGGCCTCATTCTCCTTAATTTTCGAAGTCGGGGCCTTCACCACGAACGTGTTCTTCGACTGAGCCCCGGTGACATTGCGGTAGGCGGCACGTAGGCACAAGCGGTTCCATGCACGGAACAGTAAATGCCTGTCTCTGTCTCTGCAAGTACGATAAACCTGGGCATGCACGCCACGAGATGGAATACATTGACGTCACAAGGGTGGTTACAGCAGGAGCTAACAAAACACCTGGCGAAACAGAGATCCTCAGGGATCGACATCACCACGCGAACTGCGATATAGGAGTTTGATAGTTTCAAACGTACCATTAGTAAAAACTCAAATGCCAGAAGAACAGTACACCCATTTTTTAGGTAAGGGTCGGATCTTTTTCGAGGACGCTGCTTTGCTGCAGTGTGCATAGCAGAACGTCGACAAACTAGTCTATCGCAATAGCCTGCATAAATTGTCCCGAGAAAAGGCTTCCAACTACGAGAAAAAACCGGTAACTTCCTACGCGCTCGCTCGTTCCACCACATCATTCACACGAAAATCGCCCCTACACCATCCACCCCCCGGACATCATTATTTAGCTCACAGGTAACACAAAAGCGTTCTCACCAAGCGACCTAGAGAGCGGATAGCGCTATCCTGCCAATTTGTTTCGGCCCCCTCCAGCCTCGCTCGCATCTCCATTGACTCCTCAGAAGGTTTGGAAGTGTGTCGTGACGCGCGCTTGCTCGCTGACACCGCTGTCGCCACCTCGGCGCTCAACCCACCGGTTTGCTCCCTCTGTGCTTTCCCGACGGGTGCCGGGGCGACATTGGCCGTAGCCATATCCCTGTCAGCTTCGACAGCCGAGATTCTTGCGGCATGAAGGAGGAGGCGGCTCCAACCCCAATATCGGAGGCGTCTATTTTCAGCGTCATGAATGCGCGTGACCTGTGTTTGGGACGCAAATGTTGGAAGCAAAACTTACAAATATCAAATCACAATACAGTAGCATAAGTCTGAGTTATCGATCAACCTTCCATATCTTGGACGCGTTTACCACTTTGAGATTTTGAAGTGCAATAACACGACTTCGAGAATCGGATTACCTTTGTGCTGGTAGTGGTGCTGATGGCAGCGGGCATATTTCGCGTTGACGTCTCCACTCTAGTAGTTCGTTGACGTAACTTTTAAGGGGTGGCAGACAAGCTCAACTTCACTACCGCACACAGCATAAACTGACACTAGGGGAACATGAAGCACAACCCCTTGGGCGGTGATAACTGTCACGCAGCTCAAACGCATCTTACGTTTTTTTTCTCACCAAATGCTTGACGATCTGCCCTCGCCGTTTGTGTGAAGATATTTCTGATCTGCCATGTGGGTCATCGTTGGCCCTTACAATCGGGGCCGGAATGGCGGTGTCATTTTTGAAAGGTTTGTCTTCGTCTGCTAGAGCCGTCCCCGCTTCAATGGAGGCTATCGGGCGCGCGACTGAGGCGGCGTGCTTACAAAGCCGGTTCCAACCCCGAAACAAGAAACGCCTGTTCCTGTCGCGGCAGAAGCGATACATCTGACGGTGGGAAGGCAAGGAGGTCGTTGTGAGCATTGACTTGTGAATGTCGGTGATTCGCTCACTATCAATCGCACATTTTCATATTTTCGGACTAAATCCCCCTACGATATCTGCAAACGCCAACCTATATGCACTCCAACGTGTTCCGCCACAAAGAACTCTATGATACGGCGGTAAGACAACAACAGATACAAGGGCTTGCGACCACGTATCTGTGCACAGTCGACGATGCGGTCGTGACTGCACCCGGGCAGTGCAATATAATATGTTGCGTTTTAACAGGTCCATTTGCTCTTGGTACTTGTCGCGCCTTGAGACGGGGATATTATGAATGACTATTATAGTGTGCTCCTGAAATGTTACTGTAGTACGTGACAAGAGATACCTGGTACGAAGTCGGCGAGAACCAATCGACGAAATCGAAAACATACATTTTGTTGGTTACTTAGCACTACCCATTGAGCTGCTTAGTCACGTGACTACAGTAAGTGGCTCACCGGGACGTGGTATATCAACAAGAGACTATGATGCTGATTCACAATCGA
Organism: Undaria pinnatifida; assembly: GCA_012845835.1. Classification (NCBI taxonomy): domain Eukaryota; class Phaeophyceae; order Laminariales; family Alariaceae; genus Undaria; species Undaria pinnatifida. The sequence continues at coordinate 9,003,962 of JABAKD010000026.1, forward strand.
CATGAAGTGATTTGATGCAAGGAGCACGCTCAGCACATTTAATGGATTCACTCGGATGGTTTCCTTCAAAGGAACCGCTGGAGGAAAAAACTTGCTATTTTTGACTTACAATTTTTGACGCTTGTTGTTGCCGATCGTGTGCATTGTTTTCTTCTTGATATCCAAGCCTGTCTTTAACGCCCTCAATCCCCGCAGGCGCCCCCTCAAAGGACGATGCCATAGCTCTAGCAACGGAACTAGTGTGCCCCCTTGAAGGTTGACGCAAAAAGCGAATCCAGGCCCAAGCCAAGGCACTTCTGGTGCGGTCCCTCGCGACACGAACCACCTGGCCGACAGAGAGTATATTTGGCGAATTCAACGATTATTGTCATGGCAACGCCGTTAAAGCACCGAACCAGAGCAGCTAGCTGCATGCCGTCGACAGAAAAACGCTTGTTATGAATTTGCTCGAAAATGCGGGTTGTTGGCTCTGTCTTACTGTGTCTGTTGTTAGAGTAATTGGATGGTTGATAATAAACGCATGTGATTTCAAACAGCCACGGTCGACTTCTGTGCAACGCCACGCAGCACCACGCTTCCCGGTCCTCAATATTTTGATGTTTATACAGTACAACCCACTTGTCTGCGGGTTCCCTAGTCTACGAATGGTCTACAGCAGTAGTACTGCAGTTTAGGTTTTGCCTCACCAGGTGTCTAAGCGCGGTCTGCCTGGCCGAAAGTATTTCCTTGTTTATCTTCGCATCGTCTCCGTCGTCGAGGGGAGATTCACGCGGAGAATAATGAACGGTGGACCCATGTGATGGAGCGGCAGAAAGCGCGTCGAAGCTATCTCGCTGTTCGTGTACTCGAGCGACCTCCGTGAAGGATAAGTGGCCAGCCAACACTTGGTTTATCCGACGCATGTGGTCTGCCGCCAGTCGGCGCTCCCGGTCCAAGCAAAGCTGTTGTTTCTGCGTTAGAATATGCTACGAGAACGAGATGCGGGCACGTGGTTGGGGGCGAAGGGAGACGAAAACCAAGTCTCGATCCTGCGCACTCGTCCTTTGGCATGTTGTGCTTTACTGTACTACCCATTGATAGTAGTCTACTTACTGTGGTGACGTGACTCAGAAGGCTAGTGAGTGGTGCTCATCACCTAGCATTTTCACCACCTATGCTCAGGGCGCTAGGCTTCCTTGTTCCTGTTTTGAATATACCTAGTAGATTGCAACGTAAACATATACGCTGCTCAGAGCGGCCGACCTACCTGCCGAAGCGCTCCAATAGCAGGAAGCGGACCGGAGGTTACGATCGGCGGTGCTGGCAGCCCTCGCGATGATTCCTCGCTGATCGATAAGTTTTCGCTGGTGCTGCCATTCCAGGATAAATCATTACCACTCGCGCGCAGGCCTCTCATCCTGTTGTGCGTGCTACCTCCATCGATATTTATACCATCACTAGCACTGCCGCTGTTGTCGTGTTCGCTCCTACTGGTGTAGCAGCCGTCACCTCCCCCATCGGTGCTTTCTTGACCCCCCCTGCCAAACGCTGATCTTGGTACTGGGGTTTCATAGCGTCCATGTAGCGACCCATCTATCGTACCTCGACGAGAGAGAGGGGGGGATGGGCCCAGTGGGCTCCCTCCCGCTGTGCTGCGTCTGCTTCTCCTCGAGGGGACGGCATGGCGAGGCATAGGCCAGCTGCTTTCGAGTCGATTCCGCGGCGGCTGTTGCGATCCTCGACCGTATCCGTCGGTCGTTGCACTTTCCCTTGAGCCCTTCCGATGAGCTTGGCCACCGCTGGAAGACGCTGCCGGGATCTCTTCCCCAACTTCAAAGCCACTGCTCATTGCCTGTGGTAAGCCAAACGACATACTTCGACGGATCCTGACATCGTCACGGTGCCTACTACCCTCTGACCTCTCGTCAACATGCGGTCCATCTGAGCCTCTTGTCCGCCTGCTCAACGGCGTGAGTTCTCCGGCCTCGCCGTGAGACATCCGCTGGCGGCTTTCATCGAGGAAAATTCCGACGCCCCCAGGCGATGCATCGGTGGCCGTAGACAAGTCGAAGCTGTCGAGTGGAGGGCAAGAACCCTGACTGCTCCCACCTTGATCTTGTGGGCCCAGAGTAGTTGAGAAGGGCGAGAGAGCGCCTCCGCCGCCGAACCGCCTTTCTGATGCGGTGGCGATCCTATTTTCAGGCGAGGAGAGCGAGTCCACCGTGACGTCGGAATCCATTGCCGAGGAAGGATCTACCACGCGCAAAACTTCAACCTACATTGCCCGCTGTAGGAATACAGCAGTCGCGCCTCTGGCTTGTGATACTGAGGTTGAGGCCATAGCAGAACAAGCGATTTCCGATCTGCTCCGAGTTAGAGATGGGGCTTCACATATATCTTGTTGCGTTGTTTTTGGTGTCAAATGCGGGGATTAGCCCATGTAGTCCCCGGTCCATCATTTAGACGACACTACGTATGTTATTTCTTCAAGACGTGTAAAAAGCCTGATGTGAATAGACGGGACTGTCACAACTAGACTATATCTACGAAACTCGTAGATCCTCCATTCGAAAAAGCGCGGAAGCTCAACATTTACAGGACAGCAACAGCGTATACCGCCGTCCGCCCGAGCCCTTGCGACACAGCGACACAGCGCAGACAAGGCCGAGACCCTTCCAGCCGCAGTTGAGGTCGGCGGGCACTTCGGCCGAAGAAGCGATCGAAAAGGCTTACCTCGTCGCGAGAAAAGCAGTGAGCAACCCGAGGTCTGGATGATACCGACGTGCATGCCATACGTATACCACCTACTACCTTCAGCAGTATACGCGTGTTGAGTGGGTACCACACCACAGGCAGGGGAAGATTGCTCGAACCTTTCTTATGATCAAATAAAATACGCGCAGGCCTCGGAAATGAACGACGGCCCACAGCCCCCCGCAGACCGGTTGCGAAAGCAGCATTTATTTTAAGCAGCGGTCCATTGCGGAAGATGCTACCATGTTTCCAGTATATAGTCTATGGGGAAAGCAGCGGTCCTCCTCATTTACGGTCTGCGTGTCTGTGCATGTCCTTGTGCCTGGCCTCTTCGGAAACCGATGAACCTTGTATGGTCCGTCCGATCAAATTTTCACTCTGCTGGCTACCCACTTTTCTCGCCTAATTTTGAGAGTTGACAGGTCAGAGGTGAAGTCTCGTTTCCGCGCAGTTTTTTTTTTTTTTTTCATCACATTTCTACTTTCCAGCTTCTGGACAAGCCGTGGTCGCAGGGGTCGTCCCTTCTCCCCCCCGGTTCTTGCCTTCAATTTTAATCGCGCATAGGGTTCAGTAATCCCACTGCTCATCGATTTTTCATCGAGTGTTGTTATTAATAACTCACGCTCTATCGCGTTTTCCGCAAGTCAATTTGTTCGCAAGAAAAAGTCTCATCGCATTTATACGAGTGAGTATGCACTCGGCGGGGCTCGAACTCACGAAGGTAACATGTACCAGGCTCGAGGATAACCTGTGATACGCCACCGGGACGACCGGCTGTGCAGCTGGTTGGTACAACACCAGCGCAAGTAAATGCAAACATTATATATATTTTTTCAACGTTGTGTTCTGTAGGGTACGTACAAACCGTACCCGGGGTATTTACCCGGGTATTACCCTACAAAGAACTTCTGTACGTTCTGTAGGGCATTCATACCCGTACCCGGAACTTCTGGAAGTTCTGTACCACATTCATACCTGTACCCGGAACTTCTGGAACTTCTGTACGCCCGTGGCCACAATACCCGGGGTACGGCTACAGCGTGCTTTGTACCCGCTCGGAACTTCTGTGAGTTCTGTGGTAGGCCTGTGCCACAGTGTCCGGAACTTCTAGAAGTTCTGTAACACTTCCATACCCGTACCCGAAACTGCTGGAAGTTCTGTAAGATCCTCATACCCTTACCCGAGAATGATGTGACTCCTGTAAGGCCGTGACGCAATACCCGGTTTACGGGTATGCCTTCGTTACAATACCCGGGGAACTCTGTATTCAAAGTTTATTGTTATGCATTAATTAGGATGTCGTCACATGTTTTGTCAGTCACACAACAAATCGATCACCGAACACAGCAAGCAGTACTTGTACATATCATACAATAAGATCACCTACCAGTACCTGTTGTTGATGTTTCCTTCGTTTTTAAGAACACGTATTAAAGCGTATTAACGAAGGACACTTTCGAATCGAAATTATTTTTTTATTAATCGAGTTGATTTTTAGCGTCGGAGATCGCTGAGCAATTATCGCTTAAAATATTTCCCATAATAACCAGTAGGTCTTTAACCCCTTTACAACTGGAAAACCGTTTTTAGGGACAAAATTACTTGGATTTAGTATAGTAAGGGGTTCGGGGGCTCTAAAGGGGTTAAGGGTTAGTTTATGACCTACTATGGTTAAAGAGAGAAATTATCGCTCAAAATATTTCCCATAATAGTGGGTCTTTAAGGCCTAGTTTATGACCTACTATGGTTAGGTTATGACCTACTTCGTACTATGATGGGAAATTTTTTGAGCGATCCCTGTCAAAGAGAGAATTATCGCTAAAAATATTTCCCTGAATAGTAGGTCTTTAAGGGTTAGTTTGTGACCTACTATGATTACGACGTAGGTTATGACCCTCAGCTCCAGAGTGACTGGAGCCTGTCCTGTGACCACGGACTTGATTATGCGAGTTAATGTGAGAACAACAACAACAATGACCTGCTTCGTACTATGATGGGAAATATTTTGAGAGATAATTTCTCTCTTTAACAGGGATCTCCGACGCCAAAAATAATAAACATCCAGTATATGGGACCAGAAATCATCGTTATTTCTGGGTTCAGAAATAATCGAGGCCAGAAATCAGCGGATTCTGTGATTTCTGAAAACCATCCATTGTGGGACCAGAAATCCTCCTTATTTCTGGGTTCAGGAATAATCGAGGCCAGAAATCAGCGGATTTGGTGATTTTTGAGCCCAGAAATAACAGCTCTTCCAACCTCTCAGAACTGGGATTATTTGACTTTTGGATACTACCTAGAACCAAGCATCACATTTCACCACTGCCTACTCTGTACCTGGTATGATAACCTGTCTGCTGTACACGTCACCCAACACCTACAGCAAATAATCACAAACACACCTACTACAACAACAGCATTCCGCGCTTGTTGTGTGCGAGACAGAGCTTCGCTGTTCGTCCTCACACAAACGAGCAAGCAGCAGCACCACCACCACCATAGCAGCACCATATCAGCACCATAGCAGCACCACAGCAGCAGAGACAGCAGCAGAGGCGGTGGTAACCTAACCTGGCCGCCGACAACTGTTACAAATAGTGGTGTACGCGTGCCAGATTTCCATAACTAAAGGCAAACGGGAAAACAAGACCTACCAATTCAAAATATAACCTATCCATCCGCCTGTGGTAATAAGTCATAAGTCAATTGATAATTTGATAAAGAAAGTCAAAAGCTCATAACGTAAGTTGAGAATTCAGGTTCGGAATAGATCCAAGGAAGGTTAAGACACCTACATACGAGTACCTGGCGTTGGAGTTGACCTTCGCTCGTAGTTGTGGGTAGATCTTGGAGTAGGATATGGATCCATCTGGGTAGCTGGAACAATCACGGGTTTTTGGTAGGTGGAAAGGTCGTCGTTGGGTACTGCGTGGATTCCAGGAAGAAGTTGAGAAAGATATGAAAGTCGTGGTACAGAACTGATTGCCAACAAGTAGTTGTAAGGTCGGTAAGTTTTGAGAGCAGATTTCCCGGGGTTTGTCGTGGTTGCCCTTTCATGTCAGAAGCTCGCTGGGTGTCGCTTGGAGCCGTCTCGAGTCGATGCACGATATGGCAAGCCACCGGGGTCGGGTGAGACTGATGTAAGCGAGTATCAGGCGAAAGCAGTCAGTACGTGACGGATTGGTAGGCGGACAAAAGCAGTGAAGAAGGATAAATGATGCTCAATTACACACGATCCATCAATCATATTTCTTGACCAGTTCTCGAAGCCAGAACAAGCATTTATTTCGTCAGATGGAAGAACCTGCAGATATTGTATGGAATGAGTTTGGACAGCTAGCGAGCATACAGCAGTCTCGCGAGTGAGATTCACCAGACCGCGTGAGCCGAGTCCAATTCTTATTACACGCCGGAGGATAAAAAAAAAAAAAAAAGAAAATAACCACTTTCCAAAAAATCAGTAAACCATAGTCTAGTGGACGCCCCTTATTTCTGATGCAGTTATCTCTGGAGCCTCTAAAAAGCACAGATTTCTCAAAGAACGGTTCTTTAATCGCTACTTCATCTTCTTTGAGACCAAAGAAATAAAAAAAACGATCGGGTATCTTAGTCGCCTGGATCAGGACTTTCCCACGGTATTTGTCATGGTACGTTACTGAGACAACAGCAGTGCTCTGGAACAACTCGAGCTCTAAAACGTCTCTTATTGTGAATTTTTGATCGGACAGACCATATACTCGTACGCAACCGGACATACTCTTTCGAGGGCCTTCGTTGCGTATGAACACTCATGGGGAACGACGCCCCGCAATTTTCAATTTTCAGGCACGAGCGTAGTAGCTGCGCTGCAACCTGTCATATAACTCGGGAAGGCGGGGCGATCATTGATATTCGTATTGTGGTTTTTGGTTCGATTGCTCTTGTTTCACTGCATGCCCGCGGGCCGTCACTCTGACAGCACTCCAGACAGCAGGCGCGTTCGTCTGTGCTCACGATTACCGTGCGGTTCGTACGGTGCAGGCAGTCCAACCGCTGTAGTTTGTAGCCGCGAGTTGGTTAGTTGTGGGGACGGGGGAACTCTATGATGTAGTTGAGTGGATCCCGGCGACCATGTGCGTTCAGTTTGCACATTGGACCTTTTCACTTGTGCGTCTTCTTCGTGCGTTTTAGGCGGGGAAGCGTAGTATTTCCCGAACGAATTTTGATTCCATTCGGTTTTTCGGATCTTCCTACGGCTCCAGCACCTTTGTGTGACCACGGACTCTATTCATAGATTTTCGACAAGAGTTAATGTGAGACAACAACAACAACAACAACAACAACAACAACAACAACAACAACAGCGGCAGCAGCAACAACAACAACAACAACAACAACTCTCGGGCATTGCTATTACAGTAATAATACTCCTGTATTTTGGTACAGCCACTCGTACTGTCGCTTTTCCTGCGTTGAAAGTTGTAACAACTCGATTACGACACTACGACGAGAGACCATCAAGCGAGGGAGCTCGTGTGCTGTTTGTTCTGCAAGAAGAAGAGGCAAGCGTGCGATCGTGTGTGTTCTACATACCAAAGTTGAGATCGGGCTCGAGTGCTGTTTTCTATAAGTTCAAAGGCGCGAAGCGTTCTCTAGGGGGGAAGAGAGAACAGCATGAGGCGGACTGGCCCTGTCATGAGAGCAGCGGCTGTAGCAGCTGTAGCGGTGTCGAGTCTGCTGTCAGCGAACCTACTGGGACTGTTGAGAACTGCCTCAGCCCACCTGGGCGAATGCGCCATCTCTGCGGATGAAGCCTTCGACTACCAGGTGAGCGGCAACGTCCGTAGCATCCCCTGCTCCGTTGGTGCGTCGGCGTCATGTATTGATGTATTCATTGTCTTGTGCCAGTGTCATGATCAAATATGCATGTTTCACGTTTCTTGCCAGTTCTATTGCTGTAGTTGAACAAAAAGGGGCTAGGGTTAGGGTTAGATCCATCCATGGAACAACACAGCAGTAATGTAGGACACCCACAAGCAGCAGCAGTAGTAGTCTAGTGGTGGTGCTTTTTTTTGTTGTCGTGCCTCTTTTATTATATTTTCATTTTTCATTTTTATTTTTATTTTTTGCACACTTCTACTTTCGAGCTTCTGGACAAGCCGTGGCCACAGGTGTCGTCCCTTCTCCCTCCCGGTTCTTGCCTTCAATTTTTATCGCGCAGAGGGTTCAGCAATCCCAATGCTCGTCGATTTTTCATCGAGTGACATTGCTAACTCACGCTCTCGCGTTTTCCGCAAGTCAACTTGTGCACAAGAAAAAGTCCCCACGAATTACACAAATATGCACTCGGGGGGATTCGAACTCACGAAACTGACGTATACCATGCTCGAAGATAACCTGATACGCCACCTAAGCGACCGGTCATTTTTTTTTTTCACACCCATCTTTTTTCCAGCTTATCTGGACAAGCCGTGGTCACAGGTGTCGTCCCTTCTCCCCCCCGGTTTTCTTGCTTTCAATTTTTATCGCGCATAGGGTTCAGCAATCCCACCGCTCGTCGATTTTTCATCGAGTGTTGCTAACTCATTTTCTGGCGCTTTCCGCAAGTCAATTTGTGCACAGGAAAAAGTTCCAACGAATTTATACGAGTATGCGCTCGGGGGGATTCGAACTCACGAAACTGACCTATACCAGGCTCGAGGATAACCTGATACGCCACCGGGGCGACCGGCAATGTACAACCCAGTGACACCAGTGACACCAGTGACAACACTTTCACAACTCAACTGCAACAACACCGTGTCTTCGGGTCGTGCATCATATATCTCGGATGTACAACCCAGTGACACCAGTGACACCAGTGACAACACTTTCACAACTCAACTGCAACAACACCGTGTCTTCGTGTCGTGCATCATATTTGTGTGCCCAATAATGCTGTGCAGACTAAACTGTTGGAAATCCCCCCCCCCCCAGCCCCCCCCTTCCCCGAACCCCTTCCCCGACCCCCCCCTCCCCTACGCCCTTAAGAACTCCGCCCTCTCCTCACTGGGTGTACGACTTGCAGCATACACTTGATAAACTGATGCATTTCCTTCCACAGCTGTCAGATTTTGTCCCCCTCAAAAACGGGTTTTATAGTTTCCGCGCACAGACTGACTAAAGTCGCCCTGTTGACCCTGATAGCTACACTGTAGTTCCAAGGGGAGTCGCCGACCTGTATCCTTAATGAGGACACACACACCCAGTAATACGCGCGATCGGAGCATCGCACACAGCTTGCAAATATGAGTTTCGACAAAATCTTCGATCTCACAGCTGGAGTGTATTTTATTTTTATTATATGTACGATGACGAAGTCCACCCTGCCCATGAGATGGCCCACGCGGTTTTGCGGGCCGGCCCGGGCCGCGGCCCATCATATGTTATGTGCGTGAAGTACTACTATGATGACTTCGACGTCCGCCCTGCCTATGTGAGGCGACCAATCCACATTTACTGGCAGAGACACGGGCTGGCCCGCATTTAAACCTGTTTCGCAGAAAAAAACAGCAACAACAGGCGAGGAAAGCCAATGGATTCGATACTCGCGATATGCATACTGAACGAAAACTGAAGATGGTTTATACATCAGGCGAACCTCTACACACCACAAGCACAACCGCTGCTGCTGCTGCCAGCGCCGGAGTAAGCTATACTCCGGACAGGACGCAGGCAGAACCAAACAACAACCTGCCCTCAGAAACAACAACTGCTGCTGTGTATACTGCCCCATGTTGTGGTTGTTGTTGTTCTCACATTAACTCGCATAATCAAGTCCGTTGTCACAGGAGAGGCTCCAGTCACTCTGGAGCTGAGGAATACCCCAGGGAAAAAACACAAACAAATCAAAGGCGATACGCGCATATATCACAGCTGGCGCAATTCCTGCCTCCGTCAGAAACGTATAAAAAATGAAATCGGGAGTCCGCCTACGATGTGCCAGGTCCATACTGGTGCATACGTCTCACTACTCGCGCCTGGAAAAACCGACTATACCGCTTGCCACCCAAGAAAGGCTACCACGTATATATTGCACGTAGTACCTATCACTGCGCATACGCACGTGAGACGCAAGTCAACTGGAAAAAAGAAACAAAGAAAAGAAAATGAGGAAAAGAAAAGGACAAGAGAGAAAGCGAAAAAGGCAAGAAAAGAAAAGACGGGACAAGAAGAGGAAGAAAGGAAAGGAAAAGAGAAAAACCCCGTCATACTTGCAGACCCTAGGAACTGACTAAAGACGGCATTTCGCTCATAGAGGGTATCAAGTGCATCAATGGCACTGGGGAGAGAACGCAACATGGCGAAGAAGTCAGGGCGGCCTTACGCTAACTTGAGACGGCCATTGGAAGGCCCACAAATTTCAAGACGATGATGCCCAGACCTAGACTTCAGTCTCTTGGGCAGGACGTCCCCCTTCCCCTCCCCCCTCCCCCCCTCCCCATCCCCCCCCTCCCCCCTACCCCCTTCTCCATTCCCCCCTTCCCCCCTTCCCTTCCCCTCCCCCCCTTCCCCCCCCCCCCTTCTCCCCTCCCCCCTTCCCCCCCCCCCTCCTCCCGCCCTCCCCCCCTCCCCTCCCCCCTTCCCTCCCCCCCTTCCCCCCACCCTTCCCCCCCCCTCCCCCCCCCCCCTCCCCCCCCCCCCCTTCTCCCCTCCCCACCCCCCCCCCCCCCCTCTTCCCCCCCCCCCTCCTCCCCCCCTCCCACCTCCCCTCCCCCCCCCTCCCCTCCCCCCCCCCCTCCCCCCCCCTCCCCCCCCCCCCTCCCCCCCCCTCCCCCCCCCCCCTTCTCCCCTCCCCCCTCCCCCCCCCCCTCCTCCCCCCCTCCCCCCTCCCCCCCCCCCTCCTCCCCCCCTCCCCCCTCCCCCCCCCCCCCCTTCCCCCCCCCCCCCCCTTCTCCCCTCCCCTCCTCCCCCCCTCCCCCCCTCCCACCTTCCCCCCCCCCCCCCCTCCCCCCTCCCCCCGGCCGCTTAGAGATGCCGACGGTGGATGGCGCTGCCGCGGCCTTTGCGCGTCGCTCTGCAGCTTTGCGACTCTCCTTTTTATGCCAATTCCGCATGAACAACTCGGCTCCCTCCTCTACTCTTCGAAACCATCTGCCAGCCTTCTGAGCAGTCTTTCGTCATCCTTCGAATTTCATTCCAAAGACCGACATATCCTCCTTCAGATGATCCATCCAGTCTTTCTCTTGCCCCCCTGAGGAGCCCTTACCCCCAACAAACTCGCCAAACATCACCCTCTGTGGCAGACGCTCCTCCCCCATACGTGCCACAAATCCCGCAAACAAAATCCTCCGTTTGCGCACTATCGCCTTAACGCTCTTGGAAGCTGTCTTGGTAAGCGCGTCGGCGTACGAGAGGGTGTGGTCGACGCGCTTCCGTTTCTGCCATCCGAGGCACCGGAGGAGCATGGAGTGGTGAACCCTTGTAGCCTGTCATATGCAGGCTTGTTCGGGCTCCACGTCATGCAACGGTAAAGAAGTGTCTTCGTCACCTCGGCTTTCAGCAACCGCACCTTCAACCGTAAGCGCACACTCGGGCGATCATTGATTTCCATCTTGTACCGCTGGAAGCACGCCCAGGCCCTCTGAAGACGCCGCGTTATTTCAATGCTAAGGTCTCTGTTTGCGGTGATAGCCCCGCCCAAGTACACAAACTCGATTGTTTGTTTGTGTACCTGGCCGACTGCATTGATTGCGAACGACACCTTCCCCCCGCCTTTGGTTCGGAGGCACGTGATATCTGTTTTCGCCTCGGAGGCCGCAAGCCCGAACGCCGTAAATAACCTTGACGAGAGTGCAGCTGCTCACCCACATGTGGCCTATCTCGTTTCACGAGCACCTCATTCTAGACTACATACCCTACACCCCCTGCACCAACAACAGCCTGCGCCTTTGCAGCAAGGCTTCGTAGCGCCTTCGCGCGTACGTTCTTCATCTCTGGCTGTTGGACAGAGAGGGCGGCTGAGTGGCGAAAGCACCCCACGAGAGAAGAAGCACCCTTCCCAACCAGCGTCTTGCAGAGGGGGGGTGGGGACTCTGACGAAGCGCCGGCTGAGCCGAACGCCTACATGATGATTGCGCTGTTGACTCGGTGTCGACGGCACCTTGACCTATGCTAGAGGAATTTAGAGAAGATATAATCATGAACAGGTATTAGAAGAGGGATTATTATATACGTATCATGGTGTCAGTTGTTTCTTTGTCTACAGTTATTTAGTTTGTTTGTTGTTCTCACCTTAACTCGCATAATCAAGTCCGTGGTCACAGGACAGGCTCCAGTCACTCCCTGGGGTGGAAGAATGAAGAATATCCCATGGAAAAGACAGAGCAAACGAAAAAGTGGTACACGCATGTATCAGATGATAGCTGACGCAATTCATGACTCCGCCAGGAGAATAATATAAAATGGTGAAATCGGGAGTCAGCCTACGATGTGACAGGTCCACACTGGTACATACGTCTCACCTCTCGCGCCTGAAAACACCGATTGCATCGCTCGCCACGCAGAAAAGGCTACCACGTATACATTACACGTGGTATCTATCACTACGCATACGCACGTCAGACTCAGTCCAATTGGAAAAAAGAAAAGAATAGAAGAGAATAGACAGAAAAGAAAGAGAAAGAAACGAAAAGAAAGCGGAAAAGGAAAGGAAGATCAAAGAAAAGAAAAGAAAAAAAGAAAAAGAAAAGAAAGAAAAATGTCATACTAGCAGACCCTAAGAACTGACTAAAGACGGCATCGATGGCACTGGGGAGAGAACGCAACAAAGACAACAAGCCAGGGCGGCGTTACGCTAACTTTTGACGGCCATTGGAAGGCCCACAAGCTTCAAGACGATGATTGCCAGACCCAGACTTCAGTCTCTTGGGCAGAACGCCTCCCGTCCCCCCCCCCCCGCCCCCGCCCCCTTCCCCCCTCCCCCCGGCCGCTTAGAGATGCCGACGGTAGATGGCGCTGCCGAGGCCTTTGCGCGTCGCTCTGCAGCTCTGCATCTCTCCGCATCATGCCATTTCCGCATGAATAACTCTACCCCTTCCTCTACACCCGTCGAAACCATCTGGCGGCCTTCCACAGTACGAAGCACCAAGAAGATCATGGACGTTGTTAGATTTTTCTTTAATTTGTAACCTTTAAATATTGGCAATGCACAGCACTTTTACTATACCAGGAATTCAACAATTTAGGACCCCTCCAGCCGTCTGTCGTCGTACACATGCTCGTTGCGTTATTTCTTGTGTCGTATACCTTATCCGCTATTCTAGCAGTCTGTTGTGTACCAGCTACCAATGTATTTAGAGTTTCGGTGCATGTGCCTTCGTTTCCTATGGCTGCGTTCAACCGTCTCCGCCCATCCCAACCCCGACCCTCTCGTCCTCGCTGTTGTGGTGTTTGCTTACCCACGCGATACCCAGCCTCTCCTCTCCCCACGCTGCAGCTATTACGCTCTCCGCTGTGGCGATGCTGCTCCTTTGCTTCGCAAGCAAGAGAAAAGAACGAAAAGAAGAAAAGAAAACAGAGAGAGGGACATCATAAACCAACATTGGAAACAAAATAACAACAAATATAAAGTATACACTCCTATCTATAATTTATAGCACAGCATGACGCAAGTTTAATCGACTTTATGAGTAAAATCGACACACGACGCGTATGAAAATACGTGGAAGGTGTGGTGAGCTAAAGCTTTTTTTCGCCCCATCCGCCGGAGGATAAAAAAAAAAAAAAAAGTCGGAACGACATCTACACTATAGGCTATGTTCTCGTATACACACTTCAACTTGTATCCCTGTCAAAAGTACTGTGTCCAGCCAAGAAACTCTTGCCCTCTGTCTCAAAACGATTAGAAGCGCAATCCTCACAACTACCCAGATCTGATGCCTCGACGAGCGCCTCTGCGCGCTGACCCGTTGCCTGTGTGCTGATCTGCTGCTCGCGGCGACAACCAACTTCCCCTCTGCGTCGTGATCCTTCTGCAATGTCTTATCCTTACTTGGGTGATGGCGGCATCTGTCTCTGTGTTTTATAGTCGTACACTGCTGGTAAACGTACGAAACAACGGCTTTTTCGACTGTTGAAATGTGGACCTTGAAAATTTCGGGAGTATATTACGTGTAGTCTTGTACATGCATGGCCTTCTACATGTAGTCTTGTAGCCATGCAGTGTACATGACGTGGCGGCCATGGTTGAGATTCGGTCGGAATTTGAAAGGGTGCGGGGCGTGAAGAGCCTCGGGCAAAGTCGATCCGCATGGTATACTTTCCGACAGAAAGCAAACTGCGTGGATACACCTTTTTTATTAGGCAGACGACAGAACGCGGTATACCGCAACCATTCCGCGCCACCGTGCGGTACAGCAGATCGCACCTAGATTTTTGACCCCGATCCGCGACGCTGACTGGTCAACTCAGCCTCAGACCGGTTTTGGACACCAACCCCTTGCGGTACATCGTACCGCGGCTTCTCAGCTCGGCCGTCACCGCTTTCTGACGTGAGACCCATACACTAAATGCATCAGTATCTTCGCAGCTCACTTGTTTGAGGATTTGCTTCAAAATATGACGGCTACGAATCGGTATATAATTATAATTATACTGGTATATAATACCTGGTGATAGTACTAGCCGATCATAATCAATACGAAATAAAAAAACGCCAGTGTGCACTTTTTAGTACGGGGTAACACATGGGCCAGCCCGCGGGCCGACCCATGGGCCAGCGCTTCAAATTCACGGGCCGGCCCATATGGGGCCCGCGTCTCGTGGGCCTCGCTGCGAATGTCATGGTCCGGGCCGGGCCGGGCCGACAAATTGGAAAATTGATGGGTCGGGCCGGGCCGGGCCGATATAGTTTGAAATGCGATGGGCCGGGCCGGGCCTCAGCCCATTCTCCGAAAAAGTAGACGGGCCGGGCCGGGCTGCGGCCCGGCCTCTGAAAATTGGATGGGCCGGGCCGGGCCACGGCCCATCCTCTAAAAATTTGATGGGCCGGGCCGGGCCGCGGCCCATCCTGTGACAACTTAGTGGGCCAGGCCGGGCCGCGGCCCATCAAATATAAACTTGTTGGGCCGGGCCGGGCCGCGGCCCACTACATGAAAAATGATGGGCCGAGCCGGGCCGGTCCGACCGACCCGGCCCAACCCCGGGCCGCCCCACCAGCGTCGGCCCATGACAAGGCCTGAAAAAAAGAGCAGTCGAACCAAAGACCACCATACAAATATCAATGATCGCCACGTCTTCCCGAGTTATCTGATAGGTTGCAGCGCAGCTACGACGCCCGTGCCTGAAAATTGAAAATTGCGGGGGGTCGTTCCCCATGAAGGGTATACAACTCTACCAAGTGTACAAAATTCAGTGACGCAAGTAACGTTTACCAGTGCCTCGAAAAAAGTCCAGAAAAAAAAGACGATCGTGTAGTATATCTTCATGAAGAATGCCGGGTGTATACTAGGTCGGCGACTCCCGACGGTGCTACTGCTGTGGACCTAATAATAGATTAACAGATAATTAGTGTGAAACCAGGGTCCACAGGGCGATACGAAGACGTTTCAGTCTTTCATCATTATGCGCGCGGAAACTACGTGACCTGCTTGCAGGGGGCCCGAATCTGACGGCTGTGGAACTCGCAATCGTTTCACATACATGGGGTATTATTTCCGGTCGAGGGTGGCGGGGGGGAGGCGTGCTCATTTAGTTGCTGCTTGCCTTAGGCATTTGGCCACATCCCGTTCGAGACGGAGCACTGTGTGTGCCTACTCCTATTAACTGTACTGTAGAGACACTTCCACCTCCAACATTTGGGCGCTCAGCTCGTTTCTTCCGTGTACTTCGAGGTATTGCGATCAAGAAAAGTATGCCTAGATCTTATCTCCTTGGTCTTTGGCATGCTTTGGCATACTTTGGCCCGTCTTTGGCACCGGTCGGGGGGCGGCGGGGGGATTGCAGTTTTTTTTTATCGCAGTACCTACCTAGCTAGTTAGGTTCATGTGCTCCACCAATCTACGCACAGCAGCAGTGTCCGACATTTTCAACAGAGGATATTATTAATAGCAACGTTGTGTTCTGTAGGGTACGCACAAAACCATACCCGGGGTATTTGCCCTGGGTATTAATTACCCTACAAAGAACTTCTGTAAGTTCTGTGGGACATTCATACCCGTACCCGGAACTTCTGGAAGCTCTGTGTACGACATTCATACCCCCCGTACCCGTAACGTCTGTTAAGTTCTGTGCGACAGTAAGTGCCACAAATACCCGGGGTGCGGGTACATCATTTTTATAACGTATGTGAGTTCTGTACGCCCGTGCCACAATACCCGGAACTTCCGTGAGTTCTGTGACACTTCCGTACCGTACCCGGAACTTCTGTAAGTTCTGGAAGATCCCCATACCTTTACCCGGAACTTCTGCGACTTCCGTAAAGACTGCTGTAGCACACTACTACCCGGGGTACGGGTATACCTTTGTTACAATACCCGGGGAGCCCATGTAATTCAGGTTTACGAACCGAAAAGAGTGTATTATGCATTTTATTTTGATGTCACATACTGGTATCATGTGGTCCAGGCAATTTACCAGCGGGGGTACCGATTTCTTGTCCATCGTTGTTTCGGAGAGTCGCCGCGTGAAACAAAGTGCTCAAGAAACGCACGGCCGCGAGGAACCCGAATCCGGTTTAAAAAAAAAACATGAACAATGAATGGCCGTTTTTTGAAAATTCCCCCGAAATCACCTCGAAAAGGCGCAAAATTGACCCGAAACGCAAGAAAATCAACCCGAAACGACACCAGGGTTGAGAAAGTAACACCGAAGCTAAATGAACTTCATACACACGTACATTGTCGTGTGTTACACATATCACGCTCAACTATATGCAACACTGTTTGCCGTAAACCTTACCACAAGACTAAGCCTTCACAAGACGTAACAGCAAAGCTTGAAATGATAAAATAATTCCCCACCCTTCATGCGGAAAAAAATCCCGCGCAGGGGATTTTTTTTTAACGGATTATCTTGGTCCACAGAATCACCGGAGACGTGTACCGGGGGGTCTGATATATGTCCGCACTGGGAGCGTGTTACGACAAGGTCTGGTATATACAATGTTGCCACGATGAGTTTCGACCAAATCCTTGATCTCATAGCTGGAGTGTATTTCAACATTATATGTGACCTAACCCTCTTGAAAACCCTCCCCCCCCCCCCCCTCCCCCTTTGTTTTCCTCGCTCTCTCTTGCTCAAACGCCTCACCTAATATCGAAATCCGCCAGAGTACTTAACACTTCCACGCCCTGGATATAGCCTCATTATCTTTTTAAAGCCGTCCATGCCGCTGCCGCAACCCCCCCCCCCCCCCGCCCCCAACGCCCCCTCCTTCCCCACCACCCGCACCATCGCCTAGACCTAGCACCAGACGTATAGCAAACCCCTACATCTATGCGACCTAAAGCCCCCCCCCCCCACACACGCACACATCCCCCCCCCCCTCCCCCACAAGAAGGATTTATAGTTTCCACGCACAAATTGAGCTGCCCCACCTGTCCCTCCCCCCCTTCCCCCCTTCCGCCCCCCTTTTGATCAAAATCAGGCCCCCACGTCCTTCAAAACTCCGCCCTCCCCTCACCGGTTATTCGACTTACAGGATTCACTTGATAAACTGATGCATTTCCTTCCACAGCTATCAGATTTTGTCCCCCTCAAAAACGGGTTTAATAGTTTCCGCGCACTGACTGCCTAACATCACCCTGTTGACCCTGATAGCTACACTGTAGTTGCAAGGGGAGTCACCGACCTATATTCTTAATGAGGACACACACTCAGTAATACGCGCGATCGGAGTATTACACACAGCTTGAAAGATGAGTTTCGACAAAATATTTGATCTCACAGCTAGAGTGTATTTTTAACTTTTATAATACTCAGTATATATTTGTTTTCACACACACCTAGTTTCCAGCTTGCGCACAAATTGCGCACGTGACAGAACCGAGACACACGCACTCACTCACGTATGTACGTCCACGGCATCGATGCCCCACAGATAAAATACGAGTACGAACCGAGCCATGGTGTAATTTCCGGCAGAAAGCGGCATGCGTCACGTCAGAAAGCGGTGACGGCCGAGCTGAAAAGCCGCGGTACAATGTACCGCAAGGAGTTGGTGTCAAAAACCGGTACGAGGCTGAGTTGGCCAATCAGTAGCGTCGCGGATCGGGGTCGAAAACCTATCAATAGGTGTATCATTCTGGGGAAAAGAAAAAATGGTTCAGGGTGCAGATCCAATTCGTCGGAATTCGATGAATTTTTCGACATTAATCGTTCCAATTCTGCTCTGAAATCACCACACACAGTAGCTGGAGCAGGGAAAATAACGTTTTTTCGCCAATATATCTCTCGCTTCAACATAGCGAAAAAATATTTTTGCTTGAACAGAAAGTTGCGCCTTTTGACGAGATATGATCAAAATGCGGTGTTGAAAAAAAACTCATGAGTCATACATCAAGCCCCAAAATCTAAACCAATTTGTATCGAGGAATTCGATGACTCATGGCCAACAACGAAAACAACAAAATGTGCCACGATGGTTGGATCCGCCTGAAAGAGAGCTTTCCGCCGATGTATTTTTTGCCTTGTGAAAATAAGTGCCCACCTCTCAAAACGTTTCGATATGTAGATGCTGAACTTTAGGTAAAATTGTTCTGCCTGTACTCCGCACAGGATATCACGTCATTATCTTTCTAGAGCCATTCATGCCGCTGCTGCAATTCCCACACCCCCCCGCCTCCAACGCCTCCTCCTTCCCCACCACCCGCACCATCGCCTAGACCTAGCACCACGCGTATAGCAAACCCCTACATCTATGCGACCTAAAGCCCTTTCGCCCCCCCCTCCTCTCCAACCCCCCACCCCACCCACACCCCCTCGAACGCTCCGCCCTCTACTCACTGGTTGTACGACTCACAGGGTATACACGATAAACTGGTGCATTCTTTCCACAACCGTCACATTTATCCCCTTAAAGGATGTAAAGTTTCCACGCACAGATTGAGCTGCCCCGCCCGTCTCGCCCCCCCCCCCGTGATAAGCTGGTGCATTCTTTCCAAAACCGTCAGATTTATCCCCTTGAAGGATTTATAGTTTCCACGCACAAATTGAGCTGCCCCACCCGTCCCCCCCCCCCACCCCCGCTCCCTTTTGATCAAAATCAGGCCTCCACATCCTTCAAAACTCCGCCCTCCCCTCACCGGTTATTCGACCTACAGGATTCACTTGATAAACTGATGCATTTCCTTTCACAGCTGTCAGATTTTGTCCTCTCAGAAACAAACGGGTTTTATAGTTAGTTTCCGCGCACAGACTGCCTAACATCACCCTGTTGACCCTGATAGCTACACTGCCGTTGTAAGGGGAGTCGCCGACCTATATCCTTAATGAGGACACACAACCCGTAATACGCGCGATGGGGGTATCACACACAGCTTGCAAGGATGAGTTTCGACAAAATATTCGATCTCACAGCGGGAGTGTATTTTTATTTTTATAATATTATAAAAAATGAAAATACACTCCAGCTGTGAGATCGAAGATTTCGTCGAAACTCATCTTTGCAAGCTGTGTGTGATACTCCGATCGCAATATATAACACAACATCTTCGACGGCATGGAAAAAACAGGGCGTATAATCGTACTTTAAATAATAATAATGTGAAGAGGAACTACAGGCATACATGTCAAAATTGCGGTAGACCACACTGCCAACCTATTACGCAGGGTATTTCGTGCCTACCTGCCGTCTGGATGATCGCCTGCCAACCTCTGCCAAACGAAGTAGCATAGACTATGCCTAACGAAGTAACGTAATTGAGCGCGGGTGCATCAAGCGTTCCTTTCGAAACACTGACGATTTGCACTTCTCCCCCTCGTGCTCAATGGTGGTGACATTGCATGACCCCTATCACCTCGCTTGTTGCATTTTGCAATATGTATCTCTGTCTTATAATTGGCGACCTCAGAGCCCCACGTCGGCACGGTAAAATCATGGTAACTACATGGTTGCACCTATCGATTGAAATGTTTTATCTCGCGATCCATGTACAATAACACACCACGAAGCTGTAACACGTTGCATGCCACACCTAAGATTGTGATACATACCACACTATTAATAACATCATATCTGCTAGAATGATAAACAATACCAGGCAGGTGATATAAGCTGATGCATTCCTTCTACAACCGTCAGATTTGTCCCCTTGAGACTTTTAGTTTCCGCGCACAGATTGAGTTATCCTGCCCCCCCCCCCCCCCCCCCCCCCGATCCCTCTTGTTCAAACGCCCCACCTAAAATCGAATTCTGCCAGAGTATTAAACACTACCAGGCAGTTGATATATCCTCAGTATCTTTCTAGCCCTCCATGCGGTAGCTCTGATTCCCGGGTGTCCTACATTAGTGTGTTTTTCGCAATGGATGGAAGTAACCCTGCCCTTTTAGAGCTAATCATACACTGGGGTGAAATGGTTTAAAAAACACAATAATGTTCATCACCGCAATCCCCCCCCCCCCCCCCTTTCCCCCCGCTCCCTCTTGTTCAAACGCCCCACCTAAACTCAAAATCTGCCAGAGTAATAAACACTACCAGGCAGTTGATATCACCTCATTATCTTTCTAGCCATTCATGCCGTAGCTCCAATTCACTTCCCCCCCAACCCCCCCCCCTCCTCCCCAACGTCCCCTCCTTCCCCACCACCCGCACCACCGCCTAGACCTAGCACCACGCGTATAGCAAGCCCCTACATCTATGCGACATAAAGCTGTTGGAAATCCCCTTCCCCCCCCAACCCCCCCAACCTTTCGAACATTCCGCCCTCTCCTCACTGGTTGTATGACTTACAGGGTATACATGATAAACTGGTGCATTCCTTCCACAACTGTCAGACTTGTCCCCTTAAAAGATTTATAGTTTCCGCGCACAGATTGAGTCCCCCCCCCCCCCCCCCCCCCCCCCGCGCGCTCCCTCTTGTTCAAACCCAGGCCCCCACGCCCTTAAAAATTCCGCCCTCCCCTCACCGGTTACTCGACTTACAGGATACACTTGATAAACTGATGCATTTCCCTCCACAGCTGTCAGATTTTGTCCCCCTCAGAAACGGGTTTTATAGTTTCCGCGCACAGACTGACTAACATCACCCTGTTGACCCTGATAGCTACACTGTAGTTGCAAGGGGAGTCGCCGACCTACATCCTTAATGAGGACACACAACTCGTAATACGTGTGATCGGAGTATCACACACAGCTTGCAAATATGAGTCTCGACAAAATCCTCGATCTCACAACTGGAGTTTATTTTTATTTTTGTAATAATAGGCGGTCCTGTTCATGTTTCTTGCCTTTGTAAGGGCACGTATTATTAATATTAACGATGGTCACTTTTGAATCGAAAATAACATGAAAATATTGAAAATGTCCTTTTTTGATATGAATCGAGTTTTTGAATTCAATTTTTTGAATTCGACGTTTTGAATTCGATTTTTTTAATTCGATTCGATTTTTTTGGTGGAAACATACGAATTTGGCTGCTATCGGGAATCCACCTATTGATATTATTATTGCGTGTTGGCAATGTGTTTTTTTTTTTTTTCCGATCGGAATAATAATGTGGATAGATCTGCCGTGGCAACGGCGATGCAGCTACCATCATCGACGTACGTCTTGAACTATCCTCTGTGTTTTCGGTGGCTTCGAGCTTCTTTGTTATGGCACTTGCCTTATCGAAGTGGTGGAAAACTTTGGCTTTCGACCGCCATTATTTTTATTTGAGGCGCCACAGTAGTCGCGTGCAAGCTGTGGTATGATCTGTGTTACAGAACAACAGTAGCCGTTGCCCCGGTCGCCACTCGTTGAGGTTCAAGATTTTATCGCCCCTCTCGGTTTGCCTCGGGGACGTTGCCAAGTGAGAACATGCCATGCAAGTTGGATAGAATCCTCCACCTCAAATCGAACTCCTTCCCCGAGGGGGGTATACATTTACCCGGGTATTACCCGTACCCTGCGCTTCTGTGAGTTTTGTAGAACATTCATACCCGTACCCATGACTTCTATAAGTTCTGTACGCCCGTGTGCCACAATACCCGGAACTTATGTTAGTTCTGTAATACTTTCATACCCGTACCCGGAACTTCTGTAGGACATTCATACCCGTACCCGGAACGTCTGTAAGTTCTGTACACCCCATGCTACAACACCCGGGGTACGGGGTACAGCACTTTTTGTACCCGCCCGGAACTTCTGTGAATTTCTGTACGCCCGTGCCACAATACCCGGAATTTCTGGAAGTTCTGTAACACTTCCATATCCGTACTCGAAATTTCTGGAAGTTCTGTAAGACTCCCATACCCTTACCCGGAGTCCACAAACCCTACAGAACATAACCTTGGAATATTTGCGTTCCTAGTCCTATAAGTACTACGCGTGCCCATTTTACGTACGGCGTCCTACATAACCATCGTTTAGATGGCTATGTGAGATGGGCATGATGGGCTAGTATGCAGCAGGCAAAGCTGTGAGTGGGCAGGATTTCACGACTAATGAAAAATCGCTTGGAAGCAAAGCCGACTAGCTGACTATTATAGTCGGAAAGTTGGCTGTAGTTGGAAAATCGGCTGGCCGTTATGAGCTACATTTTTCTTGCATTAAATGTCTAAATTTTCGAGAAGATTTAAAGCCTCAATTTATTTACAGAACACTTTTTCGTAAGTGCGGGCCTTTTACTTGTACCCCATGCTATCGAAGAGCACATGGCTGCGACATCTTGGGCGATTGCTTTCGGGCGGCAGTTGTCAACCTTCGCAGCCAATCGCGGAGAGAGCCGTGTCCCGCATTCAACAAGCTTCCCACAAGTAAGGAAACCTCATGAGTCGGAATGTCGGCACTTCCTTAAAACGACTGACAATTATTCCTCTTGGCAATTGTTGGTGACTAAGCCGCGCCGACTCGTAGCTCTATCATTTTGGGTTGTTACCAACGTCAAGCCGTGGGGTCAAGTCTGACGTCTCAGCGAGTGCATGCTCGTGCTCGTAGGGAATTTTTCTTGCGGAAAAATTGACGCGCGGAAAGCGCGAGAGCGTGAGTAAGCAAAATACGATGAAAGTATACTCGGAAGAGCACGGGCATGAACGATTGGAAAGTGGCAATGCTGAGCTCTATGCGCGATAAAAACTGAGGCATGTACCGGGGCGGAGAAGGGAAGACGCCTGAGACCTCGACTTTTGTCCGGAAGATCGCTGAGGGTAAGTCTCTTGCTACGGTTTGAGCTGGAGTAAAAGCGATGCATAATATGAAAAAAAATCGATTATTTTTGCGGAATCGCTTTGGGTTGAGTTCACCAAACAATAAGTGCTGTCGCCCTGCCTGGGTAGTTGTTTGGCCATCTCTACTATCTCTACTATCTCTACCATGCTCGTTCAGCACTTGTCAGTATACCTAGCTGGCGGCGCGAATGTTGAATGTTTGAGGGCACGGCGCCGGTGAAAGGGCACAGAACGCTGAACGATCCAGTGCGGCGCTCTTTGTGACAAAACCCCGGTTTCCACGATAATACGTTTGACGTTATATATTTGTATCTCATCTTTCGTTTTGTGGGCAAAGCAACCAGGTGTCAATCCAACCCCTCACCGTAGCCCTAGTCCTGACCCCAACCGCGACCCCAAACGGCCCAGAAATGGGCGACAAACGCGGCTTCGCCCCTTTTCAACCTTTTCATTAAAAAATTCCGATCTACGGACCGCCAAATAGCTAGTTCTCGGTCAATGACATGTCAACACGACTGTTGTCGAACTACTCGGCGTTTTGACGTAGTGACCGATATATGGGCTGAATACATTTTTAGTCGATTTTACTATAATAGGAGGCCTAAACCCCTTCGAAAGAACGCCTCCCGAGCAATACGGGAACGGGAATCCCGAGTGTGTATTTCGTTCCCGACCACGACTTCGCGACCACTTCCCGACCTCAGTATCTGTTCCCACCGTCTACCGTCCCAACCTACAGGCATCTTGTTCCCGTCCCGACTGTTTCCCGTCCCGCCGTAATGTGTATTATTCCCGACTTTTCCCGTCCCGCCGTCCGCCCAGTTGTTCCCATCCCATCCCGATGTTCGCACACAAGTTCTCCCATCCCGCAACTCACTCAAGTGGCAGATATTCCCATCCCATTTGCCATGGGATGTAAT
The DNA here is from genome assembly GCA_012845835.1 of Undaria pinnatifida. Taxonomy (NCBI): domain Eukaryota; class Phaeophyceae; order Laminariales; family Alariaceae; genus Undaria; species Undaria pinnatifida. The sequence continues at coordinate 9,027,941 of JABAKD010000026.1, forward strand.
TTTTCCCCATCATGTATATGATTACTATGGATGTACAGTAGCTGGATTGTTCCAAATTTTTGGGTTTTTCAACTTTGGATGCAATAGCTGCAGCAGTAGCCTATTATGGACATGTAGAGAAGATTGTCCGTTTAATTTTTTGAATTTTGTTGATCCCCCCACCCCGCGCCTTTTTGTAATTTGTTTATTAACTTCAGCTGTTATTAGTCTATAAATAAGTGCTTGTTTTTTTTTTTTGAAGCATAAAAATTTCCAAAAAATCGTACGGTATAGTTTTATTTTATTTTTTTAACAAAAAAAAAGGCGGCGAATGTTTGTTTGAGCAGTTGCCAAATACCACTCGGTTTCGTTTTCCTCTTTTTAATCGTTTTCTCCAGCCCGCGTTCCCGATCGTGTCCCCAACCACTCCGGACTGCATCTCCCGGATATATCCCGACTACGTTCCCGACCGATTTCCCGACTGTGTTCCCGACCGTTTTCCCGACTATGTTCCCGACTGATTCTCGGCTATGTTTCCGACCGACTTTCCGAGTAGATATTCCCGACTGATTTCCCGACTATGTTCCCGATCGGTTTCCCGACCTGTTCCCGACCCGTTCCATGATCCCGGCCCGTCCCGTCCCGTCTCGTCCCGCCAAGAAATCGTGGACTCCCATCCCGCCCCATCCCGTCAACCAAATGGCTTCCCGCTCTTCCGTCCCATTCCCGTCCCATGGTAAGCAAAACGGCAACCTGTTTCCATACCGTCGATCAGGAAGACCCATTTTTTTTTCCGCCTGCGGCCGGCTAAACGGTTGCCGTCCCGTACCAACCGGTGCCTTCGGTACCGCGCGCAGGAGCACATCGATGAAGAGATTTTGAAAATCTCCATTCACCGATGTGCTCCCCTTGTTTATGCGGTCATGCGATCATTCCGATGTATTTAGTTTTGACATATTCAACGTATTCCGTTCTGAACTGCCTGAACCTGGAATTTTATGCCTTTTCCTGGAACCCGCTCGTATATCGAATAAACGAAACGCCGAGTGACGAATAACGGAAGGACGATCACGGATGAGGGGCCGGTCGACGACCTGTTTTGTTTTGTCAGTTTTTCCTGGGATTTGAAGTTTCAGTGCTTTCTTGAAGACCGAAAAGGTAGTTCCTTGATACAGAGAGGCTCAGCTGACTGCAGTGTAGCTCGCCAAAAATATCAGTCAGGCATGTCTTGAATCCATCGCCCCCTCCTCTCTTCCCGCCTCCTGCCCCCCCATGCCCCCCCCCCCCCCTCCTCCTCCCCCCTCCCTCCCCCTCAAATTTCAGAGTGCACTCAAAACCTTAAAGTGTAGTTTTTTGTCACGGACAGGCTCGGCTACGCACATACATAGATAGCTCGTTCAGAAATAGCCGATAGGCATTCGTGTATGCAACCGCCCCCGTCCTCCCTCCTCCTAACCCCGCCTCGATCTTCCCAGACGAGAAATTCGTTCTTGTCCGGGACTCGTATGGATATATAATGCCCATGATGATGAAGAATAGACGGCGGCCGTGCCTGCAGGGCACCAACCCAGAACTTCCTCTGGGATGGCGTGATATGTATAATGTATACGAAATGTTTTTTTTTTCATATATATATACCGCAACAAAATACTGCTAACCACTTATATATATCACGGTAATGTTACGCGAGTCTAACCAGTAGTCTTTCTGAGCGACAACAGCTTTCGTTTGCATGACTACTGCAGTATTATTAAGAGTCGAACTGAACAGCAACCAATCGCGATCGTCGATTGAGTTGGGATGTATGGTACTTTGCATTATTAGAGTATGGTGTGGCACAGCACCAACACCCCGTCACGGAGGCGTCATAGTCCCTCTCAAATCGTGTGGGTGTGGGCTTGAGTGTTCTGGCCGGTTCTCGTGAGTGAGACAAAGGGCGAGGCAAAAACGAGGCAAGAATAAGCGATAAGCCTGTGGTAAGTGCATTGTAGTGTGAGTGATCCAAATCACTACATGATGAGCCAACAAGGGTAAAAGCTAAAGCCCAATAGGGCGAAAGTAGCAGTGTTATTAATAATAATGTATTATCGTCTTTTTCATCCATCAATGTGCAGCATGTGCTTTATAACGTCGAGATCCTCTCTATCTTCTCCGCATATACAATATAACAACTATAACAACACGAAGTATATATATACTGTATTATGCCATATTTCGTATAGCATGCCCAATGACATGATCACCGTGCGGCACCGCATTTGCCACGCAGGTATCCGTTACAGCGGAGTTTACTCTATACTGGGCTGTGGATAGAGACAGTGACGACATCACTATTCAGGTGAGATGGAGATCGTTGTCACGCGTTTTGTTTTTCGTTTTTGTTCCATGAACAGCACTATTTAGTCTATCCTCTTATTAATATAGTCGCCGCAGTTTTGATTGTCGGTCCCTCAGTTTTCTTGGGCCCTTGGTCAGCACGTGCTCGAGGGTTTTGCAATCGTCGTCTGTCTGTCAGCGCGAGAACATACACAGACACGCACGCGTAAATAAAGCACTTTTTCTTTGTACTGTTTTGGTGGCTGTTTTGAGGCTGTTTGGTGTGCGCGTTTTTTGTTGTTGTAGACTTGAAATAACCTCGCCCTGGATCGGGGGGAAGTCTTGTTCTTCCCATTCATCATGCGATACGAGTAGAGTATACAGTACATGGCACCACACTGAATAAACTCATATTTTGATAAAACCTCGAAATTAGTATGTGAAGCAGGGTACATCGTACACCAACTCCAGCATAGCTGTTTGTTCTTCCGATCATACAATTCGCGACACCGCATGTTTCCCATGTGCAGCATACGACGAGTTGACATTAACACTGACATAAACAGCTGCTGAAAGAACCAGGGAGCACACACAGAAACTAAGCAAGTAAACCCATTGGAAGTCTCTTGACAACTCCATTCAATCCGTTCTTCCGGCTTAACATCATCCAACTGTACCGGTGGCCCTTTCCCCCCCCCTTTTGACCCCTACCACCTATGCTTCGGTACAGATGGCATCACCATTTCGCCTTCTGAGGGGGCTGGCTTGACAAAATATTCTATACCTCACCAAAAAACGGATTTTGAGTAGACCAAAAAGTGCAATCCGATGGACAGACACATGGGCTACGTATACCAGAAATGAATATTCCCGAGAAAATGGGGGTGTCATTCCGGCCATTTTGGGTTAACCCCTCTAGAGCCCCCGAACCCCTCCCTATACTAAATTCAAGTAATTTTGTCCCCAAAAACGGGTTTCCAGTTGTAAAGGGGTTAAGAATCCCCGTAGTTCAGAAAACGGTAGAGCCGTGAGTCGGCACGACATAAGTCGCTGACTACTTATTAGTCGGACTAACAGTTACGTGGTAGTCGTTGCCCGGAGGTAGATAGAACAGACTATCCGACTTACTGGGTTTCCATGCTCGTAGGAAGGGAAATCAAATGCGGGATACAAGTACATGTTCCCTTCTTTAGGCGGGGTTCCCTCTGCCGGGAGTTTGGCTCGCTTCGCTGGCCTGACTTATGTCGGCAAGTCGGCTGGCCATCAGCTGGTTTCGCCAGCCGCCTTGCCGACTTTAGTCACTTAGTTAACGGCATCTACCAGTTTGTTGTTAGTCGTGAAATCCTGCCGACTCAGCTCAAGACAATCGTTTCGCCGTACGCGAAAAATAAAAAAAGTGCCACGTATACCTCCATCGTTGCACGCGAAAAAAAAAAAATCCCCGGCGAATGTCCCCGCCGTTTTTTCGATTCAGACCGTGAAAATTTGCACGCGTCTTCTGTGTGCCTTTGCGAAAACCCCACCTGTCGTTTTTTTTTTTTTTTTTTCTTGTCTGTCTGATTTTTTTGGTCTGAGTTGAGATTTTTTGGAAAATGTGGGCCACCTTTTAGACCAAACTTTTCGGCGAACAAAGAAAAGAAAAAGAAAACCCGGGGGCCCCGTAGGTCAGGTCTCGGAATAGGCATGTAGAACACCCATGCAAAATTTCAGGGTCTATATATCAAAAATGGCGTATATATTTGGACTTTTGTGCGTAAAAATGAGTAATATAGACACGTTATTTCCTTAAAAATTCTTGGTTTTAGTGTAGTATCCAGTTTTTCGCCAGATTCTGCTTGATGCTGAACACAGGCAGGTCAGATCTTCGATTTTTTGCGCGAAAATTGCCACGGACATGCCTTGGCGTACCTCCAACTGGTTCGTGCAAAACGCGGCGCATTTTGTTTTATCGCCGCCGCTTGGAAAAAGCTTGAATATAACATTGAAGAATATGAAGGCCTGTCATTGGTCGATACGAGTTTTGCTCCTGGAGACAGCCCGAGGCCGCTAAAAAGAACTGGTCATGTCACCCTGTTACCCTGTTAGCCTCTTACATTGGCCATGGGGGTCAGTCAGCATGATACCAAATATTCACCCTTTGACTGAAAATTGCGAGCGGCATTCGCCGGGGAGATAATTTTTTTTCTTTTGCGTGAACCAGCTCGTGTACAAAAAAAAGAACAATGTAACCCGATGCAAAATTTCCACGACGAACGAAAGCATTACTGCACATTTATATACACCACGAAGGATACTGCCAGGGCAAGGAGCTGCCTACGAGTCGGGTTTACTGCTTTTGGCGGAAAAAAAGCTACCTCTGCCCTACCACACGTGTTTCTCTTGTTCATAAATACTCTTATTATTGTACTCTTATTGATACTGCACACTTGCCTCTATATATACCTTCGGAAATTAACACTGTTGGGCTTGATATTTCGATTTTCTTTTTCTCATTGTGTCCTTCGGTGTTGCGTTGCAGGCGGTCTACGAGGGCGACGCGTGGATTAGCGTAGGATTCTCCGAGAGCGGGGGCATGCTTGGCTCCGACGCTGTCATTGGCTTACCGGACGAAGAGACTGCCGCGGAGTATTACCTTGCAGCATATGTGAGCAGCCGTGGGGTAGGGGGCGCGACTGTTGTTGTTGTTGTTGTTGTTGTTGTTGTTGTTGTTGTTGTTGGTGTTGGTGCTGTTGTTGTTGTTGTTGTTGTTGTTGTTGTTGTTGTTGTTGTTGTTGTTGTTGTTGTTGTTGTTGTTGTTGTTGTTGTTGTTGCTGTTGCTGTTGTTGTTGTTGTGGTTGTGGTTGTTGTTGTTGTTGTTGTTGTTGTTGCTGTTGCTATTTTGGGTTGTTGTTGTTGTTGTTGTCGTTGTTGATAAGCGGCATGCCCAACGGATAGGGGGCGCCGATACAAGTGAGCTGCTGCTGCTGCTGTGCAGTGGTACGCGGCATGGCCGACAGGACCGAACGGTTTCTGCTTGAGCTTAGCTTGGTGTAGCTAGCGTTTCCCCGCCGACTACATGGTCGTTCGTTAAAGCATGGACCGACAAACAGTACGGTAGTGGTTTATCCCCCCGCCGACGAGCCACGTACTGGTGCATCACGGGAAGGCAGTGACACATTGTAACGTCACTACGTAATTCTACCACCACCACTACCACCGCCTCCCTACCCTGTTGTCCACTATTAACATCACGCTCCTTCTCCCCTGTTTGTCCACTTCCACTCTTTTGTACCTGCATATTCCCTCCTTTCTGGAATCGTGCTCCTCCCCCGCCCTTCCACGAATCGGACTCCCTTTTAACTCGTACCCCCACCCCACTCCCCCCAACCCTCGAATTGGACCCCCCCCCCCACCCCCCCCCACCATCGGACCATCGGACCCCTCCTGAATCGGGACCGCTCCCTTCCCCCGTTGAATCGGACCGCCTCCCGCCCCCCCCTCAAATCGCCACCCCCTCCTTCCTCCCACCCCTACGCCTTCCCCTCGAATCGAACCCCCCTCCTCCCGCCCGCCCCTCCTCTCTCGGATTGTCCCCCCCCCCCCTTCCCAATGAATAGGACTCCCAACCTCTCCCCCCTCCCGCCTTCTTCTCCTTCACTCCCGTGAACATTACAGGACATCTCCGGCGTCACAGAGGCGCCGCTGCAGGAGATATCAGGGGCGGCGGTAACCCAGGCCGACTCCACGACTACACTGGTCTTCACGCGGCCTCTGTCCCCCTCCGATCCCTTCAAAAACACTCTCTTGCTCGAGGAAGGGGTCGAGGCAACCCTCATCTGGGCTTTCGGTGCTGACAACACCCTCGCTTGGCACCGCAACCGGGGGGACATCACCGTTGGAGATTTGTTTTGCTCGGTGTCGGCGGGAGACGACGACGCAGACAACGCCGTCGTTTCGGATGGGTCGTGTGCCAGTTCCGACCCCGACTACGACTTCGAGGTATCGCCGAGTCAAAGCTTGGCGCTGCTGTGGAGAGTGGTGGATGACGGAAAGTCCGTATCGGTGAAAGTGAGAGATGGTGGACGGTAGAGCTAGGCCGGAATGGGGTGGGAGGTTGGGAGTGGGGGGTGGGGGGAGGGAGGGGGGGGTAGGAAGGGGGGGGGAGGGGAGGCAGGGGATGGGGATGGGAATGGAGAAGGTGAGGAGAGAGTAGTGGAAGGAATGTTGGTGTCCGTGAAGGGTAGAGTGGCGGACGGCATTGCTAGACCGGGGCGGTGGAGAGGGAGGGAGAAGGGGGGGTGAAGGAGGGGACGGCGGGAGGGGGGGGGGTGCCGGGGGAGGGGACGGAGAAGGGCAGGGGAGGGTGGTGTAAGAAAAAATATCGGTGTCAGTGAAGGTGAGAGATGACGGGCGAAACATAGGAGGGGGGAAAGGAGAGGAAGGGGAGGAGGGGGGGGGGGACGAGGGGAGGGGACGGGAGAGGACTGGAGGGAGAGGATGGGCAGGGGAAGGGAGGGCGGGGGGGGGGGGGGGGGCGAGGGGAGGGAAGGGGAGGGGAGGGCGGAAGGACGTGGGGACCGCCGGGGGGGGGTGTTAAAGGGATTCGCCTTTTCACCGGTGGGTTGATTAAACGAATTCGCTTCGGTCACACCCTTCCTAAGACGGTGCACGTGCCCTTCACCGACCGGCGTCTCCCTCTGCCCCCTACCACCATGACCAGATTGAAACCCGCAAACTGCTGTAACCCCTCTCCCCCCGCCCGATGTTGTCGTCTGTGCAGGCTATATATGAAGGCGAGGGGTGGTTGGGCGTCGGTTTCTCGGAAGATGGGGCAATGGCTGGCTCCGATGCAGTTATTGGACTGCCCGCTTCTCTGACCGCTCTGGAGTATGACATGGACGACTACAGCACCCCCGTAGTCGCCTTGGAGCAGGTAACAGGGAAACACGCCATTTTATTTTATAGCACTACCCACTAACCCACACATCCATTAGCCGGCGTCCACGGTGGTTCAATAATAAGCCGCGTATCTGTTGAGGTTGAGGTTTTAGGTTCGAACCCCTCAAGGAACTCTGTCTTTCAAGCTGACAGGCCGAAAGCGCCAGAGCGCGAGTTGATTAAATTCGATGTACAAATCGACGGGAATAAATGGCTGATAAAGCAGTGTGAATAATAAAACTCAACCCCATGTGCGCGATACAAATGAAGGCACGCACCGGAGAGCGGGGGGGGGGACGGAAGATACCCGTGACCACGGCTTGTCCAGAGGTCGCTGGGGGAAAACCTTTTACGAGTTGAGCTGGAACGTATAGATGATGATTGAATAACAGCTATACGCTTCGAAGTACACCCCGTACCCGGGCTACGGTATTCCAGTATTTTCCATAGCATTACACATGGTATTGCACCCCAGTTTTCAATATTAGAGCAGTAGGTGTCTACAGTAGTGCGTGTTTTGGCCACTGGCATGAGCGATTCTGTATCATACCCCTTGCAGGTGAAGGCAAGGTAAACAAGCAGCTCAAGAGTTGATGGTGAAGAGTTGATGGTGAAGAGTTGATGGTGAAGAGTTGATGGTGAAGAGTTGATGCTGAAGAGTTGATGCTGAAGAGTTGATGGTCTTGGGTCATGACGGGGAATGTTGCCAAACAAAATCGCGTTTGCAAGTGTCTGGGATAGCTTCGCTCTCGCGAGTGGCGCTGAGCGGCAGAAGTCAGATGTTGCGCTAACCCCCCTCCCTCCCCCCCCCCCCCTGCACTGCACAGGGAGGGGATAATGCAAGGCAACGAATTAACGCCCCCACTCCCCTACTGCACTCTATCGTACCGTAGCCTTCGGCGGACCATAGTAGCCAGAACCCACGATAGACGCTAAAACCCATACATTCCCCAATGTTTAGTAACCACATTTGGTTCTTAATAGTAGTGTGAGAGAGGCACTGTACGCCGTTTTGCTGTGTGTGCATCATATACACTGAGTTATCATTTGCAGTCAGCCACGAAACCACTGAGGTAGCAGTCAGCGTGGACCGCTAACTCAGTGGTGACGATGCGTAAATCTACTAGAGGTTGTTTCTTTTGGGTCTGAGTACAAAGTGTATTGTATTCCACCACGGCAAAGCAACAACAGAGAAACGCAGGAACGTGCGCGACCCATATGAACGCCCCAGGGAGACACATGTCCACTACGTATCCCCCAGGCCGCTGCACAGCCGGGAACACTCACGCCGTGTTTTTTCTTCTTTTGGCCAACTATTTCCCGCCAGGAAATCACGAACGCGACCATCACCCAGGACGGCGGAGTGACGACGCTTACCTTCGTCCGCCCCCTCAAGCCGGCAGGTGACGGAAAACAGGTGCACCCTGCCGCAGCCTTGCGTTTTGTCGAGCGTTGTCTACATCTTAGCCCAGAGCTTCCAAAAACCGGTTGGAACACAAGATAGCCCAATTTTTATCCTCACTCCTATACAGTGAGGGGCTTCCAAAGGTGCCATTTGAATCATGTCACTGCTCTCTATTGTGCGGGTGGAATCGCGTGGCACGACCGTGGACCTGGCATTGTTGTTTCTTTTGCCCCTATTGTTTGGGGTGTTTGCACGGTAGGTTCTGTACGCCACGGGAGAGCTGATCTGGCTGTTCGCGTGGGGAGGCTCTAACGAGTTCGTTGAGCACGTCGCCGAGGGCGCGATCGTGTTACGGCTGGACTCCTGCAGCATCCGGGCCGCGGGCGAGGGCGGTGCCAAGAGCAAGTACGCACACGCTTGGTGAGAGGATCTGCCGCATGCCGGACGTATATATATATATATTATGAAGAATGAAAATACACTCCAGCTGTGAGATCGAGGATTTTGTCGAAACTCATCTTTGCAAGCTGTGTGTGATACGCCGATCGCGCGTATTACGAGTTGTGTGTCCTCATTAAGGATATAGGTCGGCGACTCCCCTTACAACTACAGTGTAGCTATCAAGGTCAACAGGGTGATGTTAGTCAGTCTTTGCGCGGAAACTATAGAATCCGTTTCTGAGGGGGAAAAATCTGACAGCTGTGGAAGGAAATGCATCCGTTTATCAAGTGAATCCTGTAAGTCGAATAACAGGTGAGGGGAGGGCGGAGTTTTGAAGGACGTGGGGGCCTGGTTTTGATCAAAAGGGAACGGGGTTGGAGGGGGGGGGAGAAAGGGGGGGCGGGGCGGACGGGCGGGCAATTTGTGCGTGGAAGCTTTAAATCCTTCAAGGCGATAAATCTGACGGTTTTGGAAAAAAAAAAAAATGCACCAGTTTATCATGGGGGGGGGGAGTTGGGTTGGGGCGGGGGGCGGGCGGGTGGGGCAGCTCAATCTGTGCGTGGTAACTATACATTATTTTAAGGGGATAAATGTGACGGTTATGGAAAGAATGCATCAGTTTATCATGTATATCCTGGGGTTAGTCTTACAATCAGCGAGTAGAGGGCGGAGTGTTCGAGGGGGCGGGGGTGGGATGGGGTGGGGGGGGTGGGGAGGTGGGGGGTGGGGGCGGGGGGGGGGAGGGATTAAGGTGGCATATATGTAGGGGTTTGTTATACGTGTGGTGCTAGGTCTAGGCGACGGTGCGGGTGGTGGGGAAGGAGGGGGCGTTCGGGGCGGGGGGGGGGGGGGGGGGGGGCGGGGGGGGGGGGGAAAGTAGCGGCATGGATGGCTCTAGAACGATAATGAGGATATCCAGTGCGTGAAGTGTTTATTAATCTGGCGGATTTCGATATTAGGTGGGGCGTTTGAGCAAGGGAGAGCGAGAAGGGGGGAGGCGGGGGGGGCGTTGGATGTTTAGGTCACATATAATATTCAAATACACTCCGGCTGTGAGATCAAAGATATGTAGGGGCTTGTTATACGCGTGGTATACATCATAGAGCGGTACTTTATCAGTGGAAAAAACGATTTTAACAATAAAGGCAGCATTTTTTGGGCTGAATCGGTGTGTAGATGACGGGGCTCCTTCATCCTGAGTCGTCAGGATTTCAACTTTTTATTTAGACACGTTTTTCGTCCTGTACATAGGCCATGGGATAACTTTCTCATCAGATCAGCCATAATTTATTGGAAAACTTTTTGTATATTTTTTTTGGAAAACTTTAGACCAAGGCTACGTCGGCGGGCCCCCCAATTGTTCACTGCCGGACTTGAGCTTTTCATTACTCGCGCGAGGGACTCAGTACCTCACGGACAAGGATGCTTCAGGCGTTTTTTTCGGGGGGGCAGCGTTCGAAGGCAACCCTTCCATTGCGGACTGATTTAACCAAGTTAGTTAGTTATCTCACGCCAAGAAAGCGTGGGACCGCAGAGGAACAGAGGGGCTACTCGCGCGAGTGACCCCGAGGCAATGCACAACAGAACATCGACATAAACCCCCTACCATATCAGCGTTTAAGTGAGGTATGGGGTATGGCTGACCATGAGCATGAGCATGAACATGAGCATGATCATGACCATGACCATGTGAGCATGAGCATATGAGCATGACCATGACCATGTGAGCATGAGCATGAGCATGAGCATGAGCATGAGCATGTGAGCATGAGCATGTGGGCATGATCATGAGCATGAGCATAAGCATGAGCATGTGAGCATGAGCATGAGCATGAACATTAGCATGGGCATGAGCATGGTACAGAGCTATTCAAGTAAGGAGGCGCGACAGAATGTACTGTAAATGCCGCACCGATACCGTGCCATGGGTTGTAAATGGTGCACCCCAACTCAAGAGCACCCCCCCGTGACAAACAGGCTCGTAACTACACACTGCTCGGCTAATATCGTCTGTGGGCAGTACAAGGAAGGGTCTTTTTGGTATGGCGGGACATGCCGAATTCACAGTTCTCAAGTCCCAAATGTTTTTTCTTGGGAGTTGATCTTATAATCGGCGTTCCCCACGGCGGCTGAAACGTTTGTCGTGGCATGCCTTTGCGGGTGTCACCCAGCTCGCCGAGCGCTGTATGTTCCCCGGCTCTCCCGCCTCGATTGCACGCAGATGCTACTGCGGTGTACAGTACTAGAGTAGGTTGGTAGCTTAAAAATCGACGGTGAGAAAAAGGTGTACCGTCAACCCCATCAGCAATCCCATGGACGGTGCCCTACGCATCTAACGGATTTTGATTGGTGAACGCTCAAAAAAAATTGCAGCTATGGGGATCGCAAGTATCAAGTTTTAGTTGTTCGTCAGTTGAGGAGCGCCATCAATAACGAAGCGTTCGACTGAAAAGTGTTCCCCGCTACACTGACATGGCTTCACCTCCTCGGTCCGACGGCAAGCAGCCCGGCACGATCTCGATTCACGAAGCAACTCCCCTCTCCACCCTCCCCCTGCTTCCTGGCCCCCCGCCCAATCGTCCGCACATACACCCTTTCAGATGATTACATGTCCTACCCTTCCTCCTCCACCGTTCCCCCTATCGTCTGCACACACACCCCTTCCGATTATTACATATACTCCCCCCCCCCTCCGATCCTTCGCCCCCCCCCCCCCTCCTACTCTCCACCCCCCCCCCGACCCCCCAATGGTCGGCCTCCCTACAAACAGGTTGATGGTGATTGGCTGGAGCATATGCTTTCCCTTCGGCGTTATTTTCGCTCGATTTTCGAAAAGCTTCGCAAAGCTTGGCTTTCCCGCCCACAGGGCGCTGCAGTCCTCGGGGGCGCTGTTCGGACTCGCCGGCTTCGTTGTGGCCATCGTCTTCACAGAAAATACCGGCTCTGGTTAGTGGAGGTGTTTTTTTCTTTCGGGGGTGTTGGACAATCTTGAGAGTGATGCATGCTATTGAAATACAACTAGTACGCCAGAGGTGTGCACCGTTTTTCTTCTGTGGCTTTTCACACGAGGGGCTCTGTACCTTTCCTACCCCGAAACTGATCCTGAGAAAGGACTGAAGGTGCTTTTGTGACGGAGAAACCCATCGCCTTGTAGACACATTACATGAAAAATGTTAACTGCAGTATGCTAAACAAGAGCGGTGTTTCAATCGGGCGGTTCAGGGTTAACGAGCCCCGTCATTCACAAAAACAAATAGCCAAAAAACGGTATATACCATATATGAATAGCCGAAAAGCGGTATACCCATCGCCTTGTAGACACATTACATAAAAAATGTTAACTACAGTATGCTACACAAGGGCGGCGTTCAATCCGGCGGCTTAGGGATAAGGAGCCCCGTCATTAACCAATACAAATACCCCAAAAGCGGTATACCATATAAGAATAGCCAAAAAGCGGTATACCCATCGCCTTGTAGACACATTACATAAAAAAATGTTAACTACAGTATGCTACACAAGGGCGGCGTTCAATCCGGCGGTTTAGGGTTAAGGAGCCCCGTCATTAACCAATACAAATAGCCAAAAAGCGGTATACCATATACGAATAGCCAAATAGCGGTATACCATACATATGACCAGTACGCCTCTATCGCGGCACGCGTCTAGCTTGCCACTCGCACTCATTTTGAGGAGGATCTCTCTATACCTACGTACCGAAGCACTGACTTTGGTAGAACATGACGGTGTGACGCGAATACAAATAAAAAGCCTAGGTACATGGCGAATTATATATGCGAAAGCCAAATGGTATTCCGGCGATAGCGAGTCCCCCTGTTGAGGATCGCCGTGGATCAGAAATGTCGTCTTGGTCGAAAACGTGCTACGACCAGGTATCCGCCTATCGTAGCCCACGTGTCGAAGCATTAATAATTAGTAGTGTCTTGTCTTGCCTTGTCTTGTCGGTTGCACGCCTTCTTTCTTGCACGGCAAGCTTCGGCTCATTAACCTGCCACCGGCTCTGGATAGTGGCGGTGCGTTTTTCGGTCCGGGGGCATGGAGTCGTCTTCAGAGTGTGTTGACGGCTGTGCGCGTTCTTGCACGGCAGGCTTCGGCCTAGGTTATGGCAGGGATTGCTTGTCTGCAGGGCGCACGATACGCTACAGCCCCGGGTTCGGGCTAAGTGTGTGGTTCTTGGTGAGGACGCGTGCTACGATAGGGCGATAGGGGTACTTGTAGTACGTTTCGGCTAAATATTTTTGTGGATGACGGAGCTTCTTAGCCCCCAAATCGTGGGAATTTCATCTAAATTTTGCAGTACATGAGTTTTTGTGTACCTATTAATAGGCATACAGGCCACACATGCTACGATAGAGGTATACCGTTTTTTGGCGAAAATGATTTCTGAATGAGGGGGCTCCTTAACCTACTAATACTATCGTACTAATACTATCGTACTAATACTATCGTACTAATACTATCGTACGAATACTATCGTACGAATACTACCGTACTAATATTATCGTACTAATACTATCGTCGGAAAAAAAATACTTCGAAGTAATAGGGCATGGGATTTTTCATCCGGTCAGGAGTTCAATTTTTCTCCAAATCAGTTTTTCTTGGGAGGTCCTAAGCTCCGAAAGAGGGGAACCTTAGAAACAATGTGGTGCATCTCTGTCGTAGCACGCGTCAGGCCATGGACGACTTCATCGGTTGTCAATTTACTTTTTTTTGTCACAATTAGTCCTTGAGTGAGGTATACTGGTAGGCTATTAGACCTACCCTAAAGTCAGGAGCGCGCCACTGAAAAACAGGCCCCAGAAGTGACCCCCGATGCGTGCGTAGGTTTGGTCGAGCCCCAGTAAACAATTGTCGCGCCTGTACCGTACTATTAGTGGTATTAATTCCATTAGTAGCACTATTAGTACTAACAGTAGCATATATGTGTCTGAGGGTGGTCACTTGGAGAGCTGTACCTATAGTATATGTATAGTATATGTATAGTATATGTATAGTATATGTATGTATACCTTACCCCAAAGTTGTCTTTGATGTATTATTAATAGTAGTAATGTGTTAGTAGCAGTGTATTATTAATAGTAGTAGTGTATTCGTAGTGATGTATTAGTAGTGATGTACCAGTAGTGATGTGTCAGTAGTGATGTGTCAGTAGCAATGCATTAGTAGTGCTTGCAAGGTTATAGGTGGGGACACAGAGTGCCCCCTGCAGGTCTGCCAATTGAGCAGGTCCCCGGGGAGTACTCACTTTCTTTTCCTTCGTAGAGACGTTGCTTTATTCGATTCCACCAGAGCCCCGGATAGCTTCTCAGATCGGAGGCACGTGCCTCCGATCTACTTAGTAGTGATGTAGTAGTGATGTATCAATATCAGTAGTAGTAACAGTGGAACCCGATGGACAGCCCCATCGCCTATCGCCTATCGCCTGTCAATAGGTACATAAACGATGTAAACGATTGGGGTGGCACTTTTTTGTTTGGTTCTGGCCAAAGCATTTTCTGACAGACCAGCCCCCTCAACTACTGCAGTAGTGAGCAATGCCCAATAGCAATGCCCGTACTACCCAATACCCATGTCGTAGGACCGCCACTGCTGTAGTGTCTTCAATCTTGTTCGTGGTATACCTATGAGTAGGCCATATATGCGATGCGAGTGTCCATCGGGTTGAACTTTCGAACTTTCTCAAAGTCAGATATTGGGTTAGATGTAGAGCTGATGAAGTCAGGGGGTGATGATTAATTAGGTGCTGCTCGTATCGTACTATTAGTAGTATGTCTCACACAACTATTAAAGCTGTACACAACCCACATGGTATCCCAACGATATAGTTATGGGTGGTTTGTTAGTGTAATTGACTACTAACGATAATTGAGGAGACACGCCAGTCTGAAGTCCCTTGGCATGTGCTCTGTCCCGGCATCGCAGGCATGTGCATGTCCGTGTTCTTATTTTCTCTACAAGTACGGCCATGCATGATATAGTGACACCCTGCCCATGTTAAATTGACTACAGTAAGGTAACCAACAAAATACTATCCCTCCCCTCCCCCCCCTCTCTCTCTGTCTCTATTTCTTTTCCTCTCTCTATCACGCCTCTCTCTCTTTCGTTAGAGCACTTTGAGAACACACATGGGGTACTGGGTCTGGGCATGACTGCTCTAGTGCTGCTCCAAGTAATATATGCTGTCTTCCGCCCACACCCGCCGCCCAGCGCGCCTCTCATGGCGCAACTGCCGGCCGATCAAGTGGTAAGCAATCGGTAGTGTCTCAGAAAAAAAACCCAACCAAAAACCGACGCCAAAAAATACCCCGAAAAAATTCTTCGGGGTATATATGAAAAGCGCAACTCGATGGACCTTTAGATGGCCTAGGTATAGAACGAATTATTATAAAATTAAAAATACACTCCACCAGCTGTGAGATCGAAGATTTTGTCGAAACTCATCTTTGCAAGTTGTGTGTGATACTCCGATCGCGCGTATTACGGGTTGTGTGTCCTCATTAAGGATATAGGTCGGCGACTCCCTTTGCAACTACCGTGTAGCTATCAGGGTCAACAGGGTGATGTTAGGCAGTCTGTGCGCGGAAACTATAGCACCCGTTTCTGAGGGGGACAAAATCTGACAGCTGTAAAACGAAATGCATCAGTCTATCAAGTGAATCCTGTAAGTCGAATAACCGGTGAGGGGAGGGCGGAGTTTTTAAGGACGTGGGGGGCTGAGTTTGATCAAAAGGGAGCGGAGGGGGGGGGGGAATGGACGAATCATGTGGCCTAGGTGTAGAACGAGTTAGATTACCTAGGTGTAGAACGGGGCCACGCGACGTTGCACGTACGTGCAAGATTTTTTTAGATTTGCACCTAAATTCAAAAGCGACTCTGTATGTATGGCGGCTCCCTATGTGCAGGTCCGCACAAAATGACGGCCGCCCTGCCCAGGCTAACCCGACCCCAGACCTGACCCTAACCCTAACCCTAACCCTAACCCCAACCCAACCCTTTGGGCGGTTCGAGGTCTGCTCTCGAGATCGGCGGGGGCAGTATTGAGTTTACGTGCAAATCTGAAAACCTTGCATGTACGTGCAATTAAACGCCTGGTGTGTAGAACGAGCTCAATGGCCCAGGTGTAGAACGAATGATGTAAAAAAAAAAGATGTCAGCAATCGGGGGTGTTTCGGCAAAAAAACGAAACATGTTAGACTATACAGTACTCGTTGTACAAGCAGTAGAGAGGTGTCAGGAAAAGCTAAAGCTGAGCCTGTTGGTACATTCGTTTAATGTATTAGTGCTTACTGGTTATAAGCGAATTTACGCCAGGAGATTTAATATGTTGGTTTTAGTGCAGGAGATTGGAGCTTAGGCTTGTGACGGACGGCCGTCTAGACTCGACATGTTGCTTCCAGTGTCGGAGTTCCTAAACGTGTGATAGACGACGCCCCAAATCTGCCTTCTCCTGATATCATTGGCGGCAAGCAATCTGAGATGGCAACAGAAAAAATACAACCTGAACGTGCTTGGCATTCGCTGTAAGCGGCATGAAAAAGAAAAAGCTTTACGCACGTCCGTGTAAAAATAATACCAGGTACTCGCTGTAAGCAGACAGGATAAAGGAAAAACTGTATGCTCGTACGTAGCACCGGTATGAGAACTTATGCTGAGTGAGAGTGGCGGGGAGGAGTACCAACAGAGCAAGGGACTTCGCTACGGCGGTGGCCTCTTCGGGCTGAGTTGCGTTGCCAACCCCACCGCCCCCCCCCCCCTCTCGCTCAGTTCCCTGCATGAGTTGCACATACACAGCGCTTGCAACGCCAACGTGTTTTGAACCACCCAAGCGCCGCCCTTTCGAGTTAAACGTTGGAATGCACCCGGCTTGGTGCACGTTTCGTCTCGATCATACGCTGTAGTCTATGCTATAATATATACTGGCTGAAACTTGTATGCTATACAAGTAATCCAAACTGTAAAGTGTGTATACTGTAATACCACTACTATAATGTATACTATAATGTTATGTACCTGGTATACTATATTCGATACTGTTAATGTACGTATACTATGACTATATTATACGGTACGTTTTTTCTGTGCTGTGCGTTTTGTCGGTACTGTACGTGCAAAAGCCGGCAGCAGCAAGCGGTGTGAGACGAGCGTGGTCAGTTTCGCACAGGACCGTCGGGTACGTCCTCCTCATCTTGGCAGTTTTCCAGGCAAGAAATGGGAACGGGGAATACGAGGTGTAAGTCGGTGGGTGGGTGGGTGGGTGGGCGGGTGGGTGGGTTTGTATATATCAAAAATCAAATATTGTTTCAATTTGTACTAACCTATCAAAAGGAAAATCAATTCACTAGTATTCACAGCCTTTCTAACGACCATTTGTTTTTTCATGAGCTGAGTAAACGTGTGGTACCCCTTAAAAAGGACGCTGACAGTATTTTACAACCGCTGTTGATAGTTGAAACCATGCTATAAGCACAATCAAACATTATATGTCCCAGGTAGGAGGGAAAGGGGAGGGAAGGTATTCGGGGAGGGGGGGCACAAGGGGGGACGGGGGGAGGGGCACGGGGGGGGGGGGATCTGTTGCCCCAGCAGGCCTGACTTCCCGGGGGTAGTCTACTATGACTGTGACGGGTGTGAAGTGTCATTAATAGTGTTAACTGCACTAACTAGCTATGGTATGATAATTAGTCGGCGACTGACTATTAGTATACTCATAGTATCAATATAGCCCGCGAGGCCTCCTACGTGCTCGTTATGTGCGCGTTGCCGGGCGAACTACTATTAACATACAATTAATATTCTCTGTTAACTCAAGGGCCTACTATCACAACTGGTTGTTATCTGGGCGGGCGTAGCTTCATTGCACGTGGAAGGGGAAGAGGGAAGGCGATGCCACAATCTTTTGTTCCTGTTACGATTTTCGATCGATAGGAGGGGGAGCCCAGTGCTGGCGGCGCTTAACCCATTTCCAAATCCTAACATGATAATTTCCTCGTCTAGGTCCAAGTGTTTTTTCTCCGTGTCGGGAGTGCGGTGGTAAAACGTCGAGGAGCGCGAGAGGTGTAATTAAGCTGCCGGTGTCAAAAACGGGGCTTGATCACTACGGCTCATTACGGCCCACATACTGCATGCAGCATGTAATATCTTCTCCTCCTTCCCTTCCTCCCTTTTCGCCTGTGCTGAACTGTTTCGTTGCTGCAAATAATCCTTGGCGCTTGCTGTGATTCCCGGATAGCTTTTTACGTAATGTATGGCAAACACGTAACGAGCGCCCAAATGTTGGCGCTGTCTCTATGACGAATAGGAACCGTGCGCCGTCTCGAAAGGGACGTGTGTGATGTTGTCTTGTTTCCACGTTTAGGGTTTCTTTTTTCAATGATCCGGAGTCACTCCTGCGTTTAGGATTCCGGGTAAGTAACCCATGGCAAAGTACACTCCGGGGGTTACCTTAAGCCTGCTTTGTAGTGCCCTATAACTTCGGTTTGCAAATGGGGGTATAGTACAACATAAGTATATGTACTACTCTACATAATGCTGTAATACCCTAGTCTCGGTCGGCCAATGGTCATTCAATAAAACAAGCAATTGACGAGTATCCCCCCACCCCCTCCGTGATGGACTGTCTTACTGCTTCAAACCCTTGATGCCCGCCGTAACCCCCCCCTTCCCCCCCCCCGCACTCGTCTTCAACCGGCTGGTCGATCTTGAACGTTGCGCTCGCTTGCTATGGCCTTCCTCAGTGCCTCGGAGGAATCGAGCTGTTACACGTTAAGGAGATATGGCGTACGCTGTACGTGGCCCTCGCGGCTCTTCTGGTCCTCATATTCGTACTTCTGCAGCTAGCGGCCTGTTGCTCCAAGAGCAAGGCTGTTTCTGCCGGAGAAGTTGCTCATCTACTGGTAAACGCCACGACCGGCACAACCTAGGGGCTTGCCCCAGTCGCGGTCGCTTTTTCGTATTCGCAGACTGACCAGAGCGCGGGGAGGGAGCGGGTGTGTGTGGAGGGCGCGCGGGAGGGGGGGAGGGGGAGGGGGGGGCAGGTAGATATGGCACGGGTTACATCGTTGCTGCGGCCGGTGATATCGTGATGTTCGCAGCCTTCAAAAACACAAAAAAATCATATTTCAGACCCTACACAGACAGTGGCTGCCTTTGATCGCTGTCAGAATACACTAGGCTCAAATACATATATTTATAGGGAGTTTACAATGGGGATGCCTATCGCTGAAGAGGCATCACTAGGCCAAGAAGAACGCTGTCGCTTTGTCTGTAGTATCGAAGTGACCAGGGCGCGCGGGGTGAGGAGGGGGCGTTGGAGGAGAGGAAGGTGGGGGGGCGGGGTCGTGAGGGCAGATAGAGGAGATGCCGCGGATGTTCCCAGTCGCTGCAGCCAGCGAGGCCATGATATTCGCAGCTTCCAAGGTTTGTGTTTTTGTGTTTTTCAGACCCCGGACAGATAGTGGCTTCCTTTCCGTACTACTAGCAGCATAGACTATTTTTAGGCTCAAGCATTAAAACATAACATACTTATAGGAGCCATTGCCCCGCCAAGAAAAAAACTGTTGCCTCCTGTTCGTGGTAGCAAAGTGAGTAGAGTCGCCGAAGCGTGAGGAGGAGGAGGAAGAAACAGAGAGGGGGGCGAGTCGTGAGGCAAGTTAAAGGAAATGTCGTGGTGTTTGTTCGCGCCCCTGCGGTCGGCGGGGCCATGTGGCTGTAGCTTTTTAGAAGGATCAAACCTCGAATTTCGGAACCTGGGCAGATATTGGCTCTCGTTTATACTGCACGGACGGCATACGCTACAAACAAACATCAATATTGATAGAATATAACGAGAAGGACAAGTGGAGCAAGGGCAGCACGTGAATTACATCGATACCATGATACGCCGGAAGTCGGTGCAGAATGGATGTGGAGGCCGTGCATAGGCTTCCTGTTTTTGGGGCTTGCCTTGTTTTTTTTCTACGTTTCGCCTTTTCTGTCTTGGCTTGCTTCCACTTTCCGACTTTTCTGTCCAGAATGATCGACGTCGAAGCTCCTGCTGCCTGCACATTGGAGGATGGCAAACCTAGTAATGCTACGTATTAACAATTGACCTGGGCTACGGTAGAAGTCTTCGTAGGACCTTCCGGAAGACTTTTTGTGGACGACAAGCACTTTCCAAAAGGTCTGAGTGGTCGGCTTCTCAACCGAGGACGCTACTCGACATGTTTCAAAGGTTATTTTTGCGTCTCCTAAACTGTTTTTTGTTCACCTAGCCCATGGGATTGATCATCGGACGGATCGAACGGTGCCTCTCAACTACGAGCGCCGGGTGAGTTTGAGGAGCTCCTCCAGTTAGTGGCCCGAGGAAAAGCAAGGTCCAACCTCTACCGTAGTTGAAGTCGTGAGGTTATAGTAGCGATGCGCGTCTCTGAGGAGGCATCGCTCGACCATGAAGGAGGACGTACCTTCATGGACGGGGGGCGGGGCGAGGGTGGGGGCCGGGGGGGGCGCACTTTTGGTATTTTATTATTTTTATTAGGTTTGCCATCCGACGATTTGCAGCATTCCCTTCAACATCGATCACTCATAAACATTCCGGGTCGTTGCTTTCCTTCCTTAGCCGTTGGTCTCGTGACCGTGCATCCCTTTCGAGACGGAGCCCCGTTCCTACTCTTAATAGAGATACCTACAACATTCGGGCGTTCATTACGTTTCTTCCACATATATAGCAACGTAGATCTAACGGCACGGGCGGAGCCGTGGCCGTACCGCTAGTATATATGTATCTGTACATAATTGATGACTCTTTTTAGGAGACAGGGATTTGGTCAGGAGTTTTTTTCGTCTCGGCCTCAGTATGGGATTGTCGAAGCTGGATTTTCTCGGCTGTGTCGCTTCGTTCGAGCGCCGTCTTAGGGGGGTGGCTCCAACGCCTCTTGCCCCGCCTTATCCGTTCAGTACCTCGACGTGAACGCGGATGCGAGCTGAGCGAGACAAGCGAGAAGTGTGTAACATGCTTTAGGTTGAACGGTACCTTCAGTTATTCTTCGGATCTTGATGTGTGGAGAGGTTGATTAAATAAAATTTGGCAAGATATTATTTCCAAATAGGAGTAATATTTTGTCCCAAAACAAGGAATATTTACTGTAAAAAAATCCCCATGGTATCGCCGTAGGTATCAAAGTAGTGCATTTAATTGTTGAACTTCGGTAGGCACGCAGATAGACGTGGCACGCGCACGCATGGCTAAAACGAGGAGGTAGTGATTACGATCGCCAGAAAAACCCACACAGCAGCATTACGAGGGGCTGCGTCCGGGCCTCGAGGGTAGTGGTTCAGGCACAACGACATAGTAGTTTGTACTCGTGCAAGTTATGCAGGTACGGGTAAGAGCACACAAACTGATGCTCTATTACACAAACGCTTTTTTTCTGACTTATAGCATGGAGAGGGGTGTACCAAAAAACAGGGAAAAAATTTTTGACATAAAAAACAGGGAGAAAAATCGTTTCTGTTGTTAAGCTGCGCCACGCATCGTAGTAATAAAATAATAGACGGTATCCACAGAAAAAATCAGTGGCATACATTCGTCCGGTATCGCATCGGCGGGTGGTTCTTTTCCCCGAGAAGACTCTTTGGAGAAGTATAGGCGGTGTAGCAGGCGTGCTGTGTTGTTGCTGTGGTGCCTGTCTCCGTTGCTGTTTTGGTCGTTTGCCGCGGTCAACTGGAAAAGCGGTCGTGTTGGTACGTAACTGACAAATAATTTTGTGTTGCCTTCTACTTGACGTGCTCCTTTCTGTTGATTGCTGATTGATCATCTCTAGTGAGTTATACAGAGCCGGTCGCCTCGGTGACCCTCAAATACTACTACTAGCGTTGTTCCTTGAGTTCGATTCCCACCGTTGTGAGATTTGGCTTTATTTGCAGAAATGCAAAAAAAGGATCAACTCAGTGCTAAGAACGCCTAGCAGCGTAGGTAGGTACAATTCGACGCGAATCGACGAGGGAAGAAAATGCTGAATTCTTCTCGCGACAAAGGTTAATGCATGTACCGTAGTGGGGAGGGGGCAGGAGGGCCCGCTATACGACCCCTGATTTGGGTTATACTACTATTGAGAGTGAGGGCGAGAGTAGTGCAAGGATAATAAATGCGATGAAACGAGTAAATGATACAAAACGAGAGCAGCTTTTCAGACAAGCTACACCTACAAGAAATTACAGCAATACAGTGTTTTTTTCCGATTCAAGATCACCCTGTAACACGCCGAAGCAGGCGCTCATTGCTCTTATCTGTTGTGGGCCATATATGGCTGTTAGTATGCCGGGACATGGCGATTTGACCGCTCTCATGTCCCGAATGGCTTTGCCTTTGACGCTCTGGGCACCAACTATATAGATTCATCCTGAGGTCGAGCGTTTCGTACGAATTGCGGTCGCATAGCGAATTTTTGACCCACGCGAGTAGTAAGCAAAAAAACCCGCGAAAATATTAGCGAGCTCACTAGGTTTTTACCCAATAAGCGACAAATCAGGACTTTGAGCAATTGTTTTCTGTGTCGCATACGCGACAAAGAGATGATGATGCGGGCAAGTTTCCATGATTATCCGACCATTATGCGAGCCAAATGAGCACTGTTTTGGCCTCATTTCAGGCCTTTTCCCACGGTTATTATGCTCGAGTTATGCCAGCTTCAGTTCCATGTATTACGTCGTTTTTCTTTGAACGCTCCATTTTTGTTTGAATTTGTGCTTATAACCGGGGGTCCCTAACTCCTGGATACAAATCGCTCTAATTGGTCCATTTATGTTGCGCTTGGTGCTGTTGTTGCTGTTCAAGTAGTATTTCTCATAATCATTTTGAGCGTGTTTGCTCGGCACGCCAACCTGATTTAGACTCAAAATCGTGTTTTATGTGACCTACCATGGAAATAACTGGTCGAATTGCACTCGCATTGCACATGTTTGCCGTATACGGAAGTATGTGAGAAAACCCGAGTCGGTCGAAATGATTGTGAGCTTATTGGATCAAAGCCTACAAGCCAATCACGAATAAGCCAATGAGATCGGGGTTTACACGCCGTGCGGGGAGATATCGCAACCCGGGAGATCATCGTTATAGTTGTTGGAGCTGTCGATATTCGGAGGATTTTTGAACCGGAGATGGAGCCGTATCCCTCCCGTGTGCGACGGAACTGCTCCCCATTGGTTGGTGAGCATCTGTCATCTTTCTAGGGTGGGGCGGCGCTGTGGAGCTGAACCAATCAGGGATTTTATATCCAATGGAATTGGGGTTTCCACGCCGTGGGAGGCGGTGACGACCCGAGACAACTCGGTTTTATTCCCCGGTTTGTCTAACTTTTAGAGATATAGAATGACCTCTGGACCGGAGATCAGACCCTATCGTCCCCGGGTGGAGCTGGCTCTATAATATACGACCCCCAGCCAATCAGAGATCGGCCGGTCGGTGGGGTTGGGGGTTTCCACACTGTGCGGGGAGGTATCAATCCTGGTGATATCTGTGTTCGTTCCCGGGTTGTCGGAGTTGTATATGTGTGGATGGATTATGATCCTGGGATGGGACCCCATCGTCCCTAGATGACGGTTACTTTATGTACGATCCCCGGCCAATGGGCGACAAGCGATCAGACCAAAAAAGGTCATACCAGGTTTATGTTATTTTTTTATTTTCGTCTAAAACTCGAGCCTGAAATTCTTAACTGCCAAATTCTTAGTGCAGTGCTATCGCGTACTGCTAATACTCTATTTACCAGATAGCAACAAGTAGCCGCATTATAGTAGCATTCGAGAGGAATTGAATGACGAAGGCAGCGATATCGTGCTTCACGCCTATAATACCGTCAGCAAGTCTCTCCACGATCTGCTATACACACACAGACATTCGGTCTGCGAGCCTCGGATCTAGATACTATCGTGCATGGCATAGCAGAAGCTGGCTCAGTGCGCGCCTCTCAGTGGCTACGTAGAGAACATGCAGCATACATGGCCACCCCCTTGCTGGTCCTGGATGCTTGGTTGAGTCAAAGAAACAAGAAACGCACTCGAAACGTCTGTTCGAGGCCAGACAAGAGGGTCAGTCTGCGTGGACTCGAATTTATCCGATCGAAATATGATGAAGCTCGAAATCGGATACACGAAAGAAACAGCAGAAGTAAGTAGTCCACTGTTAGTGTATATCGATCTCTTGGCATTACTTAAATTCTATATGCGTAGACTATGTGTTGTGTGGTAACGGTTTTTACTCCTTTATCGAATATTGAATCGAACAAGTCGAAGTGCTGCCCTGCCCTACGAATGCGGAGCCCTTGTATATATATAACGATTCTTTTTTTTAAGGAGGCAGTGATCAGGAGTTTTTTTGTCTCGGTCTCAGTATGGGATTCTCGAAACTAGAATTTCTTGGTCAAATCGCTTCGTTCGAGCGCCGTCTTCGGGGTGTGGCTCCAACGCCCCTCGCTCTGCCTTATCCGTTCCGCACCTCGACGTGAACGCGAATGAATGGGGGCAGAGCGAGACAGCGAGAAATGCTATTTTTTCTTTCTATTTTGGGCGGTATACGCCCGAGCTATTCTTGGAGCTTGGCATATATATGCAGAGCTTGAACGAATAAGTCAATGGGGAACATTTCCAAATTAGCATGTAAATTTCTTCCCGACAACGCTTTTTTCATGGCCGCCTCGAATCGCTTGCCTTATCGTAGTTACTACTGCTGTGTGTCGTTGTCTTTCGGCTCAGTGGGTATAGTGCCTTATAAGCAACAAAGGATGTGTCGTGAGTTCGATTCTCACCGAGATCATATTTGGTATTCAGGAGTGTGCGCGCTGGAGACGTTATGAATGGCTTTGATAGTGTTCTCCTGAGTACTACCTTAGTACGTGGAGAGGACATAGCCCCCGAGATCCTTGTCACGAAGTCGGTGAGAATTAATTAACGAACCCGAAAGCATTTTTGGATGTTTTTTACGCATAACCCACTGAGTTACTGAGTCACGTGGCAGTGGTTAGTGCTACGTCGTGAGTTGGATTCTCACCGAGTTGTCTGGCGTGCGCGCTGAAGACATGATAAATGGTTATTGTTGCTAGTTTTCTCCTGAGTACTACTACTACTACTACTGTAGTCAGTGGCGAGGGGAGAGCCCCGGAGATCCCTGTTAAAAAGTGGATGATAATCAGTTTACGAACTCGACGCCATATATAGCACTACCCACTGAGCTACTGAGTCAAGTGAATAAGTAGCTCAGTGGGTAGTGCTTTGGGATTTCTCGATTAAATCACATTGTTCGCGGGGCGCCGTCCAACGCCCCTAACCCTTCCTTATCCGTCCCCTACCTGGTCGTGAACGTGTACTAAGGGGGGTAAGAGACGCATCTGAGAATCGGCGACGATTTTGGATTTTGGATTCCTGGGCAGATGTTTTTCCGAGGACGGGTCAACGCATGGCGTGCTAATCGATGGCACAGCAGCAATCTATGATTATTGGTATCTTGAGAACACGTCGTGTGCGCGAACAATCGATGATACAGCAGTAAATAATCTGCAATAATAATAGTGGACGATACATACCTGGTACGCTGTATTCAAATTCCGAGCTTCAAGAGCAGCTGTAGCGAATGTTGACTGGCACCACAGGCAACACCTCTCTGGGTAACGCGGCTTCAACCATCGTGATATCATACAATTTCGGGGGGATGTGATATCTATCTATGCAAATATCCTACTTTGTTGTATTCAATTGTCAGCCAGTCGCCCCGGTGGTCTAGTGGTTACCCTCGAATACTACTAGCGTTTGTCCTTGAGTTTGATTTCCACCCTGATAAGATTTGACTTTATTCGCAAAAATACAAGAAAAAAAAGGGATCAACTGCTGAGAGCGCCTAGCAGCGTGGGTAGGTACAATTCGATGCATGTCAACGAGGGAAGAAAATACGGACATCTTCTCGCGATAAAAACGAAGGCACGTGCCGTAGTGGGAAGGGGGAAGGAGGCCGGTATGTGACCCCGGATCTGAGATACTACTGGGAGGGAGGGGGGAGAGTAGTGCGAGGATAATAAATGGGATGAAGAAAAAAATTGTTGCACAGGTATGTGTTTACTACACACAGCATCCCTACCCTTTTCCGGGAAGTTTGAAAAATAAAATGTCCGTTTTTCTCTGGGCAAAAATTATTGACAGATTTTAGGACTTATTTTTGGTGCAGTAGTACGTCCTGGAAGAAGATATACTACAGAGTATCCGCGCCTTTTTTTTTCGTAAGTTTGATTCTCGTCGAATAGATTATCGTAACTGAAGACCTTCCGCTATGTGCATATAGTCCGAAATGAAAATACTATTAGTAGTCTCTTAGTAGAATATACACACGGCACTGTCAGCAGTCGTCGGTATAGACACACGCCGCATGTATTTCTTGAGGGGGCGCGTCCGATTTAGAAAAACGTGAAAGCACGCGGGAAGCAAAGACAGCAGAAACACAAATCCCGCCTTCCCGAGTAAAAACAGAAGCGCTACGCCAACCTCCCGCACCAGCAAATCCACCCCCGCATCTATCTACGACAACGCTGCAACGAGAAGATCGCTCTCCTCTTCTTCGTTTTCCTCCTTGTCCGAGACCACGCAGAGCAATGCGACAGCCTTCAGGCAAAGCGCTTCTTCCAAACCTCGCCAGCTAACATGGCTCCATGTCGACGCTTGATGCAAACCGACTTTGCATCCTGTAGTCTTCGAGCATCCAATGCTTCTGGGACAGCAGTGCAGTTTCAGCTCCACAGCAACGCCGAGGCTCGAACGTGAGCAAGGCGTCGTGGCGGCGTATGTTAGGAACGTGGCGGCGATGATCTGCACACGCTCTGCAGATGTTGCACCCGAGCGTATCGTGAGCTAGAAGAGGCAACGTAGTCTCCAACAGGTAAAACGTCTGGTGTACGCCACGCTCTCGGGGTAATGCGGCCAACAGGAAACATCTTGCTGTCAAATATCATATCGACCATATTTGGCTCTACCAAATATGCTTCCCAAATATGACCAACTTACTCATATTTGGTCAAATTTGATTCGGGTTTGTGATTAGCCGTCGGTAACGAGAGAATAGATAATTGGCTGGTTTAGTAGTATACCTGGTATCATATTTGCGCATATAGTTGACTATTGAAAAACAGAACGCTCAACGCGTGAGCGATGGCGAGCTTGCACGATCGGCTTGTCCCCTGCAAGTTGTCTACATGCCGTTGAGCTGCTATTTTGGGGGGGTTGGTTGCTTGGAACGGGAGTTTCTAGGGACTAGTGCTTCTCTGTAAGTAAGTTCTTCGTATAGTGAGGAAGTAAACCGGGAGAGCCTATCGTTTTTCGTGCCGAGTCGGGAGGCTGTACGTGACAATGGTTCGATTTGATGCTGGTCTAAGGATTATATTTAAAAGTTCTTCTCAACACGTCAGCTGTGAGTTCAATATTTTGTTTGCCGTGTGTGAGGCAGTATTGATGTCTGGAACGCCTATTCAAATAATCTCTGACCACTCAGGTCGCGATTTCGCGCAAGAGTTCGTCGATATAGACTAGCTCCAAGGGACCGCCAAGCCGCGAGGGAAAGGGTGGAAGAGCGGGAGGACTGTGGCCAATGGCCTGGGGTGGGAATGTTGATGAGGATCAGGGTAGACTAATACCTGAATTGAGCAGATGTAGGGAAATGAAGTAGCAGAAAAATGAGAAGATGTTGGGAAAGGAAATGGGGAAATGATTGACAGAAAGTCATAGATACCACTGCTTTATGAAAGGATATACGATTTGTACAGCAGAACGGCATCAACGTACGCTATATTGTCGGAGGGCAAAACAATAAAAATAGTATCTGCAAGATCCTTCTTTTTCCGTTTTTGTATATCTTAACTACCGGTTGCGGTTGTGGTATAGACTATTCGTAGATCGTCTTTTCCCCTCCACGTTGTTTACATGTTATTGAGCTGGTATCGCCACATTTTCCCCTTTAGTGCTTCTCTGTAAGTAAGTTTTTCGTATGTATACAATACTGTGGAAGTAAACCCGGAGGGGTTTTCCAAGGCACTACTATCAACGGCGCCTTCTTTTTTCCCTGTGTGAACACAAAATTTTCAACGATTCCGTGCAACGGCTTTTTCATTGATGCCAAGTCCTCTTTCATTTCGCCTAGAAGCGAAGCAGGTTTTTTCAATGCTCTTTTCGGTGTTTCTGTTTGTTCGGTACCCGCTAAAGAGTACTTGACGGCGCATTTAACAACGGTGTGTTTCGATTATGCTTGCCTTTTTTGTTGTTGTATACCAGGTACCAGGTGTGACGTTTCCTTCCGTCAAATTATGACCTTCAGAATCTCATCTTCGCATAAACTCTTGGCATTTCTTTAAACTTCACTGTCGAATTGGACAGCCATAACTTATTTCGTCGAAGTGCTACCCTGCCCTACCCGAAGCACGGGCGCCGGCGAATGCCGGCGCCCATGCGGAGCCCTTGTGTATTACACAATACTTCTTCGCCATACGAGTATCTTCTTGTTCGGTCTCTGAGGGGTGTTGTACGGAAAGGTAAATGAGAAGCTGGCGCGGCTTTTTGCTGTCGCTGCGGCCGGCGATACCATGCATTTGCAGCTTTAAACCCTGGGCAGGCAACGTCCTTCGCATATTTTACTACCATTTGCTGGGGCAAACACTATTGAGGAAATTGGGCACCCTTTCCGATGCAAAAAAAAAACAACGAAAAAAAACATACTGCTTGGAAAGTGGCATACAGTAGACGACCACTGCCAGATCAATGCATACCTGAAAACGTCGGCAATAGGCTGTTCAAGGAACGTTGTGTTCGGGAAGAAGAGGCACTACAAACACCGTATAATGGAGTTTTAGGAACAATAATTTCGGCAAACAGAGAGCATACGCACGTACGTGTGGAAAAGCGTCAGCACGTATAACATTGACCATTGGCGAAACCAAGACGGGGTAGGGGCTGACAGACGCAGACCCATGGCGTGGGGAAGGAGCTTCCGAGGCTCTCGGGAAACGAGAGCTGGCTATGGCTAATCGGAGAACGCGAAACTACCTTACCCTTACACGTACCACTGCAAACATATCCCAAAAGAGGTAGGGAGAAGGGAAGGCGCCTGTGACAACGGCTTGCCCAGAAGGTCGCTGAGGGTAAAATCTCTTACGGGTTGAGCCGGAGAGTAAGATAAAAAACAAAAAGACACGGAGTGGGCCACACCACGTATCCCTCACATGTGGCACTGCAAACATATATGCCCCATTAATTCCAAGTAATTATCCCCCAAAAGGTGGGTGCCTTTTGTAAAGGGGACAGGATACTGTTCACGTGGGCCAGGCTCAAAATGGTTAAGTGGGGGAGGGTGTGTCCTACAAACATTGTTAAACAAATATAATTTCTCATATTCCGGGTAGCAAAACCAGGCGAACTTTAAACTTTTTTCAATTCCGGGTTTCTTCAAGTAGAAAGTGCTGTCGCGTACTGTACAATTGGGGCTGTCGGAGGGGTGGCGGCGTGGGGGCTAAGGGGGGGTCAAATACGCCCCGGTGGTTGAGGAAGCCAGGGGGGGGGCGGGGGTAAGGGTGAAGTCGGAGGATGGAGTAGGCGTCTTGGAAGGAGGCTTGTATGGACGGACGGACGGGAGAGAGGAACGATCGCCAAGGGATCGACGTTATTTCTATACAGAAAGGACATCCGCGGGTTAAAGACCAGTGCTAGGAACGGGCCCTATATATCAGGACGGTCGTGCACATTGATCGTGTCATGAGCGCTGACTCCTTTCTTTGGCACCGGAAAGGCACAAGTCTCGCAAAAGACTTCGTTAAGGATGATATCCCGGAACGAGGGGACATTGTAGGCTCGAAGACTTATGCCATGGCGCCGACTTGCAAGCACTCGTTTTCACCGAAGATATACCTGGTAATGTACATGCGGCAAAGGAAACTGTTGACAACTGGCAACCCCTTCCACCCGCTACCTGCTTCACTCCCGTCAATGGTACCACTCATGCAGATATATCGATACCCAGTACACGGGAGGTACTGTCAAACTATAGTCACAGTCTGAGTGCCTTCAACCGCGCTACAAAAACATCTCAGGCACCAACTCCTGTTTTCCGCAGTCAATCATGCTTTTACAGTATAAATCAAACATGTACGCTTTCAACAGAATAAAAATAATGCAGCACCGCAGTGGTAATGCAGAGCGTTTCGACCCAAACGCAATTTAACAAAAAACGCCCAACGGACAGAAAGGACAGGAAAGCCGAGACCCAGTAAAAAAACTACACCGCACGCCCCGTGATGGTGTCATACCCACGCATATTTTGGAATAGCGAGGGGACGCCAAGATAAATCAACGAAAAAGCCCAACAGCACATATACTGGTACCCCCCCCAAGACCCGTATGTACCACACAAGCTACACATGACACATTAAGCCCCACAAACTTCGCAATTTGGTATGGTACACGCGAATTTACACAACTGTCGCACAAGAGACGGCACAAATTTAACCATGTGCGTTTCACTCAAACCAATACATCCACTCCACCGCATCCCACAGTGTATCAATGACCAAAGAGGATGGTCGTAGAAAAGGCGTTCGTTCCCGATCTAAAGGAAATAAAAAAATAACAAACGCCCTCCAAATCCGAGCCTTGACTCTTTGACTACTGCAATTTTTATCCCACACCAATTTCAAGTAGCTTGTATCCCAAATCGTGGGTGCAAATCTAAAAGGATTAAGCTCTTCGTGCAGCCGAGATCACAAGTCAACGCATCTACTCGGGCGCATTTTACAATGAGTGATTGACGGTGGGCGTAGAAAAGGTGATCCCAACCCTCAAAATAAAAAGCCGATTTCAACGGCAATCCCAACGCAAAAAACTAAAACAAGCAAAACACACAACAAATAAAACGTTCTCCAGAGGCGCCTTAACCCCGTTTAGGGGAAAAAAAATACTTGGAATTAGAGTGGGAATAATTCCGCAGTGGTCAAGAGGTTATGATCTCATCGCATCGCGCCGTGACGCCCCCCCCCCCCCTTGGTAGCAGCATTCGAAACGGCTGAAGCTCCCTTTCCCGTCCGACCGGAACTTTCTGGCGATACGAGAATGTCCTCGGCGACAAGATCGACACCGATAAGCCCTCGCGCTCTCAACCTGCCCAGGATTCTTCGGAGCTGGTTCACGGCGTCGGGCGACTCGACGAGATTTTCGGCCTCTGTGAAGTGCACCGTGTGCAGCTCTAAGAAATCGGCGGCCGCGTGTCGCGCAAACGACGCCGCCGCCTTTTCGCACTTTTTGGACGTGTTATCGACTAAGATACACTTTCTTCGTCTCCGAGGCGAAACGGCACCTATCTCGCCGCCACCGCCACCGCCATCGCCGCCGCTGCCCCGTCTCTCTGTTTCTGAACGCCGGCCGCGGGCTTCGTTTTCCGCTGCGGTGGCATCATTCGCGTTGTGCAAGAGCAGTCCGACGAACTCGGCGATGACTTCCCCCTTATCGTGACGGACCGCCTGTTGGTTGTCGATAAAAATGACGCCTCGGCAGATTGGGTGGTCCATCACAAGCGCCCCGCTCCGGGGAAGCTCGCCCCTCACCTCGGGCGGGGAAAATCTGCGAATGGTCGAGTGTTGGGGACCGAGCAGCGCGGCGTAAGAACAACGCAGGGAGCAGTTCGATAGAGTTATTGAAGACATACAGTCAGCCTGGAAGATGTTTATAATTTAGTGCTGCACTCTGTTGGGAGTGCAAAGGGGAAACAATTACGAGCACGAATAATAATCACAGTAATGGCCACCCGAAACAGAGCCCAGGTGTTTGGGCTCGAGCATGGTGACATGTTAGTGTCCGGACTACGGCCAGGTACAATGCAAGGAGCTTCTACGAAACGCGTGCGGCATGGCGCTACTCGTGCTGCTGCGCACTCGCACCAGACGGTTGCTTCCTTCCATAGATATCGTTTATTTGACCACTAACAAAAAAACAAGGTCCCAAAGGGGTACCAACTGTAGCGAAGGGGACTGTTTCCTGATTCCTAGGGACGTCGCAGGGCAGCCCCACTGCACAGACAATAGCTGGGGTGATGGAGAACCAAGTGGGTAGGCAAATAGAACGTGTAGATATATGTTTATTCAGCTCCTCTCGAGTGCCAACGGGAAGGCGTCTAGGAGAAAGGAATAGCGGGGAATTACACGGGACATATCTTCGACATCCCGGTATCCCTATACGACAACGCTTACCTATCATTGGAACTCCTATCTCCCATAATCATATCTGTTTCAAGTAAGAAAACACAATCAATAGCCTCCCTTCTTTTGCAACTGGTACGGTATATGATACCATATTATCATTTCCTCAAGTAAAAAACCAATCAATAAAAAATACAGTCAAACGGTAATCTCCCTGCACTGCTGCGGCTGAAAGAAAGATTGCATTACCAGCGTTCCCGAAAGGTACTCCACAAACCAAGAATCAAACCAGGGACAGCATTCAGAATATTCTCCGAACTCTAGAACCTAAACTTCGAAGTCCAAAATCAAAGTCCGAAAACTGTACAATCCGAAATCCGAAAGCTTCAATGTCAAAACTCCGAAAATCAGAATGCCGAATCCGAAACGCACTGCAGTCTTCAAAACATAAATCTCTAACATCAATCCGCACTCAGCTGCCGCACCCAGTGGATTTTCACAGCAGTGATCATGCGGGCATGAGCTGGTGAAACCAGGATTGAAACGAGGGTACCAGGGCAGTTGTCCCAAAGCTTAGTGTCGTATCAGAGAACTGCTGACGATGATGCCGTGTCGCCATGTGCGAAAATGGGAGCTTGGAACGGACCACTAAGCATTTTCCGAGATTTTGCCCGCGGTAAGATGCTGCAGGTACTCCCGTGCTTGACACAGCAGTGAGGTAAGCTGCTGTGTTGTTTGTCGATGGAGATGCCGTTGTTGCGGTCGATGGAGTGGTAGCCTCTGTTGCAGATGGCGATGCTCCTTGTAGTGGCAGCTACTACTGTTGTTCAAGTAGTCGCTGTCGCAGTTTGTGACATGTTGTCGATGGTAGTACTGGTTGTAGCACTACTTCCGTTGTAGAATTGGCCATGTAGTAGGCCTAAACGAGGGCAACGGCATTCGCCGCGTTTTGCCCCCCGGTAAAACCGCTAACGTGATATCGCCGTGTTGGTTGGTTCTGTGCATGGTGCACTGCTGTGTGCAGATGAACATCGACGTGTGAAAACGTGAAAATACTTCCGTGGAGTTACAATGCTCCGTTTCTCCGAGGCTGACACGTACTTTTGTAACTTGGACGCGTCAAGCAGGTGCCGAAGAATTCTCTCCGAGTCTGATACATGCCCTTTTAGCGTGTAAGCGTCTAAGCAGAAGCTGGAGATGATGTATGCCCCGTTTGGGCAGGAGGTGCCCCCCCCGATGCTACGCGGAGTAGCCGATGCGTCAACGATCTGACTGCGTGTTGCAGCGCATAGATCTACTCGTCCTATTATTTAAAATTGCACGAGGACGACCATATTTTACGTAATTTGCACGTGGTAGCGGGAAAATGCGGGTTTTGATAACGACGTCGCGCGTCTTAATCGCGTGAAACCGGACTCCTTACGTGCTACACGCGTGACGGCGCGAGCAGACTCCTTACCTGCTTCGCGCATGACAGCGTGACAGCAGTCTCCTCTCTCGAATATCCAAGATGATGTACTTGGCGTAGTCCTAGATGCGATGTCTCCATGTCGAAGTTGATCTTGGTTTTAGAAGAAAATTACTCCGCACTGCAGAAAATGGACACCGTTCCTCGAACTTCTTGGAAAGCTTGGCGAACTCAGCGGGACGCCGTTGCATGGTGGCCGTCGATGGTAGATCAAAGGCGACGAGGCTCATAACCTGAAGGAATGATGTGTACCGAGGCTCTGACGATGTGAAAAGAGCTGCAGAGGTGGCACCCAAGTGTCTGTTAACATCACTTGTGGTGGAGGAGACAAAAGAACATAGTTCGGAAAGTGGCGCTTAGGCCATTTCTTCCACAGTCGGATTTGTCAGTCGAAAACGGCCTTTTTCGACTGAAGCCCAAATCGAGCTTTCTTACACGGTCGAAAAAGGGCCTTTTCGACTCAACTTTTTCGACTGAGTTTTCCGACTGTAGGATGACTGAGTTTTCCGACTGTAGGATCCAGTCGAAAAAACTTGACTTTTTTGACTGGATCTGCCAGTCGAAAAACTCAGTCGAAAAATAATTCACCTGTTTCTTGAACCCATCGCATCGCGCAAAACACACACCCACACGGCCACACACCCACACCATGTACCATACAGCAGTATCATACAACAGCGCCGACGCTGCCTTGGCTATCACTGCTGTTGCTTCTCGCCGCAAGTCAGCGTGGCATACTCCTAGCTCCCGCTTGCCAGCAGCGTGGATCACACGACGGCAGCAGCGCGCGTTATCGATGACATTTTGCCAACAACGGCTACATGCTGTAGCTTTGGCGGCTCTCGGCTGAGTGCAACGCCACGAACGCAGCTTTGGCGGCTTTCGGCTAAGCCCAATGCCACCAACCCGCTTGGACGAAGGTTCGTCGCGAGCGAAGCACGCGTTGTGAAGAACGCGCGAAGCACAGAGCTGCCAACCGATTTTCGACCATACATCAGTACTCCCTCACACCAACCGCCTCTAGGAGGAGCACAAAAACTACGAAACCGACTCTACTAACGATAAGAAGGACCAGACGAATCCAGTCGAAAAAAAGTCAGGTCGAAAAGGGCCGTTTTCGACTGGCCGAATCCGACTGTATAAGAAATGGCCTTATGTGGCCAAAAGGAGGAAAATAAGAGAAGTAAAAAAAAGTGATCGAGGTGGGGGATGCCTTTACCTGATCACGGGACTATGCCCAAACTACGAGCAGGTGTACTCTACGGCAGCCCGTCCTGTTCCTTGCAACGTTCTATATAATGTCCTTGCAATGTTGTAAGTACCGTTCTCTGTAACGTTCTTCTGATACTTATGGTGGTAAGCTGATTACCCTGTATTACGATCAACTTCCCGACACAGGTAGTTTGAGTAGTATAGAGTGTGCTGGCGAGAAAGAACAAACTTCTACGTATTTCGCCGTATACTGTATTTATCCACATCTAGAACAATGATGCTCAGTTTACTAAAGATAGTGACTAAGAATCAAATAGATACTAATGGACTGCACGATCCATACTCTGATATGCGTGCGCACGAATGAGCCCTCGACACCGCCAAATCAAGCGTACACGTGTTGGGCTCTATCGATTGTGCTTTCTTACTTCAGATATGACGATGGCAGATAAGAGTTCCAACGATAGATTAGCGTTGTCGTATCGTGATACCGGGATGTCTGAGATGTGTCCCGTATAATTCCTCGCTATTCCTTTCTCCGGGATGTCTTCCCCTTGGCGCTCGAAAGGAGTCAAATGATGTATGAGTGGTACTCGAGAGGAGTTGAATAAATATATGTCTACACGTTCTATCTGCCTACCCACTGGGCTGTCCACCACCCCAGCCGTTTTCTGTGCAGTGGTGCTGCCCTGCGACGCTCCTAGTAGTCAGAAAACACGATTATAATCGAGGGGTAAACACGACCTGGTCGGAGCCTCAATTTTCGGATTGCAAACACTCCCCCGAGAGGGTAAAGGGCTGGGGATATAGACTTGAGCCATAACTCACATGGCCATGACGGTGCCGTTGGGGGACCGGTGGAGAGTTCTCATGGGCGAAAACGCAGGAGCTGGAAGAGCTTCTCGCAACACAGAACCAGCTCAAGAGATACATCGAAGGTGGTTCCTGTTGTGGCCTTCTGACCCTGGAATGGCTGCGGGATGGGGTCTGTTCCCAGAACCAGATCAACGAATTGATAGAGAGCGTGAGACAGGCTGCGTTGTGCATCGAGTTTCAGACATTGCAACGGAGGGTGGTCCAGCTTCAAGCTCAGCTTCAAGCAACAGCAGCATCCCAGACAGCCGCAGCAGCTATACCAAGAGTCGAGGAATGCTCGATTCCATCCCCTGCAACACCTGCTGTGATAGTCAGTGTTCTCCAAGGAGCGACCGGCGAGACAGCTGCTGCACGTCTGGTGCAGGTGGTTGAGATGGAGGGAAAAGGAATGGTGTTTGACGTGGAGAAAATGATGGCCCATGCTGGGGGAAAAGTTGGGATGATGGAGGTCGAGACGAGAGAGGAGGAGCATGAGGAGCAGGAGGAGCAATGGGCGTACCACCGCAGCAGCAGCAGCAGCTGCAGTCATCGGGGACACCACCCCCTGCTTGGCTGCCGCCAGTCCCAGCTGAATTCGAGAATGATTATTCCGACATCGGGGGGAGGCTTCGGGGGGAGAAGGGATGGGTCAACGGTTTGGTTGTGAAACTGAACTACGAGTCGAATCTGTCGTGCTCCGTGGGAGCGTCGGCTGCTGAGCCCATCAGCGTCTGGGCCAGAGCTGGAATCGGCGTAAGGTGGCTGGTTGCGATGGAGGACGCTGGGAGGCACGGACACCCAGGCAGAGAACATTTCCCGCGTGTTGGACCCGACTTAGCAACAAATAACTCATGCATCATGTAGACAGTCTTTCCCGTTTGAGCTATTACGGCAGCAGTTCTGTCTAACATAGCCACGGCTTGTTTTTCTTGGTTAATACTTTGTTTTTCGCGTGGATTGGTAGCTAGGGCAGGGCAGAGGGCTCCGTACGGTAAATGCTTGTGCTTGTCCCCCCGCCCCTCTCTTCCTACCACCCGGCATGACATTTTGGTACCTTTGGTTGATTTTCAATCAGCCATTTTCCCTTGCGTGCCAAAGAGTTTAGGAATTCGTCACCACCGAAAACATATTTTTTAATTTTCGTCGTGCGAAGAAATACGGTATTACTCATGTTTAACAAGGGAATAGGGCGGTGGAAAGTGTGGTTGTGTTCCTTCTCATTAAACTGAAGGTTCCACCCTGATCTTGCACCTGTTGTGCCTAGTATAATATTGTAGTTTGACATACTTTGCTGGGCAATGATCGATGATAGGGTTATATTCAAGCCCCCTTTGTTTGATCGCCCCCTCATCCCCCGCCCTTATCATGCGCTTGTGCAATGTGTTACAGTATGCGGAATCTGTATGCCGCACAAATACAAATGAGCAGGGGGAATAGGGTAGGTATAAGGCTTATATAATCCGCAGGTGCTCAAACATTGTATGTACGTAGTATACGAGCATTTTGAGAACGGACGAAGATTACCAAGATTTCTTCGTTTGTTATGGAGTTTTTCCTAATACCGTGTTCTATATATACGCGTTTTAGTCAAGTCTGCCAAACAGTTCAAAGTATCGTTGTTTCTTTGCCACGGTATCTTAACAACTAGCGGCATGGATCAACACTCCTGTAGCACCGCTGTGATTCCACATGTCGCTCTTCCTGGAAGGAATACGCGGAATAACTAGATCTTCGATTCAACAACCCCGTGACGAGTAGCGAGGCGTTTGCACTCTGATTTACCGGTACTCTGAAACAGAAAGAAACACACGGTGGGATTCGTGCTATGCCGGCATCAAGCAGGTGTCGAGCCAACTCTGAAAAGCAATGGCTTCATTGCGAGATTTGCGGTGAATGGTGAAATGTGCGTTAGTTCGGGTAGGAGAAACCCGCTCGAGAAATATCTCAAACTCGACGAGTTCGATTAGCCTGAACCCGAGGGCGACTAGCCTTTTCGCGAGCTGGTCGGATGCTTGATGCGGGTTACTAACCAGACATGTCCGGACATGGCGAACGCAGGAAAAGCGGTGGCTAGGTACACGAGCTCGCTGAGGAAGGTACACTGGAAGATTGCGGTTGGTATTTTCGATATCACCGCGATTATGCTATGAACATTTCCACTGCGGAACATTTAATTTGAGAGAGGACGTTTTTGCGGTGAACATATAGAGTAGGTAGGTATGATGAACGCCGGCCTCCATAGTTGAAGGAGCGCAGATCCTATTCAAAGGGTTCTGTAATACCAACGCGAGTTGAGAGCTTGGCATGGACTAAACCAGGGCTGGACTGGTTGGACAAAAATGGAATAACGTTTTTCTTGTGTGGCTTGACTCCGTGGAGGAGTCATCATTCATGAAACAACGAATTTTCTGCATTTCTAGCGGTCAAAAACTGCGAAGTGGAGGATTCATTTCTTTGCTGATAGTAGGGTCATGGAGCAACGATTTTTCTGCGTTCTTACGACTAAACAAATGGCGTTAATATGTTTTGGACTTGAGCATTTTGGAATTCGGATGGTTCAAGATGTGTGCCCAGCGAGGAGCCGCAATCCAACACATCGCTCGACGACATCCTCACCACAGCTATCACCAAAATACATGGCCGTTAGCATCTCAACCCCGTTCATTACCAGCTACGTGGTTCGCGAGCTACAAACCAAAGCGTGCAAAGAGCTCGATTGACATCGCCGCAGCCATCGTAAACGCACCGCGAAATCGGGGTTTCGAGTTTTCTATTTGGCATTCTTCTGTTGAGTACTGGGGACGTTTTAATTCCACAGCATTTTATCGGCCGGCATGAACAGCGCCACCAGCAACAACGGCATCTGGGGCAGCACTCCATGTGCACCACCAGGGCGCAACGACCGCGATGGAAAGGATACCAGCACTCTTGATCAGGTCTTCGTCTTCCTCTACATTGATTATGGCCATCATCATCATTCATCATATCTACGCAGTAGCAGGCACGAGAATTATCGCTTCTTCGCTTCGACTTCCCAACAACACCAGCAGCAAGATCAACAGCAACAGGAACACTAGCTAGGTGTCTGCCCTTGCTTTTCTTTCTTTTGCGTTAGGGGGGGGGTTGTTTTCTTATAAGCATCTTCGTGTTTGAAACAGCTACTCGCATTCGTACGAGTATTGCTACTTATCCGGGTCTACTACTGCTGGACGACACGGTATGAATCTTTGCTGTACTGGTTTTCCGTCGACATGTTTTTTTAGCTCATCTCTTGGCTTTCTTTGCAGTCATATAATGCAGTATATTACACGAAGCACGCATCATGAAAGCCCATACAACAAATGGCTATTGCATACTGGATTCGACTTCGAGTTCTTTCGTTGGCTTCTAAGTAGTTTTCTTTTCAGAGTATTTTAATAGCAGTTCGTCAGCTAGAAAGCACGGTTGAGCTTCAATGCCTGCCTGTTATTATTAGCACGTATTGAACGTAGTGCAATCCTATTTCGCGTGAACTGTAGTCAACGATAGCAGCAGCACCTTTGTTGTACTAATGTACGTACAAGTATTTTTTTTTGCAATAATGCGAGCAGCTTCGGTTCACAAACCGAATGTGGTACATCATAGTGCAGTATAGCACTGATGACATGGTAAGTCTACAAATTTCTGTAGGTGGTACGTGTGCACACTGCAGTATAGCGCTGGACACATGATAAGTCCACGATTTCGATTTTCTTCGATTTCCTATTTGCTCTAGGACTCGATTGAGGGGGCGCACTGACAGTACAAAATATACGTTCTGATGTTTTCTTTTTCAATAATACGACTCGCTGATCATCAAAACAGCATCACGACTATAGCTCTTGCGATACGACTCGCTGATCATCAAAACAGCATCACGACTATAGCTTTTGTGGTACGACTACACTCATAGTCTATTGCTGTAATATCTGTATTCGTAGACTTTTCTTTGGAGTACGTATCCACCTGAAACTGAATAGTACGCATTTTCACTGTTGTACTGGACCAGCGTCCGCAGTTTTCTATTTCCCTCGGTTTCATGTAGCTTTAGGTATTTATTCAGGGAGCGAGTTTAACACCCATCGGACTGGTTTGCACTTCTTATCTAGGGTATTTGTCGCTGATAATCACACCACGCGTAGTATGTTGTGACATGATTTCATCCATAATCCAGCTGTTCATACAACAGATTTGATATACTGTTCCATTCGTATTTTTAGTCTCTTCAAGTGACATGGTTACTTCCATATTATCGCTGTTCATACACAGACGTCCAAACATGGTGTATAATCTGAGTTTATTCTTTAGAGTATCAAGTTCCTTCTAGCTACTGACTTCTCATCAAATGGGGGCGTATCAGAATATGGACTCTGTAGTCCATTAGTATATATTTGATTCTTAGTCACTATCTTTAGTAAAGTGAGCATCATTGTTCTAGAAGCGGATAAATACAATAAGCGGCGAAATATTTAGGAGTTTGTTATTTCTAGCCGGCAAACTCTATAATAATCAATCTACATGTATCGGGAAGTTGATCGTAGTACAGGGTAATCAGCTTACCACCATAAGTATTAGAAGAACGTTACAGAGAACGCTACATTCTAACATTGCAACGACGTTATATAGAACGTTACAAGGAACAGGACGGGCTGCCGTAGATTACACGTGCCCGTAGCTTGGGCATAGTCCCGTGATCAGGTGAAGGCATCCCCCACCTCGATAACTCTCTTTTACTTCTCTTATTTTCCTCCTTCTGGCCACAAAAGCGCCACTTTCCAAGCTATGTTATTTTTTCTTCACCACAAGCGATCATAACAGAGGATTCGGTGCCACCTCTGCAGCTCTTATCACAGAGTCAGAGCCTCGGTACACATCATTCCTTCAAAGCATATACTTTCGATTGCCGATACGACACCCTCTGTTTCAGCTCGTCTTGATCCAAACGGCTCATGCAAACATCGCTACCTCCCAACTGTGCCCCAGGCAACCACCGCGCTTCCGTGGCATGAGCTACCCGCGACATACTGCACAATAAACAGGTGACAATATACCCTCGAAATGCACTACTCGCACGATCCGAGATCCAACGCAGGTGCGCCCAAGCTGGCCCAATCTCACACTGACATTATCTGGTACTTGCTTATTCTTGTACTGACCTCATGTTGAACTGACCTACTTTTGTACTGACTTAATCTTGCACTGCCCTAAATATTGTACTGACCTAATCTTGCACTGACCTACTCTTGTACTGATCCAACCTTGTACTAACTTAACCTTGCACTGGCCTATTCTTGCACTGACCTGATCTTGTACGGACCAAATCTTGTATTAACCAAATATTGTGCTGACCAGATATTGTGTTGGCCCACGCTTGTTCTGACCTAACCTTGCTCTGACCTAATGTTGTACTGACTTTAGGAGCCGCGCTGGCCTTACTGTGACTCTTTTTATCTTCATTTTTTTTTCTTCATTTTCTTGTAAAAGTTGTCTTTTCCGCAGCAACTATATTATTTTCAGCATAATAGTGGTCCATGAAAGACGCCTCACGGAAAGCCTCATACCCCGAGAACCACAGTTGCTACGTCTGATTTTATGATACTCAAAGAAGGCTTACGCTCAGGCCAATTTTTTGTTACCTAACAGCATATCACTAAAACGTACGCCTTGTTGTGTTTGCATCCTGTAAATAAATGCTTGAATTTTGGTCATTCTGCGACCCCTAACCAGTACAACTACATGCGGCGCTCGTGCTGTAAGGAACGCAAGGTTCCGTAGAGGCTGACATCGGTCGACATGCCAGTGGTTGGCATTGTCGCCGAACTTCAGTATTCAACAATATCGATGGCGCGAGAACTCGTACGTTTTTCAGGGTGACCAATAGATGTGAGAGCTATACTTACAGCGTTAGCCTCTAAGGCGTTTCCGAGTTGAAGCAAGCGTCCGAGTGAACTGACAGTAGTACCAAACATATTGCCGTGCATGTAAGCTTTCTTCACATATGATATGCGTAGTGCATGGAGCTGTGTGTGGCTGAGGAGATATCACGTGTTCTGTAAGGCGTTTTCCTACCGCTTGAATATTTTATACTAAAGATAGTGAGGTTTCTGCTAAAAAAATTTAGTAGTCTTTAGTAACTCGAACTATCAATAAAAACAAGCAAAAAAATGCTCGAGCGCCTCCTTAATCTTGTTCTGACATAATGTTGAACTGACCCAACCTTGTGTTGAACTAAACTTGTACTGACCTGGGCTTGCACTGAGAGAATCTTGTAGTGACATACTCTTGTACTGACCTAATCTCTAATCTTGTTTTGACCTAATCTTGTATGGACTTAATCTTGTACTGACCTAGTCTTAAAGTAATTTAATCTTATACCCATCAAATCTTGTACTGACCTAGTCTTGTGCGGACGTAATCTCATGCTGACTTAATATTGTACGTCTTTTACTGACCTAATCTTGTACTTCGCCAGAGTTTCCAGTATTTGCGGGGCGTGCACAAGGTCCAAGGCGTTGGACGTCAACCCGAAGACGCTGTGCCCCTGTATCTTAAGCGCGCGGATTACTCTGCATTCCAGTACGAGGAGAACGGGGAGGCAGGGGGGGGGGTGGCGGGAGATGCTTATCGCCAGGTCGGTTTGGAAATATCGTTTGGAGGAGGACAGCGTTTGGGGCGCGTGTGCGCTACATGTGGTGTCGGCATACGGTACCGGGTAATGCACAGGAGTATTTACCGATCACATTGCGTAATCTGCTCTGCAGCCAACCTGCGCGCCGCTTCTACACGAGCGCCACAGTATTCGAATTGGTACGTGTTCTGTACATATTCGTAATGAATCGGAGAGAGGCGTACTGATAAAAATGACACTGTGTGAGAGGATTTTCTCGACAAAGTGCAATGCCAGAGACAAGGATTAATCGGAAACTCAAGCAATCCCTACAAATACCAAGTGCTGTGGTTGTCGTGCGGTGTCGGACTGATACAAACTGGCGCACCTGACGAGAAGGGGATCGACGAGCTTCGGATCCGCACTGTAGTAGTCCCTCTCCATCTCGCGATGGATAGTACGGAGGGTGTCGCTTGAAGCCCCCAGCTTGTCTTCCATCCTCGTCATGAGCTTTCTGGGCATAGTAGACGACACCGAACCACAAGCAGGTTGGTATGAGTGGAAGTTTGGCAACACATCATCGCCTCTCATGGCGGGCTGAGTGCGCAGCGGTTGATCGCGCGCACCGAGCCGTAGGGCCGCTCTATAAATAAAAGGGGGAAATGAAGCTCCGGCAACAAGGCTTTCGGGGCAGAGGGGGTCTCATAAACGGCAGTCAGCGAGCCGTCAAAAGCCCGCTTGGCTAAGGCAATCGCGCAAAAACTAGCACGTTGCGAAAAAATGGTAGCGCGATCAAACTGATTGAGCTCCATAAACAACCCGTACGAGCGTTCTTATAATATACGGGATACTGGTACCAAGTACATTTGCCTACGAAACTCACTCTCTCGAAAAGAAAACGTAGGCCAAATACTAATCACAACGAGGTGTACGTAGGCCTTGGCTTTTCCCTGGCCT
This sequence comes from Undaria pinnatifida, assembly GCA_012845835.1. Taxonomy (NCBI): domain Eukaryota; class Phaeophyceae; order Laminariales; family Alariaceae; genus Undaria; species Undaria pinnatifida. The sequence continues at coordinate 9,071,326 of JABAKD010000026.1, forward strand.
AGCCCGCTTGCAAAGAAATTAAATTTCGGTGCGTTTTGAACATTCTCTCCAAACCCTCGCCCACTTGAGACAAGTTGTGCTTTTGCGTTTTGACTGTTTCACTCCACACTCTCGCCCACTCGAGACAAGTTGTGCTTCCTGGCCATAAACAACGAACTCTCATGCGTGAGGTGTACAAACGGATCCCCTACAGCGAACGTATAGTAGATTCTCCCCGACTCCACTTTTTAGTCAAGAAACTGTGACGATGCACAGCTATTACCCATACGGTCACTATCAACAGCTCCCGGGGCGAGGAACGCACTGCCAAGCTGCAGAGAAGATTGTCGTGCTGAAACCTTCATGCGGCCAAATCCAGCCGTAACCTGGCCTTGGGGTGCCAACGGATTTACCATGGTCTACCTACTTTAAGACGATCCAGTTGAAGCATTTCTGGGAGAGCAGGCCCGTAGGTAAGTCAGCTGCTAACGAAAATCAAACTAGATAAGGCCGGTTTGCCTCTTGCCCCCCAAACCCGGTCTAAAGTGGGGAAAACAACGCCTGCGCGCCCATATAACAGTCCCGAATCGCTTTCACTCTCAGTCTGCGTGCCTCTCGGGGGTGGGGGGATCTACTTCAGCGGACGTTCAAGTCTAATAAATGATTCGCTCGTGCATTCTATTAATAGCAGTTACGCCCCTGCATGACATTTTACCTCAATATTAAGACCGTCTCTGGTGTTATCCCAGAGAATAACCAACGTAGACAATACAGAAACGGATACACGGGGTGGCTTAAGGCCGCCGGGAATCTTAAGCCACCCCCCATCCCCAGGTTTCCGGGTCACCCTAGTCTCTAGATATCTTTTTGGTGCAGTCAATTGTGCCGCATTGTTAACACGCTGCATTCCCACCTTCAACTACTGGGTGCGTTAGCAGATAGCGGGTGTCGACGCACAGTGTTGCATCCAAAGAAGCTCGTGATTCTATTTAGATTGGCCGTCCGCAATTTCTAAACGGAGGGCTACACCTTAACTTTCGGGTGCTGCTCACTTGGGGACAGCTACGTCTCATCACTCATCACTCCATCACTCCATCACTCCCCAAAACCAACGATAGCACGCGAAATTTAGCCACGCTCACCATGAAGTGCGTGAGGGCGTCAGGTGCAAAGGGCAGCATTTGTAGGCAACCAGAAACGACTTACGAGGGGATTTTGTGACGTCAAGGTTGCCAGCCAGCATATCAAAATATCGAGATTTCGCCCCAAAATAAACGATGTGGTACGTTTGCGAGTTACTATGTACTACCATGGCTACAGCACGTACAAACAAGCGGCTTTCACCAAAAGTTAGCTGGGTTTACGGGGACCTTTTGAGACAAAATGCGTACGTACCCGAAAAAGAGCGGACAGGGAAAATTTGTCGCCGTTTGAGGCAGTCAAGTATTGGGCTAGAAAAAGAGCAAAATAGGGCGAAAAAACTCCGAATTCTTCAACGTTTGCATCAGTTTTTTGATCGGAGAAAAGTGGAGGTTTTCTTGTAAAGCTCTTAAATGTAACCCCAATTAGCTTGCATTTTTGGCGAAACGCCTGCTCGCACATACTTGATAATATGTTCCTCAGGGAACCTCCGCGGTCTTTAAGTGGATACACCCACTGTAGCGGCAATCAATCTGGCCCTGGGGCAGGCACTCACCGTGTGCTGCCCAAGCCATCGATGAGGCAGGTATCTCGGGTGACAAGAGTCTCGTCTAAGTCGAAAAAAACGAACCCAGTCTCGCGCGAGTCGACGGGGCCTAGCACCCAAAGAAGCTGATCGATCAGGTCCGACGTGTCCCTCGCCTCCTGCAAATATTACAACAGTAGTACATTACAGCAGTAGTACGAGTGCGGTTACGATTGGAAACACTGCAATGTCAGTGTCTGTCTTGCTGAACAGCGCCTGAAATAATCGAAAGAATAAAGGGAAAAGGGGTACAAAGGCACTTGTATAAATAGTGTTGGATATGGATAAAAAAAGTGATTTTTTCGTAACGAAGTCGTGTTGTTTTGCTTTTCGACAAAAATAAAGAATTACCGGACAGAAAAAGGGTTGGTGTTCCGATATTATTTTCACCGCTGAAGTGATAACGTATTTCTTACAAAACCATTCAACATCGAACGCCTCCTAGGGGGGCAGTGCACACAGCATCAACTAGCAGTAGCGAACGAGAGCCACCCGCCACAACCAGGGGTATTATTATTATTATTGTACGTACATACAAGGAAAGGCGGCCCCGCCCTCCATAACAGTTGCGCAGAAAGGGCGTGACTAAGAGAAGGGGAAGGTAATGGACTGTACCAAGAGGTTGAGGTGCTACATGCATTTGAAACATATGCCATTGAAAATTGTGGGTTTTGTCGGGAGTGGTTTTGCGCACAGGCGTATGTAAATGTAGGTGTTGGTGCATTGCATAGAGGAATTGGACAGACAAAACGAAACGCAAATAAGAAGGTTGCGTGTAGTAGGGAGAATTGTGGTGTTGTGGACAGGCGAGAAATGAACTGGAAAAAAAATGGAAAGAAAACCGCGGTTGAAAAAATAAAATAAACCGTGGATGAAACGTAAATGTATGTAAGAAAAGGTAATTGGCAATGGCAGTAGCCAGACCTTAGCTGAATCCGGAGAAGGATTCGGACGGCATGACATGCGCCGAGAGCGCTGAAGGGTGGGAGAGGAATTCCGTGTTTTTTATCAAGTGGATACATCCTGACACAACCGCAGAAAAAAAACACAACGTTAATTAGAGCAGTCAGCCCAACGCCCTGACAATAAGTACGCGAAAAATGAAAAACAAACGCCAGAAGTCAGACCACATCTGCTTCCGTGATGGAAAGCATAAGAAGCTACGAACTTGTAATGCCCAAAGTTCACGCTGGGAAGTCTTGAGTACTGAAGGCCCGAAGTTTATGCCGAAAGTCTGAGTACTCACGCACAACGCGTAGAGACAGAAGAGAAAAATGTCGGGAACACGTACACGCATGCAGTACCACCCCCTGTTATGTACAGTTTCTGTAAAAAAAGAAACTCCGTTTTTCTACAGCTTCTGGCGAAGACGCGGAGAAAATACTGAGCATGTAAACAAACGCGCTGCGAAAAAACAGTCATCGACTGGCCTGCCGTTTGCTGGGCTAACCCGTACAGCCTGTAGGACGAAGCATTCCTCTCGAAGCACTCCTCCCTCATGAAAACACTTCGACAAAGAAACCTTTTTTGTAAGGCTACGGCGAAAACGTGAGAACGAGAGCAAACACAAGGAGGAAAAAGCTCTGCATAAGAAGCTCCGGACTGGTAATCCGCAAAGTTTACGCTGGAAAGTCTGGAGTACTGAAAGGCCAAAGTTCACGCGGAAAAGTCTGAGTACTCGAGCACAACGCGTAGAGGCAGAAGAGAAAAAGGTCGGGAACACGCACACGAACGTTTGTTCGGGGAAACTTTCGAGAGATGGGAAAGAGAAATAGCGAAAGCACCCTTAATGACTTTCGAGAGAGGTGAAAGGCTGAAGGGGAAAGGTGTGATGTGTGCGCGCAGCGTTCGCGCAATTTCGAATGGAACGGACCTTGCAGTGTCCGTTTAATAACGAAACATGAAAAACGGACACAAGCGATGACCCACAGCGTAGCTGCGTAGAAAGATAAGACCGCAGCAGCTGCTGCTGTAGATACTGTACGTGGTACATACTGTCTGGACCCAGGCTACGGTAGGGGGGTCCCCTTTTGGGCCTTTTATTTCAGTGTCTAGGGGTCACTCGCGCGAGTAACCCCTTTGTTCCCATGCAATCTTGCGTTTTCTTTATGTTTTACATTGACGAAATCAATCCGCAATGCAAAGGTGATCTAAGCTGCGGCAAACCAAGTTCCTAAACCATCTTCATCCGTAGGGTACAGAGCTACTCGTGCGTGTGGCTCAAACACACCAGTGAAAATGGGGGTACCCCCCCTACCGTAGCCTTGGTCTCTGGATAATTGTAGTGCAAGAACGACTCAAATAGGATATTTAGGTTTTGTACTATATGGAAAGGCGGTTTACGAGGATACGAAACCGTCAGTACAGGCAGCTTCGACGCCTGTGCTGTGAGAGATTAACTCACTCTGCTTTTTGCTCTACCCCAACCTCTGCTCAGCGCCAGATACTGCATGACCTACTGCTGCAGCGTTGCCAAGTTTCCCAACAGGTCATGAGCCAACGTGGTAGTGTAGATTCAGAGTCAAGCATGTCTCCCCCTTCCGGAAAGGGTATTCTCCGTTTAACGGGGATCCCAACCAATACCATGGTTGGATGGCATTACAACGATCGTTGATGTACGAGGACGGCCTTGGCAAAGTTATGTCAGACCTAGAGACCACCCCAGCAGCACCAGAGGAGGATGCCACTCAGGTGCAGAAGGCGCAATATGCGAAATAGAGTCACCGCTATGACGAAAAGAACGGTAAGCTTTTTACGAGAATGCGTCTAGCTGCCGCTGATTGCCGTGAAGGATATGCTAGTGTTGCCGCTCAAGTCGTACAAGCGTACGCCCCCGTAGGGGCAGCTGAATTCGGCGACGGTCGCAGTGCTGTTATGGCACTCGAGGCCGAATACAGACTAGATGGCGAATCCCGAATGAAGGAGCTTCACGATCAGCTGGCAAACTTGCAGGTCACCGAGGCCGAGCAATATGACCCTGCCCGAGTACTCCAGGAGTTGCGCCGCATTTGCGTCGAGCTGGGTGCTCTCGGTGACACAGCAGTTCCAGCACGGAACACACATGCATTTTTCAGGGCACTCCCTGATAGCCAATATGAATCGTTGAAGAAGGTACTTTTGCGGTAGGCAGCGTGATGGCACCGCCTCAAGTTTGGAAGATATGGCAGCTCGTGCAACGTCTTACCATGCTATGCAAATTCGCGACAAACTCACCGCTAAAGAAGAAAGTGCGGAACGAGACGAACATGATGCACGCAGTCGCGAGCGTGCGCTGAATACGGCAGCGTACGAGAGATCTCGCAACCCCTCCCGTAGAAACAACGGTCGAGATGGAAGAAAATATCGCGGAAATGGTACGAGTAATACCAATATAGCCCCGCGAGAGGTAACAACAATAACGGTGGTTACACGTCAAGGAACACGAACGGTAACTTGTCTGAGGATAGCACTTCATGTAAACCGGAAAGTGCACGCGAACGTAGGCACGGGAACCGTGCAGGTCGAGGAGGACGACGGCGTAATCGCAATGTCGGAAAAAACCGCCACGGAAGATGCAATTACTGCCGGAACTCTACTGAGCACGGCTGGCATGACTGCCCCCTTCGCCACTCGCACCAGGAAAGTGACGACACGTACCGTGTTAATGCTGCACAGGTCAGCTCCCAACGGGAATGTATTTCTCACGCATGGTGCACGATCACCGAGAACGCCGACTTGGAGAATTTTTAGGTTGGTATTGGTGACGGTGCCGAACGTCCCCAGAGAAATGATGAAATATAAGATCATTTTAATGAATACGAAGGTGCAGGAAGAACTTGCATTCCCGGCAATGATGGAAATTGGAACCGACACGACCCCCGTTGATACAGCAGTGTTCATTGATACAGCAGCGCCAAATCACATGGTACCCGCCGGATCCCAGCTATGCCAACATGTGGTCAACAAGATCGACTGCTGCATGCGCATCAGAGGATCTTGCGGCGAAACTACAGCCAGGACAAAAGGTACTCTCGCATTTCGTGTACGGAATGACCGAGGCGAGTTGATACCGGTCCACCTGGGAGTGTTAATTGTTCCCAATTCGGGATCGAGTGTGTTTTCGGTCGGAGCGCTCAACGAGAAGGGAGTAAAGCTCGATCTAATGGCCAATCCTCCTGTTTTACGCGACGGTAACAGCGAGTTTCCCGTGTCGACGGAATATCCACGGACGTTTGTCCTACGTATACTACTGAATGGGCAAGATAAATCGCGCACTAAAATATTAATCCCACACAGCGATGGACACTGACTCGTGCCACCGAAGGATGGATCCCTGTCGCCGTTGCGCTATGAAACAGCCAGCGGAGGAGCTTACAGCAGGTGCGAATGGTGATATTGCCAGCTCTGGAACCGGAAAGCCGACTGTAATCGGATATACGCTAGCTAAGCTGCGAACGGACGAGACGGTGGACCACGGAAGCGCGGAGCTCGCTACAGGCAAGGACATAATTCAAAACGTTCTCGCAGGTACATTTATTTTGATACAGGAAATGACTACCAGGACGACGCCAGAAACATATGGAATGGCAGGTACATGCCCGACGGATTCGCGTACTGAGGGGAGAAATGTGCGGATAATGGATGGCTCAATTTTGTCAACAGAGGACATTACAGAAGAAGTAATTTTGTCAACAGAGGACGCTGCAGAAGAACCCAGTTTGTCAACAGAGGACACTACGATATTCAGGTCTGCGACAAAATCTCGTTCTTATCTTAGCAGGGGCGCGGCGATGGGGCTAATTAACAGCGACTTTGCACAAGATGGAATGGGCTGCTCTGCGACACGGGTCGTTCCGTACCTGGTAGCAGCAGGAGCACCCTCCGTATATTGAAATAAGTTGTTGAAGATGATATATGGTCGTGTTGAAATGCATCTACAGTAGTGGGGTGACATGGATCACTACTGTTGTTGGAGGCGTGCCTGCTGATCCCACACCTCCAATGCTAACTAACCTTTGGCATTTAATCTAAACAATAAGTAGCGAGAAAACAAGGGCGACGTTGGTTTATATGATAAATTGGGTGATGCAGCCACCAGTCGAACTAACGAGATAACGCCAGCCGCAAGGCACATGGACGAAAAATTGCACCATGTTAGGTCCTTCTTTGCGAGCAGTGTAGTGGATGTGTAGTACGCTAAAACAATCATTCAAAAGGCCGACATTCTCACGAAAAGCTCGGGCGCGCTAAAGTTTATATCAACCCGCCTCATGCTGCTCGGTGAATGAACACCCCCCCCCCCTTTCGAAATCAGACATTAAGCCCAAAGGGTGTAATGGTGTAATGGAGTTCGTATAGAGGTTACTGGGGGGGTTACATTGCTGATGACATTTCATGCAATTAATATTGATATGTTATTTTGTGTTCTAAGATCGAAACGGATTATTACTGACGTGAATACGGAATTGGTATGAAGTAGTTCTTGAGAGGATATGTCAGGATAATTGTAGTGCAAGAACGACTCAATAGGATATTTGGGTTTTGTACTATATGGAAAGGCGGTTTACGAGGATACGAAACCGTCAGTACAGGCAACTTCGACGCCTGTGCTGTGAGAGATTAATTCACTCTTTTTTTTACTCTACCCCAACCTTTGCTCAGCGCTAGCTACTGCATGATCTACTGCTGCAGCGCTGCCAAGTTTCCCGCCACATACCGTACGTATTATAGCAACGTTGACAGGTCATGCGCAGCTCCATCACACCTGCTACTACTACCACTGCTGCTGCACATATTAAACGTTCTACGCCGTTCTGTGCTCTAGACTACATAATCGTATACGTAGCTCTCTCTGAGCTGCTGCTATAGATACTGTACGTAGGAAGGACATACCGTACGCAGCAACGTTGACAAAACATGCGTAGCTCCATCACAACTGTTACTGGTATATATATCACACCTGCTGCTATAGACTACGTAGCTCTCTGATCTTTTTTTATCTCTCTCCCCTCACCAGATTTTTTCGAAAATTTCGATAGATGGCAGTTTTCGACGAAGCCTGGGTGGTGGCAAGTCTTCTACGGGGCGTCACCCTCTGATTTTAGGCACCCATAACTCTGCCCGTACGCCGAATCTCGTGCCGAGGAAAGGTGCGCGTAGATGGAACAGCATTGCTCTGCGTCAAGCTTTCCAAAGGGTAAAATGTCCAAAGGCCACGCGGAGCTGAAGGGAGTTGTGAAGTGTATTGTTGTGAGAGTAGGGCAAATTGTCCGGCTTGCACGGGAGCGTTCACACGTCATATTAATTAGGCATATTTTGCGACGGCGGTCATTACCGGTTGAGGAAAAACTAGTCGACGATAAGAAAACTCGGCATGTCCCCTTCGATGGCGGGGAATGTTTTCGCAACAGAGCCAGTGAACACAGACAACCATAATCCTGTTGAATATACGAGTACTTATATCACAACTAATACAGTGCAACATCTACTGCTGCTGCACATGCACCAGAGTAGTCCCGTGCAGCAACCAGCGAGCATCGATAGCGTTGATATATACAATTCATTATTGATAACTGCTGTGTGATAAACCCCAAGGCAAGACTTTGCAAAATTGTCACCAATATCGACTAGAACTGCATTTGGTTCCATAGCAGACCTTTAGCGGGTTGAATTACCCACAAACACACCAAACACAGAATTGTAATAGCACCGGCAGCGGGCACCACCTTCAGCATCCTTCATCTGGATGCGTTACGCATCACAGGTAATAACCTCGTTGTGGCTCCGGAGGAAAATCTATCTATTTATTCAAAATATGTTGATTACAGCCAGGGGTAGAGGATATTGTCCCCGTGATTTTATATAGTGCCACGGAGAAGATATACGACACTCGCGCAACATGACGATGCTTTTTCTGTTGCATCTCCTAAATAGGAGTTTGATAAGAGGGCACACCATCGTGTTTTTGGTAGCTATACCTGGGTCTGAAAAGAGGTCGACCCCTTTGGGGCTTTACAGGCAAGTGTGTCGAAAAAACACGAGCTGGCTCAAGCTTGCGGGGCACGAAAGGATTCTTGTGTCCGAAAGACAACGCTAGCAAATGTGTGCGACTATATTAGCGCAGCTTGACGGTACTTGCACTGGTGCACGCTCTGCCCAGAAAATCTTTCTATTAAACAGGCTGTTACAACCGCACTTTCTGTTTTTTAGGTCGTGTGTCATAATCAAGTAAATAAAAGGGTTAAACACCACGTACGCACGTACAGCGGTAGAGGCCGTAGTAGTGGATACTAGACCAACCTGTTTCCAGGAACTGTTTTTTTTGTTCCGTGTTGTACTACATATCATACACTAAAACACGCAGGCGGGTGGTCGGGGGAGCGGCAACGTCAACCGCGACCAGAGCCCTAACCCTAACCCTAACCCTGACCCGAACGTCAAGGGGTGACCCGTGAATAAATGCTGTGGATTGTGAAATGCGGCCGTCCTGATCGCTGTGCTTTCGCCGTCGAGGATGCTGTGTTTTGGGCAAAAAGAAACTTGTCATATTATTTTTTTCCGTCGAAGTATTGCAGTAGTAGCAAATATGTTCTATTGGTAATTCTATTTCCAAGTGGTTTGTCCCGAAAACATGGTTCCCGTCGTAGCTTACCCGTCAAATGTACGAAGGACTATGCAACTAATTTCTAAGTAATCAATTCCATATTTCTACTCTATGGAAATGTCACGTCGCATGCTGCCTCTCTCACATAACCTTTTGCCTACAGTTAGGAATGTCATGTCGTCTGCGACCTCACTCATTTTAACTTGTCGACTACGACGACAAAAGCCACCTCGTATGCTACCCCTTTCGTTCGTTTAAGCTTTAAACTACAACTAGAAATGTCACGTCGTATACTATTTATACCTATCTCGTTTGGCCTGTTGTTTGCAATTAGAAATGCCACCTCGTATGTCACCTCCCTTATGCCCTCATGTAACCATCCGACTACAATTAGAAACGTCACCTCGCGGGCCACGTTTCTCACTCTGCCTTTCGACTACAATTGGAATTGTCACCTGGTATACTACCTCGATACGTATAGACGAAAAACAGCTAATCACTGTTTTTGATATCGACGACACTTAACATCGGCGGGTGATGCTACTTCGCACGATGCTATTACAGAAGTCAAGTACTAGCATGATGGAAAAGGTCAGAATCGCTAGATGAACGAGGATTCTCAGTTGCTCGTTCGCGGAGAAACTACGAGGCTGAAAAGAACCTTTAGATAAAAACATTGCAGAGGTAGCGTTGCATGTAATCCAACCGCAGAATGAGTACTACCAGACGACATTATACGCATTATGTTGCATATAATTCAGTCGCAGCATACTTTTACTATGTTCTTCTGCCATCATGAGGGTTTGCATGTTGAACCTGGTGCAAGGCTCATATGAAGGCCTGCGGTCCCCGTTTTCAACTTGCGACACTCCCGGGATCTTTAGCCAACGACAATCCGAAGGGGAGCCTTGTTCATAGGGAAATAACCAAAAACGGTTATACCCGTTCACTGTTCTATCAAAAACAAGTGAAAAACGCACCCCACGGGCCGCGTGATGGGTCAACATAAAATCGTACCTGATTTTGATGGATAATGTCCCGGGCATACCAGTAAAAGACCATTGTGCTTGGCTTTCACCCGTTTTTGGTATACACAAGCCAATCAGATGCCTTAATTTGTACTTCAAACCAATCACAGGTGATAATTCATCCCCTCTATACGAACGCCACTGTAGCTGGGATGGAACGCCATCGTCGTGAAATAACAAGTAAAGGCCACGAGCCTCACAGCAGCTTCCACACTCTTCCACATTACACACCACGTCACCCTTGTCACACACGTTGCTCTGTCCTTCCTCCTCCTCCTCCGACGTGGGAGCACCATGGCCACAAAAAACAGCTCGTTTGGCCCATCATACCTTCGTGTCGGCTGTGTTTGACAGCACGAAAACACCTCGTCCGGCTGCTCCGCGAGCGTATCTGGCAACCGGTGGCCATGTGTACAGGGCCTCCGGGAACGGGGGTGGGCGACAGAAGATTACTCCTGCTCCGGGGCGGCCGTGCCACCGAAGTCGAAGCCGAAGCCGAAGCAGGACCGATCACACCAGCTCGTAAAGTTCTTACTATCATGATCATATGATCATGCCCTGCTCGATTTTGGAGTGATGAAAACAGCAGTAGTACATGTTTGACGAGTGCTCTAATACACGGTGCGTACCGTAGTATTATATGAATGAATGTAATCACATCAACGACTACTACATGCATTCCAATACCAAATACTTGGTGCACAGTTCACGCCTACCTTGTACGATTACACGTCGTATATTGCGTCAGCAGGCCCCGGAAACGAGAGGTTGATCGATGGGCCGTTGTGTGGCTCGTGGGGAGAGTTTTTGGCTTGGGTTTAGAGTGTACCCGTCCTTGAGAAAAGCCGGACGGGGTACACCCGTTTCGGCTGTTGCCCTTGTTTATAATGTACACCAGGAAAACGCACCCTTGCCAGCAAGGGGTGAACGCACCCTTGAAAACAAGGGGTGGGTGGAGAAACAAAAGCAAATCGCCAATCAACAAGAGATATGAAAACACGCGAGTACGACATATACCGCTGTTAATCGTGCCGGTGAAGATCCTTCTAGGAGACGAGAAGTCGCCGCCGCTATTAGACCTTGCGAGAAGCCTAATGAGGCGTACTCCTTGTATCGGTGTGTCCGTGTGTCGCGCCTACCAATACTCCTACTGCCATAGCTCACGCTGGTATGATAATACTGGCATACAAATATTAAGCAGCTTGCAAAGATGAGTATCGACCCTAAATTCGCCGAACTCATAGCTGACATCGTTACAATATACATATAAATATAATATCCTTCTCTTTTTCAGGGATTCGGTCAGGAGTTTTTTTCGTCTCGGCCAAATAGCTTCGTTCGAGCGCCGGCTTCGGGGGGCGGCTCCAACGCCCCTCGCCGTGCCGTGTCCGTTCCGCACATCGACGTGAACGCGGACGGATGCCGAGTGAGACAAGCGAGAATGTGCAAAAATACCGCATGTCGAGGAGGAATTCCGGACATTTTAGTTGTATATTAATGTCTGCTGCGCATGGATGATTTACAAAATTTGCATCATTTCGAAACGGTAGTTGCTAATGTTTGGAATTTTGCGGTGGCATACTATCGAGCGTTTGTTTGGCTTGGCGTCTGCAGGGCTGGAGCGTTTGTTTGTTTTGCTTGACGTCTGCAGGGCTTGAACGAATGAAACACGTGAAAGTCTTCGGGGGGCGGCTCCAACGCGTAGAAGTCTTCGGGGAGCGGCTCCAACGCCCCTCGCCCTTCCTTATCCGTTGGGCACCTCGACGTGAACGCGGATGGATGCTGATCGAGACAAGGGAGAAGTAAAAAACATATTGTATTTTGAGGAGGTAATCTTGCGACTTCTGTTGTATCTTATAATAACGTCTGCAGCGTCTGGATAATTTCCAAAAATGGCATAATTTTCAAACGGATGGTAGTTGCTAAAGTGTTCAATTTTGCGGTGGTGTACTCTCGAGCGTTTGTTTTGCTTGACGTCTGCAGGGCTTGAGCGCGAGTTATTATACCAGTAAAAGGAGATCGCTCTAATTCGTCATTTTATATTATTGCGTTTGGTGCTGTTGAAGTGTTTCTCATTTCGAGCGTGCTTGGTCTGCACGTCAACCTGATATAGGCTCAAAATCTTCAGCAGGGGTTGTACAAGTGAAAAATGTGTATAAGTTCGTCGGGTGAATACGCACATGAAAAAATAATACCTGATAAAATATTAATTGGGTACGTGCCAACAACAACGTACAACCACGATGGACAACCTACAAAAAGAAGTAAACAAATAACGCGCGAGCGATGACGTGCTTTTCGTAGACGAATATGCATACTACGACATCTGCGAAAGGTTCCCTACGGCCGGCAACGAAGGCGGGGATACATCTTTATTAGGAAGAAAAATTAGACGGACACCCTTCACAAACAAATAAAAAAATCCCTAGATAACGTACATGATGCAAATGACTAGCCGAATTGCGACCGCGTAAATAATTGCGAGCTTAGTTAGTAGGCTTTGATCCAACAGGCCAAGGTTTTCTGCGCGACCTATTATGCAAGTAACTAGCCAAATTGCGGTTGTTTGGCTTGACGTCTGCAGGGCTTGAACGAATAAAACACGGGAAAGTGCGAGTAGTTGTGAAGAATGCGATGCAAGAAGATTAGAAAGGCTGCAAGACGAACATGATACGTCCAGAAGAACGCGCGTTATACCAGTGGTAGATCGCTCTAATTCGTCTTTTTATATTATTGCGTTTGGTGCTGTTGAAATGCTTCTCATTTTGAGCGTACTTGGTCTGCACGTCAACCTGGAATAGATAGGCTCAAAACTGTTCTTTTGCGCGACCTTATTACGCAAAACTTCTGCAGCAGGAGGAGTTGTGAAGAATGTGCATAACTTCGTCGGGTGAATACGCACATGAAATAATATTATCTGATAAAATATTGATGGGATACGCGCCAACAACAACGTACAACAACGATGGACAACCTACAAAAAGAAGTGAACAAATAACGCGCGAGCGATGACGTGCTTTTCGTAGACGAATATGCATACTACGACATCTGCGAAAGGTTCCCTACGGCCGGCAACGAAGACGAGGATACAACTTTACTATGAAGTAAAATTAGACGGACACCCTTCACAAACAAATAAAAAAATCCCTAGATAACGTACATGATGCAAATGACTAGCCGAATTGCGACCGCGTAAATAATTGCGAGCTTACTTAGTAGGCTTTGACCCAATAGGCCAACGTTTTGTGCGCGACCCATTGCGCAAGTAACTAGCCAAATTGCGGTTGTTTTGCTTGACGTCTGCAGGGCTTGAAGTAATAAAATACGGGAAAGTGCGAGTAGTTGTGAAGAATGCGATGCAAGAAGATTAGAAAGGTTGCAAAACGAACAAATCTCGGCCTCAGTATGCGATTCGCGGAACTGGAATTCTCGGTCAAATAGCTTCGTTCGAGCGCCGTCTTCGGGGGCGGCTCCAACGTCCCTCGCCCTGACGTATCCGTTCCACACCTCAACGTGAACGCGGATAGACGCTGAGCGAGACAAGCGAGAAGTGCGCTTTATTTTTGAATTTGGGCGGTATACGCCCGAGATATTTTCGGATCTTGGCATATGTAGAGCTTGAACGAATAAATAAGGGACAGCATTTCCAGATTGGCATCTAAATTACTTCCCGACCACGCTTTTTTCATGGCCGCCTCCAAGCGCGTGCCCTATCGTAGCCACTACTGCTGTGTTGTTTCCTTTCGACTCAGTGGGTATAGTGTTATATAACCAACGAAGGATGTGTCGTGAGTACGATTCTCACCCAGATCATATTTGGTATTCAGGAGCGTGCGCGCTGGAGACGTTTTGAATGGTTATGATAGTTGCTAGTGTTCTGAGTACGACAAACTGTAGTACGTGGAGAGAGGATAGCCCCGGAAATCGCGCTTACGAAGTCGATGATAATTAATTAACGAACTGGAAAACATATTTGGTTGGTTTTTTGCATAACCCACTGATGTGAGTGTTACTGAGTCAAGTGACAGCAGTGGGTAGTGCTGTGTGTCGTGCGTTCGACCCTTACCGACTTAATGCTTGTCTTCAAGCGTGCGCGCTGACGACATTATGAATGGTTATTTTGGCAGTTTAGCATATATATGTAGTGGCACTACTCACTGAGCTACTGAGTCAAGTGATTAAGTATAGCTCAGTGGGCAGTGCTGTAGCATTTCTCGGTTAAATCACTTTGTTCCAAGGCCGCCGTCCAAGCGAGAAGCGCGCAAAATTTTGAATTTTGAACGGTACTCTCCAGTTATTCTTCGGACCTTGACGTATGTAGAGGTTGATAAAATAAACTTGGCAAGACATTACTTCCAAATTGGCATAATTTTTTGTGCCAAAATAAATAATAAAATTACTGTAAAAAAATCCCCATGGTACTGCGGTAGGTATCATAGTAGTGAATTTGCTTTATTGAATTTCGGTAGGTACACGTACATACATGGGTATAGACGTGGCAAGCGCACGCATGACTAAACGAGGAGGAGGAGGTAGTAGTTATTACGATTACTGCGCCAGGAAAAGCCACACAGCAGCATTGCGAGTGGCTGCGTCCCCGGGGCCTCGAGGGTTGTATTTTACAAGTTCCTTCTCCTGTTGCTAAGCTGCGCCACACGAAGGTGGTGGTAAGTAGACAGAAGGATGGCGTGCTTTGTTGTTGCTGTGGTCCCTGACTCCGTTGCTGTGATTTTTGCCGGTCAAGTGCAAGCGGTCGTGTGTTGTGCGTAACTGACCAATAAGTTTGTGTTGCTTCGTACTTGACGTGCTCCTTGTTGCTACTGATTGCTGATTGATCATCTCTTCTAGTGATTTATTTATTTATTGTTTGACACACTTCTACTTTTCAGCTTCTGGACATACAAGCCGTGGTCACAGGTGTCGTCCTTCCCTTCCCCCCCCGGTTATTGCCTTCATTTTTTTTGGCGCATAGGGTTCAGCACCCACTGATCGTCGAGTTTTCATCGAGTGTTGCTAACTCACGCTCTCGCGCTTTCCGCAAGTCAATTAGTGCACGAGACGAAAAATTGTACGAGTACGCACTCGGGGGGATTCAAAATCACGAAGCTGACCTATACCAGGCTCGAGGATATAACCTGATACGCCACCGGGGCAGTGAGTGATATAGAGCCGATCGCCCCGGTGGTCTAGTGGGGTTACACTCGAATACTACTATTAATACCAACATTAGTCCTTCAGTTTAATAACCACCGTTGTGAGCTTTGTTGGCTTTATTTATTAGCAGAAATAAATGAGAAAAAAAGGACCAACTAACTGCTGAAATCGCCTAGCAGCGTCGGTAGGTACAAATCAACGCGAATCGACGAGGGAAGAAAATGCTTAGCTCTTCTCGCGATAAAAATTAGGGCAGGTGCCGTAGTGGGGAGGGGGGAGAGGAGCCCGCTATATGACCTCAGGTCTAAGTTAAACTCCTAAGAGGGCGAGGGTAATGCGAGCATCACAATGAATGGGATGGGAAAAAGAAAAGAAGTGAATTGTATTACTGCTGCTGTAATAGTACGATAGCCAAGCAAGTTGCACCGATCGACTCGATCTGGGCTGACTGCTGTCGTATTATGCAGAAAGGTCCATGTACAACTTTTCTAACCACACGCAGCGGACATGGTCAGTCACCTTACTGGCCCGGGATGCTTGATCGAGCTAAACAATCGTAAGAAACGTACTCGACACGTTTCGTCGCCAGACTAAAGGGTCTGTCGGCGTGTGCTCGGATATATCCGATCGAAATCTGATGAATGAAGCTCGGGATCGAATTCACATAACAAACGGTAGTAGCTATTATTAGTAGTGCATTTATATGATTGTTAGTCTATACTCTTGGCATTACCTTACATACTGCACGCGCAGACTATGATTGTGTGTGGTGACTTTTTTTACTCTACCAAGTATTGAATCGAACAATTCGAAGTGCTGCCCTGCCCTACCCGAAGCATGTGTGCCGGCGTATGCCGGCACACATGCGGAGCCCTTGTTTTTATTAAATATGTGTACCTGGCCTGGTTATAATGCTGCACGTACTGCTCGTGGCTCGTGCAAGTTTTTCATTTTGAACATTAGCTATCTTGAGCCCGCGGATTAGATTACTGTGTATCGCGATGAAACAGCGCCCAAAACACAACTGCATATCAGGTATGTAGGTTTTTCACTTTTACGTTCCAGCTTCTGGACAAGCCGTGGTCACATGTGTCGTCCCTTCTCCGCCCCGGTTCTTGCCTTCAGTTCTTATCGCGCATAGGGTTCAGCAATCCTTTTGCTCGTCGATGTTTCATCGAGTGTTATATACAGCCCCAAATAGAGCAGGCCGCACGCAACGCTGAACCCTGAATCCGTACTGTTCCGTACCATGGTATGTACCAGACTCGAGTATAACACGGAAGGTAACCGACAGCAAACTACTGTAGTAATCGGAGGAGCGCCCAGTAGTGTAACATATCATGGTGCATACACACCTGGTATAGCACTACTACCCACAGTGTAATAGTCACTCGACTTCATAGGTTAGTGGGAAGGTACTGCACGCTCGGGCTCGACGAACCTCTCTGACTATGATAGCACTGATCTCCGGGACGCTCCCGTCGCCACGGAATGCTCTGGGATCTGAGAACCAAATACCGTTTGAGTTGGGCGGAGAAAAAGTGACGACTCGATGCATGTTGTCTGATGCCTGCTGGGCTTGTACCCCCACATGTCATGTTCAGAACAAGCCAAGTCAGCAGCGGACGATCTACTCACCTAAGGTTAAATACTCCTACACGATACGCCAAAACGACGGCCATAGAACCTCACCCTCACGACGGCCTTGGATGCCACGGAGGGCTTGCCTATAGCGCCGGCCAGCCGTGGCAGGACTCTGGAAAGGACAGCCCCTGAAGCTGAAGTGTGACGACCTGTCATGCCGGCAATGAAACGATGGCGGGGCGCGAGATTGTCGTGCTGTCTTTCGCGTAGTCACTTCTCGCATTGTTGTTTGGTGTAACCTACCTACAGTCTAGTCTTTTCACTGCACTGCTGAGACGAAGTTCGTACACCTGTGGCAGTCTGGAGATGCAAAACAATGGAAGCTCGTACGCTGACCTCGTTCGAGATCGACAACACGTTGTTAACAAAATAAGAAAGCTGAGCTCCTAGGGGTGTTGCAACTTACCTTGTGGGGTAATGAGCCTAAGCGAGGATCGCCACATGGTCGCTGCTGATTCACTTTGTGTGAGAGTTCAACACACCTGGAGAACATGCCCGACGTTCCTCTCGTTTCTCGTTCCTCCATTTCGGGGAGTGCGTAGTGACTGGCAGGCTTTCAAAATATGGAAGACGGGGACGCAGACGTGATGTTTTATCCAATCATATTGTGCGGGAATGTGGCTTTCTACCAATCATCTCGCGAAGATATCGAAGCGACACATTATTCACCGATTTCTGCGCGTGCTAAGTGCTCAGTGCTTGAGGCTAAAGACTCTAGAGCTCGGATGCTGGAACCGGAACGACTGAAACACCCCTGAGGCGTGCCTGAACTTATTTCGACCTAGTTGGAACGGTTGGAATGGAACGAGGCTGTGCGTTTTCGTTTGTTCACATTCCAATCTCTCTTATGTCCGAAGTAAAACTGGGCAAGCGACCCGAACAGATCTGAGCACAACTGACTTTTGCGGCGGGACCGTGCAGCTCGAGTCTAGGGCAGAGGTACCATCACGTGGGCAGGGATTGCTCCTGACACAAAGCACAACTTCATACGCAAAATAAATCTCAAGGTAAGCCTCACAGACGACGGTGCTAGCTGTCCAGGTGGCACCGTCGGGACAGATCTACAAGTTGTGATATTGCCCTCGTGGCTCGACGAAGGCGACCGAAACCTTTACGAACATCGGTTCCACACTTTGCCAGAATATAATAAAAATAAAAATAAATTTGTGTCGATACCAAGTCGATACTCATCTTTGCAAGCTGCGTGATACCCCATTTCAGGATCTACTATAATCATATTTCCTGTAGCTGCTTCCGGCCCATGAGGAACACACATCCAATGCCCACTCAGTCTTGGTCCATCAACCAGCTACAACGTAGCAAATCCAATGCCTGCTCCGATGGATTATGTCCCGACCGGTGGACCACGACCTCCTTCTGTTCCTGCGACGTCCACACCAGCAGCATGACCTGCTGCTGCGATACCCGCACCTGCTATAACAGCTGCTGCAACGCCTGAAACTGCTCACGGTCTTTCATCCGAAGAGAACGAAGATAACGCTCTACCTGGTAGTTCGCTTTTTTTTCGTGGCGGCTTCCCATGCCGCTGCAGCAGCAGCAAGCTTCATTGTTGGTTCGACAACGACACCCACAAATTTGAACGTCACTAGACTACAGGTTTCGGCTAAAATATGTATTATGGATATTGTGGTATACCCCAGCACGGTGGCAGAGAGGCTGTGTCCCCGACGCTAGTCGGGTTGGTGACACTGTGCAGTGGATAGCCTGGAAGACTCGAGTGCTTCCGTGTTGAGGAGAAGATGTAAAGAAGTTGTAAATACTGGCGCTTATGTGGCCAACACACACAGATAAACCGCAGACTATAGACTATATACGCACGTTACATACCAACCGACACATAACAGATCTACGATGATCTACGACGTACAAGTGCAGTGCTACTGAACTTTGACTCATACTGGCTATGTGCTAACATTTCCATAACAAGATGCCCCCTGTCTGGCCCTGCTTCGCGAAGTACGTGTTCACCGGCGGTTTTCTCTGGGCCGAACCATGGCGAGAACGTCAAATAATTGCTGTCTGAAGCCCGGAGAAGGCAAGGAGTGTCCCCTGTGCACTCATAATTGTCCGAAGGCTTTGACAAGACATTGCAGAAGGACGACGACGCAAAGTGGAAGTTGGTTTTCGCTGCGACCAGGTGATCAGCACAAGCAACGAGTCAGCGCGCAGAGGAGAGGCGTTCGTCGAGGCATCAGGTGGGTAGTTGTGAGGATCGCGCTTTTAATTATTGTGAGAAAGAGGGGAAGAGTTTCTTGGCTGGACACAAAATACTCTTGACGGGGATGCAAGTTGTGTATATAGTCTACTTCGTACAATAATATAGATGTACGAGGTACATTAGTGTGTAGTATAGAGTCTAGTCTATAGCGTAGATGTCGTTCCGATATAAGGTCGACTAAACTTGCATAATCTGTCATGTTGTGCTATAAATAAAATATAGGAGTTTTTTTTATTAGTTGCTATTTTGTTTCTGTTGTTGAATTGTGATATATACTATAGTCTATATTTTTCCTTTCTTCTTTTCTTTCGTTTTTCTTGCTTGCCAAGCAAAGAGGCAGCATCGCCACAGCGGAGAGCGTAGTAGTTGCAGCGTGGGGAGAGGAAAGGCTGGGCATCGCGTGGGTAAGCAAACGCCATAACAGCGAGGACGAGAGGGTCGGGGTTGGGATGGGCTGGGCTGGGACGACTGAACGCAGCTATTGAAAACCAAGGCATGCACCGAAACGATAAACAATAAATACATTGGTTTACTATGACTGTCTTACAGCAGTTTGTGATCACATAATTTTTTATTTTTTCATCATTGGATGAGGAATCAGCACGGACAATGGGTGTACTGATTTCGCTGGGTAAAAATAATGAATTTAACAACAAATTGTTGATTTGAATTTCATCACAATATCATATATTACATCTATAGTACTGCTGTATACAACAGAGGGCAATAGAGTAGCGAAGAAGGTATACGACACAAGAAATATCATAATACTAAGAGATGTATACGACGACAGACTGCTGGAGGGGTCCTAAATAGTTGAATTCCTGGTAAAACTGCTGCTTGCTAATGTGCATTGCAATTGTTTAAAAGTTATATACCCGGCATTAAATAAAAAATGATAACTTCAATGATCTGCTTGGTGCTTCGTACTGTATAGACAAGAAACAGCTGATGATACTATGATATGCATCCAATATTTCCTTCTAATACCCGTTCATGACAATATTTCTCAACACTCCTGTGGCACAGGTCACGGTGCCGTCGACATCGAGTCAACAGCGCGATCATCATGTGGGCGGCGCTTCGTCAGAGTCCCCACCCCCTTTCTGCAAGACGCTGGCTGGGAAGGGTGGTTCTTCTCTCGTGGAGGGCTTTAGCCACTCAACCGTCCTCTTTGACGAACAGCCAGAGATGAAGCACGTACGCGCGAAGGCGATACGAAGCCTTGTTGCAAAGGCGCAGGCTTTCGTTGAAGGAGATTTAGGGTATATAGTCTATAAGAGTGTGGTGCTCGTGAGACGTGATAGGCCACAACATGTGAATGAGCAGCTGCATTCTCGTCAAGGTCGTTTAGGGGGCAGTATACACAGCAGCAGTTGTTGTTTCTTAGGGCAGTTTGTTGTTTGGTTCTGCTTGCGTTCTGTCCGGAGTATACTTTACTCTGGCGCTGGCAGCAGCAACAGCGGGCTGTGCTTGGTATGCAGCGATACGTTTGATTTATAAACCATCTTCAGTTTTCGTTCAGTATGCATATCGCGAGTATCGAATCCGTTTTTTTCCTCGCCTGTTGTTGTTTTTGCTGCAAAACAAACTGTAAATCGATCTTCTGCGGCTTTTTATTTGCACAGGTTACACGCGGGCCGGCCCGTGTCTCGGCCAGTAAATGTGGGTTGGTTGCCTCGCATGGGCAGGGTGGACGTCAAAGTCGTCATAGTAGTACTTACCGCACATAACATACGATGAGCCGCGGCCTGGGCCGGCCCGCAAAAGCGCGTGGGCCATCTCTGTTAAATGTAGCTTATATCAATAAATAGTGTGGTACTCGGGATATTACGGGATGTACGGTAGCCCAGTAATAATATTTGGAAAGTCTGTTGGCTAAAGCGAACGGGACATTGCGGGGTATCTGCCATAGTGAGAATGGTTACATTGTGGCCAGTTGATGGTCAGTGTATTTGTGGTTTGGGGAGGTACGGGGGATCATGGTTCGTGGGCGAGCGTGGTGGGGAGCAGCGTTTGCCCCCCTCCATCTCACTCTTCCCTACACCCACCTCTCCCCGTGTTCTCTTCGTTTTCGCTTGGGTACTGCTGCGATACTCAAGACATAAACACCATCGTCTTTTATCTCGGGCATACTGCAGAGGGCAGTACTTTGTCTAAGCACACAGCTCGGGGCTGTTGTTGCTACTCCATCTCCTGAACATCTCTGTCATTGAATACGTTAACGAAAAGTTCGAACTTGACGGTGGTTGATCTGAGATGGGGGACCACGAGACCATAGAAGATTTGAAGGAGCAGCTAGCTTCGCAGGCGAGGCTCTTCGAGGAAAGGCTGTCGGCAATCGAGAAGTGTCGGGAGAACACTGGCGGACTGCAGGCGGCACCCACCGGTGGAGACCTGCCCTCATCAGGTGTAGATATTTCAGCGGGTAGCAGTCTATCCATTGGACCTAGGGAGACCAAGTAGCATCAAATCGGCTGTTCCCAAAATTTAACGGTAGTGGTGTGGAATACCCTCTGTGGAAGCGACGTTTTGAAGGCTATGCAATCACTAGCGGTTGCATGCAAGCCTTTACGACTGTGACTGATATGATGGTAGGTGATCCATCTGTGACGTCCCGTTTTTTGCTAGACCAAGCATTTACTGAAATTAGCGTGAAGAGGTCCTGATTAGGTTGGACTTGCATAACGGAAAGTATTACCGGCCGCGAGTTGTTGAGCAGGGTGTTCGACACTAATTCTCCTAGTGTAGTTTGGCGTATGCTCAATGGCTGGTTCTTGCCGAAAACACTGGCTGAGAAGTCTAAGTGGAAACGACAGTTCAACGATACGGTCATGGAGAAGGAGGAAGAACCGATGAGATTTTTCGCGCGTTTAGACAAGATTGTCGGCGTTTTGGGATCCCTGGGAGTGCACCTACCTACAGAGGATGTGAACCTCAAAACCGTAGACGTTCTCACTGACGACTACGAGCTCGAGCAGCGTGCCATATTGTACAGAGATAACATCACCCGGGCCGAGATAGAGGCTATAGTCAGGCAAAGACACACAATCATGTCAAGAGGTGCGAGCACCAAAGTTCGAAATGTAGGACAAGCCCTAATTGAGAACAAGCCTGGCCGCCGAAATTATAAGCAGGAAGGTAGTGGAAAGGGTTGCCGAGCTGGTAAGGGTGTTTCCGATGATGTTGTAGCCAAGAACGACAACAGCAGCAGTACGAAGGTCGGGAAGTACGACGACATGCGAAACAAGTGTCACCGATGCTTGGAGCCAGGCCATCGGCGGTTCAACTGCACCGCGCACGTCATCCCTGCCACGAAGAAGCCGCAAAACGGCTCTGGTGAGATTATAGGATTTTTGGCGATTGGTGTGCTTGGTGAGAGATATGCGGTAGGAGAGCGCGAGCAGGGTACAGACGGCACAGAGAAATGGATAGCTGATAGTGGTGCGACCTTTCACATGACTAGATCAGCTGACTTACTGCGTGACGTCCAGCCTTCCGAGGACAAGGTTAAGATTGGCAATGGCACCCTGGTAGATGTTGAGGGTTACGGGTCGCTGACTGTAGTTTTCCCGAACAAGGCAGAAGGTGTCACTGTAAGGCTAGATAAAAGTGGCATACGTACCTAGCTTGGCTTTCAGCATTTTTTCTTCAAAGACTGCGCACACACGAGGAGTAGGTTTTGCAACTGACGATAAGGATCTGAGCGTGACCCTAGCGGATGGGCGTCTTTAGTTTTGGAGTGATGGATCTGGATACTGTAATTATGGTAGAAGGATTGATCGTGATGACGACTACATCCCCTCCCCCCTGTTGGTTCCCGAACCCATCGAGAACGTCGTAAAGCCTGCCCACCCCGCGTCCTTGGAGTTTCCTATTAAAGCCCCCGGTAGTGCTAACTCGTGTGAAACTGAATGGCTCAGTAGTTTGACCTTCTTGCAAGAGAACCCCATGAAACCTGCCCATACTATTCCCCTGGCGTGCCATGTGATAGGCCCCGGCAGCGCTAACTTGCGTGATACTACTGTAGGCATCAACGTGTTCCACTGCGTACACGGCCATGCAAACGAATTTTTGTTGAGAGAGATTGCAAAATCTTTAGGTGTAGAGCTACTCGGTAGGTTAAGACCGTGCACTGGGTGTTTCATGGCCAAGGGGTATCGTAAGACGATCGCAAACAATACGAAATTATTACGCGCCACAAAGAAGCTAGGAAGAGTTTTCGTGGATCTCAGTGGCCCTAAGGGTATGCCTTCGTTGCTTGGTAAGAAATACGTTATGGTAGTGAAGGACGACTTTACCCGGTACGCAAGGGTATGCTTTCTCGAGCGTAAGTCCGATGCTGCTGACGCCTTCAGGAAGTTTTTGGCTGACGTGCGTGGGGATGGTGTGCCGTCGGAAGTAGAGAGAGTAAGGTCTGACAACGGAGGAGAGTTCCTTGGGGAGGAGTTCGAGGACGTGTGCAGGCAGTATTGCGTAAGACAGGAATTCACCAACGCAAAGAGTCCGGAGCTAAACGGCGATGCCGAGAGAGCTCTAGGTATCATCCAGAACGCGGCACTTGCCGCGCGCATCCAAGCCCCCATCCTCTTCCCTCGCGTCGAATTGCCACTGTCGGAGACCCTCTGGGCTGAGGCAGTACACTGGGCGTGCGAAGCCTTGAACCGCACCGCGACCACGTCCAACCCGGGCAGCAAGTTGCCGTACGAGATGTGGCATGGTAAGGCAACACCCGCATCACCGCGCCCGTTTCTTCGTCCGGGATATTGCCGCTGGAACCGTCCGTCGAAGTCGTTCCCCAGGTGCGAGAGTAGCTTCTACCTCGGGCCGGGCATCGACCACCCTTGTGACTCATTGCGGATGCTGACGCGGGCGAACAAGGTGGTGGAAACATGGGACGTCACCTGGGAGGCACCACCGGTCACGGAGGTGCCGCGGGTGCAACTGCAGCAACTGGCATCGCCGGAGCTGGCAGGGGCGCCGCAGCTGGGAGGGACGTCAGAAAAGGGAGGGGCATCGGAGCTGGGAGAAATGGCAGAGCAGGGAGGGCAAGATGATTTCGATTCTGGCCCAGCGACTCGATTGCCGATGCTGGGGAGAGGAATCTCCCATCAATCTCGAGTGGCTTCTCCGGCGGGGAGTGTAGGCAATGGTGGTCAAGGTGAGCGGGGTTCTGTTGACGGTGTTAATATGCCGGCCCCCGACGCTACCACTGCCCCGTCAGGTGATTATTCGTCGTCGGTAAGCAGTGAATCGTCTGTCGACGGAGAAACCCGAGCGAGGCGTCATCATCGTACGAGAACGGTCCGGTTACTACGATGGCGCGGACTGCGGCGCGCCAACTTGAATCGCACCTGGTTGGACCTGGAGATGGAGAGCAGCTGGGACGGACTAGAGCGCAGACGCGAGCGCTCAATAAAGATGCAGCAAGCCTCGTGAATGTGTTTGGGCCCGATGAAGGGGGCAAACTAACCCATGAGCTACTGGCGGTACAGGAGGTTACCCGTAAGCCGGGCGAGTTGCCTGAATGTCTCGTCCGGGAAGCGGGGCCGGAGCCTGTTTCGTACCCTGCGGCGTGCTCATCGGAGTACTCCGACGTGTGGATGGAGGTGATGTCGAAGAAATTCGACGGGCTCGTGGCGGCCGGAACCTTTGCGGAAGTGACTGAAATTCCTGGGGGATGCGATATCGTAGATGCCAAGTGGCTGTACAAGTGGAAGGGTGATTCGCATGGTATGGTTGATAGGGCCAAGGCTCGTATGGTAGCTATGGGGTACCGCCAGGTAGAGGGGGTAGGTTACTTCGAAACGTTTGCCCATACGGCCTCCGCAACTTTTAACAGGCTGGTAGCGGCCATGGCATGTAAGCGAGACTGGGACCCGAGGCACTTAGATGTAGACCAGGCATTCATTCAGTCGGAGTTGGACACCGATATCTACTTTCGTCTTTCCCCCCGGTTGTGGATCAGTATCTGACAAGGTAGTTCTCCTCAACAAGGCCCTTTATGGCCTGAAGCAGAGTGGTTGAGCGTGGTATCAGCTGTTGTCGCCAACTCTGGTGGAGTGTGGTTTCGAGCAATGCTTGGTAGATCCCTGTGTATTTCGTCTGATGGTTACTGGTGCCGTTGTGGCGATGTTGGTCTTCCATGTGGACGACATCAAGATTGAAGCTACTGAGAAGGTGACTGAGGTGGTATTTAGTGCCCTCAATCAGAGATTTCCCACCAAACATCTCGGGGAGGTAGATTGGTACATGAGCAGTGAGTGCAAGAGGGATCGGGAGAAAGGTACTATGGAGATTTCTCAGACTCAGTTGATTCAGAACGTACTGAATCGCTTTGGTGTTTAGAAATCCAGCCCCATCCCCGCAACCCCTTGCTTGGACCTCAGGCACGTGAGCGAGGAGGAGACCGTAGTGGATGTCTTGTTCCGCGAGATCGTGGGGAGCCTGATGTGGATCGCGAACCAGACGAGGCCCGATATCGCGAATGCAGTTTGGGCAGTCGCCCGGTTTTCTCATGATTCCAAGCCGATTCACTACAAGGCGGCACAGAAGATACTCGAGTATCTGAATGCCGCGTCGGATTAGCCTTAACTTTCAGGAGGGATAGTGACTTGGAGTCGGTGCAGATGGAGTTTGATTTAGAGACGTACGCAGACGCGGACTACGCCCACAAGGCGGAGGACAGGTGTTCCGTTTTTGGTGTAGCTGTATGCTGCGGGGGCACGCTAGTGTCTCGGTTCTCTAGGACACAGAAGCGTGTCACCCTATCTACCACTGAGGCAGAGTACGTAGCAATGGCAAATGGGGTCAAGGAGGCCTTATATGTGAGGGTTATACTGGCATTTCTGATGCCCAGTCTGGAGTCGATGAGCATCAGCGTGTACGAAGACAACAAGGAGGCGATAGACTTAGATAAAACCCCTTGAGCTCGTCCAACAGTAATCTCATTGACGTACGGTACCATTTTCTCAGAGAGCTGGCTGCCAGTGGTGACATCTCAGTGCAGCATCTTCGAACGGAAGATCAGCATGCGGATATCCTGAAGAAAACTATTGGTAGGGAGAGGTTCGAAAGACACCGCGATTTCCTTGGGATTCAATATTTTCCCTGGTCTTTCTAGTGGATTCCGTTATTGGAGGTAGGCTTTAATGGTAGGCGGTTCGGTCTACGTTTTCCCGATACCCACCGTGTCAACGCCTAGTCTTGTTAGTTGATACACCTAGAGAGGGTGTCAAATGTAGCTTCTATCAACAAATATAGTGTGGTACTCGGGGTATTACGAGATGTACGGTAGCCCAGTAATAATATGTGGAAAGCCTGTTGGCTATAGCGAACGGGACATTGCGGGGTATCCGCCATAGTGAGAATTGTTACATTGTGGCCAGTTGATGGGCAGTGTATTTGTGGTTTGGGGAGGTACGAGGGATTATGGCTCGTGGGCGAGCGTGGTGGGGAGCAGCTTGTGCCCCCCTCCATCTCACTCTTCTCTACACCCACCTCTCCCCGTGTTCTCTCCGTTTTCGCTTGGGTACTGTTGAGATATTCAAGACATAAACACCATCGTCGTTTATCTCAGGCATACTGCAGAGGGCAGTACTTTGTCTAAGCACACAACTCGGGGCTGTTGTTGCTACTCCGTCTCCTGAACATCTTTGCCATTGAATAAATCTCATGGGCAGGGTGGACTTCGTCATCGCACATATTATAGCAGCAAGAGTACACCACATTTCATGGACCGCGGCCCGGGTCGGCCTGTGAAAACTCGTGGGCCACCTCAGGGGCTCGGCAGAGCGGCCCATATAAAGCGCACATCTCATGGGCCGCGGCCCGGCCCGGCCCATCAAATTTTGAGTCGATGGGCCGCGGCCCGACCCGGCCCGGCCCATCATATTTTCAAAAATTCTCGACCCGGCCCGGCCCGGTCCATGAAATTTTTCGGATCGGCCCGGCCCGGCCCGGCCCGGCCCGCACTTTCGGCCCATTACATGCCCTGGTTGTTTTAGGGTGATAATGTCTGCCCTGCATCTAGGCAGTGATCGTTAGGATAGATGGATAAAGACACCGGATCCCAGGAGGAGAACGCCTCCTAACACCGGTAACCCTGCACCCCCTTTGAGAACTCTTTGGCATTATGATAGTGTTGTCCTGGACACTTGTCCGTCGGGAGGAGAACCCCCCGGAGATCCCTGTTCCGAAGTCGGTGGGATTCAATCAACGAACTCGAAAACAATATCTCGTTACTGTAGTTGCACGCCACTATCCACTCTTAGACCTACTATTATGGGAAATAGTTTGAGCGACAGTTTATCTCTTTAACAGGCGTCTCCGACGCCAAAAATAATAATAGCCAATTGTGGGACCAAAAATCATTGTTAATTCTGGGTTCAGAAATAATCGAGGCCAGAAATCAGCGGATTAAATATTTGGTGATTTCTGAGAAACAGCTCTTCCATCCTCTCAGAACTGGGATTACTTGACTTTTGGATACTACCCCGTACCGAGTATCACATGTCACCACTGCCTGCTCTGTGCCTGGTACGATACCTGTCTGCTGTAAACGTCACCCATCACCCACAACAAATAATCAAAAACGCACCTACTACAGCACACCGCGCTTGTTGTGCGCGAGACAGATCTTCGTCCTCACACAAACGCGACAGCAGCAGCACCACCACCAAAACCGCCACAGCAGCACCACACAAACACCACAGCAGCAGCGCAGCAGCAGAGACAGCAGCAGAGGCGGTGGTGACGTAACGTTGCCGGCGACAGTGCACGTGCCAGATTTTCAAAAATAAAGGCAAACGGGAAAACAAGACCTACCAATTCAAAATATAACCACTTTCCAAAGATCAGAAGCCATAATAGACGCCCTTTATTTCTCATGCAGTTATTTCTGGAGCCTCAAAACTACAAAAATATCCGCTAGAAATAATCGTTCAAACATTTCCCATTATAGTAGGTCTTAGGCAATTTGTGGTCTAGTGGATAGTGCTATAAAACTAAAACAACAGATGGGTCGTGAGTTTGAACATTAACGAGCTCATCTTTGACCTTTCGAGTGTGCGTGTCGGAAACACATAGGATTGTTATTACGGTGTATTTCTAGTCATAAACTAGTACGTGGCGAGGGGAGAGCCCCGGAGACCCATGTTACGGATTCGGATTCCATTAACGGACTCGAAAACACATATTTTGTTAGTTAAATTACACCATTCAGTAGACCACTAAATCACTGACTTTTATGGTCTAGTGGATGGTGCTCAATAATTGACGCAGGGGTCTAGTTGATAGTGCTATATAATTGTCATGCGTGAGTCTTCTGTTCGAATCCCAACGTCGCTTTTGTCTTATTCGAGGCGTTCGCGCCGGAAACATTATGAGCAGTTATGATAGTGTACTCCCGGACTCTAGTCCGTGGTGTTAAGATACGGCCTCGAAAGGCCTGTAATTATCCGTATTGAGATAATTTGGATGGGTTTCGTATGATAAGGTTGGCGTTTTATATTCGGGATAGTCAGAAAATAGATCGGAGGCACGCGCCTCCGATCTCAGACGTCGTCCGGGGCTCTGGTGGAATCGAATAAAGCTACGTCTCTGCGAAGGAAAACAAAGTGAGTATTCTCCGAGGACCTGCTCAATTGGCAGACCTGCAGGGGATACCCTGTGTCCCCGCCCAATACTCTTACAATTTGGTGTCGTCGTTGGCTTGGCTTGCTATTGTGGCAGCGTTCCTCCTATCTCTCCGATAGTTGTTTTCGTAGCAATTTTGCTTTTGGTTTCCATCGAGCCCACAACCCCTGTTCCTTCACGGTAGGCTTCTCAATGGTAGGAGCGCTTTTCCTCCTCCAACGGCGACCACAACAGCTGTGAGATGGCAGGGGCCCCTCCTGTTGGTCGCCGGGCATGTACCACACGGACCACATCTTGCAACCGCGTGCGGACGACACTGCACTTCGGAGCACAATCCTCGTCTCGGCTTTTGGTCGCATCAGTTTCCCGCCAGCTGTGTCACGTGGACCACTCCGCAGCGGAACTGCCCAAACCCTATCCATCAGGAGCGCAGTCCTCATCTCGGCTTTTGGTCGCATCAGTTCCCCGCTAGCTGGTCACATAGACCACTGCACAGCGGAACTGCCCAAGCCCCACCCATCAGACTTGTTCGCTCCGCGCTCAGCCAACATGTTGCACTGCACATCTCCGCGAGCTACCAGCATACGCCCCGAGATCGCCCGTCGACCTGTACCTTTTTTTGCGCTTCGGGGCTGAGGCATAGGCACGACGCGCCACGGACAATCATACTGGAATCAACCCTTCGAGGGACCAGTGACGGAGACTTCGCTTGCTGAGAGAGCCCATCGGCCTGCATACACCTTTGCTGACGGAGCCAGACTGGCCTTCGCGGGATCCATTGGACTACGGACACCGTGGTCTAGGAGCTCATGTCGGGGCTCCTTCCTTGTGGTCCTCCTTGGGAAGGAACACGCGGTGCTCGCGGAATGTTTGGGCTTTCTCGTTTGGCGATTTTTTTCAGTACACGCGTTATCGTATGGGTTTCGGTATATACGCCGATCTGTCTTGCGCGTCGGACAATTTGTGCTCCGTTTCTGCTGAAAATATAATAGTACAGCTACTAATATGACGCAACCCGGACCCCACCCCAATCTTTCGCGATCAACAGCATTCCACTGCGTTACGTATCCTCAACCACCATCATGTTAGCAGCGCTACCAACTACAGTGCAGCATAATGGGCTCGCTGTCAATACATGCAATATACCGCCGGTTTTTTTCTGCTTTAGAAGTCACTGTACAACAGCCGAGCCGCCTACTTTGCTCCTGCCCATTCACCACATAGCTCGACCCTTCAATGCCTCAGCGTCCACAGTTACAGCACTGCAGCTCTGACACCCTCCGCTGCTGTGCGAGTGCTCCTTGCAAGTTCGATTGGAGAGGTTTTTCGTCTTGGCCCTCGCGCGACTAGAACTTGAATCTAGTGAACACTAAACTCTGTGCTGGCTTTGTTTTGAGTAAGGCTGTCGGCGTGTGCGATACCCTATATACAACCATTCATGGGTACGCGGGGGCTAATACCACTTTCTGTATTGGCACAGCTGCGATAGTGCGGCACACTGTACAGCTGTCGACGCAACTGTCCCTCTATAGTGCGGTCGATGCGGGTACGGAATTGTTTTCAGCTGTCCAGGCGTGAGGCCGGCTTCCTACTGCTGCCGGTACATGTGCTGCCCTTCCACAATGCAGCTAGGGTCGACGCTGCATTTTGTTTTTTGCAGCTGTCAACATGGATACTGTCCGTTGCAATGCAATTTACAGTTGGCGGAGACGCTGGGCATTATACTTTAGGCACAAACACTGCCTTTCTGCTGCTGTTAGTACATACGCTGCCCTTCACGTTGCTCCTAGGGTCTATGCTGGCATTTTTGTTTTCCTCTGCACATGTTCGGACAGCTACTGCCCGTTACAGAGCGTTTACTACAATTCGCGGAGACACTGCGCTTTACAGCCATTAATAGTGCATGTGGGGATCAGCCCGTTTGACGCGGTACTTGGGGGCAAACAGCCTTTCTTTTCGGCTGCAGGCGTACACACCTTTTCTACAGCTGGTCTCGGTATCATACTACCCTTTTTAAGGCGGCTGGTGTCGTAGTCACCAGTGGACACAGGAGCAATCTTGCAGTAATCAGCACTACTGTAAGCTCGACCGTCCCTCTATTGTGCGGTCGGTGGGGGAACTGCCTTGTTAGGACGCTATGCTACTCATCTTGGTGCGGTTGGAATTGCCGTCACCTGTTACCACAGCAGCGATACTACAGCAATCAGCGCTACTGTAGGCGCGATCGTCCCCCTATAGTGCGGACGGTGGGGAAACTGCCTTGTTCGGGGATTATATTGCCCATCTTCGTGCGGTTGGAATTGTCGGTACCTATGGGGACAGCAGCGGTAATGCAGCGAGCAGCACCACTGTAGGTGCGACCGTCCCCTTAATAGTGCGGTCGGTGGGGAAACTACTTTGTTCGGGTGTTGTACTAACCTTGTCCTCTGATTGGTATATATATGCAACCCTCTACTGTGCTACCCCCCGCTACACTACTGTTGGGGCAGATGCTGCCAGTTCTTTTTACGGTTGGCGGCGCGATCATCTACTGTATTACCCCCCCCTACACTACTGTTGGGGCAGATGCTGCCCGTTTTCACACGGTTGGCTGCGCGATCCTCTACTGTGTTACCCCCCCTACACTACTGTGAGGGCCGATGCTGCCCGTTTTTATTCGGTTAGCTGTGCGATCCTATACTGTGCTACCCCGCCTACACAGCACCTAGGTTACATGCTGCCTGTTTTGTTGCGATGAGCGTCGGCGTGTTGGGCGACCCTTCACTGTGCTGCCCCCCTACACAGCACCTAGGTTAAATGATGCCTGTTTTAGTACGATGAGCGTCGACGTGTTTGGCGACCCTTTGCTGTGCTGCGCCCCTACACTGTGCATGGGATAAATGCTGCCTGTTTTGGTGCGATGGGCGTGGTCTTCTTGTGCACCCCTTTAGCGTGCTACCCCCCTATACTGTACCTAGGTTAAATGCTGCCTGTTTTGGTGCGATGGGCGTGGGTGGTTTGGGCGACGCTTTCCTGTGCTACCCCCGCCTAGGCTAAATGCTGCCTGTTTTAGTGCGATGGGTGCAGACGTACCTTTACTGTGTTGCACCCCCTGCACTGCGGTTAGGGTCAGTGCTGCTCATTTTTGGACCCTTTTACTGCGGTTCGTGCGGGCGTTACCCGTATACCATACGTCAGACTGGACGGTGCTCTATGTTGCGGTTTTGGTGGACGGTACCCTTCTTACCGCTGTACTCCTATTACACTGCTAGTTGGCGTGGCTGCTACCATCACTGATGCTGGACGGAGTCGAGGCCCATATCTTGCTGCTTGCAGGCACACCGATATTACGGCTACTTGCAGCAGGGACACCACAACAATATATCTGCTTCCATAGCTTCTTTACGCGTCGTTCCCATCCCGCCACCTTCCCCCACACGCCCTTCTTCCACTGCCCTCCCTACAGACAACAAGCAACAACATGTCTACCAGTGAGGAAGTGGGCTACTCGGGCAGGCTGAGGTCTTCCATGTGCCCCAACCTGGATTCCCACGAGACACGGAGAGCTCGCTCGAGATCCCGCGAGTCGAGACGGGGGGAACCACCGGAGGCGGGTTTCGGTGACGAGACAGAAGACGGACCTCTGTGCCACCACCCGGACCCGCCAACCAAGAGGATCGACCCGACGGTTTGCGCAGAGAAGAAGACGGACCAACCTCCACCGGACTCGGGGGGGTCTCGACGATAGCTCTCACCAGCCCCAGGGAGAGCCACCAGCTGCCCCACCCGCGCTCGACAGGGCACCACCGCCGCCACCTGGGCTCTTCGCGCTCGGCAGAGAGCCACCTCCAGAGCTCCACGGACTGGGGCGCCCATGCCGGCCCCTTGGACTTGGCATATGCGGCGGCGCGGGTCTAGTGTGCGCTCGACGACGCCGACCAGACGATTCTCCAGCGTGAAGCACGCCGACATCGGTTTGACGAAGACATCAATCAGGCGACGACCGCTGCGCGGGAAGCGTCTCTGGCAGTAAAGAGGGCGCAACAAGCCCTCGCCCAATCAGTTGCGTCGGCTGCGGCGGGAGCTACCGCGGCCTCCTATCCTTCGACGCGCCCGCAGGGTGTCGCATCCCAGCCACCACGACCAGGGGACGAGGCCGTTTTCAAAGGAAGCGTCGTGTGCATCGCGTCTACACCGAGGGTGGACTTCTCCCCAGCGTTGGCGACCGCGTTGGTGGAAACGGCCTCTACCCCCCTCACGTCAGAGAGGCCGGCGTTGCGGCAAGCAGACGCCCGTTTAGTGGAGGCGGCCTGGGCTCACATGGATTGTACATCCTACGCAAGACAGACGCAAGCCGCCCCGACCCTCGCCCTCGTCAAAGCCATGCGGATGACCCACGACAAGCCCCCCGACCCCGTGTTCTGGCTGAACCCCGGCGGAAGAGCTGGCGGAACGCAACCGGGGAAAACAGCGACGTAGCGACAGTCGCGACCGCGGAGACTGCTACCGTGGGGGTGGCGGCAAAAATGTTGGGGGTGGCGACCACCACCACCGTCGGGGGGGTGACAGCGGTGATGGAGGCGGGGTAGGCGCATCGGGTGCTGGTGTGGCTCAGGGCGCCGTCGAGAAAGCAACTTTGGTCGTAACAACCGAGGCAGTGGTCACAGCTCTGGCGGAGGCAAAGGAGGGCGGACTAACGGTGCCAGAGTGCGTTCAGCGTGGGACGGCTCGTCAACCCCGTCCCGCTCGTCTTCGGCCGCGAGCACGGACCACAGCGAGGTGGCCGTGGTAGCAGGCAAGAAATGTCAAGCGCTAGGGCAGAAAAAGCATCTGGGCGTGAGGTTTTCACCCTCCTGGTGCGTCTGCTAATGACGCACTTCGACGGGGTTGACACGGAGGAAGGCTGCACTAAGTTTCATACTTTTGGAATGTGTAACGGCACGCCTTTGTATGATTTCAGTCGAGAGTTTCGCGTACTTGTGTCGACCGCTACGGGGAGTGAGTGCGTTCGTCTCCGGGGACGGATGTGGTGTTGGAGGTGGTTCAGGTGGCGGCGAATGAGCAATTTCCGGCTCTCATGTCTGCGTTGTACCCTGGTTCGAAGGCACCGGACCCGCGGCCATACGCCTCGTTGGATGCTATGTGGCGGGTTTTTAGTGACTAAGCGCATAATAAGAAACCTGCCGTCAACGGCGAAACATTTTTTCTCTGCCTGTGTCTTCGACGGGAGCGCGGTCATCCGCCCCGTCGGGGCCCCGGCCCGCCGATCATGGGCACGGCCAGGGCCGAGTGCCGTCCCAGTCGCTTTTGTGGCAGACGGGATCGAGCCATCATCCAACTGTCATGCCCATCGATGATTCATCTGACCCTCGGCTTGACCACACATCGAACTGCTGACCACGAGAGCATTATTATGCGGAAATTTTCGCCGATAGTGCCTCGTTTAAGACAGACTACCTAACCCTCCCCTTTGGAGTTTGGAGTTGCCGCCTTTCACCCTCCACTCGCGAGGATGCCCTCCGGGAAAAACCCGGGGCTTTGCCTCAACTGCCCCGAAGACAACCATTCCTTCAAGCATTGTAGGTATCCTTTCATTAATGCGAGCGTCTGTTTGAACCCTGAACTTGGCCAACTTGGTGACGGTGATGGATATCGACGATAGCAAGCACGCATGGTCTGCTACCGCGGAGACTGCAGATCTTGTCGCCCGAACAGCCACAAGAAAAATCGTCGCCATTACTCAGGTCAATCGCGAGGGCACCACCAGGATCAGGGCCAAGTACACTGTCACAACGATAATACATATACGTCGGATCACCATGGTGGTATCCCGTCCTCGCCCGCCCCTTTTGCCCCCGCTTCTGCTCCTCGAATGCGCTTTGGAGCCGCCCATGACCCGGGCGGAAATACGCAGGCGCGCCAGCCTGGCCCATTCCGTACCGGCAATCGACTTATCGACGGCGGTAAGGCACCGTCGACAACACTGTCGGGGACACCTCTTTTAGGTTTCAGAACATGCTCGTGTTCCCGTTGCTAGCCTGTCCAATAATGTAGCACAAATTTCCCCTTTCAAGAGCCCACGGGCTCCTACGCCGTCTGCGGACGATTCTCACGGCGTAGTACTGGCGGCGGGAACTAGCGCTTCGAGCGTGGTTCCCCCTTGCCAGATAATATTTTTCGACGGCGAGAACGCGCGCTTCCAGCGACGTTCCCCTCGGTCATGGTCTGAGTTCGGCGACGGGAGCCGTGCTTCCAGCGCTGTTTTCCTCAGCCACGGCATAAACTCGGCAATGGGGGTACGCGCTCCGAACGCCACCACCATCAACCATGGCACGGGAGCCTGCAGTTGCGCGCTCCCCCCCAGGCACGCGTCGCGCAGCAACATAGCTGCGGTGACGGCGCGTCGCCATTTTACGCGAACGTGTTCATCCCCCCCTCTCCCTGACCAGTCGGTGGCGGTCGATTTGAGGTGTGGGGCGGCCGACCCTCAAACACTTTTTCTGACCACGAGGTGGCGGTCGATTTGAGGTGTGGGAAGGCCAACACTAAAACACCTAGATCTTTTACGAGGCTCGATCTAGTGTTTGCTCGCGATAGCAGCGGGCGCTCTGCCCTTTTTTCCATCCAGAAGGAGTCGACAAGATTAGCTACCTCGTCTCCCTTCTCCAAGAGGCCTGACGGAAAAAATACTTCTCGAGTAAAAACATTAATGCCACCTGCTCTAGCCTCGCTCCCGAAGACACCCACAGGGTCTACGGGCCCTGCTTCGTCTTTTAGCACGCCAACCCACGTGTTTTAGGCTACGTCTGCCCCAGTGGTACAGGAAAAACATCCGACTCTGCACAACGGGCCAATGGTGACGCCACGGCCTCCAGTCTGATCAGCCGGACGCTATTCCCGCAAATTTACAGAAGAATCGCGCCTCTTGTCAAGCAGAAACAGCTCAAAGCTCCTGTGCCTTCGGGCGCAGGGAGGGCAGTTTTCTTGCGATTATACGCCAAAAAGCGAAGGGGCCACGACGCTAGAAACCGTGGGTTCGGACTCGCGTCGTGCTCCCGAGGCCTGGTGTTCCTAAGGGGGATACTACAGGCCCATATTCCCGAGGACTGGTGTTGCCAGAGGGAGGCATTGCAGACCCAAATGCCCAACGGGGCTACCGACGGGGTGGCACCGTCGGTGTCGGACTCTTTTTTGGTGCAGTGAGGGCGGCTTCTTACGACTTTCCGCCAGCGAGTGAGGAGGACCCGAGGCGAGAAACCACGGGTTAGGATTCACATCGTGCTCCCGAGGCCTGGTGTTCCCGCAAGGGGACACTACAGGCCTAAAGAGCCAAGGACTGGTGTTCCCAGAAGGGGACATTGCAGCCCCAAACATCCAACGAGGCTACCGACGGGTTGGCACCGTCAGTTTTTGCCAATTTTTCGGGCGCAGTTAGAGCCTATTCTCGCGTTTTTACGCCAACGAACGAAGAAGACCCGAGGCGAGAAACCGCGGGTTGGGATACGCGTGGTGCTCCCGAGGCCTGGTGTTCCCGTACGAGGACATTGCAGGCCAAAATTCCGACACAGCTTTTGACCCTTTTCTCGAATACTCCACAGACGAAGTGGTGTTGTTCTGGCAGCTGCCATCCTATTTTTCACCGTGGTTCCCTTCGTCGTTTATCGTGGACGACGTGCCATATTCTTGCGCGGAGCAGTACATGATAGCCAAAAAGACCAGGTTTTTTCAAGACCATCGAGCAGTGGGGCTCATCATGTCGTCGCCAAGCACACGCAAACACATCGGTTGGCTCGCGCGTAACTTTGACTCCGGTGTTGGTGACAGGGAAAAGCAAAACACCGTGTCATCTGGCACCTACGCCAAATTCACGCAGAATACAGCAATAAATACATACCTTTTGAGCTCTGACAACAAGCTTCTGGATGAATCCAGCCTTCTGGACCCAGTGTGAGGATTCGTCTCCGGGCAGATGGTCCCAGGGCCAACAGCCCATGCCAGAGGAGAGGAAAACCTTTTCGGTGAGGCCCTTTCTGCCGTTTCCGAAGCTATTCCCGACAGTGAGACCGGGTCGGCGCACCCGGCCTCCTCTACTCGGTTCCGCACCTGTACTGCGAATGCAAGAACCACGAAACCTCGTCCGCGCCGCGGCCGGGCCGTTAACAGCAGCCAGCACTCGCAAAGCTTACCCTTCGGCGTTTCCGACCTATTTTTCGTGCGCGTTGGCCAACTAAAAGCCGTGAAGGTTTGGAGATAGATTCTGGCGTCGGTCTTGACCTTGCGCTGTCAGAACACGGCCCCTGTTTTGTCAGGGGTACTTTGACCGTGGACGACGTTTCGTTTACTATGAAAACCGCGTGCATCAGTCGAGCAACGCTCAACTCGGAGAGGCACTGGACTCCTGTAGATTTGGGGACCGGCAGCGTTGTTTGAACTCCTAAACGCCTCCGAGGGTATTGTGGGGAACAATTTTTCGCACATTCTCCGGGCACATGACACAGGCGAGCATTGGCAAGGTGGGGACCCTCAATGCACGAGTCCAGCGGTAGCTTGAGTTCGAGTACCGCAAAGGAAGCGCCAACGGCAACGCCGATTTTTTCTGGTCCGCTTTCCAGAGCCTGCTACGGAGTACGACCGCAGTGGCTTGACACACTTCAGCCTCAAAAACCCGATGAAGATAGTGGTATCTACCTTCTATGGACCGGCGGGTTGCGCGCTCCCTCCTCGCCGATCCCGGGGTCAGTTTGGGTAGACTCGTGCTCCTCGCCGAAAGCACTGTCTTGGGTGGGCTCGTGCCCCGCACTGAACATGCTGTCTTGGGTGGTCTCCCTCTCACCTCTACCGCATTTCACGATTTTCGCACACACGAGTCACGTATAAGGATTGACGGCCTTTCTGCTCCCCCGGGGAGATTCGTCGTTCGTGTTTCTGCCTCCGTCGCCACCACCGAAGGCTGTACCGGCCGCCGGTCGATTTCGCCTGCCGCTGACACTGTTTTCGCTTCGGTTTTTGCTGTACCCATCGACGGCAGCACGGGCTCCGCAGAAGCCCTGGCTGAAGCGACGCCCATGGCGCAGCCGACTCCTCTATCAACGAGTTATACACAGGAGATGGACTCCACCGTGACTACCGGTTCGACTGTGTTCGTCTCTGCCTTACTTGGCACTCCAGCCCCTCCGTCGTCTACGACGCGCCGACGAACAGCGACAGTAACCGGCAACGCACACCCGCTGTAGATTATGGATTCGGGTCCGGCAGGGCCCCTCGGCCATCTTCCAGAAGAGGTACAAACCCGCTGAGAGTCTCACCGCCGCGGCCGGCTCCACCCGCCCCCGCGACCCCTACTCTTGCCGACCCGCCGATCCGCACGCCGCCACTTCCATCCGACCACGACCACGTAGAGCCTATGGGGACTCCTCTCCTACGGCTTCCGCTTTCTCCTGGTGACACGCTGACTGCATCTACAAGGTCGGATGCCCTCGACGACGCTGCTGAATTGCGGTTCGCTGATTCCATCGCGGGTTATTCGCATGCCGATTGGAATCGAGAGCAGCGCGCTGAGCTGATGTGCCACGCCACGATACTTTACATCTCTATCAGCCGGCCGTCGGCCCTGCCGCCCGACGTTTTGGCATGCTACCCCTCGTACAAGCGTCCCTTCCTCTCAGACATCAACAAGACATCCAGGATCTGGCGGGTAAGGGTCGACTACACACAACCGACTACGACATCGTCCTACTCGTCCGTAACCCGACACTGCCATCAACAAGGTCTGACGAACCCAACTATGTGGGGCGAGCTGATTGCTAAACGACGAGTTAGTTAGCATCTACGTTCCCCTGCTCATGCGCCGTTGGATCATGCAAGCTTGTCACTCGACGACCTCTTGTCACCTTGGCACCACGCGCATGTTGCGCATCTGGAGCGGTTTTATTGGTGGATTGGCATAAATGTGTGCACCTGGTGGTGGCTTCGGCACTGCTTGAAGTGCCAAGCGCGGAAACCCCGACGACTGACTGTCCGCTGACCCATCAACTCAATGCCTCTACCGGAGGGTCTAGGTGTCGCCACTCAGTTTTGACTATTTTGGCCCCCTCCCGGTCACACCACGAGGCAACACCTACATCCTGCTGTTCACCGATCGCTTCATTCATCCGGCTGGCCGACATGTTTTCCGTCATTGCCGCTGAGTTCACCGCGGAGGGTACAGCCAATATTCTGGTGAATCAATATATCTCCTTGTGGGGGTGCCCGCGCACGATACTCTCAGACAACGGCCTGCAGTTCTGCTCCATGCTTTCACAAGCTGTATATCAGCTGTTGGGTGTGCACAAGCTTGCGACAAGCTCCTATCATCCCAACTGTATCGGGGGCATTGAGCGGGTGAACCACACTATGGCCCAAATCCTGGATATGGTCGTCAACGAGTGACAAGACGATTGGGACTTGCATCTGCCCTACGTCGAATTCGCTTACACCAATTCCGTCAGCGCGGCGACGGGTCTGGTGCTCAGCGAGGTCCACATGTGCAGACTCCCACGGCTCCCCCTAACGATTTTCGACCGCACTAGCGTCGTGGGACGCCAAAGTCTGGCCCGTGACCACCTGGCCTATTGCGACATGGCCACCGACCGGCAAACGTGCGCGAACGACAGTGTCCGCGCACACCGCGCCCTCATCGTTTCTCGTGTTAACCGCAGAAACTCCGCCCTCACCGACGCGCTGCGTCTAGCACCTAACTTCGCTGCGGGTGGTTGGGCATGGGTGTACAATTCTGCCTCCACCATCCGCCAGGGTGTGAAGGCGAACACCGACGCCAAGGTACTCAAGGCCAAACTTGCACATAACTGAGCGGGCCCGTACAACATCCTGGCAGTCGGTCCCTGCTCCGCCGCCGAGACCCCGGACAGTTCACCGCATGGGAGCAACCTCCTCTATTTGGTTCTCCCTTTCGACCTGCCCGGTTCGGACGCTCGTCGGCGTGTGGCCATCGAGCGCTATAAACACTGCGCCAACCCCCACGACAGCGAGGAAATGCCTAAATACCTACCGGCGGGGCTGCCGCAGTACGTGCTCAACAATTTTTCCAAGAAGCCCCCGCCGTACGACGTCACTCAAGACGACGTTTCGACCCCCCTTCAACGGCTAGAGGTTGAGCACATCACCGGTCATCAGTCGGTACGGGAG
This sequence comes from Undaria pinnatifida, assembly GCA_012845835.1. Lineage (NCBI taxonomy): Eukaryota > Phaeophyceae > Laminariales > Alariaceae > Undaria > Undaria pinnatifida. Next base: position 9,111,477 of record JABAKD010000026.1, read on the forward strand.
CGAGGTGGCGTCATCGCGGTGCTATACAAGACGCATTGCGCGGGACTCTCCGAACCTTCCTGGGAGCGAGAAATGGATCTCCACCTCTCCCGCTCCCTCATCTTGCGTTTTAGGGCCGGAACCCCGAACCATCACCGCCAAACCAACCGCCTCTACCGCCGAATGCGGCTCGGGGCGGCACAGCGCAAGCTCTCCCGCAACAACGGGGAACGTTTCCAAGGGCCGGGCTACGCTTGTGTTCCCCGCGTCGATAGGCTCCGTCGCTACCACGACACGGTACTTCTTAAGGGAGCCCACGTTTTGGTACAAGGGAGACGACGGGTTATGGTGGCTTGGAAAAATCAGCCCCAGCACTACCGAGGACAAGGCAAAATCGGTCCGCTTTCTGGACGACCCGGGACCGATTAAACTTCCTCTTCTCCAGACGCGCTACACGACTTCGACGGGAGCCGTACGAGGCTCTTGGTGCCTGCAAGTTCACATCGCCAATGCGTTTCCTCGGGGGATCCAACGTAACGCAGACGAATCTCGAGGCGCGGCCGTGGCCAGTTGACTTTCAAGCCGCCTTTTCTTCTCGACAGTTCTCCATTTTTTGGCGTTATGAGGTTTAAGTCTTTGTATTTGCGTTGTTCGTGGTGTCCTGAGAGTCTTCGTCGGGTTTTGGGGCGGTTCTTTCCATTTTTCTTTTTTGTCGTCCTGCCGAACCCCCTCCTCAGTGCCGGGCAAGGGTTGGGGTAAACCGCCGCTATCTGAGGTGCAGGGCTGTCGCTTTTTTGTCGTTGTTCAACTTCTTTCTGCCGACGCCCTCCTCAGCCCAGAGCCGGGGGACGACCAGGGTACCCTATTCGCCCGTAACGTGGCACAGGACTATGTACGGCCTGTGTGTCTTTTTCGTTTTTTTTGTGTGTTGTATTCGTTCTACCTTGGTTTTTCATCTAAACACTTCCCCCCCTCGCGGGGCTGTAGGTGTTGCCATCTTCCATCCCAGGTATTTGTCATTTCCTCGTCTAACCCCCCGCCATGCCGATGGCCCGCGGAAGGTTTTCGGCATGATTTCTACCTCGTATTAGCGCCTGTGTTCTGTTCCATATCGACGAGGGCTTGCCTCGCCATATTGACGTTTTCGTGGTTGGTTTGCCGTAGAGCCTTTCTTGCCCCCCCCCGCCGCACCGGCGATACGCGGCAGGTTCTAGAGCCTTTTCCGCCCCCCCCCCCCCCCACACCAGCGGTAAACGGCAGGTTTTTGATGGGTGACTTTTGCTTTGTTTTAGGGCCTGCGTTTCCTTCAACTGCTTTTCTTCGTGTGCTCCTGGCTCCATAGCCAGACCGTTAGAGATGTGGGAGTGGGTTTTGAGTAGCCGCATCTTCGACTTATGGTCTAGTTCATAGAACCGGAGTTCCCCTAATCTTCCATATTTCTGCGTATGCGGCTCATCAGGGTGGGCTAGTGTTAAGGTACGGCCTCGAAAGGCCTGTGATTATCCGTATTGTGATAATTTGGATGGGTTTCATATGATAAGGTTGGCGTTTTATATTCGGGATAGTCAGGAAATAGATCGGGGGCACGTGCCTCAGATATCAGAAGTCATCCAGGCTCTGGTGGAATCGAATAAAGCTACGTCTTTGCGAAGGCTAAGAAAGTGAGTACTCTCCGAGGACCTGCTCAATTAGCAGACCTGCAGAGGACACTCTGTGTTCCCGACCAATACTCTTACAGTGGCGAGCGGAGAGCCCCGGGAACCCTTATTACGAGGTCAGTGGGATTCAGTCAATGAACTCGAAAGCACATATATCGTTAGTTATACAAGGACTTCGCTCCCCGTGCGGCTGACACCGCCCGCTACGCCCTCGCAACGCAAAATGCCACTAAAACAAGTAAAGGGGGCAGAATAAATAGGCCCGTGACTAGGTGCGAACAATCATTTGATAATGCGAAGAGCTGCTTGTCCAGAACTAGTTGTCCTGTGCTGTGCTGTGCTGCGTCCTTGATGGCAGTGAAACGTTCTGATCGGCAGTACGGGTGTAATTTTTGTGGGGGAAAAAACATGGAGACCTAGAGAGATCATAAGAAAAATCAAAACGACGAGTACACAACACGTGTACCTGGTAATGTTGTGTATTCGAAATGAAGCACACCGCCGCAAGACACAGCACCGCAGCTCAGGGCACTTCACTGAACCGCACCGCAGCACAGGGCAACACACGGCCCCGCACCGCACCGCGCCGCCCCGCCCCGCCCCGCCCCGCACCGCCCCGCCCCGCCCCGCCCCGCCCCGCCCCGCCCCGCCCCGCCCCGCCCCGCCCCGCCCCGCCCCGCCCCGCCCCGCATCGCCCCGCCCCGCCCCGCCCCGCCCCGCCCCGCCCCGCCCCGCCCCGCACCGCACCGCACTGCACCGCACCGCACCGCACCGCACCTCACCGCACCTCACCGCATCGCACCGCACCGCACCGCACCGCACCGTACCGCATCGCACAGCACAGCACCGCACCGCACCGCACCGCACCGCACCGCACCGCACCGCACCGCACCGCACCGCACCGCACCGCACCGCACCGCACCGCACCGCACCGCACCGCACCGCACCGCACCGCACCGCACCGCACCGCACCGCACCGCACCGCACCGCACCGCACCGCACCGCACCGCACCGCACCGCACCGCACCGCACCGCACCGCACCGCACCGCACCGCACCGCACCGCGCCGCACCGCACCGCACCGCACCGCACCGCACCGCATCGCACCGACTCGCCCGGCATCGCTCGGCACCGCACCCCACCGCACGGCGCTGCGCTGCGCTGCTGAGCTAAATGTGCCTGGGCTGACCTGAGCGGGGCGTGCATTGTGATTCAACAACGTAGTGCCTGGTATGTACAAACCTGTTGTAGTAGCGCCGTTGCGGGGTATTAAATTTTGAAAACAGAAATTTAAATCTGAGAAGCACTGGGAAGCGCTGTTCAAGGCATTCGAGCCACCGCTCAGCGATCCAGAGAGGAGAATATATCATAGAGTTGGCGTGGGTAGCAAAATGAATGGAGGCCGCTGAAGAAATCTATATTTGCAAGAAGGTATATGGGACTCTCCACTACACCGCAAAGTCACTGTGAATTTGTAGTCTCGTGGATAAACTGTCCGCTTCTAAGCCTGTGGTGTGCGTGGTCATGAATCACGGTATCATGGGGAAATAATAATGATATATTGGACTATCCACTAGACCACAAAATCATATCCATTAGACGACAGAACACTGTGACTGTGGTCTAGTGGATAGACTGTCGGCTTCTGAGCCTGGTGTGCGTGGGCTCGAACCGGGTGTCATCGAAAAAATGATTCTTTTAAAAAGAGCATTTATAGTATACTCATAATCACCTCGCTTGCTGTATTTGTAAGATGTATATCTGTCTTGAAATTGGCGACCTCAGAGCCCCACATCGGCACGGTAAAAATCATGGGCGAAAAATCGTACATTTGAGCCAATAATAATGTGAAAAGGAGGTACAGGCAGATATGTTAAAATTGCGGTAAACCACTCTACCAACCTATTACGTAGGGTATTCCGTACATGCCGTCAGCATGATCGCCTCCCAACCTATGCCAAGCGAAGTATGACTAACGAAGTAACGTAATTGAGCGCGTGTACCCTAAGCGTTCATTTCAAAACACTGACGATTCGCATTTGTCCCTCTCGTGCTCATTGGCGGTAACATTGCAGGACCACATCACCTCGCCTGTTGTATTTGGCAATATGTATCTCTTTCATATAACTAGCGATGTCAGAAAATAATGGTAACTACATGATTGTACCTATCGATTGAAATATTTTATCTTTCGATCCATGTACAACAACAAATAATGAAGCTTTGAACACGTTGTTTACTACACCTAAGAACTGGGTTGCATAATACATGCAACATCAAACCTTCTAGAATAATAAACATTACCAGGCAGGCGATATAAAGGGATGTCTTCTTGCTACAACCGTCAGATTCGTCCCCTTTAAGGGTTTATAGTTTCCGCGCACGTATGGAAATGTCCCCCCCCCCCCCACGATCCCTCTTTCAAACGCCCCACCTAAAATCAAAATCTATCAGAGTAGTAAACACTACCAGCCAGCTGATATCATCTCATTATCTTTCTAGCCATCCATGCCGTAGCTCCAACTCATTTCCGCCCTCCTCCCCCCTCCCCTTTTTTTCCCCCCCGCCCAGTTTGTTCAAACATCGCACGTACAATCGAAATCGTCCAGAGTAATAAACACTTTTACGCAATGGATATCACGTCATTATCTTTCTAGCCATCCATGGCGTAGCGTTCATTCACCCCCCCCCCCCTCCAATGCCCCCTCCTTCCCCACCACCCGCACGATCGCCTAGACCTAGCACCGCGCCTGTAGCAACCCCATACATATATATATATACATATATATATAAAACACCGCCTCTCCCTCACCGGTTATTCGACTTACAGGATTCACTTGATAATAAACGGATACATTTTCCTCCACAGCTGTCAGATTTTGTCCCCCTCCGAAACGGGTTTTATAGTTTCCGCGCACAGACTGACTGACATCACCCTGTTGACTCTGATAGCTACACTGTAGTTGCAAGGGGAGCCGCCGACCTATATTCTTAATGAGGACACACAGCCCGAAATACGCGTGATCGGAATGTCACACACAGCTTGCAAAGATGAGGTTCGACAAAATATTCGATCTCACAGCTGGAGTGTACTTTTATTTATATATTAATAACAGTTAGCAACCAGGCTTTAGATACAGTTCGTTACCAAACGTCAGAAACACCCCATCCATCCAGCCATGTTGTGCAACACCACCACCAGACAAGAAAAAGGAACGAACAAGGAGAGGTACAAAGTCGCGCACATCTTGCAGCTTGTGGTAGACAGGGAAGTGTAGAGGGCTGTATTTGTGGACGTTTCCTAGGATGATGCCGCCAACTATCCTATCTATCTAATATCAATTTTGCTATTGGTTGGGCAATGCCTCGGTATTATTGATCAATAGAAATAGTACTACTATATTGCATTTATGTGTTGTTTTGTACGGGTCATCCCACGGTAGGGGTTGCACGTTCTTGGCCAAGAAGAAAAATCCCTGCCCGATTGAGCTCCGCAGGTGAGGAACTACCGGTTAGCGTCGTAATTTCACGGGTACATATTTTTTAGGACAAAGTCATAGATTCATGGTCGGCTTGTGAGACCGAATGCCTTCGAAATCATTTTTTCGGGTGAGATGTTGAGCTCCTCATGCGAGGAGCTCAGCGACTGATGATGCTGCACCCCTAGCGTGGGATGACCCGTACATCGTTCTTTTAAATAGTCATTTCAATTTTCCAGCTAAAAAAATCGCAAGAGGTTTTACCCTTAACCAGCTTCTGGACAAGTCGAGGTCACAGTTGTTTTCCCTTCTCCCCCCCCGGTACGTGCCTCCATCTTTATCTCGCATAGCCCCCAAAGCTTTTCACCTTTCTCTATGCTCGTCGAGTTGCATCGAATGTGGCCAACTCGCGCTGTCGCACTTTGGGCCTGTCATTTTGGAAGAAGAGTCCCTTGCGGGGCTCTCCCATGCGGCGCTTGAACCTAAAATTATGTGGCTTTTAGTATGAAACCACCCGGGACGCCTACATACAGAAGTATTGTGATGGGGTGCTCTCCGTAGAAGGATAGATTATATATTCGACGTAAAACCACGCCATGGTTGAGGTGAAACCACGTGATATTAGATGTCACACTTACGTCAAGGCCTTCATAGATGGGCGATAATGTAGGTGACGATAATGGGACAAGCAGGAAGCCCCACATCTCACTACCCTGTCCTACCCTGCCTTGCCTAGTTGTGCTGTCTGTCCTTTAGCGTTCAATTTAGAGAGCTAATGTATAAGCTTTGAGCTATTGCGAGCCAATGAGGAGATACGAATAAAGGCACCAGAACCCACGAGTGGCACGCTTCCCAACACCGGCCAACCACGCGTCCCCCACCCGGAGTACCGTGACAATTGGCCTTGTCTGGCAAGGATTGCGCCGACCTTGGGCTTGCGCGACCTCCTCCCGGTGCTCTTCTCTCCGCAAGGCAAGCTCTTTCGGCCTTGCAACGCCTTGCATTTTGACTTTCCGTTTTTTTCGCAGGTGGTCGATTTTTGGCTTTTTCGTTTTTTTATAACAGATTTTCTTTCTCCCATTAGCGAGCTTGATTGCCCTTTTTTGTTATCCGCAGTAAGCCGCGGGCCTGTGCTTTGTGACCAATACGCTGAGTTTGGTTTTGGTTGTACCAAGGTGGCAGCAGTCTGCGGTTCGGTGGGGTTAAACCTCTGAGGTGAACCAATCTAGATTTCATCCTTGAGCACCTGTACGGTACTCCAACTCGTAACCGGTTCGTGTCGAAGCGAGAAGAGGGTTTTACTTGTTGTCCCCGGTTTGAAGCGTGCACCGGCGTTATTACGTGATAGCGGTAAACAAGCTGTTTGTTAATCCCTACGAAGCGCAGAGGGCTTACCCATTGCACAATCAGCCGTGGGGTGGTGGGTCAGCAGCAGGTAGATAAAAGGCACCATGAAAATATTGTATTATCACGGCTTCATGCCGAGGAGCAACGTGGAGAGAAGAGGACTCCTTGGTAAAAGAAGAACAAGGAGGAGAGGAGGAGAAGGCTAAACAGCCCGGGAAATATTCCGTCATCCCGATATCCCGCCACCATGTAGCCAACCCATCACCGAAAACCCCTACTAAACTCAACCGTCATCATAGCCGTCTCATATCCAAGCATACAATCAACAGCCTACCTGCTTCGTAATTGATAGGGCATGGTGCAATACTATCATATCATCAGTGTAAAATGATTCATATCCTCCCAGTACTACTGTGACAAGAAAAAAAGATTGTAACACCATAGTCCTTAAAAACACTCCATAAATCTAGAACAATTCAGGGATAGTATCCAACATTAATTCACGAACCTAAGATCTAAATTGAAAAAATTTAAGTCCAAAACCAAAAACTCCAATCCGAATGCGTAGACCGAAAAACCAAATCTGAAATCCTAATTCCGAAATCCGAAAACTCAAACATCCGCCCTATAATCAGCACCCAGCCTTCCTTGTTAAACGCCATAGAATAGGGGTGCCAACAAGTGTGATCGGACAGCAGTCTCAAAGCTCACTTTCGAACGAGACAAACGCCTGCCGGTTGGGTACATACCAAAAATCCATTCAGGTTCCGAATTATCAAATCCAGAGAAAAATATTGTTACACTAGACAACGTAATCGCGAAAGATATTTTTCGAGAAACAGTTACTTGCCTCCCAAAATACCATGCACTCCTGAAAATACCAAAATCCAACTAATTTTGCAGAGTTCTCATCCGCTTTTAAAGGTCACGAAACATCAAAACTCCAATCAGCTCGCGAAAAAGCCAGCCGCCCTCGGGTTCAGACGTATCGAACTCGTCAAGATTGCGATATTTTCGAAATTGACGAGCCTTCCCGAATCTACCACGTGGTCAAGCGAATCCTACCCCTCATAAGCGGTAACAGATGGGCGTGACTCCTCCTTGCAGGATATAAAAATAAACGATTTGGCTCAGCTGGGTCTCACTACTGGGCTTGGAGGAGAAAACCATAGACTGATTACGCAGGGCTGACCCCCGGTAGTTAACCAAAACCGTTGCCGTCCGCAAGCCCTAAAATGGCATACTCCCAGCTCATATTATACGCCATATCGTCCATCATCAGCGGTCCATAACAGAAATGGAAAAATCTCAAGCATGATTACCAAAATGTAAAAACAGCGAACCTAGCGTACTAAATCATGAGATATTTCAACGTTATCAAAAATCATGTGTTCTCCATCGTAAAATCCCGATGAAAGCGGAAATTCGAGCTAACTGCAGTATTCCGTTGTATTACCTTCCTCGGCGAATTCGTGTGCCCGACCACTGCTCCCACTGCGTTCGAAACGTCCGGACGTGTCTGGTTCTCGAGCCACATCAAGCATCCGATCAACTCGAAAAAGACCAGTTGCCCTCGGGTTCAGAATCAACGAGTCGTCGAGTTTGAGACCTTTCTCGAGCGGGCTTCTCCTACCCGAACTAACGCATATTATCACCATTCACCGCAAATCCCGCAATAAGTCGTTATATATTCAGGGTTGACTCGGCACCTGTTTGATGCCGGTATGGCACGAATTCAACCGCGTGTTTGTTTCTGTTTCAGAGTACCGACAAATCAGAGCGCAAACGCCTCGCTACACGTCACGAGGTTGTTCTATATCTAGACGGTTAAATTATTCCGCATGTTGCTTCCCGGAAGAGCGACACGTAGTTTCACAGTGCTGCAACAGTGTCAGTCCATGTTGCTACCTGATACGCTACCGCGACAAAGGAATGACGACCCTTTGAATTGTTCGAGAACCTCGACTAAAACGCCTATATAAAATACGGTATCAGGTAAACTCAATAACAAACACACGAATATTGGCCATTATCGACTGCATGTATTCAAAGTGCTCGTATACTACGTACATGAAATGCTTCAGCACCTGTAGATCATTCAAGCCTTACAATATTTCCCATTCCCCCTGCTCATTGCTTTTACTACGGCATACAGATACCGCGTACCACAACACTCTGTACACGTGCATGATCAGGGCGGGCGGAGTTGAGGGGGCGATCTAACAAAAAGAGACTTGAACATAGTCAATCCTATCATCAATCATTGTCAAGCAAAGCATGTCGGACTACAATATCATATCCATACTACAGTAGGCGTAACAGGCACAAGAACAAATTATTGTATTTTGGGCGGTATACGCCCGAGCTAATGTTGGATCTTGGCATAGGCAGAGCTTGAACGAAACAAACATATATTATGTATGGGAAAACACTTATTTCCATGTTGGCATCATGTCCAAATTGGCTTCTTGTTTCGTCCCCACCACACTATTTTCGTGGTCACACCTCGAAGCGTTTGACCTATTGTCGTACGACTGCTGTCTCGTTGCTTTTCGATATCGGATTTCACGCTTAAATACCTTTGTTCGAGCGCTTGTTGTCTTTGAGGGGGGCCGTTCCTTACCCAACGACATCATTAGACCGAGTGTCCGTGCCGATTCTTCATCCTAGAGAGATATAACTTATGATGTGGTCACAGACTGTGAGACAGAGTTAACCAAACAATCGCAATTAATCAAGGTAGTATAAAGCAAGTGAAATGCTAGCGTACCGTGTACGAGAACACAACAAAACAGGCCAGACCATCAGAATAGAAGAAAATACAACGAACGGAGTCACTTTTAAAAATCGCAGTACGAGAAAAACACTGTTTTGTCAGTCTTTTTCATCGCCACTCCAAACAGTCGTTTTCCGTATATATTGGTCCACGATCCACGATCCATTATTCAGCACCGCATAATAAATACCCCACACTAATTCCGTGTACTTTATATTTATCCCCACAAACGAAACGTGGATGCACTTCTAAAAGTAGGTGTGATTCTAAAGGTTGTGTGGTTGCAAGAATTGCGCTGGCTACTGACTGTTGTTGTTGCTGGTCAATGCATCGTGTGCGCCAACATTTGATTGATGACAGTGTAAAAAATATAGGGATCTTCTTGAAAATATCATCTCGTGTTCGCCAGGAATTAACCGAGGATACAGCGTAATAGAGACGTTTTTGACAATATCTCTTGTGCACCTCAGCAATCGACGATATAGCAGTATAACAAAAATAGGGATCTCGTGGTACCTATCACTACGCTTACGCACGTCAGACGCAAGTCAATCGGAAAAATTAAAATTATGAAATGACAAAGAAGAAAGAAAAGAGGCATTATATTCCGATTCAACATCACCCTGTGCCAAGCCGAAGCAGCTCATTGCTCATATCTGTTGTGGGCAATATACATGGCTGATATTATGCCGGGACATGGCGATTTGACAGCTCTTCTTACGTCCCGAATTGCTTTCTCGTGACGCTCTGGGCACCAACTGTATAGATTAATCCCGAGGTTGAGCATTTGGTACGAATTGCAATGGCATGGTAGGTTTTTATCCTACGCGAGCAGTATGCAAGAAAACGCTCGAAAATATGAGCGAGCGAGCTTATAGGTTTCTGACCCAATAAGCGAATGAAATCGGGATTTTTCAGCGATTTTTTACGGTGCCGCATAATCGACACCGAGGTGAATATTCGGGCAGCAAGTATTTTTTTCATGATTATTCGACCATTATGCCAGTGAGTCAAATACGGACTGGCATGGCCTAATTTCAGGCTTTTTTCCACGGTTGGTTATTATGCTTGATCTTAGTTCCACATATTATTATGTCGTTTTTCTTCGAACACCCCATTTTGTTTGAAATTAAGTGTGCTTATAACCGGGGCCCCCTGAATCCTGAATGAAAATGGCTCTAATTCGTACATTTATATTGCGTTCAGTACTGTTGTTGTTGTTGTTGTTGTTGTTGTTGTTGTTGTTGTTGTTGTTGTTGTTGTTGTTGTTGTTGTTGTTGTTGTTGTTGTTGTTGTTGTTGTTGTTGTTGTTGTTGTTGTTGTTGTTGTTGTTGTTGTTGTTGTTGTTGTTGTTGTTGTTGCTGCTGTTGTTGTTGTTGTTGTTGGTGGTGGTGGTGGTGTTGGTGTTGTTGTTGTTGTTCAAATGTTTTCTTATACTCATTTGAGCGTGCTTGCTCGGCACGCCAACTTGATATAGGCTCAAAATCGCTTTTTTGTGCGACCAATAAAGAAAAATACCTATTTGAATTGCGCTCGCATTGCACACGTTTGCCGTATGCGAGAAGTATGCGAGAAACCCGAGGCGGTCGAAATAATTGTGAGCTTATTGGGTCAAAGCCTACCAGCCAATCACGAGAAGTCAGCCAATGAAGTCGGGGTTGACACGCCGTACGGGGAAGTATATCGACCTGGGAAATCTTCGTTATAGTTCTCGCGTTGTTAGAGCTGCAAAAGTTGTGAAGATTTCTGAACCGGGGATGGGGCCCTATCTGCCCCGTGTGCGACGGAACTGCCCCCCATTGGTTGGTGAGCCTCTATCATCCTCCTACTAGGGTGGGGGGCCGCTGTGAAGCTCGAAACATTCAGTGATTCTAGCCAATGGAACTGGGGTTTCCGCACCGTGGGAGGCGGTGCCGACCCGAGAGAAAACGGTTTTCTTCCCCCGTTTGTCTAATATTTAGATATATCGAATAACCCCTGGACCGGGGATGGGATCCTATCGTCCCCGGGTGGAGCTGGCTCTATACTATACGAACCCCAGTCCCTTAGAGATTGGCCGGTCGGTGGCATTGGGGATTTCTACACTTTTCGGGGAGGTACCAATGCTGATGATATATCCGTGTCCGTTCCCGGGCTGTCGGAGTTGTATATATGCGAATGGATTATGATGCTGGGAATGGACCCTATCGTCCCCAGATGACGGTTACTTTATGTACGATCTCCGGCCAATGAACGACCAGCAATCAGAACAAAAGGCCATACCAGGTATAATATGTTTTTATTTTCGTCTAAAACTCGATCGAGCTTCAAATTCTTAACTCCCGAATTCATAGTTCAGTGCTATCGCGTGCTACTACATACTAGTATTCCATCGACCAGACGAGAGTGGTCTACAGCAACAAGTAGCAGCATTACTATAATAGCATTCGAGGAATTGAATGGCGAAGGCAGCGGAACCGTGTTTCACGCCTAGAATGCCGTCAGCAAGTCCCTCCACGATAACTATACACAGAGACACGATCGGTCTGCGAGCCTCGGATCTAGATATTGTGGTATCATGCATGTAGTAGCAGAAGCTGGCTCAATGCGCGCCTGTCAGTTGCTACGTAGAGAACATGCAGCAAACTTTTGACCATCCCCCTGCTGGCCCTGGATGCTTGGCTGAGTCGTAACGTCAAGAAACGCACTCGAACCGTCTCTTCGCGGCCAGACTAGAGGCTCAGTCTGCGTAGGCTCGGATTTACCCGATGAAAACATATATGATGAAGCTTAGAATCGGATTCACGCCAGAAACGGAGAAACGGAGGAAACGACAGAAGTAGTAAGTAGTCCACTGTAAGTTTATATCAACATCTTGGCATTACATTACGTTATACACGCGTAGACTATGTGTTGTGTGGTAAAGGTTTTTACTCTCTATCGAATATTGAATTGAACAAGTCGAAGTGCTGCCCTGCCCTACCCGGAGCATGGGTACCGGCATCCCATGCGCAGCTCTTGCACTTTGTATCGTCCTTCGCACAGCTGCACACACCAGCTGCACACACACCTGCAATGCCGCCTCATTAAGCTGTTTTATGGGTGTGTGCCACCGCTTCCCCTCTACGTTTTCCAAGACAAATAGCAGGGCGACCTCCATTGCGGCTGCTATGCTGACTAACGCGCACAGCCGTGTTGCGGCGCTATAGCACGAGAAAATCCTTTCGTTTCCTGAACGTAATTGTCAACAATCACCAATCTTTAGTTGTTTGCTTGATCATGACAATGTTTGGGTTAATCAAATTATTACGGAAATTATCGTAAATATAATAAAATACTCATATTTTTAAAGCGTGGTTCATCATTACTATTTTAGTTGATTCCCAAAACCCTACATGTAACTGTGCCCGGTTAGGTTGGGTTCAACCACTCTGTTCAAAGACAATGCAAATACATAAGAGGTCGTTCCAGATCTTGGGTAAACCGAACGGCGGAAATTCAATCGATTTCTGTGCATCTAAGAACAACCTTATATGGAGCACAGCAAATGTTTTCACAGAAGAGGATGTCTTCGCAACGCAGCAGATATGTAATGTTTTGTTCCTCCTGAATAACACAGCACAGCACAGTCGCATAGCGAACTGAAAGTTGCGGACCGGTGGTACTTTTTCGGTGCACCTATTAGTTCGGACGCTCCTCGCTTGCAGACATAAGTGATTTCTGTGTTTGTTTAAAGCGTGACATGCAATCGGATGACCAAGTACTTGGTACCTGGTATGCATGTCTATTACGTTTTGTTTTTTCATCCCATTTATTTTCTTCGCACTACTCTCGCCCTCCCTTCTGGAAGCATCTCAGATCCGGGGTCACATAGCAGGCCCTCCTTCACTCTCCCCACTACGGTACGTGCCTTCACATTTATCGTGAGAAATATTTAGCATTTTCTTTCCTCGTCGACTCGCGTCCAATTGTACCTACCCACGCTGCTAGGCACTGTCAGCAGTTGATCCTCTACTATCTTGTTTATTTTTTCATTTTCGCAAATAACGTCAAGTCTCACCACGGAGGGAATCGAACTCACAGACCAACGCTAGTAGTATTCGAGGGTAGCCACTAGACCACCGGGGCGACCGCCTCATTCTATCGTAAAAGCAAATGATATTGCAACGTTGTTGTGGGGTTGTCACCTGCCCCGTCTATGGAAAGCATTGGACAGAAAGCTTCAAAACCCCCCGCCGTAGCCGGCTGCAAGTACTACTTGGAGCTCTGACCTAACGGGTCAAGGTACTGTTTCCTCCCGCTTGTCACGGTATAGGCTTACCGTATCAACGCGTTGGCTTGGGATGTCTCTTAGCCTGTGTCCTCATCCCCGTGCATCCGCCCCCCTGTTCACCCAAGACATACAGTCTACCGTGGGTGCAAATTGTCAACCTTTCATAGGACGTATCAAATGACGCGCTAAGTAAAACAAGTGACTAGTTGAAATCGCCCATTCGAGAAGAGTTCGGCTGGTGACGTTTAAAAGGCGTTTATGATCACAATGACGTATCTCGCATTAAACAAAAACGAAATGCAACAGATAAATAAGACACAATTTCCATCAAAGTAACAACGGAAAGAGGAAAAAATGACAAACCGATATGCACGAACCAAAATATATGCCCTACATCGGCTCTCACAGAGGACCGTGCATGATAGTAGAAGTCCGCCACATGCCCTTCAAGCGTTGGCCTGTTTTTTCGTCGAGAATCTCCCGTCTCCTCCGGTTTGCAAAACGACGAAGCCGGCTCCCAGAGGGCCGTGGACGCTGGTAGTATCTGTCAGACGTTATCAAACTCTGGCCTTAGGGGCCTTACCTTATATATATATAACGTGCAATGGGTGTATATAGAAGCCAGGGTCTTCGCATCCCTCCGCGCAGACCCGGGAAACTCAGATCCCCTTACTGGTGTAACAGGGCGAAGTCGGTGCCCAGAGGGCCATCGACGCGGTAGTCCTCGACGGTGCCACGGAAAGCCTCGTACCCGTGCATGACGGCATGGCCGTTCTCGTCCATCACCGGACGGGCTGTCGATCCCAGCAGTCCGGACAGCGACTCGTGCTCGGGCACCAACCCGTCTATCCCGACATTCATCTGCCAGAACTCCATCTCCGGCAAGACACGCCCGTCCCAGTTTAGCTCGCCATTGCCCTGGTAGTTCGTACCGACGTTGAGGCGCAGCGTGACCGCGGCAGTGGCGATTTTGAAGACGGCGTAGGATGACTGCACGTTTGCGAGTCCATGCTGGTCAACGTATCGTGCGCACCAATCAGGAGCCGCCATCGACTCCAACCGCAGCACCCAGTCCTCGAATGTCTCCTCAATGAACAGCTCCCGCTTGCCTTGCAGCATCTCCTCGTAAAAGCGGGCCCAGATCTTGTCTCCGCCAAACTGACGGCACTCTACGGGAAGGTTAGATGCCGACATGGTGATACTCTCCGCCACTTGCTCCAGCCTCATGGGGCGAGATATGTTTGCATCCTCCAACCCGTCCACGAGAGCACGTAGTCCACCGTTCGCCAGGCAAGGTTGGACTCCTGGAGGGCAACCGTCGGTGTCCACATCGTACGGGTTCTTGACCTCGATGACGAGTGAATGTCCCGCGGAGAGCAAACTTACGCCCGTGATTAGCTGGCGGTCAGGGAACTCTTCAGGCAGGGGAGCAGTGGTGCGGAGGTTCACGTGAAAGTCAGCTTCCTCGTCTTTGATGAGGCTGTACCAGCCGCCGTCGACCCCGGACCAGTCGAACGTCTGCCCACGAAGACCTCGCATGTGCGGATCACCGCACGCGTTGCTTCCATCATTGCACTCTGAAGGCGTTGGTTTGTACATGTGGGCATGAAAACGGGTGTTTAATAGAACGAAACACGCGTTAGTTGACGTTGAGGGGCCGGCACGCGGTATTGATTGTTAGTCTGCACACTTCGGTAAATACCGAGAAGCTCCTCCTGGAAACGACAAACAAGACGGATTGACACGGCACTGAGGTGGATTGAACCTCCCGTTTCGTCGATTTCAAAAGCGAGTAAAACATGGAAACCTGTTGTTGCGTGATATTGGTATCAGGACACAAAACACATGAACTCATATTTAAGGACTGCTTCGAGACTGTATTGATCTGTAATGCATGGGGGATACCAATGCCTTTTGTTTGTTCACATTACGAACTAACCCGGGTCTACAAATGACTCCGCCACCTGTAGGGGCGTGGGGGCGGTGACGCGGCAAAACCGTGAGATATGGACGATCTGTCGACAATATTCACGAGTATGCGCAAACTGGCACCTTGCACCTGCGGGATGACTGATATGCCATACCGAAGTACGTATATCAGTAAAAAAACACTTCAGAAGCTTTCCGCGTTGAGGCGCATCGATTAAGGCCTGGAAGGGACATTATAAGAAGGTGCTATCGAGTAGCGGCTCATAGGCGTTGCGCCAAAAAAATCATCAGCTTGGAAATAGAGCAAAGCTAGTTGACGCTGAGATCCACTGTTCTCGGATTTTGATGTATATACCAGGCACCATGCTTCAATACCCGCTTTCGGGCGATTTTGGGCACAAATACGTGAATGACTCAAACGGGAACGCAGGCACGTATTTTATTTGGCCGAACGTTGTCGGGTACGATATCATAGCAGTTCAAAGGACCCGCGAAACACTCGGGGATACCAAGTCCCGTGTCAACATCAACCCAAAATAATACACTTGTACTTACACGTCTTAAGCGCTGTTCGCATGTCAAATTGTGCACAAGAGTAATCCCGTCGGTACGATCCAAATCGAGACTTTGCTTTTCTTATTATAGCAGGAAGTCACGTAGCCATATCTAATTGGTATAATTGTGTTGGGATCTAGTGTACTCTAGACCTGTGAGGACGTCGGTTGTTTGATGTTATTTTTACCTAATAATTAATGTGGTCTTGGGATCTGCCATGTGGAAAGACGAAAATAAAATCAAACCGTGTTCGGGAACATTAAACATTCGCGTTAAAACAAATACCTTGATTTCCATTTTCATACTGATTATATTTACATTTTTTCTCTGTCATGCTCGGTGTGATATCATAGAATTTCCGATCGCGCTCGGTCATATGTCGTTAATGTTGGAATTAATGTTTCAGCGGGGCGGCGTAACCTGCATAACCTGGTGTATCTGCCATACTGCTCCATTGTCAATACTTATACAATCAAGTTCAAATACTATGAGCTCCTTTCCCTACCTTCCCAGCCCAATTCTCGGAGATGGCCGAATATCTCCGCAAAGTCGTTCTTGACGCAGAAGCGACAGAAATACCACACCTACCATGTCGCACACACAAACTCAACCGCAACTAAAAAATGGAACATGGGATGCGAGGAAGCATACCCGAAAATTCACACGACGTATTAATCGGGGCAAAATCCACGTGGAAGACGCTCGGGGCAGCGCGCACGAATCTGCGAGGGGTGAATAACGCAGGATTACACGCCTACTTCGAACAGCCCTTTGCTGAAACGGAGAGAATCCTCGCTGACAACTATCACCGGGGTTTCTACAAGCACCTGAGGGGCACAAAGGGGTTGAACGGTCGAAAGGCGAGCGCGGAGAAATCACCATGCACGAGGATGCGACGCTGATAAAGCACCAGGTGCGCACTCGTGATCGATAGGCGTGGCATATCGGTACCCTCCTGAATACGAGATCACATAAACTTGATCCAACCATCAGCGACTCATGCCAACAACGATCGTTAGCACCATCCCTTGGAGGTGAACCGACCATGGGTCACATGACAGCGGTAATATGGGGTGTGCCAAACTGGAGGGTGTTGGGAGCAGACTCCCTGCCAGACGAGTTGCTAAACTTGATTACACCGAATTTATCCGCACTCCCACAACCCGTTTGTCAATGTGTGGAGGACTGAAGGCATCTCTCAACAGTGGAAAGGTGCAACCATTAAGGTCCTTTACAAAACGATGGTTCGCTTTGACTGCAACAACTTCCGAGAGATTTCGCTCTTTGCCCATCCAGTTAAATCACTATGTATTGACGATGGTCGCGTCCCGCCTCAGCCAAAACTGCGAGGCCAACGGGATACTCCCCAAAACACACGGCGGCTTTCGCCCCACGCGATCAGCAGCGGACATGCTGTTCGTCTTGGGCCGACTGCAAGAACTCGGACGAGCAATTAGAAGTCTTCTGTGCATGTGCTTCATCGATCTCCAGAAACAAAATGACTTTGTCGACCGACAGCTGTTGTGGGTGGTGCCCGCACGCTGTGGCGTACCAGAGAAGATGCTGACCGTTATCAGTTCCACGAAGGCATGCCAGCTCGTGTGGATTAGGATGAGAGTTAGCACCGTGAATGGTTTGGTATTTCTCAGGGACTTTTGCATGAGTGTGTATCATATCCCTTATTTTCAAAAAAAATTCGCCGCTGCGATACATCCCGTTCTGGTACCCTTCACTGAGGACCCAGACGCTGCTTGGTTCATCTCGAGGACGATCTCCGGAAAAACCTGGTAAGGTTGAACGACTTGCATGTATGCAGATGTCAATTTTGGGGTGCGCTGTACGCCGACGATGATGACATTGTGCCTAAGTCGGTGGAAAGCTTTGCGAAGATGATGACCGTCATTGTGACCTTTATCGGAGCAGTAGGTCTCACCGTGTCCTAAACGAAAACGGACACCATGCTGCTGCGGACAACCAACCGGGCACTCCGGACCTCACCGCTCGTCGTTAAAGAAGCGGGCCAGCGATATACATAGACGATGCAGTTTGTGTACTTGGGCGGTGTTGCCGACACAAGCGCCGATATCATCCTAGAAAGCCAACAATATGTCCGACTCGCATGGTCATGCCACAATCGATTCAAAGGGGAGCCGCACTATATTGGAGGATGCCCCTTTCACACTAAAGGTGCGTCTGCTAAATGTCGAGATGATGCACGCCCTGATGTACGGGTGTGTGACTTAGAGTTGCGTCCGTGAGCATTTCGCTGAACGCCGAACGGCACACTACAACCTCCTCCTACGGATCATAGTGGCTTCCAGCGCCGACGTCGCACGGACCTCATCATGTCGTACGTACAGGTCGCCAAGGGGGCACCATATGATAGCGTTGAGATGATCATCCGCAAGCGACGCCTCCTCTTCGCGGGGGCCGTAAAACGGGCGACATATGAGCGGCTGACCCGTCTGGTGATATTGGAGACGGTAGAACACGGGACCAGGCGGACCAGAAACGAACTGGGCCCAATATCTAGTCAATGATGCCAGGGTATTCCAAGCCACCGAGCGATTTACAGATAGCCGCCCTTCGCTGTTCGGAGAAGAGACGATGCTGTGGCAGGAGGAGGCTAAATAGAGTGGAAAAAGTGCCGGGCGGTCGTCCATTCGGTAGGCAGCTTGTGATAAAATACCACACGGGCAAGGCGGAGAAGAGCTGGCTACGCCACGCAGCAGAGGACGCCAAGAGCAGCGGCAAGGGCTAACTGGGGGACGGGGGGGCGGGGGGGCAGCCGTACTGCTACATCTGTCGACGATTTCAGAACCGAAAATGTAAATCGTGTGGCGAGCCCTGAACTCCCCAGTGAGTGGTTGGTTTGATTTATTCTGATTGATTGCAACGGGAGAAGCGCGAAAGCGGAAGTACTGAGACACTTGTTAGTCTCTTGCTTGCTTGTTTTTTCTTTCGTGTTTTTCTTTGTTTAGCCTCTTAGTGATATGTTTTACCTCCGCACCGGCCTTTTGCCGGTATTTTCTTCCCTTCTTCGATCATTTCGTCCGTGCAGCGTATATCGGTGCCTATTCATCATGTACATTGTTCTTCTTCATCGTGTTATTGTCGTTTGTCCAATACCTGGACTTACGTCATCCACTCCGTGAGTATAATGACCTGCCTGAACCGCTCATGCTTACCGACGTTTCGTTTGATTGTCTCCTCGGAAGTACAATATTTCTTATCACCATCTATCTGTCCTAGAATTTCAAATCCTGAATCCTTCAGCCAAAACAAACAACTGATTATTTATCGTTCTCTTTCAGAATGTACAAAATAATCCTCCTCTTTGTTTTGTATCTTTCGAACTTGGTTGTTGTTTTTCTTTTCCCCTGAGACGTTGGAGGGAGTCTCCGCTGGCGTAACCTGCTACCGAGAGCGCAGATGGTCTCCACACGTTTTCACTTGTACCGCTATACTCCATGTTCATAGCAATATTACTCCGTGTAATAGTTCTATTATTCCCTTCCCTGGTCCCCTCTTCTGGGGCCTACTATACGGTCAAGGATGACCGAGTTCATCAAATGGTCCCCGATCATTCCAACTTCTACAAATCCGAGGTCGTCCGCTACCGTTGCGGTTTGACCCAGACCGTATGCTGGCCTGGTTGTCTCAGAGAACCCATTCCTACTGTCGCAAGTTTTCGTGACACCTGACTCGGGTCCTCCGTATTGTTACGCGTGTATACCATGTACGCGTCGGATTTCCATTGTCCTTTCCTCTGAATATCTCATTCCGGCATTACCCCCTCAATTCGAGGAGAATGCAGTGAGAATTCCTTCTGCTTTTACCCCGTCTCCAAAACGATATATCTAAACGAATTTATCGCTTGCCGTATTGCCGAGGTTCGACGTTCCCCTTACACCGGTACGAGAACACAGGGTTGTGTTCAGGGAGCATGGAGTAGCACGACAACAATTCCATCATAAGAGTTACAGCGGCTCCGTCCGATCGCATTATTGCCAAACGCGTTCCGTTCACCTCGTCACGTGTTTTAACCGCTATGCTTCCCACCTCGGCACGTGTCCGCGGAACCGGATCTCTACCCTATGTGATTGCCGGCATTTTAAACAGTCCACCTGATTGTTGCCGTCGTAACACACTCCGTCGATCCGTGGTAAGCAGTGGGTTGGGTGCACCGGGCCTCCGCCCCAAGCGAACACCTCGTCCGAACGAGCAAGAAAATAGCCCATTCCTACACATAACCGCAACACCCGACCCCCCTATCGTCGTCCGGGTATAATATGTTCCTCCTGAAGCAACAAATCCCACGACACCGGACGGTGCACCCTACGAGGCGTGCCCGTGGCAGCGTGTGTACAGTCGATTCCTTGCAGCGTGCGTTTGACGAATGGCATTTGTGTTTGAAACTCAAACCCTACAGCTCACCTATGAAATAGTTACATTGCAGCTAGTTTACTTGAAATTGCCCCGGCCTGGTTGCCTTACGATGCACTACTCCAGCCGGCAAAATCGGCTAAAGTGAGCTCGTTGATTCCCTCGTCCACGTCCGAATTAAGGTGCTGGTGCCTTTCCATTAGCCTGCAAAATTTTGTCCAAGATGCGAAACCTGACGCGTACGTGCACTCAGACGATCGCGCAAAAGAGTTTCGGACGCACTGGAGGCCAATACCTTGGAACAAAGCGCGTCCCCCGCTGGTCCCAGCACCTTCTCCTGCCAGTAAATATCGGGTCGCAGCCCCTGTGCCGGTCTTCGTTACATACAACTGGCCGCGTGTCCATATGATACTTTGTATGATATATCTTGGTATATATACTATGTGGACGACTGGACGGTACCTGATCTGGTCTATGTATGCACGAAACATTGTCCATACATTAATAGCGGGTGTATCGTGCTCGGTTCCCAGGTACAGTAGTGGGCCCCTTTGAATAGTGCAACCGCCCGATATAGTGCAGGTAAAATCTCTGCGCACAGACGGCGCCCTCAATAGTGCAGGATCCTCAATAGTGCAGGATCTGCACTATTGAGGCAGATACCCGATATAGTGCATGTTGGGCACCGCGGTGCCCCGCAATTGTGCAGGTGGAGAAACATTCACACACACACGCGATCAAAAGAAAAACAAGACACACACTCACGAACAGCGGATATACGCAACACCAACGCGGGCGCACGTGCTGCTGCTGACCCGAAGAGCTGTACGCAGCGCAGAGGCGCACCATGCCTTGTGCCGACGGTGAGCTGTGCCACCAACCCGACAAGACGCCGCAAGCCCCTCAAGGCTACGTCTGTCATGGAGGATGTGGCGGGCGGCTCCACGGCAACTGCGGCAGCATGGTTGGCGACATCGAAACAAGGCGAATCTGCTGCTCGTGCGTCGCAAGAGCTGGCAAGCGCAAAGAGACTGGCAAGCGCAAAGAGATACCAGCTGAGGGTGCTGAGGGTGCTGGGGCGGGACCATCTCAACGCCCGACGAAGAAGAAAGGGGAGAGTGTGGAGGCTTCGTGTGGTGCTCGTGCGCTGGTGGACATCAATGGGAAGGTAGACATCCTCAAGCTGATCGATGCAAAGGTCTCCTACGCGCAGATCGCAGACCGCTTCAAGTGCTCTGTGCGGTCTCTTGCGACGGTGAAGTCTGACCGGAAGAAGATCGAGGCGGCGGCTACTGCAGGTGCCGGCAGCCAGAAAACTGCACGCAAAGCAGAGTTTCAGGAGATGAGCTACACCTCTTCTTGCTGCTGCTGTGAGCTCGATTTTTAAAAAAGCAAGCTCATGTTTTCCCTCGCCTTTTTTTTCTGGTGTCGAGGCTCTCTGTCCCCCTTTTTTCACTCTTTTCTTTTTTGTTGTGCTTGTTTTATTTTTTCGCCTCGCTGTGTGCCATTCTTCTTTGTCTTTCTCTTTGTTTTTTCCCCTCGTTTGTTCCTTGTGTTCGTTGCAATTCTTTTTTCTTTTCGTCGCTCGTCTTGCCTCCCTTGTTTCCGATTTCATCGTTTTTTCAATGTCAATCCTACATTTATTCATCTGCAACGCTTCTTGTTTTCTGTTGCCCACAACGTTTCCAACTGTATATAGAAGAGTGTACTGAGTCGTCCTGCCTCACCGCGCCGCGCTGTCCAGGATGTATGCCAACGTTCTAAACTATTTTTTCGATGTTTTGTATTTTTTCGATGTTTTGTACTCGCTACGTGGTTTGCTTGCTTTTCGGCGTCAGGTGGAGACGCTAGCTCTTGATCTACTCGAGAAAGCCCGGCAGGCCAAGATGCCCGTCACACGCGATGTCCTTCGAAGCTTCGGCCTTGCCGCCAAGGCGACGCTGCTGGCTGACACTGCGACGTCTGAAGCAGTGCGGGCGAGAGTCGAGGACTTCAAGGCCGGCGAGAAGTGGGCAAAGAACTTCGTGAAGCGCAACAACATCAAGAGCGTGAGACTTCATGGCCAGGCTGGTAGCGTGGACAAGGAGGCCATCAAGCAGGGCATGGAATAAGTCAGGGCCCTTTGCGCGAAGTACCCGGCCAGGTTCATCTTCAACGTGGACGAGACAGGCCTCCAGTGGACGCTCATGCCCAGGCGCACGTACCTTTCCACCACGGAGGACCGGAAGACGGCGTGGGGCTCAAAGAGTATGTACTTCAAGGATCGACTGTCTGCCTACATGTGCTGCAACGCCGACGGCACGGCGAAGGTTGACATGGCCATCATCTGGAAGGCGAAGAGCCCCCGCTGCTTCGACAAGGGGGCTTCACCGCTGAAGTATTTCTCGCAGGCCAACGCGTGGTCCGACTCCGCAACGTTCCTGAAGTGGTGGCTTGAAGTCTTTCTCCCGTTCATTCGGCGCTTCACTCACGAACCTGTGCACTGCTGATGGACGGCTGCTCGTCTCACGGAGATCTAGTGGATGATCGGGGACAAGTTACCATCAAGTACCTCCCTCCGCTTTGAACCGCCGTACACCAGCCCATGGATCTGGGGGTCATCGCTAAGATGAAGGTCGTCTACAGGAAGGAGCTGCTCGATGTGAAGGCATCAACCATGTTGGTGGCTGACACACTTCGCGCCCAGGCCAAAGCCCGCAAGATGAAGGCCGGGACAATGGGGCTGGCGCAAGGGCACCAACCTTATGTGCGGGACGCGGCTGAACTTCTCCAGAAAGCATAGGCCAGCGTCACCCCCCAGGATATTGCCAGGTGAGGTGTGAACATTGCCATCGCGATTTTAAATGTTCAGCTAGCGCGCGTGCACCTGGCTTCTGTGGTGCGATACTTGGGTGTGTACAGTTGTTCGGTTTTCTTTTTTTGGCCAAGTATTCCAGCATCTGGACATCTCCAGTGTATCTTCATTACCAAAAGGGTTCTCTCTCACATCCCGATGGGTCAATTGCTCGTCTAACATCGCTTGTTCACCCAAAAACCGATGAATCGCATTTTCTGCGCTACCTCGCACCAGGTGCTTCGTCAAAGCCAAGACGCTTCCAAAGGACATGGCGGCGGAGCTCACCAAGCAACACGGAAAGACCCGGTTCGACATCGCCGAGCCTGACCTGAAGGCTCTCACGGAGACTGTCAACACGTTGAGCACGAGCGTGAGCGACGCGCAGAAGCAGGGATCCGCCGTCGTAGATGACGAGATCGCCGAACTGCTGGCAGAACTCAACATCGAGCCTGGACAGCCGCTCGGGGGGCAAGCGGTGAGCGCAATTCAGGGATGGGCTACCATCGAGGACGATGCTGAGGTGGTAGAGGCTCTTCGGCTGGACGCGGCGGACGACATGGCGGCAATGCTATCTGGAGCGCGCACTTCTTCCGGCTGCGATGAGCAAGATGAAATGGAAGATGGCGGTGGCGGTGAGAACACGGGGCGCGAGCGCCGTGCTCCACCGGCTTATAGTGAGCTGTCACCTTACTTCGGCGTCCTGGAATCGGCAGCAGATGAGAGTGGCAATGGAGACGCGGCGTTCCATCTGCGGAAAGAAAACATGGCGATGATCGCAGCGCATGCCGCTAAGGGGGTGCACCAAGGAGACATGAGAGAGTTTGTCGAGACGTAGTGAAGGCGGCGGGTACGCGGTTGTTTTTTTTTTCCTTGCAGTCAGCTTCCTATGTGCCTTTCTCGTTTCTTTTTGTTTTTTTCCCGCAACATCGCAGCGGGTGCGCCGGGCAGTCATAAAGGAGTTTGTCACGACGTTAGCAAGAGCGCGGGGTGCATGCTTGCTTGATTTTTCTTTGCAGTGACCTTCCTGCATGTTTTTATCTCTTTTTTTACTTGTGTTTTTTTTTCTTGCAACATAGCAGCCGGTGCGGCAGGGGTCAGATAAATTGGCACGACGGAGTGAGGTTGCGCCTGGCTGGTTGTGTGTGTTGGTTCTTGCTAAATCGAAGCGGGTGCGCCAGGGAGATATGAGAGTTTGATCATCACGTAATGATGGCAGGGGCCAGCAGTACATGGTTGCTCGTGTTTTTGCAGTGGGCTTTCTGTCGTATTTTTTTTATGCACATAGTAAGTCTTTTCTATCATGCAACGTCGAGGGAAGGCAGGCAAGGAGGACTGAGAGTTAGCTTCGTCCACTATTAATCCACAATCTCGATCCATTTCGTACTCTGTTGGACCCGCAAAGCGTGGACGCCACACTCACAACGTGAAGTCGAAGAGTGCCTCAATAGCGCAGAACCTGCACTATTGAGGAATATTCAAAGCCCTAATAGTGCAGAACCTGCACTATCGAGGGCACCCTTTTCAGTAGTGCAGGTGCCTGCTATAGTGCAGGTAAATTCTCACGACAGACCCCTGCACTATATAGGGCCCACTACTGTATATAGTCTTTACCAGTATCTGCATATATCTGTCGCTGGTACGCACATCTACTATCAGCCCGTCTTTCCTCTCTCCGTGATATTGCATGCCGTATGATATGTCGAACAGTACTTCGTACCGTCTTCGGCGCGATTATGGCCATCCTGCGTCCGCTGTACGTGCGTTATTAGAATATCGGGCACATAATGGCTATCCGCAGTTGGATGGCAGCGGTTGTAAATTGGCTGTACGTGTATCCGTCCGCGCAAATATTTCAAATATTTACATTTCCTGGCGGCCTGCAGCGGAAATTTTAAAAGTGTGCCCATTCGATCAACAAATGTTACGCTGGCGAATGCAATGCGCCACCCGTGTAATCGTTCCGCTGAGATGCTACAAAGAGACGAAGTGCCGTATGTAACTTGTATTGCATGTGCACCCGCTGCACGTTCAGCAATTTCGCCTGGTAAAGCCAAGATGTGGTTGTGGTAAGCAGTGCCACAAACAGTAGAAGAAATGCTGTTTCTGTATAACAACGTTCACGGCCTGCTCTCGGAATGTTTGCGTGAAACGTTTCGATTGACCCATCTTTCTGTGGACTTACGCCCTTTTAAGCTTTCTTCGTCAGAAACGTATGGTCTCAAAAGCAAAATGCTATACCCCTCCCATGGGATGGCGCTCTTAAACCGCCCGGGCGTTATTCTGATCGACACCCCTGTTAAAGCACTACGCCGTTGTTGCCCTATGTATGCCGTGATCTGGACACGCCCGGCCTCACTTTCACGTCCGTGCCGTGGAATAGTATTCAGATCGACACGCCTCTTCAAACATACTACAATACGATGTTTTTGAACCAATTCAAACTTTCTACGCACCGCAGCATTTCTCGCCGAACATAATACCATACGGAACGAATCGTCCCTTACCCGTCCGTCCTTCGTTGGGTGAATTATTGTTCAGACTGACACCTCTGTGAACAAATTCCTTCTCCCTATAGACTGTGGTATCGCCCGATAGTCTCCTTCCGTGGTGCATTTCGTCGGACTTGAGTCTTGCGGGGTTGACTTTCTCGATAACTCTATACCTTCACATGTCTGTCCTTCGTTGCGACTTACTGTCCAGACTCCCCCTTCTTTGCACATGTGCCGTCTCCAACCCCTTTTTACTTTGTTCACGACCGAGTTGACACTAGCCATTCATCGAAGTATCGTCAGATTTTCCGGAAAATGTCTTGGATAATAAGTCCGTCCACGCTGCGTTTATTGATGTGGTATTAACTTCCAAGCTTGATTCGCTTGTCGTGCGGTTTGTGCCCAGCGGCATCATCCGCCCGAGGGCTTACACGAAGTACGAACTACGTCCATAAATACAACTATATATGCTTCTAGTTGGTCCAGCTTGGGTCATGTAGCCCTGATATCTCGTATCATGCCATTCCTGATATACCTTGATAATATACACACGTTGGTTACCCAGAAGTTGTAGTATCCGTATACGTTTTCCGCTCACACTACGCAGCGCCAGGCCACGCTTATGCGACCGAATTACATGGCACGCGTGTGTATGTAATATATCCCAGGCATTATTCGTATTGCTCGCTCCCTCGCATGGCTTTCGTACTCGCCGTAAGGCAACCATATTATGTATCTGTTCAACGAGGTGTATATTATAAAAGTAAAAATACACTCCAGCTGTGAGATCAAAGATTTTGTCAAAACTCATCTTTGCAAGCTGTGTGTGTCACTCCTATCGCGCGTATTACTGGGTGTGTCCTCGTTAAGGATATAGGTCGACGACTCCCCTTGGAACTACAGTGTAGCCTGCACCAGGGTCTACAGGGTGATGTTAGTCAGTCTGTGCGCGGAAACTTTATAACCCGTTTTTGAGGGGGACAAACTCTAACAGCTGTGGAAGGAAAGGCATCCGTTTATCAAGTGTATCCTGTAAGTCGTATAACCGGTGACGGGAGGGCGGAGGTTTTCGGGGCGTGGGTGGCCTGGGTTTGAACAAAAGGGAGCGTGGGGGGGGGGGGGGGGGGGGGGGGGGGGCAACTCAATATGTGCGCGGAAACTACAAATCCTTCAAGGGGACAAATCTGCGATTGTGGATGGAATGCATCGCTTTATCATATATATCCTGTAAGTCGTACAACCAGTGAGGAGAAGGCGAAGTGCTCGAAGGGGTGGGGGGAGGGAGGGGTGGGTGAAGGGCGACTTCCAACAGCTTTAGGTCGGATAGATGTAGGAGCTTGCTATGCGCGTGGTGCTTGAGAAATAGGCGATGGTGCGGGTGGTGGGGAAGGAGGGGGCGTTGGGGGGCGGCGGGCGATATGAATTGGAGCTACAACATGGATTATTGTAAATGTAACGATGTGATATCAACTGCCTGGTAGTGTTTATTACTCTGGCAGATTTTTACTTTAGGTGGGGCGTTTGAACAAGAGGGAGCAGGGGGTGGGGGGGGGGGGGGGGGGGGGGCGGGACAACTCAATCTGTTCGTGGAAACTGTAAATTCTTTAAGGGGACAAATCTGACGATTGTGGACGGAATGCATCACTTTATCATGTATATACTGTCAGTCGTACAACCAGTGAGGGAAGGGCGGAGTGTTCGAAGGGGGTGGGGTGGGATTTCCAACAGCTTTAGGTCGCATACATGTATATCAGTTAGGAGCTTGCTATACGCGTGATGCTAGGTCTAGGCGATGGTGCGGTGGTGGGGAGGGACAGGGCGTTGGGAGGGGGGGGGTATGAATTGGAGCTACGGCATGGATAACTAAAAAGATATTGGGGTGATATCAACTGCCTGGTAGTGTTTATTACTCTGGCAGATTTTGATTTTGGGTGGGGTGGCGGGAGAGAATCACTCGAGGGGGGTGGGGGGGGGAGAAAACGAAACCCCCTTAGGTCGCATGAATGTAAACCTGGGAAGAACTTTACTAAACGTGCTAGGTCTAGGCGATGGTGAGAGTCGTGGGGAAGGAGGGGGGACGGAAATAAGTGAAATGGAGCTACGGTATGGCTGGTTAGATGGGTAATGACGTGATATCACTTGCATGGTATTGCTTATTATTCTAGCTAGTTTGATTTCAGGTGTGGTATACAAAAAAATGTTTTGGTGTGGTATAAAATGTGTTGTAGCTTCGTGGTGTGTTGTTTTACATGGATCGCAGAATAGAACATACATAATGCAAAAAACAACAAGCGAGGTGATGTGGTCATGCAATGACACTACCATTGAGCACGAGGGGGAGAACTGCAAATCGTTTGCTTTGAAAGGAACTTTTGATGCACCCGCGCTCAATTTCGTTGCTTCGCCATGCATATGCTACTTCGTTTGGCCGAGGTTGGGAGGCGATCATGCAGACGGTAGGTACCAAATACCCTATGTAGTAGGTTCGTAGTGTGGTCCACCGCAATTTTAACATATCTGCCTGCACTTCCTTTTCACATTAATATTACTTGTAGCTAATACACGATTATACGCCCATGGTTTTACCGTACCGATGTGGGGCTCTGAGATTGCCAATTGTAAGACAGAGATACATATTACAAATACAACAAGCGAGGTATTGTGGTCATGCAATGTCACCACTGAACACGAGGGGGAGAAGTGCAGATCGTCAGTGTGTTGAAATGAACGCTTGATGTGCCCGCGCTCAATTACGTTACTTCGTGAGACATATGCTACCTCGTGTGGTAGATGTTGTCAAGCGATCATGCAGACGTCAGGTAGGCACGAGATACCTTGCGTAATAGGTTGGTAGTGTGTTTTACCGAAATTCTAGCATATCTGCCTGCACGTATTTTTCACATTATTATAACCTAATGTACGGTTTTACGCCCTGTGTTTTCTATGCCGTCGACAATGCTGTGGTCCTGTAGATGCCGCGTTCACGTCTGATGCTCGTGTTAGTGGTGCTCACGAAAATATGCCCTAGCTATATATATGTGTTTGTATGCCCGCTGGGACCCAATTGTTCCCACGGTCGTCCCCTGGTCGTTTGTCGTCATCACGTGTTGTTGCCATTCTTGAACGACCGCAAAATTTATACAGTGCACTGCGGTACATAGAAATATACGGGACATTGCGCAAACTGCCAGGTGCGAGCTGAGGCACGTGAGATTGTCATCAGATCGGATTCCGCTCGGAATCCGTTCGGCGTCTTCGAAATTGCTTTCTCACCCGGTTTTCTCGTGGACCGCGTTCCGCAGCCTTTCCCCCGCCTATTCCCCGCGTGCGCTCGCTCGGGTTGCGCGCCGCCGCCAAGGGCGTCGACCTCGAACTGGGCCGACCTTGCGGAGATGAGACATCGAGGTCGCCTAGAAAAATATTTGTGGTCCTGTTGTTGTTCTGCGGAGACGACTCGGTCGTGCACTCGCTGCTGGAAGCATATCTTTGGTGCTAGTTGGGTGGTTGGAGCTTGTGAGGCTACCCGCCGAGATTTCCAAGATCTGGACTATAACGCTGCTATTGTGCGGCTCATGCCAGGTCGTTTTCCAATGATGACGGGTAAATGTAAGAGTGGCGGGTCGTGCCCGGTCGTTCCGAACAGAGCTTATTCGGAGGATCTTGAAAGACTGTCGTTAACGGTGAGGGTTTATTCGTTCGATGGGCCGATAGGTCGCTTCTACGGATGACGGTAAATATAAGGCTTGCAGGTTGTGCCAGGTCGTTCCGAACTGAGCTCATTTGGAGGAGATCCTTCAGGACTGTGAACGATATAGGTCGATTCGTTCGCTGTTTACGAGTCGATTCGTTCGAAGATTCGGGAATCTAAAGAAATGACAGCGATTCGGGAATCTAGATGTCTACCGATCACGGTAATTATAAGGTTTGTGGGTTGTGCGAGGTAATTCCGAACTGGGCTCACTTTGAGGATCTTCTTGCAGGACTGTTAACCGTGAAGGCCAATTCGTTCGCTGGGTCGATTCGTTGGAATATTCGAGAATCTAGAGGAATTATATAGCGAATAGGGAATATCCGAGCGCGTCAACCTCGACCTGGACGGATCTTGCGGAGTTGACGAGACATTAATAATTAGTTCACGTCGCTCAGGTAAATATTTGTGGTGCTGCTGTTGTTGATCCGCGGGGATGACTCGGTCCTACACTCGCTGCTGGAGACATTTTTGCGGTGCTTGCTGGGCTGTTGGAGCATCCCATGCTACCTTCTGAGATACATTAAAATTATTGGTGTGAATCAACCCCTTCGGAGCAATGAAGATATCGATCAACCAGAACCCCTTCGATTGCACGTACCAAGAGGATAGTTGATATAGAAAAACCCCTCTATTTTATGGTTGGAAGATTGAAGGGTTACGATCTGATTTCAAGATGTGGACTAAACCCCCTGCTGCTGTTGTACGACTCATGCCAGGCCACTCATATTTGACGGTACATTCCGCGTGTCCCGCCCGCCCCCGCCCCCCACCCGATCCCTCTTGTTCAAACGCCCCACCTACAATCGAAATCGGCCAGGGTAATAAACACTTCTACGCAATGGATATCACGTCATTATCTTTCTAGCCACCCATGACGAAGATTCATTCATCCCTCCCCCCCCCCCCAACGCCCCTCTCTTTCCCCACCACCCGCACGATCGCCTAGACTTAGCACCACGCGTATAGCAAGCCCCTACATCTATGCGTAATACGCGCGATCGAAGTATCGCACACGAGCTTGCCAATATGAGTTGCAACCAAATCTTTGCTCTCACCGCTGGAATAGATTACTCCGTATTTTATATGAGAGCTAAACCTCTAAACCTCTTGAAAACCCTTCTCCCCTCCCTCCCCCCCCCAAACCCTCCCGCCCCCACCCCCACCCCCTCAACGCCCCCTCCTTCTCCACCACCGGCAACATCGCCTAGACCTAGCACCACGCGTATAGCAAACCCCTACATCTATGCGACATGATTTTTGCGCCCCCCCCCCCAACATCCTTAAAAACGCCGCCCTCCCCTCACCAGTTATTCGACTTACAGGATCCACTTGATAAACTGATGCCTTCCACAGCTGTCAGATTTTGTCCCCCTCAAAAACGGGTTTTATGAGTTTCCGCGCACAGACTGCCTAACATCACCCTGTTGACCCTGATAGCTACACTGTAGTTGCAAGGGGAGTATCCGACCTATATCCTTAATGAGGACACACAACCCGTAATACGCGCGATCGGAGTATCACACACAGCTTGCAAAGATGAGTTTCGACAAAATCTTCGATCTCACAGCTGGAGTGTTTTTAATTTTTATAATATAAGATTGGAAAGGCACAATCGCATCAGGCGGCGTGCTGTTCTCTCAGAGT